>OY720213.1:13253773-14453773 GCA_963082605.1 Rhodophaea formosa | reverse complement strand
TCGCCTTCTTTTGTTGTTCTAGATCTAATCAATTGCGCTCTCACGCTGGCTCCGATTATATGAGACTTCCTCAGGTCACCGACCCTGAACATCAGGCAAAGTTCCCCATCTCTCTGGCAGATCACTGCATATTTTGAGAATAATAAGGTCTGCGTTCTGTGCTTAGGTCTAGTCATTTTAGCAAACACTATGCCCACCATGAAAGCTTGAATCATAACACCTACTATACTTTGGAGACACATAATAAATATAGCTTCTGGACATTCTTCGGTAGTGGTCCGGGCACCATAACCGATCGTGTGTTGAGTTTCAATACTGAATAGGAAGCATGATGTGAAATCGAATATATTGAACACACATGGTTTCCAATTTGATGAGTCCTGCATTGGTGGCAGATGATCATATTCCAAGTCTCCATGTGTGAATGCTATTAACCACCAAATGAGAGCAAAACCCAACCACGATAGGATAAAGGAGAGTGTGAACACGAGTAAAGTCCACCGCCATTGTGCGTCTACAAGGGTTGTGAACATATCCTGGAGGAACCTCAACCGCCGCTGAGATATCTTGGATTTGAGAATATTGCACTCTCCATTTTTGAGAATAGCTCGTCGCCTCGTCCTTCTCGTAACTCCATGTCTGTGTGACCGGCTCCTGCAAAGATATACAAGACATTAATATTACAAAGCACTACAATAATTCTCATTACCTACTCATTAGTTCCACACTGCTGTAAGTGTGAATGTCTAGTTCACGCTTGCATTCGAGCGTAACCGGCCTTCGTTGCTGTTAATATCGATAATGTATTAAACATAATAGTCTAATGATTAAGATGTTAATGATCGGGAAACAGAGCATAGGACGGACAAAAGCGAAACAGTACGGTCTGGAGTCGGTCGGAGACGGCACAGGGGGGCTGGCTGCGAACCTCTTGCTGCCCGTGGGGTAGTAGACGCCAGGGGAGAGATTGCCGTTGATGGCGGTGGGCTTGACTTTGAGCCACTCATCGGGCAGGAGGTGCTGCTCCTCTCGGCAGGCTGGCGACTCAGGGTCGGCATGCATGGTGTCGTGCGCGCGGCTCACTGGCGGCGGGTGATCTGCGGCAGCATCCTCGGCGCGTCCTGAAGCAGCGCGCGAGATAATGGCGAGATCACGACTGCGGCCCACGGCGCACACAGCGCGCTAAACGCTCTTTGTATCGCGAGATTCTATAATCAAAATTATCAGCTGCGGAAAGAAGTTTGCACTTCATTTGACGATGAGCACATACATGGTGTTTCATTTTTGTATCGTAAATTAAAATTAGCAAACTAACATAAATTTTGCATATCATTTTTGAAGATGATACGCGTGCATACAGGGTGTCTAAGTTTTGTAAGATGTTTAATAGAAATAATATTGTTGATATCAAATGTAAGATTTATTTTGATTTAGTTATTTATATAGCAAGCATTTTATTTCAGCCATTCATTTGTAAGGAGTTTGTGCATACGGTCATCCACCACAAGCTTCGTCATAATTAATAAAGAATCATTAGCATGAAATTAAAATAAGTTTTGAAATAAATATTTTATACAATACCCAAGGAGGGTTATCGTCAGGCAGACAGCCTGATATATAAACTTTTGCCAAATCATATCACTGTAATGTTGATGTATTTTATATACTCAAAGTAGTTTTATTGCTACAATCAGGTTTTTGGTAATCGAATTTTACCGATGTCCTGTATTTATGCTATTCCACTTATAAAAGTTTAAAATCATAAAAACATTTAAGTAAATTGATAACACAATATTATTACTTGGGCTTCTCCTGCATATCCGATTAATAAGCTATACAATAAGTATTGTACCAGAAAATACATCAAATACTTAAAGCAACTCAATTTAAATTAAATTATGTATGTGATATGCCTCTTTTTTACTTTCTATTATTGAAGGGAATTTTAAACACAAGACAGGTAATTGATTGAACAAAAGTTTATTATTACTTAAATAAGAGGAGATAGACTATCCCAATCACAACTAATATTATAAATGCGAAAGTGGGCTTGTTTGTTTGTTACGCTTTCACGCCGTATCCTCTGCACCGATCATCATGAAATATTGCATACACATATGTTAGGGTACTGAAAAGGACATAGGCTATGTATATTACGCGGGTGAAGCCGCGGGTAATAGCTAGTTTATAATAAGCCTCAACAGTCTAGCCTACTCATAATATAGTAAAATACTAAACAAGTGACAAACAATTCTCACAATAGGTTATAAATATCGTTAAATGAGACCATGGTTTTCTGAATGTTGACCGCTCTCGTATTGTGTTTGGCGCAGGTAAGTGCATATAAATTAGAAGAGTTTTTATTACCATCAATAAATAAATATTATGTAACATGCTGTCACTACAATGCTATTGTTTTATTTATATCTTAACTCTTTTTCTTTATGTTCGGAAGGGTCCGTCTATTGCATTTCATACGCGACTACCTAAATTGGAGAGTAATGTTTGCAAGATTTATATATTTATGCATATTTAAGGCTCGCAATACGATTACACTTGATACTCTAAGGATTTCACATAGACTGTCGTTTTTCTTTATTTTTGCTTTACTACCTACCACTAGAATGCTAACTTGTTACAGGAGAAGTTATATACATAACATATGTACAATATTTTTGTACCGTATCTAGTAACACAGAATATTCTTGTACAAAATTATGTAAAAACTTAAAATTAATATCAACAAGTTTGTAGTTAAAAGTAAGGTTTTAGATTAGTAGATTTATTAACACCCTGTACGAGGTCGATATCAGGACACACCCCCTTTTCATTAAAATAGCTAATTTAGAGTGTAAATTGGAATGATATAATTCGCATCATTTTCTGGTTCTAATTTGTCTCGCATGTTTTCGTCGAAGGCCGAAAAACATTAATATGATCACAAATGAAAATAATCATAAAAAATGTGAGGTACTTTTTAAGGCTAAAGAAGATTAGGAGATTTTATTAAGTGTCATCAGTCTTAATACAAAATAATGTCAACGTACTAGTCTGAAGATGAAGAACTTTTTAACGTTGAATAATTTGCTCACAATAAAAGCTTGGCCTAGAAATTACGTTTTCCATATTGGTTCATCATCATAATCAGGTCTTTCTAGTCTCCACTGCAGGAGCACGACCCTGTCTGTACTACCAGAGCCATATACTAGCCTGAGTAGTCAGAGGATTTGGCCTACACTCTCCATGCTGGCCAGACGGGTTGGAGAGGTCTCTTTGATGTTTTTAAGCTTTGTTTAGCTTGTGTTTCCTTAGTCGCCTTTTACGACATCCACGGGATGACTTAGAGTAGCCCTATTCTACTCTGCCGGGAACCACACGGCGACCATATTGGTTACATTTAGTTTATTAATAATCTTACTACAAGACAGGTGGAAGAGCACGGGGTAAAATATTGACCACATGTTACGGCCACTTTTAACTAAAAAGTATCAATTATTTAGTTTGGTAAACTAAAAGATTCGTTGGGATAGTTCATTAGAAAAGTATGAAAATTAAATCAGTCAATTGCGAGTCAAACTCGCGCAATGAGGGTTCCATGCAAAAAGTTTTATTTAGTCGCTCTGTGACTTGCTTTGCATCATGGTATCGGGCAGTTATGAGTAGAAGAGAGATTTTCAATGTAAAAGGCATTTTTTTTTCGTGAAGTGCCAATTTTTGGGAGGTCATTCCAGAACACAAAAAATTTGCAAGTTATACCCTGGGAGCTTTGGTCTATAATGTATCCCTACATCTTAGGCGAGACGAGATTGAAAGCTTAGAAATTATTATATTTATTGAGAGTATAGATGGAGCATTCTTATGATCGAGGATTTTCACGGAAAATATTAGTGGATATTACGTATTTATTTACGTTGACAATCACGCCACGCCTTCCTGTTAATAAGTTTATGCACGATTTAATATTGTCGAGTAGTAAATAAGACGACATTCGTGATTATGAAATAAGCACCTTGGTGACGATTTTCGCTAATTTTCCAGTCATTCGTAAATAATCTGCGTCTAAATCGTCGACATCATCAAAAGTTAGTTAGGAAAATTTGCAAAACCTATGAAACGTTGGAATGAAATTTGAATCACTATGATTATTCCAGCTTTTCTTTCTCTCACTAATGAGCAATACCCCTTACGCCAGCCATTTCTGAAGTATGCATCTTTTATCAAGTTATTAAACTTATTAAGACTATAGACTACCTGTAAATTTTCATAAAAAAAGCGAAAACGCGTCCAATTTCAATATTTTTTTTACACATTATTGATAAATTGTATTGTATTGTATCTTTAAGTATTTGTAAATTGGAGAAGTAGAGTTGTACGTTTTGATATTAAAGATATATTGCTTACAACAAAAGTTATGAGCATCGCATTTTTTACATAAAAAATACCCGGGCCATAGTAATTTATTTCATTTAATGTAAACCGAATCAATAAAAAAGAAAAACGGTTAGCTCTAGATTAAGGTGTGCTAAATCGAATGACACCAAAATTTCCTCATTTCGTAAAGGTTTACGGGGGTGGAAGAGTAATCGCTTTATGTATGGAAATTACAGGTAGTCGATCCTCTTAAATGCAGCTTTATTGAGGAATTTTTGGGTGGTGTTTGTAGACGGTCTAAAGTCATGAACTCTTTATGAGAAAATGAATTAGTTTGCTCACTTTCGATTGACCAAATAGCATGTCAATTTGTACTTTTCATGCTGTAATATGACTTGGCAAGTTTTACTGTGATCTAGCTACCTGATGCCAAACCTCCTTCAGAAGAATGAATTAGCCAAATCATTTTAATAGCAGCGTTTTACCTACCAATAAAACGCTTATTAAGCGATAACCTTATTTGAAACCTAATTAAACAACAATTGAGAGTAGCGAGCTTGACTTCCGGTAGCAGGTCGGCTATTTTACCGATTTTCCCTTACGACGTTGGCTAACTTCCGGTGGCCAGGAGGGGGGGCACGTGGCGCCGCGCCACTGCTCTGAGCCTCATTGGATCTCGAAATTGATTCGCATAAGAAACACCTGGCAGTGATTGTGTATTAGGTTTCAAATAAGGTTATCGCTTAATAAGCGTTTTATTGGTAGGTAAAACGCTGCTATTAAGCTTATGAACCGTTATTTGAAACCTAATTAAACAACAATTGAGAGATTGTCTGTTATCGCCTGGTGTACCGGTTATAGCCAATAACATGATGGATATGATATCATGTGAAACTGAATAGTTAAATAAATCAGATGTGAAAATAAAATGCATGACAAGACTGAGTTACAAGAAAGAATAATAAAAAACGTTATTCTACCAAAGGATAGATCGGACTTTATAAACAAAAAAATTATCATATAAAAAATAAAAATTATTTGAATGATAATAAAGTAAACAAAGACTGAATTAATAAACACTTGTTTAAGTGTCAAATTCATTAACCACACAGATGGTATAGGTAAAGCTTAAATATCAAATTTACAATTATATAAATGGTAATGAGTACGAATAACTCGTACTATACCTGGCCAAAAATAAATGACGAAATTGAGTATAAATTACATTCAGAACCATTATTATTTTTATAATAAAAATATTGTAAAACAGGATTTGCATCAGAACATCAAATAACCATCATATGACGTAGGTACTTTTCCTTTTTTCATCGAAGATCAATAATAACCGGACTACTTTCAATAGTAAAAAACAAAAGAAATCACCTGGAGGAAAGAATTTCAAAAACTCACTTAACAAATTGCAAGGTTTACCTTGCGGAAAATATTTATTTTTCTATAACCTTTTTATCATACAGTCTTGTTGTCACGTGCAATAAGTTTCAGTATCCATGGTATAAAACCATTTGAATTGCATGTTCAAGTCCTATTACGTAGATATGGAAACAAATAGAATAATTTGTTAAAATTAGCCATGAGTAATTCTGTTCCATTTTCAAAATATATGACATATGTACATTGGTTAGAATAAAGCCAAAAAGGTAATTTTAAAGTAAGGAAAATTGAGATGAACTTTGACCGTTTTAATCTTTATAAAGTAAAATATGCTTGTGCACCGCACTCAGCAAGATGATAGCCGTAATTAGGACAAAACAACTTCTTTCTGGCTAAAATATACCCAGAAGATTTGTAATACAAAGGCTATATGGTAGATACAAACAGCTCTCGCAACTGTATTGTCTTTGAGATGATAAAATGCAGAGGAATGACAAACATTTTATTTTTACACAAGAACAAGTAAAACTAAACCTCAAGTAGTAAGTAAACTAAAAAAGTAATAAATTGAATTTTGACCACAAATATCTTGCTTTTCTGTTGCTAGGCTGGAATAGTACTAGTCAACTTTACAGAGGCACAAACGGGAGACCGTTCATTAGTAAGATGAATAAATAGTCTTATCATTATTGATATTAAAAACAATCAAACCTGGTATTTCAAATACTTCGAATTTTGAAACAGGCAAAAAATATCACATAAACAATATACCTTGTTAAAGCAATATGATCTGGATTTCCATCCTAGTATAGGATTAAAGTTCGGATTTGAAAATCTAATTCGGATTGTTCCTATGTTTAAACAAAAATAAAAGTTAGTGCGATATTATCATTTTAAGTGATAAATAGTGTCAAACACACCTTTTAATACCATTTTTGGTAAGACTAAGGCCAGCTAAGAGTTCCTTTATAAATTATTCAGTGAAGATTAGTAGAACCGTTTCAATTAAAGAAGCAAAAGAAAGCAAGTTTAATAAGATTGTTATACGAAATTTTTTATTTATTGTAGTTTCTTTACGTACATTAAATAATTCAATAAACTCCAAATACTGAGATTGCAATCAGATTTGCATTCACTGCTCAAATATATGTGGTCCAATAAAATATTTTATGTTGTCTAATAAATAAACTAATAAAAAAAAATTAATAAATTACAAAATTTCAAATGCTGTTGTAAGCCTTAAACCGTGATAAAGTCTCAAAACTGAAACAGATTTAGACTAAAAGAAAATCGAAGATATGTATGTCTGCAGGCCCCGGGCCATGGGTGTCCAAAGCACTCCAGCTGAGAATGCAACCGGAAAAACGCTCACATGACAGAGGAGTCGGGCAAATGATACAGGACAAACCAATCATCCATCACTCAGCAAAGGGCCTGGATGAGATGTTAAGAAGCTAGTAGGTAAAGAAAACACCGAGAATTATTGCTTAACATGCATGTCTTTTAAATTTTATTCAACTTTTAAAAATATGGTAAACTGAATTTTTTAAATGTATTTTTCAATAAACTGATACCAAACATTTTTGTAAGAAATATTACAACATAAAACCGACTTTGCCTTGTGAAATTAGAGCGCATCTTTAACCTGTCAAGCCCAAAAATAGCCTTTTGATATGACGAGGAGGCTAATCTACGACGAAAAGCTGCTAAAGTTTTCTTTAAAATATTAAAAATAATTTGACGAACCGTTATAATCACCGCCTGAGGTCGGTAAATAAAATAAGCAAGGTCAAAAGACGAACTCTCTTTGTCGACTTGAAGTATATTCTAATCTTTTTACTATTGTTGCACATTATGAAATTAGGCAAAATGCTAGGAAATGCTAGATTCTAAAGATAGAAAGGAGGCTTATAGTATGCAGTGGTCGTAGAAAGCTGATGATGATTATGTGTTATACGTTTGCATTAAACACTAGTGTAGCACATACCGTGCATTCCACTTATTCATACATTACGGTAAAGTGACCATAAAAAAAATCGATAGTCAATTTTCATAGCTAGTGTCATAGTTTGAACATGAAAAATATCTGCGACATTCCATTATAGTGTAATCAGAAAAACTCGCCTGGCCGGTTCGACTTTGCAATGAAAGTTGGTAAAAGTCTTTCTTAGGTCAAGACAATTATTTTTATACGATATTAATATAAAAATATTTCATTATCAATGAGATGGTGAAGGATAACTAAAAACAAGTTCGGTGCAAACTACGAGTACTTTCGTAAAACACTTTATTGTGAAACTCCGGCAGTGAATGTGTTAACCAGAGACTGCGCCTCTTCGGCAAAGTTTGAGATGTAGCTTTTATTTAAGTTCGTAACTGATTCAAGTGGCTAACTTAAACATTAATTTTATAATTTCTTGGGATACAGTTCAATTTACTGTGAAAGTTAATAACTAGCTAATACCGCAACAGGTCTGATCTGAGCCTGTGTGTTCAATTTAACGTTAGCATTATTCATAAGGAGCCAAATCTAGATCATACACATTTGGCTTCAAGTATAGCCCAAACGACTCTAAAATTCATAATTGACTATTTTCAGCATTGGAAATACTGCTTGACCCGAGCCCATGAATTAAACTGAGCTTTCACATTAGTTTTATGATAAAAAAGCCCAAGTAAATAAACATGAAAAATGTAGTTACTTTAATAACTTCATGAATATATTTAAAGAGATCATTATTCGCGACGCAAAATGTCGCTCCACTTATTATAAATAAAAAAAAAAAAAATTTAATGTTATGGCATGACTAGGCTTGCCCTGAGCCTGCGCATTAAGCTGAGCATACGCAACAGCTAATCAATTGCACTTAAATAAAATTGTTATACAACCAGAATGTAACTCCTCTTGATTCATCGCGATTGGCGAGTTTATTTGAGCTTTTGCTGCAGTTTTACTCATCATGAAATAGTTCTATTTACGTCATTCATAAAATAATCCGAAATTGCGACATGGCTTGGCTTGGCCTGAGCTCAAGCGTTCAGGTGTGCTTACGTAGCAGCTTTGTTTCAGCAAAATAAAAGTTAATATTAAGAACCAAAATGTATTTTATTTTACTTCATGTATTGCATGTCTATAATTAAAATAAACGCAATAGGCAGCATGACTAGGCTTGAGCCTGAGCCTGCACGTTCAGCTGAGCTTGTGCAGCAGCTTTATTTATTCGCACTATGAATAAAACAATGTTTTAGCATGACTGGGCATGACCCGAGCCTGCACGCTCAGCTGAGCTTGCACAGCAGCTTTATTTATTTGCACTATCAACAATACGATGTTCTGGCATGACTGGGCTTGACCCGAGCCTGCACGTTCAGCTGAGCTTGCGCAGCAGCTTTATAAATAATCCAATGTTCCAGCATGACTGGGCTTGACCCGAGTCTGCACGTTAAGCATAGCTAAGCTAACAGCATTATTTCGATAAGGTGGTCAAGGTATCACCCTATTATATAAAATTCACTTATGTATCAATTCTCTATTCCATACAAAGATTTTGTTCCTACAAAGAAATTAGTAAAAAGAAATAAACTAAATTGTCCACCGTAATCGACAATTGAATAAACTAGCAATTCAATGATAAGTTCACACTTCAACTTTTTAATGAATACTATCTTTTAATATACTTAATGAAATGTTTAGTTACCTCTAGAAACAAAATTAATATACGGAATTGATCTCCATATCCTCATCTCCTTGAGGGTAAGTGATATGAAAACAAAACAAAAAATCTTCGCAATCGAAAAGGATTTTCCGTTAATCCTTAAATGTTTTATTGAGTAGCTAAATAGCTAGTTATATTATTCATTATGCAGCAAAGAACCAGTTTCATGAAGTGATATAAATTAAAATCATTCATATCTATATTAAGTTTTATTGTTAATCTTGTCAATCGCTTATTAACGTAAAATATTACGCAGTCTATGGCTGCACATTTTCTTGACATATAGTTAATCTTTATAAAGGCAACGGCCTTAACTTCAAAAAGGCTTAATAAGCAACGCCAACGTGTTAATATAATCTTGAATATCACTTACATGCTCTGCATAGCAACACTACATTCCTTGGTCTGGATAGTTTCTCAATTTATTCACTGACACAGTCACTTTAAATTATATAGGAATATAACAACTTAAGAATTCAACATTTAAATAGTACTGTTTGTTAATCAGATGGACTGTTAAATAACCAATATATAAGTAGCGAACGATTTGCATCGTTAAAATCCTTTAAAAAATCCGTTATTATATTGAATTTTTGAATTCAAATAATAACATGTTTCAGGGAAAATCAGTAATCTGAAAAATAAAAAGCTGAAAAGCGAAAATATAAGTAATAAAAATGTAAGTGCGTGCACTTACCAATACAACCGACTGCTACGATAGTCAAGACGCCAATGAGGCTCAGAGCAGTGGCGCGGCGCCACGTGCCCCCCCTCCTGGCCACCGGAAGTTAGCCAACGTCGTAAGGGAAAATCGGTAAAATAGCCGACCTGCTACCGGAAGTCAAGCTCGCTACTCTCAATTGTTGTTTAATTAGGTTTCAAATAACGGTTCATAAGCTTAATACATACTTAGGAATATTTTAAAATAGTGTTCAAGAGAAACAATACCAATAAAAGCATAACTGCATTCTATTTGCACGTCAATGATACAATTGCAAATCAGACAATCATTCTCGCGCGTGTCCTGGCGAGGGAGAGGATATGACCTTAGAAAGGATATGACACGGACCACGTGCCGAGAGATATTAGTATTTTCTTTTTTCTATCAATCAGTCAGTCATACACCTCAAACCGCTCAGTCTAGAAGTTAGTCATGTAAAAAACTGAAATACAGCGTAATGTAAATATAAATAGGGGTGACAGGAGGAAATAATACCAATAACTGCATTATATTTGCACGTCAGTGATACAGCAATCAGCAAAACAGACAATCGTTCTCGCGCGTGTCCTGGCGAGGGAGAGAATATGACCTTAGAAAGGATATGACACGGACCACGTGCCGAGAGCAGCGAGGTAAAATCGTCTTTATTATCAGTATTTTATATTTTCTTTCTTTCATTCAGAATCTGACTGACTGAGCGATCAACATACAATTCAAACTGCTGGATGTAATGTAGTATGCAATTTTGCACAATTGTTTCTTATAAGCGGTAACATAGTGCACTAAGAAGGGATTTTTGTGAATTCATCCCCAAGGGGCCAAAATGATTGTCGAAAGTTAGAAGTATAAAAAGATAGAGTAATTATGAGCTTATGGTTCATGAAAAAAGTTTACAAAATTATTATTTTCTCAAAAAATAATTTTTTTGTGGGTTAAATTAGGAGATGGAAGGTTTTACGAAACTCCGAGGTCCGAGGACCGAGGTCGATTCGGGGGCCCGGATAGACTGGGAGGTAACATAGACTTCTCTGAATTATCATTAGTCAATTTTTTATTTGTTTGAGATTATATTAGTGTCACAAATATTTTAGAATCAGTTTCGTAGTTTTTATCTATTACAAACAAACGTACATAAATCTTTTCATTTATAATATTCGTCCAATTAAATGGATAAATATTTATAATAATTATACAGAGGAAAACATGGTAAACACTTCAGTTCATGAAACACAGATACCTCTAAATTAGGACCTTACCTTTGATTCTAATTGTATTTTTTTTTAAAATATCGAGAATTACAAAACAGAGGCAACACATTTGAAACATTAATAGAATGCAATTTTCAGTTCACTGCTATATAAAGTCTGATTAGCTCGCAGATATCTCTTTACCCTTCAGTTGCAGATATTGTTATTGGGCTATTAAGTTTTAAAAAGAATAAACACTATCATGTCTATGTGGTTTTCTGAATGGTTGTTTACAAATAAGATGAATAAAGTACGTACCTAATTTGTTTCACATATTATAATTTATCAAAATAATATAAACGCAGTTAAAAAGATTACAATACAAAGCTATTCTAATATACCTACTCGTACTCTGACTGAGACTTCGATGTCCGTCTGTCTATTTGTCCGTGTTACCAGGTTTTAATCTAAAACGTGATAGACACACAATGGAAATTTTCAAAAATGATGCATATTGTTGCCGGTATAACAACAAATACTTCAAATTGGATACAATGAATATTTAAGGGCTCTAATACAACAAACGTGATTATTTGCCGTTTTTGCTCGATAGTCTTTTGTTGTATAGATAATGGTACGGAATCCTTCGTGCGTAAGTCAGACTCGCACTTGGCCAATTTTTTTGCTCTGATATTAAATTTCAGGGATATTTGAGTAATATATTTTCCTTACAAACTATTAACCCTTATTTTACAATATTTGGGAGTGGATTTTAGGAAACCGGTATTCGGTTATTGATGACTTGTATTTAGGAGCTATAGTAACAAATTTAATGGAAATTTGTTACTATATTATACAGATTTTAAATATTTTTAAACTTTCAACGCATATTTTGCACCCTTAGAGTAAGTTTAACTTAGATCATTTTTAAAGATTCGTCAGACAAACTTCAAAACCCTACTATTTCACTTTACGGTTAAAAAATTTCAAAATCTCTTTTAAGTGTGTGTCTACTTTTTAAATTTAAACAACTCTATATACATATACTATATAATTTACTCACATTCTCATATCTCAATTTTTTAAAGTAAATAACATCGATACAACGAGGCCATTTTTTTAAATACTTTTGCACAATTTAACATGGTTTAGTATTTAATACTATTATCTACATAACAATGCAAATAATACACCTAATTACTCACAAGAAACATCGTAAAGCGACGAAATTAATTCCACTAATTTGAATATCCATAAACAATGTAATCTCTGTGTAATTTAAATTTCGTATTCGCATGCTTTGTAAAAATGGTAAAGAAGACTGTGGCGGAGAAAAATCTGAATTGCTCTCTCACTTCTACTTGCCAAGGTTATGTGAGAAAACTAGTTTAATAAACTAGACCTCAAAAGGCTAATAAGCCGTAGTTGCTCAGTGGTCAAAGAGCTCAAGAGCCACTAAGCGATAGTTCCCGGGTTCTAATCCCATCAAGCCTGAACCTGAACTGACCTTTGACGTCATAGCTCAATCTGACTCAAGAATGATCATGTTCATCGACCACTTACTGCTTACGGTGAAGGAAAACCTCGTAATAATACCTGCAACCTAGAAGATTTTATTTTAATCTTCCTATGGATCCTGATTCCAACAAGGTAGACCTTTCGAGAAAAAATAAAAAAAGCACATTTAATCCGGCGAATTTGTGCAAAATGTTTATTTAAAACAATATGTGAGATATGAAATAAAATAAACATAATTTCAAACTGTAAGCCTTGTTTTATTGCCGATGGGATTACGGGCCATTTCCTAAACCTCCGCTGTCCGTACCGTTACCGTAGGTAGTACATAGTTTTGAAATTTTTAAGGAATGTGAATGAATATTTGTTGTTTCTATAAGAATAAAAATATTATTTCATATTAAAGGAGGATCTCATATGATATAAGCTTTTAAGCGCCTTTTCTTGATTCTGTCAAACTTCGACTAATTTATTATTAACTTGGCAAACCATAGATAATGATGAACAATAGTGTTCGCCGTGCATAGAGATAGGATTATCCTGATGTCTCCTTAGAAGAAAGTTTTATGTTAAGTTTTATGAACCTTGAAAAAAAACCACCTCAAAGACGCAAGATATCACCCCATATTTTATTTTGTTATTTAAATATTTTATCATGTACCTGGGTGTACTTTTCGGCTCCGTCATGTAAAACCAGGTTATATGCATGCGTGTCTAAATAAATGCCAACTTACATATAATGATTGGCTAAAATTCTCGATTTAGATACTTTCCATGATAAGCCCAAAATGTTTAACGAAAATTTTAATTTCAAAAATTTTTTTTTCGCATTATTATATTAATTCAAATTTTAATAAGATAGTAGGTAGGTATGTATTTTTATTTTTTATGGGAAAGTCAATTTTGTGCACATCTGTAAACGATGTACTTAATGTCTATGTTTATGTTGTTTGTTGATGTGCCTAATAAATAAAATAAAATAAATGGTGGAAGTTTTAATGTGAATCCAGCTCGCACTTCGACAGCTTTTATTGCATCGGCAATGTATAGCCAAGAACCGCAAGCATGCGTTTACACTCGCTGTTCATATTAAGCCTTGTATTACGTACGAAAGTATACGGTTAGTGGAAAGGTCTTCGGGCTGTCATTAATCAAGATTAGGGGACGCCTATCAACCTTAGGATTTGCGGCTTTTCTAGATTAACACCTATCCTATGGATTTACGCTGTTTACACGGCATTTGTGGGCCTTGGACATGATGAGAGCATGAAAATGAAATTCGAAGAGATTTAGTACTTATGACGTGTTAGAGCAGTATTGGTGTAGTCATTAGTGTTCATCTTTCTATGTGATGTAAAATTAAATGGTCAAGTGCAAATCTACTTGGACACCGAGGGATTGTATATTGTTATGATGTGCTTTACAAATAAATACGTACCTACATAAATAGAAACTTACTTTCTAATTAAGTAGATATTAGTTCAGATTGAGATGGCCTTAGGGGAAAATTAATTGGCGATTTTTATTCATCCAGTCATCGTCAATCGTAAAATAATAACTGAAAGTTATTAATTGGCTACATAAATACATATGTTCATTCAACAGAAAAAATGATAACATCTAATACGCTTGTTGTATAAGTACTATACAGCGTTTAAAATGACCCTGTCATACCCTTCAAGAGATTACTCAGCCCGTCAATATATGAAAAACTTTTCCTATGAGATCAATACTGAGAACTCGATTTTATTTAACTTTGACATGCCTCTTTTTTTCTGTAAATATTTTATGGTTTTTATTTTTAAATCGTAAGCGTCTGTGGCGTACGTAATGGCAATGACAACTTTGATTCTAAGAAAAATGTAGGTCCTAATCTATCTCCTTTTCGCGATATCCCAAAGATAAACTTTAGGCAATGTTTGCGGTCGTTTTTGGTGACGTCATCGTTGGTTGCGTGACGTGGCACCCGCAACGTTCTCTGTCCTAGTACTCCTATTCTGATCATCTGACGTGTATTGAGTGTGCCAAGGTAATATTATTTTGTTAATTTATCCAAATACCTACTGTTATTTGTACTAACAGTAAAAAGTAAGATTAAGTAGGTATATCTATTAATATAAAAACCATATACGACGGCGACCGGCGATACCATCGCGACTATAACTCTTTCACTTGTCAGCCCTACATTGCGATGATAGTACTAGGGTACTATTTTTGGACGAGTGACCACTCATCTTCGAACGATTTTTGTATGGAAAGACCGCTCGTTTACGAACGGTGAAATTTCAAAAATCGTACCCCGGCTCTGATATTTCTTCTACGACCATAGTCTCTGTGCTAAACCGTAGAAAGACAGACGGACATTCGGAAACTATATGGTTCCTTGTAATACGGAACCCTAAAAAAAGACCGCCATGAATTTTCACACAAGCTTTATTATAAGCGTACAAATCCTAGATGATAAGAACGAAATTCCATAGTTTTAAATTTTGAAAAATTTCTACTCTCATATTGTCATTCCTATTTCATTGAGGCCCACCTACAAACTTTCCGGTGTAGACGTTTTCCTTGTCAGATAAAAGCAGATACGCGAATTGACCAACATAGATAATTCCTCTACAAGGCATGTAAAACAAAAGTACGATTTTAGTACGCAGCTCTTGTTATCTTCTAGACGCCTTAAGTACATTTTTGTTTTTTTACTCATTGATTTATCAAGCTTATCCTTTATTGTTTATGGGAAAAATAATTTCAGTAACATACAAACTAATTTATCTCTTTTGAGAAAGACAGAGCCTAGGACTATGAGGTACGCCACGTCTTTTTTATGTTGGCAACTGGTAGTTTTTGATTATTTATATTATCTTGTTCAGTGGGAAAGTCTTTAAATTGTGCAGTATATTAGATTTTTTTATCCCTATGATCAAGCTTAAATTGAACAACAGTTACTGAGTAGGTAAGCAGACACACATCATAAATATGAAATTTAAAATTTTAGCTAACCCGAGACACAAAAGTCCCTTCATCTTGTTTAACGGCTGAACCGAATTTTATAAAAAATTACTTGGATCCATAGCCAAAAAACCTGCTTTTAAATAAAAACCGTTTTAGAGCTATCATACCTCAGACAAACCCGTGGCCCGCAATACTCTAAATACAGGTGTTACATAAACAATTTCAGTTTTTCTTTGGAATAATTGTTTTCATGCCGCAATCATCTGTATAAACACATACTAAAAAATTCTTAAATATTCGTTTTGACTAATTTTATTTGAAAACTACCTATCTATGCAATTTAATTGCATATAGCAAGTTAAAAAATTCTAGAACTTTCTGGACATTTTAGGTTTAATCTCAAATCTCAAGAATCGTTATTTCGGTTTATATCTGTGTGAACTCAAGAAGAAAAGATAATTTAAAATGGTAATTGGTTTGAAACAAAAATATTAGAAGAATTCAGAAGAAGTTCTAACTTTATTTTCAAATATTTTAAAATATACAAACATAAGCCAAAGGCAGGAGAACCGCTACTTTTTTCACTTTGCCCAATACAATAGAGTTGTATGAACGAGTGCTTCTAACTTACGTACGATCTTGTATCATTGTTCTTTCAGGACAAATAGAGGTAGAAGTACCTTGTCAGTCTGGTGATTAATTTAAACAAAAGTGGAACAAACTTGGTCAACACCGATAATGTCTTATCTATCACTCCACTATTTACGCCGACGGCGCATTTTCAAACACCCGTAACCTTCACCATAATACACCAAATTCAGCATATAATAAATTTTATAACACAAAACCACTGTAAAATATGTCAACAAGTACTTCGCGCTGGACACTATACGCGAATAATTTCTATAACGATAAGTGATACTTATCGAATGGTGATAAGATAGGTTCCTTCAAGGATTTTTATCAGTGGTACTTACATGAGTTTTTTTTTTTCACGGATTTATAGGTGTTATTGATAGTGCATATGTGCAATTAATGTCAACGCTACTGATTAATAGGTTGATTATTAAACAATCATATCATTCGTTTTTGACCAAAATTTGTTTTAACTAAGTACTTTTTTGCTCTTTAAATGATACATATTTTGACGTGATGATGCAATCAAGACATTTTGAGAAGTGCAGCCTGGAGACACGCAATAACACTCTTAACCCCCCAAACTGTACGAACATCAACGTGTACTTTATTTTGACAGGTTTGATCACAGTTCTTGAGCTTCCCAAGGAAGGCTTCTCATCCCGCGCAAATCGTAAAAGCCGATCGAGGGAATGGGCGTCAGGAATTATGTCAATAGGCGATGCGGCGAGCAACCCATCACTATTTTGATTCCGGTCTCACCTACAAGCCCACCAACATGCTAAACGTGGCCTTAAGGTTTTACAGACCTGGCATCTGTCTACCCCGTGAGGAAAAAAGACGTGATAGTATGTATGTATGTATGTATATTAATAAATAATAATAATTACCTACAAGTACCTAGTAACTTTGTCCAATAGAGCTGCTATAAGTGGGTATCCTGTGCAGGCTACTCGAAGTTGGCATGGCTTGGGGCCTTAGGTACCCACCATATCCTAACATGGGGGACTCAACTGCAGAGCTGTCGAACGCACTGGTCTCATCAGTCTCCCCCTCTATAACTCCAGGTAGGGTACTGAGAAGGACATAGGCTATACATCACGCGGGTGAAGCCGTGGGTAACAGCTTGTAAATCATCATCATCATTTCGTGTAGGTGACACGGTCAATTGACCTTGCACACCCTGGTGTCAGAGTTCTTCGGAACCGCCTCTCGGCGTCTGACGTGGTTCCTTTAACAACTACCAGATGGCAGCCGGGACCACCGGCTTAACGTGCCTTCCGAAGCACGGAATCATCTTTCTTATCAGACAATCAGGTGATTCATGCCTGCAATGTCCTAACCAAACTGGAAACAACTTAACAAAGTATGCTTCCCGTGGGATTCGAACCCACCACCCCCGGGTCAACAAAGCAAACGCCTTAACCACTAGACCACGGAGGCAGGCTTGTAAATAATAAAAAGTAATAATTACCTACAAGTATCCTGTCTATATATTGTACTTTGTCCAATGGAGCTACTATATGTTGGTATCCTGTGCAGGCTACTCGAAGTTGGCATGGCTTGGGGCCTGAGATACCCGCCATATCCTAACATGGGGGACTCTACCGCAGAGCTATCGAACGCACTGGTCTCATCAGTCTCTTCCTCTATAACTCCTGGCTTGTAGAATATCTTTCCTGCTGAGAGGCCAGGCTTGGGTTTCTCCTTCTGTGCCTCATCCCTGACCTTCATCTCATATGCTGGTTCCGCAGCCATCTTTCTGTCACAATATTGATTTGTGTCCCAGTTTTAGATAAAGTTTTACTTCGGATGGCATCGTTGTGGTTTGAACTTCTGGTATCTCCGCCATTTTGACCAGTTGCTCTATCTGCAAAAGAAATAAAAATACTTAGTTGGTATACGTAGGTATTTGTAAATGTCAAATCGTAAATACCTTTAAAAGGAAACACAAGTTTAACAAAGCTAATAAACATCAAAAAGACCTCTCCAACCCGTCTGGCCAGCGTAGAGAGCATAGGCCAAGTCCTCTGACTGCTGTGGCTATTATATGGCTCTAGTACAGACAGTGTTGTGGTCCTGCAGTTGAGACAAAAGAAACCTGATGACGAACATACTGCTTACAATTTAATGCATTATTTTTCGGTGGATTATAATATGTATAATCTATCGAACTGAAACTGTTGTATTGTCAGCTGATTAAAGGCTATTCTTAATTCGTTGGTCTTGCGGTCGATCGTTAATGTGTCCATGCTTAGAATTAAACACAGGTGTCGGTGAAATAAATTAATTGCACTTCATAAATCTTTATTGTAGATTACAACTACACTTCTATTCAAAATAATTACTTCTTTAACATTTGGCCACTGTGTGTGAATTTAATTCTTCTTAAAATTACGAGCTGTAATTGCAATTTAAGGGTATATTTATCTAAACCATTTTTTTTTAATTTGACAGAAAATAGAAATTTATGAAATTGATAAAAAGTAAAACACTCAATTTTTTATTGAAACTGAAAGGACAGTGCCGTCTCCTACTCATCTAATAATGAAGTACAAAGCTTGGGATTCTAACCCAGATCCCCTTAAGTAGCAGGCTGGAAAGTTAACCACTGCGCCACTAAATCCGTCAGGATGATGCCGTGTTAGATTCAATTACATCTTGAATACACACAATTTGCTGTAATGACGCGCTCTACAAATTTAGCTAATGACACATTGTGCTGAGAATTCATGTAATTCGATCATATCTAACTCGATTACGTTTATACGGTTATTTTGCACGTCGTTAAGTGTATGGAGTGTCTGGGAAATTGAACATAATAAAAATAGATTTTCTTCAGCAATCTTTTATACTACACAGCGACTACTGCCATCTGTTGTTGAGTAGCGGAACTATTTTGCAGTTTACCTGTTTTATATAATAACTACAAGTTGAATACACATTATGTATGTATTTGTTAAAAAAATAAATGTTTATTTGCAAATTCTATAATGTACCTATTGTCTGATGAATAACTTATTAAGTAAACTATAAACACGCAATAAAGCATAAACTTCGTTATTTCTCTTATTATTCTTCAAACACTTCTATAAAATTGAAATGTTACAGTAATAAGTTTTTGGATTACAATATTCTTCTTAATTATTGGTTTGGATAATTTCATTAACTTGTAATTGTAGTACATAATACAAACCAATTATTAAAATCAATAAAAACTAAACGAACAAATTAATCTTATCTTTAAATTAATTTTGTATTAAATAAAACATAGGTACCTATAAATAAAAAAATATCCCGCAGGTAATTACCCTTCGGTAATGTACCCAGAAGTCGGTCAGCATTGCCACGTTCACCAGTCAACCAAAGCCGAAATTTAAAGGTACGTTGTAGAATACTGAGTTATTTTGATAATTGTGACCGCTAGAAGGTTTCGATTAGGTAAGTCATACATGAATAAGGCTATATATTCATAATCGCGACGTATTATACCAACAAATTCCAACAGGAACAATTGGTAAACTCAAGTTTTACACCACATATTCCTCAGGAAACACCAGTTTAAGAACGCAAGAACAAGGTCCCCGTCGTTCCAGATCTCAAGATTCCGCGGTAATTGCCCAAGAACTCATAAAATTACGCGATCTCCGAGTTATTCCGCGAGGGTTTCCGCAATATGCTCCCGTGGGATGAGTCCGGCAGGCGTTAAACAGCGTAAAGTAGTATGAGATCGACGACATCCTAATGAGAACAAGGACGTCGTGATCGCGGTAAAAGATTTAGCTTGTTGCTGCAGAAAAGACACGTTTTGAGGTAAAACAGGATCTTGAAATATGTTATTGCTAAAGTGACTCTTCTAGGAATGAGGAACTGAGAAGAAAATATGAAATTAGAGCAAGGTCCTCGTGGTCGCGTCAAAAGGATTAGCTTTAGAAATCTGCTGAAGAAAATACAGGTTTTCAAAATACAAAATAGATACACCGAGTTTACCGCTAGTCACACAAATGATGCATTAAGGAAAAACGTATGTAGCAAGAAATTCTATTAAACTGTTCTCTGTACATATATAACAACGTACAACCGTAAATCATAGCTACTTCACCCCTTGCTATTCTTCACTAGGCTGTTGATATACCCAAACTCTTAATATTAAACTCAGTGCGTGCTATACCACGCTGTTATCATAATTCCAGCTGTTACGAGGTAAGCATTCTGTCAATCGTATCACGAAGGCCGGTCTCAATTGCAGCCAGTAATTAATGAGTTTACGGCAATACTCCGTTATGCTGCATCGCATTATGAGACTAGCGGCTGCCGATGGTTCTGTTTGATATTCTCTATGAATTAAATAAACGGATGCATCAGCCACTGTGCCGTCATCAGCCGCCGTGTGGTTCCCGGCAGACTAGAATAGGACCACTCCAAGTCTTCCCGTGGATGTC
Organism: Rhodophaea formosa; assembly: GCA_963082605.1. Classification (NCBI taxonomy): domain Eukaryota; kingdom Metazoa; phylum Arthropoda; class Insecta; order Lepidoptera; family Pyralidae; genus Rhodophaea; species Rhodophaea formosa. Next base: position 14,432,838 of record OY720213.1, on the reverse strand, counting down.
GTAGAAGGCGACTTAGGAAACACAAGCTAAACAAAGCTTACAAACATCAAAGAGACCTCTCTAACCCGTCTGGCCAGCGTGGAGAGTGTAGGCAAAATCCTCTGACAGCTCTAGCTAATATATGGCTTGGGTGGTACAAAGATGTTTGTGCTCCTGCAGTGGAGTAGGACTAACAAAGACCTGATGATGATGATCAGCCACTGTGTGTGGTAAGCAACCCGCCAATATTTCCTATTTCACTTTTTCGTTCTTTCTTCCTCCTGGTAAACAGCACCCATCAAAATTGCACGCCTCATAACCCGGATCGTTTGAGTTTGTATGGTACATTACTCTCGACTTTTAACTCATTTTCTGAATTTCTGATTTCTGTTGGTTTTTTAGGGTTCCGTAGTAAACAAGGAACCCTTATAGTTTCGCCATGTCTGTCTGTCTGTCCGTCCGCGGTTTTACACAGAGACTTTAAGTACTAGAAAGCTGTAATTTGGTATGGGTATGTATATTAATCATGGCAAAAAAGTGGTAGAATAAAATATTGAAAAAAAATTTTTTTTAGGGTAGCTCCCATACAAGTAAAGTGGGGGAGTAATTTTTTTTTCGCTATTTACCCATCGTGTGGTGTATCGTTAAATAGGTCTTAAAAAATATTGTGAGGTTGAGAACACTATTTTTCGGTTTAGGGATCCGTTTCCGAAATATTTGGTTTTAAAGTGCGAATTTTTATTAGAGGTAAGTGTCCCCCCCCCCCCCCTCTATCTGCTAAACGGTTATATATATATACGTGAAAAAAATTACAGCAGTAGTATATATACTGAAGTTGAAAGGAAAACTATCAAAGCTGAGTACTAAGTACAAACTAAAAAGTTATAGGCAACCAACTTAAAAACTGTAAAATTTCAAACTATTTTCATTGTTTTTAATGTTGATGTTTTTGGTCGTTAAACTGTTAGGTGCGAGTGTGAATAGTGTGACCTCAAAGTTGTCATTCGCAACTACGGAACCCTACACTGCGCGTGGCCCGACACGCACTTGGCCGGTTTTATTCTTTCTCTTATTTCGCTCTTTAACGACTGCCTGTCTTCCGCTTAGGAAAAAATATATATCGCACTATATTGTTTATTTTTTGGTGCCCGGGCACTACCGACCGGCCGATGCTTCTCATATGTCCAACTAGACTGTACTGTATATAAGAGGAGCATCAATAGTACTACGATTGGCAAACGGATCATACCCTTGAATATCGTATTTAGGTATACTTAGCTTACATTTATATTCGCCAGGTTTGCGGTAAAAGATATTGACAAGAAATAACACATACAAAGTATCAAATAAGAAGAAGTAGTTACTCATATGTGAAATACACAAACAAACATTATGTTTTTGTTGTTAGCACAAATGTATGAGCTTATGACATTTGCTGTCCACCTGCCCCGCGCTCAGTGAATGTGAATAGGTGTCAATGCGATTGAATAAGGTTAGTTACATCGTTCTCTTTACGATCTGCGAATCCTGTTTTGCTATTAAATAACTAAGTAACTGTAAAATATAATTGTGGTCATTCAAGTATGTTTTAGACATAAAAACACATAATCATCATACATTTTATCACCTCTTTATCCCTTGCCTCCAAAGTTTGAAGACAGTATTTGACGAGCTCCGTGGGGCAGCGGTCAACACAGATGGTTCCGGGTTCGATCCCCAGTCAGGTCAAGATGAAAAACGGTCTTTTTCAGATTAACATGGGTCTTGGATGTTTATCTATATATGTATTTGTTATAAAATATAGTATCGTTGAGTTAGTATCCCATATCACAAGTCTTACATATGAACTTACTTTGGGGCTAGCTCAATCTGTGTGATTTGTCCATATATATAATATGAGTATATGCATATTATATATATATAATAGGAAGAGTATAGGCTGATGATGATGATGATGATGATATGCATATTTATATTATGTCTACCCCGGTAGATGCATTGGCCCCAAGTGACGAAATTCACGCTACGCCACTGTTGTTCAAATTATTTATTTGACATTGTATTAACTAAATAGTTTTCCTGTCTCTGTATAAACACCATCAAGCGTGACGCTTTCACTCTTAACTTGTTAATTAACTGTCATAATTTCCTGCATATAAAGGGCTATCCACTTGCTGCCTACCAACCATCATGATTGCGTAATAAATTATAAATTTTCAAAAAGAACAAATTTACTTATTGTACTTATCAAAATCAAAACGTTTATTCAGAAAATAGGCCTTTGCAGGCACTTTTTTACGTCATATCATATTTAAAATTATCTTATTAGTTAATATGTATTTATAAATTGTTCAAAAGCTATAGACTACTAGCGTTTCGGAAACGACCACTGCAGAGAAGAAACGCCGAAAGAAACTCTTTTCAACAGTTTTGGTCGCCTAATCGCCTGAAGGGCTTTATATGATTACTTATATTGTATTTTATATCCCGATGTAATGTTCATGAGGGACGTACATATAATTATAATTAAAGACATTAAGATTAGATTGAATATCAAACATTTAACACAAGGACCATTTTTTGTTCATTAGCAGAAACATGTAAAGACACGAATTTCGGATTCTCCATGTGTATGTATAAAACAGCAATGGCTGAGCCTAGTTTATGAAAGTAAAAATTTATCGTATCCTTTAAATGATCCTTTAAAAATAATACTTATTTTGTTTGAACTTTGGGAGAAGTCTAGTTAGTATTGATTTCTTAAGTTTAAGGGCATGACTATAGGTACATGAACAGATATTTAAAAATAATAACTTCCTACAATTCATTCTTCCGGTGATAAAAGGGCTGGCTGCTTTTTCGCCCAACGGATTAGCATAGCTATCCAACGGAGGAACGCAGCCAGCGTTCTTGCCACCATGCCAAACGGGCAGGAACTATTCTACATTTGTAGTGTTTTTGGCTCTTTTTTATGTAGATAGTTAAATAGTGTAATCATTTTAATTACCTTCACTTTTGTAAATGAATAAACATGTGAAAGTCTTATATAACTTGAGTTCAAAAAAATCAATTTAACTGGTTTGTAATAAGATTCAAACTAGGGTAATTTAGTTAGTTCGCCGGCCTTCTTTAGCTTTCGGCCGTTACGCACACATACGCTAATAATATGAAAACGATAACATGCCTATTTAAAAATACAATGCATCCAACATAATCGTAATGTCACCTAAACCTCTTTAAATTGGGAGCTTAATAACGCTTTAATTGTCTTGTCAGTGCGCCCGCGAAAGTTGAGCAGTGAAAACGTCTCGCTAATTAGCAAAAATAATAGTGCGCTCGATCTTTTTTCAAGGTAAGTTACGGTCACATTTACTGTTTTTTCAGTGGTAGCTTTATTACTGTATATCGAAAATGAGTTAATTTAATGTTATTTTGATTAAATTTGTTGCAATAATTAGTATAAAACATAATTATGGCGTGGTTGGATAACTAAATGACAAATGACGGGTCGTTTGAATCTCGGCCGGCCGGCCGAAAGCTGAATTATAACCTATTATTTGAAACCTATTACATTCCACATTTATTGAATACTTCTTTCAAAACAAATTACCTAAACACAAATAACTATGTGACCTGATTGACCTTGTTAGCTGGCGGCCACATGCTTATAAACAAAAGTTCATTGAAATATGTCATTTAATTATCAATTTTTTGACGGCCGAATAGGAAAGTACTTTTCTTTATTTTTCGGCCTAGCGAACAAAGACTTGGTCGAAAACCAAGAAGTCTTTTCTAGATTTTTGGCCACTATAGATTTTAAGGTATAACGCTAAATAAACTATATAAATTTAAAATGTAAATTAATATTCATTATATTCTCAGGTCTAGTATATTGTTTTTACAATCTGTTTGATCGAGAAAGCGTGGAATTTGGTAGTTTAAATAGCGGCCGAAAGTTAACTTTTTTACATAGGATTTTCGGCCACAGGCCGAAAAGTAGTACGTCTGTATTCAGTTTTCGGCCTATTAATTATGATACGGCCGAGAAATGATTGACATGAGTCTAGTTCTCGGCCCTACAATATAGAGGTGGCCGAAAAATGACTGGCGATACTTTATTTTTCGGCCGTATCCCAAAACAAGGCCGACAAACAGATGTTTTGAATTTAGTTTCCAGCCTAGTATTAAACTAGGTGGCCGGAAAAACATTAATGTAAGTTTAGTTTTCGACCGTCCTACAGAGTAAGGTCGAAAAACAGTTGTAATTAATTTAGTCTTCGGCCATGTAATTAGGAGACAGTTGAAAATTGATATACATATACAATATGTAAAGAAAACCCTGTCCGACCCTTTAAGACGTTTATCAGTCGGCCATTTTGAACAACTTTTACTATGGAACCAATAATGGGAAATAAAAAAAAATCGAAATTGCCATAAAAATTGTCTGGCCGGCTTAACATTTTTTTATGGGAATGTCGATTGCACATATATATATATACTCGAAAAAAAAAATTACATTTTCATACAAATTTCCGGGCGGCCCGAACATTTTAGTATGAAAATGGATTTTTTTCGAATTCCCAGCATTGGTCCCATAGTAAAAATTGTTCAGTTTGACCGACTGATAAACGTCTAAAAGGGTCGGACAGGTTTTCTTTAATATAACATACCTACCTATCCGAATTTCGTAGTGCGAGACTTAGTCAAAGTTCGGAATAACTTGTGTTTTCTGCTTACTAATAGTACTGATAATTCATTTTCAGATGCCAAAAAACATACGTAAAAAAACTAACAAAACAATAGAAAACAAAACCAAAAAAGCAAATGAGAAAAAAACTACCAAAGCTATTACAAAAACAAAGAGAACTCATTTTAAATATACCGAAGAAGCATTATCACAAGCTATCCAAGCTATAAAAACCGGAAATAAAAGCATCAGAGAATCATGTCGTCTATATGGTGTTCCTCGCTCAACAGTCCAAGATAGAATTTCGGGCAGAACTTTAGAGCAGCCACGAAAAGTAGGTCCAGAGCCGATACTAGGATTTGATGGTGAACAGAAGGTAGTAGACTGGATTATAGATTTAGCAAAATGCGGGTTACCTGTAAATAAGGAGCTTTTGCTAGATACTGTAAAAAAAATTATAAACGACATGGGAAAAGCTGATAAATTACCAGAAGGAAAACGACCTGGTCAAACGTGGTACCAAGGTTTTCTTAGAAGACACCCGGAGATTAGTGTTCGTGAACCAGAAAGTATAAATAAAGCAAGAGAAGCTGTTAGAGAGAGCTCAATAAGAAAATGGTTTATAGAACTTGAATGTTTCTTAACTGAACGAGGATTGACAGACATAATGGAAGATCCAGAACGAATATTAAATGCTGATGAAACTGGAGTTTCACTTTGTCCCAACACTGGAAAAGTGTTAGCTCCTAAAGGATACAAAAATGTTTACACCGTTAAAAAGGGTAATGAAAAAGAAACACTTACGGTTCTCATAACAATGACTGCATCAGGAAAAATATGTCCGCCTCTTGTGGTGTTTCCCTATGTTAGACCACCAAAAGCGGTCGTAGATAATATGCCGGAGGGATGGATTATTGGAAAAACGGAAACTGGTTGGATGCGTTCTGATGTTTTCTACGAATATATCGCAAATGACTTTAATACTTGGTTACTAGAGAATAATGTAAAAAAACCAGTGATATTATTCGTTGACGGACACAAATCTCACATGTCGATGGCATTAAGTCAATTTTGCGAAGAGAATGATATAATTCTATATGCTTTGCCTCCAAACACCACACATATTACGCAACCCGCTGATGTCAGCGTTTTCAAACCACTGAAACAACAGTGGAAAAAAACTTTGAGTGATTGGCAGGCTAAGCCAGAAAATCAAAACAACACTGTGACAAAGACTAACTTTTGCAAAGTATTTAAGGATGCTCTTGATCAAGACATGACTCAAACAATCAAAAACGGGTTTAGGAAATGTGGTTTGTATCCGTTTAATGTGGAAGCTGTTGACTTTTCTAAATGCGTAAAGGATTTTCAAGAAAAAAAGAAGAAAAGGTCGATTTCATCTAGTTCCAATAGATTGACAGAACGAGATTATGTTACTGCACAAAAAGTAATCACAACAATAAAGGAGAATTTGTTAAAGAAAGGTATTGATCCAGAAATTATTTGCAATGAAATAGAATTGGCCAAATTTACTATTAAAGAGAGTCGAAGATCCGCTTCCAAAACACCAAGGACGTCTACTGAGGTAGCCAATTCTTCTGCGTTTAAATCTCCTGAGGTAATAATAGCTCCAGCAACAAAGGAAACGATAAATATGGTTGTTGATGGTGCTGGTTGTAGTATTGGTAATGACTTAAGCTATTCACTGCTTGATGATATCTCAATTCCTGATGTAGGATCACACGTATCACTAAATGACATATCTGTTATGAACTTAAGTGACATCAATTTTATAGATTCAAATGATACACACATTTTAAATTTAGAAGAGATGTTACCAGAACGTCAAAATCATAATACGGTGTCAGAAACACCTTTGTCAGGTAACCAAATTGTTGTGTTAGCAGAAATACATACTACAGCTAAAGATGATATGACTTCTATTAAAACCCCACATATGGAATCAACACCAATCCAAATACGGTCACTTGGAAATGATGCAACATTTAAAGATAATAAAATTGATTTTGAGTCACTGCCTAAGATAGCGTCATCGCCCCAACTAATCCCAGAAAATAGCACCACAGATGAAAATTCTTCTTCTTATATGACAGGAAAGAACAAAGAGAATACACCGTTGGAAGAAAGTCACGACAAATTAACTAATACTACAGAGAAACCGAAAGAAAACATATTGCCTGATCCATTCAAAAATCACTTAACATTTTTGAATGATTTAATTAATACTAAAACAAGAAAAAGGAATATTATAAAGTTTCCTAGTGCCATATCATCTAAAAAGTGGAGAGATTTTTATGAATCAAAAGAAAAGGAAAAACAAAAAAAGATTGATGCAACAAATAAAAGGAAGACCGAAAGAGAAGAAAAAAAAAGTAAAGCTGCTGAACAAAAACAGCATAAAAATAGAACTAAAACGAAACCAAAGACTAATCAAGAAGTAAAAAACAGTAAACAAACAGAAAACATTGAGAAAAATACAATACAGGTAATTTAACTTTTGTATGCCTAATTAAGTTCCTTATTTTGCGACAATAATTGTGTAAATAATACCTACCTAGATCTAAATATTTTTTATTACAGGTTAAGAAGAAACTCGGACAAGAGGATGCACGGCGTAGAACTGAAGAAGAGACAAGACAAGAAAGTAAAAATAGAAACAAAATGGAAGAAGAGAATGAATGTGAGATTAGAGAAGTGATATGCAAAAAGACTATCGAAAAAAATGAAGATGATACGAAAGATGTTAAAGAATATGATGAATATGATGAAGAATTAGAAATTTTCTAGATTTATTTTCCTTATTGTTTTGTTTTAAGTACTTAGGTTTACAAATTATATGTCAAAGACTGATTCAACAAAATGTTCCTACAATCTATGATAAGTAATTTTCTATGATTAAACTCTGTAATTTCTATTGATTTCGTTTTTATTCGATAATAAACCTTACTGGACGGTTCGTAAAGTTTAATTTAAAATTTGAAAAAAGGTGGCCGGAAACTAATTAAATCATTGGCCGAAAACTAAGACATGTGGCCGAAAACGGGTTAAATCGCTGATATTTCAAATTTTATTTTATATCTTTTATACTACAAAATTACCAAGAAAAATTGCTACATTTTTCAAAACTACACTATTCATTAAGTATAATACTATTTAATTTACTGCTGTATGCATTACCTACTATTAAATGAATCATCCTGAAGTTACAAAATTGCTTAAATGGCCGAAAACTGACTACTTTACCCTATCTAAACGAAAACAAAACGGAATTGTCTTTTAAAAGAAGAATCCATAGCCATGATAATAATATATCGGTTTGGGAGAAAAGATAAAATAAGACATACCAGGTGCTTTCTTCACGCGCAGACCGTGTAAGCCGGTTAAGGGATTGGGCGAAAATCTAAAAGATCACTTTAATAGGCGATGCGGCTAGCAACCTGTAACTATTTGATTTTGCTTTAACGCCTGCCAACGCACTAAACGTGGCCTGTGGGACTTCTAGTTAAATCGGGTCTCTGTGTACTCCGCAAGGGAGAAAGAAGTAAAAATATGTATACTGTTGTACTATAGATTTTTAAAAACCTGTGATGAATGATTGCAATTAGACTTCTTAGTCTAATTGCAATGATTCGCTTTGGATGATCTGCAGTGATTGGAGAAGGTAGATTGACTTGGATTGGAGTTAAAAAACTAACGTTTATATTAATATGGAAATGCCTCCAGGATTCCGTGATTTTTAAATTATTTAGAGTATTTCCGTAATTTTATCAAAAAAGTCTAAAATTAGCATTATGAGCGGACAGACCGACAGACAGGATATGGCAATATTGCCATATCCTGTCTGTCGGTCTGTCCGCGGTTGAGCTTAGAAACTAAATACTAAAAAGCTGTAATTTGGCATGGATTTATGTAATCACGCCACACGCCGACAAAGTGGTGAAATAAAATCAAAATAAATATATTTAGGGTAATATTTTTTTAATATGGTTTTTTTCTGTAAAACCCTTGCTATGGTGTCGTTGGATCGGTCTTTCAAAAATATTGTCAGTGTCTCAACACCATTTTTCAGGTTCGATTCAGGAATCCGTTTGTGTTAAATCACATTGCAGGGGCTGGGACCACTACACCAAAAAAAAAATAGTGTTTACTATTTCCCAGCCACTGCAAGCTAAATGGTTGTTTTGGTATACGTGAAAAAATTCAGTGCTGTATCATAAATTAGGATGTGTAAAGGATAACTATCACAGCTGAATAATGTTTACAATTCAAACAGTTCACAATTAAAAATTAAGAAGTGAAAGTACGGAACCTTACATTGGCCCAACACGCACCTGGCCGGTTTTTTTATATATTTTACCACCTAACTTCGTCATTTATGAACCGTCTAGTTTTCGCCTGCAGCTCCGCTTGCTGATTTTTGTAAGATGAAAAGTACAAAGGTAATTTCATGATGATTGATTCAGTAGTTATAGCGTAGGTAACTAAGAATCAATATCATACACAAAAAAACAACTCACTTTCACATTTCTAATATTGATTTGTTTTAGTAAAAATCTTGTGTATTTGGAAGGGTATACTTTTCAGTTAGTCCCATTTAAAATTCATCAATATCTCTTGTTCTTCTCTTGCCTTGTACCACTTATATCATCCAAAATAAGTAGCGTTAACTATTTAAAAAATTAAAATAAAAGGCAGATTGCCGTTTTTCACAGTTTACGTCCGCCATATCGATTTTTTGCTGACTTCTCATAACACATGACATTTCGGAGAAGAATACGAATCTAATGACACCTCACACTGCAAAATCGGTCCAGCACTGTTTTAACTATAGGAAGCGACAATGAAACAGAAAATATGTATGCATACGCGCGAACACATTATACTCTTACAAACTGGTAGATACTGTAATAAATGAAATATATTATAAGGAAATTTAATAATCGAGAAATGTGTTAAATCTAGTAGGTACGCAAAGTAGGTAGGTACGTAAGTAGTTTATACTACACATACATACCCAAAATAAAGTAGGTACACTGGTTTATTATAAGTTACATGTAACGTGCAACCTCTAGTGATCAACTCAGGTAAATCTCGCGTCTTGCTAATAAAATAAGTACTTCAAATTACTGACAGTATCGAATATCCTTAGGGCCTAGAGATATTTGATATCCATGCAAAGACAATATGTCAGGACCTACGATATCCGTACTGATAATCTATGATTGGAGTAGGTAGACTGATTTTATGTATTTTTATCATTAACCATGGAGATATATGTACTACGTACTAGCTAATAAACAGTCATAGATAGTACCCATAGATTTAAAAAAATCGTCTTTCTGAAATAGTACCTAATTAACAACCTAATTAATTAATATAGTGTAAATTTATTAACAACCTTATTTCTGGGATTTCGCTATGGTAACGGTACTTTCGGGATTGATTAAAATATGTATTGTGAATGTATGGATTTTTAAACTATTACATTTGAAAAACCTTCTCTTCCCGCGCAAATCGTAAAAGCCGATCGAGGAATCATGACAATGTGTGATGCGGCTAGCAACCCATCACTATTTTGATTCTGTTCTCCACCTACAAGCCTACCAACATGCTAAACGTGGCCTTTAGGTTTTATAGACCTGGGCTCTGTCTACCCCACAAGGTAATAAGACGTGATAGTGTGTGTGTATGTGTAAATTTATAAATAGTGATAGTAAAACATTTGAAGTGATTTTTTTTAATTATATAATATCTGCATTTCTATAGAAATTCTTGCTCATAATGCTCATTTTAGACTTTTTTGATAAAATTACGGAAATACTCTAAATAATTTAAAAATCACGGAATCCTGGAGGCATTTCCATATTAATATAAACTATTACCCTAAACATATTTATTTTGATTTTATTTCACCACTTTTTCGGCGTGATAATTACAGAAATCCGTGCCAAATTACAGCTTTTTAGTATTTAGTTTCTAAGCTCAACCGCGGACAGACTGACAGACAGACCATATCCTGTCTGTCGGTCTGTCTGGACAGGACAATGATGTCCACCTATTGCCATATCCTGTCTGTTTTTAGGGTACCTTGCATACTAGGGAACCCTAAAAAGATTTCAACGAATTGAGCATCTTCATATCCCCTAAAATCCAGTGGTAAAATAACGGTTTGTTTCATTGTTTAAGAGATATCCTTAAAGAATACGACGCACAGTTATAATACATAAATATTCATATATAGTCAAAACACTATTTTGTGCTTCCTTGTTCGTTTTTTAAGTAATAACTTGTTCTTCGCATTGCTGTGATCGTGATGGAAATACCAAATTTAGCGGTATTTGTAATTATACAATAGTTTTAAGATACAAAATTAAAGTTGTAGTTAGGAAAAGTACTAAGACAATGATTGAAAATTAAATTCGTGACTACGTTGAAATTTACTTCGGTGATTGTGCATATTTTGCTATTTGACCTCTAGGAAAAGGTTTCCCATAGTGGTAATTGGTTCAATAATATCTACCTACTTTAATTATAGGTATACCATGTCGTTGAATAACTTCATACATTTTTTAAACCAGTGTCATTGAATAAGTATTATTACCTTATATAACTTCGAAGAATTCGATTACCTAACTTTTTTAAATTCCTGTTAATAAAACCTTTGGCACCATCCCATGAACTTTTCATATTGTCATTAATAAAAATCAACATGGGTATGAACTTGTGGTATTAACCACAGGTATTAACAAAAATAATACAGGCCTACACAGATGTACTGGTTACACCTGGAGCAGTCAGTCAAAAATGCAATTAAAGCTGTTTCGAAAGACATATTACAAAACACGAAGACAAATATCCAGAATGAATGCATTAGCTGCAGCTGCCCACGGGTCAATCAGCGCGTGACTCAACACAAAATTAGACCTCACACTTTGACACCACAAATAAGGACAAGTTACACTTTATATCATATCAATATTATACCTATGACTACGCCTATGGCGCTACTTACTTGTAAACTTTTTCAACTGTGTCCCTAAACATGGAAGAAGTTTTGATCGTTTTGAATCCAAAAGAGTGAATCAGCCTGTCGATTTGAACAACTTTTCCAATGAGACCAACGATGGAAACTCAAAAAAATTGAAATTAACTCAATGGCTAAATATTTTTTGAGCTTAAAAGCGTTGAGAATTGGCTTGAGTTTTTTTTTTTGTGTTTTCCGCATTGGTTCCATAGAAAAAATGTTCATATCGATGGGGTGAATCACCCCTTCACTTGTCAAAATTCTCCTAGGTCGTAATTTGATAAAACGCAGCGGTCCAGAAAGACAAAAAATGTAACGTATCAGTCAAGGCGTCCGGGTAAGGGCTCTCGACCACAACACACCATGACTTAGATGGATCGGCCGGAGGTCCCCTAAGTTCCAACCATACAATCTTAACTCTATGGTTAGAACTTATTATTGTTTAAATTTTCTTACCTACTCTTGAATCTTGACAGCACTTACAATGGAGGATATAATAGTCAATTATGCCAGTCATTCACAACTATTTACGACGTTATCAATGCATCAATCAGAAATGATTTGATACGAAGGCCCTTGGTTTACATCACGGTGTCAGTATTTCAATAAATTAAAGTTGCTGAGGTGGAGACAAGTTAAGAGTTATGAGATCATTAAGCAATGTTGAACAAAGAAGAAAAAGAAAAATTGTTGATGAAGATTTTAGTCTATGTTATATTAACATATAACATAGACTCATTGCGTCAACTTTTTCTGTAAAAACCTGAATGTAGAAGATGAACAACCTGCCAATGAACCCGACGATTTGCTTCAGAAACTCATAAACCTGGACAAAAAATAGTACAGTTAAGTAACCATAGTCAGTTGATCTCCAATGTTATGATAAGGTTATGTTTGATATAGGTACCAACTACATCACTACGCCATACTAATACTAAAAAGTAAATACTTATTGTAAATACTTTTTGTAACAATAACATAAGGAATCTATTAATGACTTGTATGTAAGTAAAAAGAGTAGATTTTTCAAAAATAAAATAGTAGATGGCTATACGAGTATAACCTGGTTACGAGGCAAAAAATATCGTTGTGTGGAAACAAATGCATCCAATGACTATTGAAAACACATATTACTCTAAAAAGAATCCATCTCGCTTGAAATTCTAGCCAAACGCTTGAGCAGAGCTACAGTGATAGTCAAATAATCTCTGGAAGTAATTCGTAAACTTTATTTGTTACACCCAACTGAAAAACCACGTATGAATGGTTAGGCATAGGTACCACTTGGATATGTATCGTCAACATCGGACTATCCGTACCACCTGTACACTCATCGCTTAACTATACAAATACACTTTTATTTGTTGTTAAATAATTTTGAGGAAATATTACCATTTTGTATGTGACTTACGTAGAGCTAAGTCGTGCAGCACATTATAGTCAACTAAGTGACAGAAAATATAAACATTATTGTATGTAGAGTATTCGCATTTACAATTCAAATGATGATGGCAGAGCTGGTAATCATTCTATAATGATATAACGATGTAGTTAGTATTTAAACTAATATATCTACTCAATAATTTATAATTCACATGGTATTGTCCATTACATGCATATATCACTAGTCATAAATTTAATGATTTCTTAACCGCAGCAATTACTATCTAAATTGACTAAAAATTGCAATTTTGTAGAGTACCTACAGGTAGAGTCTCTTTCTTGCCTCCATAGTGATCGTTTTCTCTTTATTTCAAGGATACAGAAGTTCAAAATTTCAACTGCCATCTGTTCAACACTTACCATAGCATTAGCGTGGACAATCACATCGAACATCACATTTTTACATCACATTAATACGTTATAGGTTAACGAAAAGTGCGTGTCAAAGTCAATGTTTTTTTTTATTGCGAACCTAGGGTCAGGCCCTCAGCGTGTGGCCGGGTCGCCAGGATACCGTGGACTGCGGAGCACTCTTGCGCAGAGGTACAGCTACCTATGCCAATTGTGTTCTAACTGGCCACGCGCTCGAAACAATTGAGTGGATGCTTTTAGCTGTTGCAGATTAGATTTTTACATCCGTCATGAGATAGGTAGTTTAATATTAATGCGAGAGATTTTATGGATTCAATTGGATTATTTTGTTGGTTAATAAGACGATTTTGTTTCAAGACGACTTCAATAATTTAGCAATTTAACTAGTAAATTGGAAATTAGTCAAAAGGAAGCAGAATCGCCAGAATACTGGCAATCCTAATCCTATTCTAATCCTAACTAATATTATAAATGCGAAAGTGAGATTGTTTGTTTCGCTTTCAAGCTACTGCACCGATCTTCATGAAATTTTGCATACACATAGGTTAGGGTACTGAGAAGGACATAGGCTATTTATCATACGGGGAAAAACCGCGGGTAACAGCTAGTTAAAGATATATCTCAAAGAAAAGGACGCCTAACAAATTCCCCTTACTGTATGGTACAGTGAATATACCTAATATAGTTTTTAGACCTTCCAATTGATAATGTACCAGCTGACTGCTCAATAGATTTTTAAACTGGAAAGAATGTTAGTGGCCAATACAAATGTGCCGATCACATCAATATTTATTTTTTGATATTACGCTACTATTCGGGAGAGTCTGATTTCACCAAATTATATGTTTTGTAATATATTTTACCATGACGCTGTCTAAAGATAAAGTAAAATAAAATAAAAGCTTAGCACACCTTAAGTCTTACAAGTTGATAATCATCTAAATCAATACTTATCCGTAATTGTTTTCTTAAGGCTTCACACTTACTCAAGTATTGTTTAATCTGTGTCATAGCTTGCAACTTAGAACAAGCTAGCTTTTGCCCCCAACTTTTTCCTTATTGAGTAGGTACGTATCTGGTATACAGTTATACACCTTACAAAAGAAGACTAATTACTTAAAAAATATTTTTGTTCTTTATGAAATCCAATTTATCGAAAATAATGACTCTACCTAAAAACCTACTTAATTTTTAGGGTTCCGTACAAAAGTTGAAAAACGGAACCCTTATAGGATCACTCGAGCGTCTGTCTGTCCGTCCGTCCGTCTGTCACAGCCGATTTTCTCCGAATCTACTGAACCAAATTAGATGAAATTTGGTAAGATAGTGTAATCCTATGACCCAAACATGGATGTGCAAAGTAAATAAAGATTTTTTTGAAATAAGAGTCATATTGAGGGGCCCAATTACAAAATTAAAAAAAAAAGTTTTGCAAACCTTACTGTGTCATATATCAAATGAAAGGGCTCATTATGAGGATCTAAAAAAAATTTTTTTTTGTTCGGGTAAAATCAATACTTTTGATTTTATTCACGAAAGAAGGCAAAAATTGACCATTCCCCCCCCCTGATCTCCGAAACTACTGAGCCGAAAATTTTGAAAAAATTACAAAATATAGTTCATTCCTTGAAGATTACAGGAAAAATAATAAGAATTCTATCACTTGAAAATTAAGTGGTAAACTCACAATAATAAGTTCATCTAGGGAAATAGTTCACTAAAACACCACTAGATGGCGCTAGTCAATTGAATAAAACATTTTTTGCACATTGTGTGTGTGTTCACGAAGCAAGTTGTACGGAACCCTCATTGCGCGAGTTTGACTCACACTTGGCCGGTTTTTTTTCTGAATAAATCATAATATAAGTGTAACATTAACCTCGACAAAAGGTACCTAATACTTATCATATGTTTCGATATAACGGGGCCACTAAAGCTTCACCACAAAGACGAAACTAGTAGCAATACCTCGGGAATTAATAACTAGTTTCTATGTAGGTACCTACCTCAACCATATTTATTTCTCATCATCATCATCAGGTCTTTATAGTCTCCACTGCAGGAGCACGACCCTCTCTGTACTCCCAGAGCCATATACTAGCCTGAGTAGTTAGAGGATTTTGCCTACACTCTCCACGCTGGCCAGACGGGTTGGAGAGGTCTCTTTGATGTTAATAAGCTTTGTTTAGCTTGTGTTTCCTTAGTCGCCTTTTACGACATCCACGGGATGACTTGGAGTGGTCCTATTCTACTCTGCCGGGAACCACACGGCACATTTCTATGGACATTCAAATACAATTATTCCTGCCGTGTGAAAACTTTTACATGGGTGAATATTTTTTTGAGTTCCTAGCATTGTTAAGCTTTTCATATTAACGAACTGAATAAACTTTTCAAGGCTAGGACGAGAGTACTTTTATACTTTGTATACAGCTTTGTTGTAGTATAAAGACAAGAGCAGAAATAACTGTGTGCGTTAACTTATTCAACTTTTGCGCGCCATATCCAATAAAATCTTTATTCATACTGACTGACATAGATTCGCAACTTGATGTTTTATAGAACTTCTTGGCCTTCTATTGAATTTAATTGCATTGTTTTAATTTAAATGTAATTAATGTTAACGTCACAACGCCTTACATACGATCTGTGTTCTGTGCTTAAGAGACTAGGAGATAGTTGTAAAAATGGTTAAGGGATTTGGACTTGCTATCAAGCTTCTTAAAAATGTTTAAGCAAATAAAAAGTGTATTCATAGTTTTCCAAAAACTGATATACCCGACCCTGGTAACATATATAAATGGCACATAGAACAGTCAAATTAATAGAAAATGAAATTTTCTATTAATTAATTTGAAATTGGAAATAGGCACGTGTAGTATTGATAAAATGGAAAGTTTAGATAATGAGCGTTGAATGTTTGTATGAGGTGTCATTTACGTCATGGTGATGTTGGTAAATTAAATACAACCAACACTAATCTACAGGTTTGTTTGTTTTACGTGTGTGTAAGTGGCCGACACTGGTATCAGATTTTTTAAGCTGCCTAAAGGCATCTGATATAGCGTAACGACTGCCATCAATGATGACAGCCAGGACCAACAGCTTAACGTGCCTTCTGAAGCACGGAGGAGCTCGAAATATTAAATCGATAGGTATAATGCTATAACCCAATGATAGTTATTTATGTGATTGGTATCTCCAAGGAGCCGGAAGCATTTGTCGGTCTGTCACGGGGCTCAATCTTTTGAACCCGATAGGTAGAGGTACTTATTTTTTTTTTTTGCAAAATGTCTATTTCTATTGTCAAATAATAATATATATCCAAATTAAAGGGTGGTCCCTCTAAAAGAAACGTGGTTTTTGTAGTGTTAACAGTTGAATATTGAACGTTGGTTTGTCCAGTTTTATGATATACAATTTTCCTGCGACTTCCTTGCCCCCATAAATTATAGCCTTTGTCACCTGCAGATAAATTAGCTTTCTATAAGAAACACGATTGAAAATCGGTCCTGAAGTTTCGGTGCCTATTCAATGCCAACAAACAAACAATCAAATCTATCCTCTTTTTTAATAAGTATTACTAGGTATACAACTAACAACCATATAGGTAAATGTCTATTATCTGCTTCATGAGAAATATACCTATGAATGCATGTAAATATACCAAAAATAAGAATTAAAAACCGCAAATGGTAAAAAAGATCATAAAAGTGACATTGAATTATATGATGGTAAAAAATGTTACCTACCAAAGGCTTGCAACGTTTGATTGCAAAATTGTAAGTACAAAAAAAAATGTTAAGAGTTAATAACTTGACCTCTAATGAAGGTACAACAAGTTAATTATTTAAAAAAATATATAACTGCTATAAAAATGTATCCATTAATTATTAATATACTTATTTAAGCTTGTTTTCGCGACCTCATCCGCGTAAATCTCATCCAGGGATATATTTCTTTTATTTGCAACAGAATATTTATGAAATATTACAGATCCATAAAATATTACCTTACAGAATTATGTATGTACCTTTCTATGTATGACACAAAAATCTATCCTCTTTGATTACTAAGAATAGAATATTAAATTCTTAAATTTAACTACAAAGAATCAAAATAATAACTTGGACATTCCTATCAGTAGAAAATATTTCTGAATGTCCACGAAAGTGTAAACAAGGCCACCAATTCAGCAGCTAAATGCACGGCTGTCATTTTGTATCTCGAATAGGTTCATCATCTTTCAACATCGACGCCTCTGCACGTTGCGCCACTGCACCCAACATTGTTCAAGAAGCCGTCACCTGATTGTCCCATTTGTACTCCGTTTGTCTGTCAATCATTCATTGTCATATTTATACTTTGGCTGAAGGCTCATGGCCCCGGGCGAATGGCATCCAGGGGCAGCGAAAAGGGTAATTCCACTTTAGACATATGGCCTAAGTGATATCTTCTGGGCTGGCTAGATAGACTCTATTAGCCTAAAAGCGTAGAAAAAAATTGTGTCCAACCCATAGTCGGTCGCGCATACACACAGCTACCAATTTCACAGATTTTTAGGGCATACATTTACAGGACACTTGTGATAACCATAAAGCTGTCACGCACACAATCATTGAAAAATTGACTAGTTTTTTAATCATTGAAATAAAGGTGTCGTCATGACGGTGTCTAGACAGTATAATAGTCAAAGCTTTAGGGACAACAAAAGACATTTTCTTAGTGTTCAATGTTAATCTTGGAGAATTATCAATGTGTTTTTAAGCGTCAAATGTTTATCATACAGTTGTATCACATGTGTTAAATCATCCACGACCAGTGGAATAGACTGAGTTTAGGGGTTAAGTATGAAAATGGATGAACTATACGTTTTGGTTGACATTTCAAAAACTTTTTTTAAAAGATTTAAATCTTATAATATGCTTTCATGCGATGTACCATCACGTGCATTTAGATATACTTACACAATTTTATTCCATTTTTAATCACATCAAATTAAGAATCATACATATTATAATGCTGATGAAGATAAAATGTTGGTATAGGCAATATAGGTAGATAAACTTTTAGGCTCAGGGAAGGAGCTTTTCTTGAATGAAAGGTGTATAAGTATCCATCCAGGAAAAGGGCACTACTAGTTCATTTTGCGAGTGGAGCCCCGGGCGGAAGCAAGTTTTCAAATACGCCGCTGCTCATACTAGTCAGTCATACAGCTAGTATAACAAGATTCACGTCCCTCCTTTCATTGGTAAGTAGAAAGGCCTATGGGCAGTTCAAAGTAAAATGGCCATTTCGTAATAGTAGTTAAATAGCTGTGTTAAATTATGATGCCCATTAACTATCGGTTTAGCCTTTGTTACTGACCCACCGAGTTAATTACTGTAACATACTATTATCAATTTTAACTAGGTAGGTACCTACTTGACTATACTTTTGAAAACTTCTTTTGTGTCACACCCAGTGTTCCTCTAAGTACCTAGTAGTAAGTAGTAGTAGTAAAAAATATTTAATTATAAACACTTGTTAAATGCTATGATTAGTAAGTATACACAGAATTGCTCTGGCCTGATAAAAATATTTTTTTAGTTCGGCTAGTAATTCAAGAGAGTATTAACTTTTTCGTTCATCATAATAAGGCAGATATGAGTGTTAATTACCAGTCCAGCAAGTTATCTTAAGGTTTAAAAGAAAACCAAGCATCATCAGGTGACCTCTTCATATCCTTATGTTAAGAGGCTTACATCAGCGAAAGCAAAGCAACCCGTCATTTTATTATTTTACTCCTAAATCAGATAAAATGAAAAAATCAGTACTTCAATGGTAAATTACTTGCGGTATTTTTGGTATTACTTTTCATTATTTTGTATTTGGTGAATTAAGAGAACTAACTACCGCCAAAAGAAGCCACTTTTTGCGGAAATAGTTCTCTTAATTTGAAATGTTGATGTCAATGATTGATGAAAGTTACCCCAAAAATACTACTTGATAAAGTGTGGTTCCCGGCAGAGTAGAATTGGACCACTCCAAGTCTTCCCGTGGATGTCGTAGAAGTCGACTAAGGAAACACAAGCTAAACAAAGCTAAAAACATCAAAGAGACCTCTCCAACCCGTCTGGCCAGCGTGGAGAGTGTAGGCCAAATCCTCTGACTACTCTGGCTAATATATTGCTGCGGTATTACAGAGAGGGTCGTGCTCCTGCAGTGGAGACTAAACAGACCTGGATGGATGGATGGACAAAGGATGATATTCGTATCAATAGTAGTTCATCAGCATCAAGTCAGCACTTGAATCCACTGGAATTTGTTCCATTGTAATTTGCCGGTTTTTGCAAGACTTGAACTACTCGTAAATATATCTCCATGGCGACGATAATGAAAGAAGCAAATATGAAGCAAACTTACGGCCCAGAAAGGCAGAAATAAAATTATAATATACCAAAACGGTATATTATAATTTTATTTCTGCCTTTCTGGGAAAAGAAAGATCAGGATAAAGACATGGTCAATCTATCCTGCACAGATGTCGTTTCAGATAACTACATCCAGTACGCGAATTAGCGAACAAAGAAAACAGGATATTAAAGCCAAGGCGAGATTGACAGGGACCCTTTGTCAGCTTATCAAACCAGTGCAGCTAAAAATAGCAACTAGCTAGGTACTTCTTACTAGACTGGCCACAAATAATGTTTAAACTAATACTAACTTAGTTATTATTTCCCAAAGTCGTATTTCCGACTATGTGAAATAATAACGACGAGGTTCCGAAGAACTCTGACCCCAGGGTGTGCATGGTCGACTGACCGTGTCACCTACACAAAATGATGATGATGATGATGGTTTCACATAGTGTATATTTCGCTTTACATATTTTATTTTGACTCCACTGACCAGTCTGGCCGGCGTGGAGAGTGTAGGCCAAGTCCTCTGACCGCTCTAGATAATATGTGGCTGTGGCAGTGCGAAGAGGGTCGTGCTCCTGCAGTGAAGACTGGAAGAGACCTGATGACGATTATGATTTTTCCCTTATAGTAACATCAGGACGAAGAGTAGTATAGGATAAGTAGTTGGGAATGGAGTGTAAGGGTAATAATGGTTGTTAATCCGAAATCAGTCCCAAAAGGAGACTGCACAGTCGTGCATGAGATTATTAAAATAAAAGTATTTTAAAATCTCAGAATCTCTAATCATATACATACATGTGTAGATTTCCTTATTTGAACGTCATTTTTTCTTTAATTTTTTTGAATATCGAAAAGCTCAATCCAGACCTCTTGATCTCTCTGTGTGTGAAGGGCTCTGATTACAAATTGAATAACAATCATTTAAAAAAGCTGATCTATAACAGGAAATTAGAAAACAAGCATAGACCGTGTACACAATACACCTTCCCATTATTTCTTCAAGTCTTAAGAACATAAATCGAAAAAGTGAAAAATTTACCGCTGATTTTAACCTCTGAGCTATATCGAAGTCTCAGACTGAATCAAAACAAAAATAGAATGGAGAGCTTTTTTAGTTCTTTTAGGTAGTGTTTACCTACCCGTTTTCCATAGGGATTCGATGCCGAGATTTCAATATAGCTCAGAGGTTTATTAAATAAAGAAAATAAGAAATGGTGAAAAAATTCCACGCAGGCAGGACTTGAACCTGCGTCTAGATCTCAGTACGATCTATGCATTGCCAATTACGCCACCGCGCGCCAAGCCAAAGGTTCAAGTCCTGCCCGCATGGAATTTTTTCACCATTTCTTATTTTCTTTATTTAATAAATAAGGTAAAATAGCATTGTGAATGCAAAATAAATCCCATATAAAAATCGCTCAGAGGTATTTAATCACGCTGTGTAGTACTTTATCTTTTCGTACCTATTACGGAACCCTAAAAATCCCGCTTTCCTCATTGAGCTACCGCGGTAGTGACATGCTGACATGACAGATGTTCTGTCAGCGACGCGCGCTCGTTCAAGAGCACGGCGATTATCGAATTAGCTTCCCTCGTAAGTAATGCTCTTTCTGCCATGGCCATTGCTCTTTCCGTCGTATGGCCTCAGAATTGCATCCTATTGTCGGATATCCACTGAGGGACTGTTGGATTTATCTGGATATATCCTAGTGTGAAAACATGATTATTTTTACTCTAATAGATACTACAAGTTCATTACCCTAGTTGGTATGAAAATATACTTATTTTCATTTCCTTAACATCATTTAATAAGATATATGTCTGAGAGACATGGAGATTTCTCCACCTTTCTCTATAATTTAAGTACTGTGGTCTTGTACTACAGTTCTTAAATTATAGATGTCTCAATCAAGCTATCAAAAAGTTATATGTGTACTTATTTATTAGATATAAAGCTCCTAACTTAATAAAATTTAAAGGTCTATCAGCTCTGGTACATATCTATCTAAAAGTGATTCTTTCTATGCTAATATCAAGCTAATATGTAGGTACATACATGTATTTACGAAAATCTTTGTTATTTCTAACGCCATCTAGCGTCGAGTAGCACGAATCAAAATACCTAGTAAGTATTTTAATTTTTAGTATAAAACTTTAAATACTTACCATACTTACTTATCTTGAAGCAGGTACAGGTATATAAACTTGGCCGACATTTAACTGTTACTAGCTTTTCATTTAAATATTAATAATAAAACACGATAGTACTGCCAAAAAGAGACCTCTCCGAGCCGTTTGGCCAGCGCGAAGGGTGTAGGCCAAATCCTCTGACTACTATAAATAAATAAATAAATATATGGCTCTGGTCATGTGGTCTCAACGCCTTAATCTTACGATTGGTTATTAGAGACTCGCATAGATGGCGCCACTCGAAATTACACAACGTTGTATCTACCGTATTATGACCATATAAAAACATACTTCACAAAATAATCTTATTAAAAATCAAAACAATATTTTAGGCATAATATTTTAAAATGACACCGTATATTTAGTAAGATAAAGGCTAACGCAGATTACCGCCATCTAGTATCGAGTAGCAAGCAACTGTCCAGCGCCATACATTCGCCAGCTTTTCGCAACCTTAATGAGTCCGTAATTGTATGAGGTGGGCAATCTATTACGTTAGTATTATTATATTGTCTTTGCTCTGGTGGTACAGAGAGAGTCCAAGACAAGACCTCATGATAATAATGATGATGACTGCCAATAAATATATATGAAGAGTACATTTTGAAAACTATTTCTGATTATATGAATATCTAGCTGGAAAAATCTGTTAAGGACACTTTCAGTCCGACATCAATAAATTAACTTTGGTTAAGATTGGTTAGAAAAGTCCGTTTCAAAAATATGAAAATTCCAAAAATCTTATATTACTATAAAAAAGCTCTTTAAATTTATAGCAATTTTTGTTATGAAGCCATTTCCCTAAACGCAATATTTAACATAGATGACAAACAAAGTCCTCACAACACGCATACAAATTGCTAAAGGAGTGACGTCACTAGTCAGTTTTTTTTCTTAGGGACGTTTAGGCCGAGACGAAAAATTGGAATTTTCAAACCCTTATATCTCAAAGAGTATTTGGGTTATCAAGATGATTTTTTCACTGTTATTTCTATTTTTGAGAGCTCTTTTCATAGAACAATGAAAAAAATTGTGTGCAAGTTCCGCATTCGGTACAGCCATAGTGTTACTTACCTATTCGGAATTATAAAGGTAATAAGTACCAAGTTCAAGGTTCTAATGGTTAATTTCAATAATAGACAGAGTAGACTCTACATATGTAAGGACATACGTGTGTAGAGCCCTGTAAGTTGTGAATTTGTTATTATTGAAAACTAGCCTTCGTACTTCTAACGACATTGTCCGCGCAATTATAGCCTAAATCACCTGCAGTTAAAATCAGTCCAGTAGTTTCGGAGCCTATTCAATGCAAACAAACAAACAATCAAATCTTCCCTATTATAATATTAGTAGATACAGATAATGTTCTCCACTGCCAACTCCTTCATATGTCTGTGGTTCTGGAGCTACCCGAGTAGGATTGGCAATAAACAACCTACCGATTGGTAGAGACTTTGCCTGACGAAATTAGAAAATCTTAATAAAAAAAAGACTTGAACCCTATACCTTTGCAAATAGATATGTAACTGGAACTAAAAATAATTTCATTGAAGCATCACAATGTAACCAAAATTACTGTAATAAATGACTATTTTATTTATTTTTATTGAAGAAATTATTGATCCTTTCATTCACACCTATTAATAATTTACATATAATCTTTCGTTTTTCTTATTTTTGGAGGTGGTGCCAGCCAAGGTAATATAACCTTAATACTGCCTCGTGCCAAAGACAATATAATACTCTCGTGCTCTCCTTCTTATTTCAAATTTTTGTGGGGATAATAGGTAGGTAGTTTAGAGGAAACAGAAGAGCAACGTTCTCATTGATATGGCTTGATTAGCGAAAGTCAGCTAAATAAATAAATAAAAATATGGAGACAGATCACACAGATTTAGCTAAACTGGTGTCGTAGGATACTAGCTCTACAATGCTACATTTTTAGACTACCTGCGAATATGATATGATGAACACTGAGTATTGTAATATACGCAATTAAACCGTATTAAAAATATTTGTAAATTCAACAAATATTTGACATAATCACGAACTGTTTGTTTTGTTTGTTTTTCGTGTGTGTAAGTGGCCAACACTGGTGTCAGATTTTTCAAGCTTCCTTAAGGCATCTGACTTAGCTTAACGACTGCCATCAATGATGACAGCCGGGACCAACGGCTTAACGTGCCTTCCGAAGCACGGAGGAGCTCGAGATATTTTTATGCCACTTGCGGCCACCCATCCAAGTAGAGACTGCGCCCGGGGTTGCTTACCATGCGAAAGCGCTAATAATGCTCACGCCCACTAGGCCATCGGGCTCCTCAAACGAACGAACACGAACGAATCACGAACTACGAGGAAGATACTATTTATCATCATCACCAGGTCTTTTTTAGTCTCGACTGCTGGAGCGCGACTTTCTCTATACTACCTACCTGAGCCATATTTTAGCCAGAGCGGTCAGAGGATTTTACCTACACTCTCCACACTTTCCAGACGTGTTGCAGAAGTCTTTTTGATGTTTATAAGCATTGTTTAGCTTGTGTTTCTTAAGACGATATCCAAAGGAAGACTAGGAGTGGTCCTATTCTACTCTACCGGGAACCACACTTCTAAAGAAGATACTATTAACCCTAACTAATATTATTAATGCGAAAGTGAGTTTGTTTGGTTGTTTGTTTATTTGTTTGTTTGTTTGTTGTGCTTTCACGCCCTATCTAATAAAACGATCATCATGAAATTTTGCACACAAATAGATTAGGGCTATATATCATGCGGGCTAGGCCGCGGGTCACAGCTAGTAGGTCATAATAGCGAATCTCGAACTTCTACGCACCGCAGACCAGGATGCATCCCGGAATATACGCGGGTTCCACTGTAAGTAACTATATAATCTTGCTATTACTACGAGTATTAAGAGGGTATACTAGCAGTGCGTTTTCCATACAAATGTATTTCTCTATTTTCTCGCTGAAAACTTCTTCTAGAGGCACAATTCTTTTTACATACAATCTATTACTAAAATAGGTATGTCCCTGTGTTATTTTTTTCTAAAAACCTGTTTAAAAGAAAAAAAATGTACAAAAGTAGTTTTTTTGGAAAAAATAAAAAATAGGGGCATTCCTATTTTAGTACTAGATTTTATGAAAAAAGAATTGTGGCTCTAGAATCAGTTTAAAGCGAGAAAATAGAGAAATACATTTGTATGGAAACCATATTGAAAAAATACTGCTAGTACACGCTCTTAATGTTTTCTTCTAAATGGCATTTAAGTAGACACGCCTCGTTACTATTACAAGTATTTATTTGCTTTAGGAACATAAAAAATTGAGGATGTAGATAATAGCAAGCCACATCATGGTTGTTACCACAGAATTAATAATAGTACTAAGCTGTGATTATAAATTGAAAGAAACATCTACTATTATACGCCATTTTAACTGATTGGTGTCTACCACTATCTACTCAGTAATCACGTGAGGTGCTAAGATTAGGTCATAGGGCTGATTTTCAAAATAATATTTTATATGGTATTTTATTTTTTATCCATTCTCAATGCTATTTTGATATAATATCCTG
Source organism: Rhodophaea formosa (assembly GCA_963082605.1). Taxonomy (NCBI): domain Eukaryota; kingdom Metazoa; phylum Arthropoda; class Insecta; order Lepidoptera; family Pyralidae; genus Rhodophaea; species Rhodophaea formosa. Next base: position 14,407,142 of record OY720213.1, on the reverse strand, counting down.
CCTACGTGGAATTTATATCCAATTCTTATTCCTTACTTTAATAAGAATATTTCAAAAACTATTTAGCCGTGCTGGGCCACATTGGCTGATAAGATTTGGAACGCAGGTCAAAAATAAACTGAGTACCTACCCTAAGGACTGAAACAAAATTAGACCACTGCCGTATATAAAGCAGTTCTTTTTTTCATGTTTCAATAACGATATATTAACGTATTTATTCAATTTTCGGAAGATACTGAAATTTGAATGAAAATTCAGAAGTAAGTAAATCACAAAGCTATAGGATCTAGTTGCAGTAGACTTATCTCTTACCCTTTAGTTACGACTAGCATTTTTCTCGCGACCTCATTCGCGTGAATTATAGCCTATGTCACCCGCAGATAAATTAAATTTTTATAGGTGAAAGAGATTTGAAAATTGGTCTAGTTTCGGAGCCTATACAATGCAAACAAACAAACAATTTGGTATTTCCTCTTCATAATATTAGTACCTATGTATAGATAAATGCGTGTGTACATACAATACGTAACACTACGATGTTTGCCCATTATAAAAATCTGTCTTCCTTTATCACCAACAAATGGTGGAGGCTGCATCTTATCAAATTCTTACTCAAACATGATTTACTCGTATCTATGAGTACCGAATGATGTCGTTCTATGCTGAATACTATTGAAGCGTAGCAATGCGAAACTGTTCTTAGTACAACTGTAACTCTTAATAGTAAAAAAGATACAATTATAATATTAAACAATATTATTAGTGATAAGTTTCATATTATGGAAGTTTCAACCTCTACGCTCAGTTCGAATGGATTACAAACACAAGACAAAAACAGAGTTTCAGTGATAAACAATGACAGAAACTGCAACGCACAAACCAGACATCTGTAAGGATTTATATTTTTGATGAATTTGGGTATCCGTAAAAAGAAGAGTGAATAAAATACAGAACTTAATCATTATTATTTATTTCAGCTGTCCACGATACGGAAAAACGTGCAAAATAAAACAAAGAGTGGTCACAAAAACTGGCCAATTCAATGTGGAGAAGAAAAAGACGTCTACGTTCCGTGTATTTCCTGACATAGTGACGACCTTCGTGGAAGCCAGATGGCGCTGGACCCTCATCTACTGCCTCGTGACGTATATGACTGTGTGGCTTTTCTTTTCTGGAATTTACTGGTCCATATTGTATTTGCACGGCGACATGGACCCAGACAATTTGCCAAGAGAGACCAACAGCACACAGTGGGAACCTTGTATTCGAGAAATATACGGCTTCACATCGATTTTCCTCTTCAGCATCGAAGTGCATACGACGGTTGGCTATGGCAACCGCGCCCTCACTATGGAATGCCCAGAAGCGATGCTCACGATGTGCATAGAAAGCATTCTTGGTACCATGGTCCAGTCTTTCATCGTTGGTATTGTGTTTGCGAAATTGACGAGACCCAAAAATCGGGCCCAGACAATATTATTTTCGAAAAACGCTCTCATCAACCATAGAGATCGAAATCTATGCTTGTTATTGCGCGTGGGGAACACGAGGAAATCCAGGATCGTAGCATGTAATGTCCGTGCTTATTTAATCAGATGTGTCACTACCGGGGATGACGCAACCATTAATGAGCAAATGGAGCTGAAGCTTACTGTAGACGCCACTGAAGATTTCTCCTTCATGTTCCCGATTACTGCTTTGCACAAGATCGACGAAACCAGTCCATTTTACACGCTTTCTGCTCGCGATATTTTAAAGTCCGAGCTAGAAATTCTCGTAGTTTTCGAAGGCATCATTGAGTCAACTGGTCAGCCAGTGCAAGCAAAATCAAGCTACATCACCAACGAAGTACTCTGGGGCCATCGATTCCTCCCTGTGGTGGAGTATCGTAAGAATAAGGGATATGTGATAGATTACTCAAAGTTCGACGAAACCATGCGTGTCAATACACCACTGTGTGGTGCGAATAAAATAAAAAACTTTTATAAAAGGTTTCAAAAAATAAGATCTCGGAGTTGAAGAATATTTCACCGCCATCCTCTTTCTGGTTTAAATTTTTCTCCAAATGTTCTAATGAAGTAATTTTTTACCTTGATGTTTTTGTCTTTGGATGTAAAATTGTCATAATTTTTCTCAACTCCATCAGATCGTGGTACATTGAACTCATTGTGGTTAGTTGTAACTGTATGGTTGATGTCAATAATTTTGCAACATTCAGTTGTGTTTCACAATTTTGTAGTCCGGTATTTAACTGAGTCAGCTTCTGGTCATTTTCCTGAATTTGTACTTTGAAATAGTGTGTTATAAAATTAAAATTACTTGCTGACATTTTTTATAACTTAAACACAAATAAAAGGATTTTTCTAAGATAACAGTAAATTTTTCACAGCAAACAACTGTTTAATTTTAAACACAACCTACTAAGATATGTATGAAGAACTACTTAGAGTGTGTCATGTGTGGGTGTGACTTTAATCATTCGTTCATATCATAAAATGGTTACGATAAGAAATCAAACTCTTGATAATGCAGAAGTTGTCCTAAATAGTACCTAGGTAGGTACTTATATTTACTTTTAATTTTTAGCTCAAATAAATCTCATCTATACTAAAATTTTAATTTGAAAGTAAGTTTGAATGTTTCTTTGATATGTATGGTACGCTTTCAACTGCTAAAATTTTCGTTTTAATTAACATGAAAATGACGAAAAACCTAATGTTCTCAATTATAGGTATAAAACAATAGGTATAATATTCAAAATCAATAAGTATAAAGTGAAAGTACTCTGTCTATCTGTCTGTTATATTTTACGCTTCAACCACTGAATCGAATTAAATGAAATTTAGCATGGAGATAGTTTGGGAAACGCTGTTCCCGAGGGATCCACATTCACCCAAGCGGAGCTGCGTGGAAACCCGTGTTTAAAATAAATATTAAGATAAAAACTTATTTTAAGATATATCTCCAGTCGTGTTTGGGCTTCAGGGCCCAAACCCTCAGAATAATTTAGGGCACAAACCCTTATTGTTCTGGGGTATGATTTTTGAAATACGCCGTTCGGAAACGAGTGATTATTCAATACAAAAATCGTTCGAAGACGAGTGTCACGCGTTCAAAAATAATACCCTCTTGAACCCAAACCAATTTTAGTTCCGTTCAGTCTATGGTCCAATGTTACCATTGAAAAAAAAAATACTAAATAAAAATCGACTAAACAATTTGTATTCGCATCACTAGTCTGACGTTTATTAAATGGTACTACCAACATGAAAACATTTAACAAAATTGACAAAAGTGAGCTGTCATTTTTCTGTTCATCGAAATCAATCTTGTTGATTTTCTAAAACAAAAGTTATTAATATTACAAGAAAACATGTTTCGTGCTAATAATTTTGATAAATTACTTGGTACGTATCATAGTTGGGGTTCATTTTCGTAGTATGATGTTTTGTCAATTCCAATAAACTGATTATTGAGTCATTACAATATTTGTAATCATAGGTTTTCTCTGATTAGCATTTACTTTCTTTACGATTGTCCTATAAATAAGCTTGGATAGATAATTTGGTATCACTTTATTAGTCGTTGCAATATAAAGTGCATGCAAACAATAATTACTGTTTTACTATGACGACCTTTGGTTGATAATGGTGAAATACTAATTTCAGATAAAGCCACCAGTAGTCTGCGTTTAGACCCCGATTGGCCGACGATCTTACAAATTTGCGATCTGATTAGACAAAATGATTGCTCGTAAGTATAAAGTATAATAGTATGGATATGGAATGTTCTCTTTGTTTTCCTTACTTCAAATAATAAGAAATAAACATAAGTACATACCTAAGTATGGATAGCAGCAAGTCAATTTATTTCATATGCGCATTTTTTGCTGTGGATCACAAAATTTTCATCAAATTTGTGATTCAATCAGACAGTTTGTGTTCTTTATATACCTACCATAGCTGTACCCATAATTGACTTATAAGGTTGCACAGTAGAAACATAATGTTCAAATATTGCTCTTGAATCAACTGATTAAATCTATACTTCTATACTAATCTTATGAAGAGGAAAAATTTGATTATCTGTTTTAATGGAATAGGCTCACAAACTACTGGACTGTTTTAATAAAATCTTTCATCTGTAGAAAGCTACTTTTACTGCAGGTGTCATAGGCTATATTTTGTGTGTGCGAAAGCGCGGGAAAATTGCTAGTGTAAAATGAAGTACCACATACATTAATTTTCACTCTTGTTCAGTATGAGATCAGATATATTTTTCCTTTTAAATGTGGCAGTATGTTTCCTCAAATTTAGTGAAGCAGATAGTAAATAGTCCAGGAAAGGAAGCAATTTCAATGGTTAATTTTTAAAGAGATTTTATAAAAAAATGTAGAAATAAAATTATAAATTTTATGTTTCTTTCAACAAAATGACACACTCTTAAATATCAAGAGTATTCTCCTTAATTCTGTCGGTCTTCCGAGCCAGGGCTAGGGCCCCCGATATTATACCACCTATAAAGCTCAATGGCTGTGTTCTTAAAATGGTTGATCAGTTTAAATATTTGGGGCACTGGTTAACCTCTAATCTAAAAGATAACGTTGATATTGAGAGGGAGCGGAGGGCGCTGTCTGTGAGGGCGAATATGATTGCGCACCGGTTCGCTCGCTGTTCTAGGGCTGTAAAAATTACGCTGTTTAGAGCTTTTTGCACGACCTTTTACACGAGTGCATTGTGGGTATCGTATACGCAGAAGCAGTATAGCGCCTTTCGCGTCCAATACAACAATGCATTTAGAGCAATGTTGGGGCTGCCACGGCACTGCAGTGCGTCGGGTATGTTCGCCGCGGCAGGTGTGGACTGTTTCTACACCACCATGCGGAAGAGATGCACATCCCTGGTGCGCAGGGTCAGGGCTAGTCCCAATACGCTCTTACGGGTGTTTGCAGATAGGTTTGATTGTCAATACATGAATCACTGCTGTATGATTCATGTACTGACAAGCACGTAACCCTTTTTATTATATTTTATTATTTTTGACTTTTTTTTTAATGTATTTTTGACATATTGTTTGAATTTAATGGAATGTTTCAATTTAATTTTATATTATTTTATTATTTTGAATTATTTAATGTGAATGTAAATGTAAATTGTCTTAAATTGATTTTAATTTATTATTTATTCAATTTTTAACAGCTTGATGAATTGATGTACCTTGTGGACTTTTAGTTGTCTGAATAAAGAAAATTATTATTATTATTATTAATGGTATATCTATTGCTATTCAGTGCATAGAGTCCTTTGAATGATATATTTAATGGGTATATAAAATATCTGCTGGACCTAACAGTAAACACTGTTGTTACAGTACTTGCTATTGCCACTGGACAAACATGTCCAAAACTTTTGTCATCCTGTGTCTAATACACATATTATTAGATTACATATCTATAACTACTTCACATACATATTAATCACGTCATAATACAGGGTCAAAGTTAGACAGTAGTTAGTAAGTCACAACCTAACTAAAGTAAAGGGTTGGTTAATGTCACACCACAGAATTTTCAGTCTTTAAACTGGCTTCTATGATCTTTGTGGTTATAAAAGCGCATATTCTCCTTTTTTTTCCATACCAGCATTTAATTCACAAATGAGATAAATATAAGAAAAACTTAAGATAGGTACTTTGAAATATGGTACAGTCTGAATCAAACTTTATGGCGGCTCGGAACATCCCGCGAGTCAACACGCAGTACACAATATTGTGGTGCGGGGCGCGCGCGGAGAGGCGGGGCGCGTACTGTGCACGTCGCAGCTAATATTGTGTACTGGCATCGCCGGCCCTGCCATAAAATTTGATTTGGACTGTATAAGTTATTAATAATAATATTTCCTTTTTTAGACCAAAGTATGCTGTTGCTGCTGTCAAAAAGAAACTCTACTCACAAAATCCCCATCAGGCCATGTTTGCTTTACTCACTCTGGAAAGCATTGTCAAAAATTGTGGTAAGTACCTATTTCAACCTTGAAATCAAAAATTCTAATATAAATTGATATGAATATTGGTTGGTAACAAGAATAAAACCATAAATCATTGCGTTTAGTGTTTTTCTCAGTCATTACATTAAGCTAACTTTGATTGCCTGTTTCTATGATAAACTGATATAAGTATTGGTTGGTAACAAGAAACATGATATAAATCATACCAAAAATATAATTTTTAGCATTATATGTATAATACAGATATATGTATATATTTGACAACCTCCATGGCTTGAGTCGCTTTTTTATTGTAAAATATAGCATCCTTGAGTTAGTATCCCATGACACAAGTTCACAACTTACTGTGGGGCTAGCTCAATGAGGGTTTTCAGAATTGATTTTTCCCCTAGGTGGCGGCACTGTGTCGAGAGGTCGAGCTGTCAAAATCCACCAATCATAAAATTGATGATTAAACATGATTGGTGGATTTTGACAGCAGCTGACAAACATACCTCTTAACAGTGTCGCTACCTGGATTTCTGAAAAACCAAATTTATGTGATATGATATGGCCCTACAATTATATATTATACAGAGTATGGAAGGATAAAGGCAACCAATGACATTACTAGAAACTACAGGTTTGTATTGATTGACCGAGATGACAGGAACCGGTCATGCATAGTATAGTTGGGATACATTACAAATGTCACACGACACTTCTCACTGTCGCTATACTTCAAAGTCTCCTTAATATAAGAACAAAAATAAATCCATGTACAGTGGGCCACCTAGAAAGGTATACCACCAATCATACTAGTTCGTATTATAGAACCACTAGTCGAGCTCCGTGGCGCAGCGGTCAAGACGCCTGCGACACGGGGGTCCCGGGTTTGATCTCCGGTCAGGTCATGATGAAAAACGATCTTTTTCAGTATGGATAATATACTTTTTCATGTGGCACACTGTAAAATGGTTTAAATTCCCCAGGCTCTGGAGTACACGACGAAGTAACCTCAAAAGCTTTCTGTGAGATGCTCCGAGACTTGGTGAAGTCAACACAACATGAAAATCTGAAGAACAAGATCCTGGAGCTCACACAAGCTTGGGCCTTTGCTTTCCGGAACTCACCAAAGTATAGGGCTGTACAGGTTAGTGTTTCTTTTTAAATGCTTACAACTGAAAAACTGCTGTCGTAACAACTACAAAGTTTTCATATCACATTATGACGTTTGTTATTTCAATGCCACCACATATTTCATTCGCCGTGTGGTTCCCGGTAGAGTAGAATAGGACCACTCCAAGTCTTCTCGTGGACGTCGTAGAAGGCGACTTAGGAAACACCAGCTAAACAAAGCTTATAAACATCAAAGAGATCTCTCCAACCCGTCTGGCCAGCGTGGAGAGTGTAGGCCAAATCCTCTGACTGCTCTGGCTAATGTAATGGCTCTGGTAGTACAGAGAGGGTCATGCTCCTGCAGTGGAGACTAACAAAGACCTGATGATGATGATGATGATGACATATTACATAAAATTTTCATTTGCTCTATGGATCTAGATACAATGCCAGACAAAAATATGCCCTCAGTAAATAAAGATTCACATCGATGTCCACGTACAAGCTATGGAAGACTACTTGTGTGTCAAAACAACCGTTTCTTCATAATGAATCACAGACAATAGTTTCTTTTGGAACGCATCAAAAACGTTTTAAATATCTAGTCAAACCTCCTTGCTACATCATTATACAATTGCGTTTTCCTTAGTGAAATCTGTCTGTCAATGGTGCAGTTCATCCATGCGCAGGCCGCAGGAAAGGTCGAAAATTTCCTCTTCTTTTAGCAGAAAGAACTCGATAATAGACTCCTGGAGCTAATAGTCACCTGGGCCCATTGAGTGTGAGCAGAAGCCTTCTCGTCATTTGGTCCTCTGCATTAAGGAGACTTCGTTCTCCTTTCTATGGATTGTTTAGGTTGTTGTGTAGTGTTATATGAGCCAACCCAGCTTGTCGAGGAAGCGAAGACCTGCAGAGGGTGTGCTGTATGCCTCGCTCATAGTCGAGGGAGCTAATTGTGACGCTTGCTTGGTTGTGAGAACAGAGATAATACTTGGTTGCGAGAACAGAGATCGTACTTGGTTGCAAGAACAGAGATCGTACTTGGTTGCGAGAGCAGACACCGTACTTGGTTGCGAGAACAGAGATTGTACTTGTTTGTAAAAACATTGGCACCTTCAAATAGAGCAGAGGGCCCCAGGCACTGTTGCGATTTGCATTTCCAAACGTTGCGCACAATAGATATTTAGGTTTGTATGCAGGTGGCGAAGCTGATTTTTCGCATGACCAAAAAATATGTGTCAGCTGCTTCTCCTTCCACGCAGATCGTAAAATCGAAAAAGAGCGGACATATGCGTATATTTTTATTGGATAACTAGCTGTTACCCGCGGCTTCGCCTGCGTTATATATAGCCTGTGTCGTTCTCAGTACCCTAACCTATGTGTATGCAAAATTTCATGATGATCGGTTCAGTAGATAAGGCGTGAAAGCGTAACAATAAACAAACTCACTTTCGCATTTAAAATATTAGTTAGGATAGGATTAGGATTTGACCAACTTTTGAACACCTATTTTTAGGGTTCCGTAGTAAACAAGGAACCCTTATAGTTTCGCCATGTCTGTCTGTCTGTCTGTCCGTCCGCGGTTTTACTCAGAGACTATAAGTACTAGAAAGCTGTAATTTGGTATAGGTATGTATTTTTATCATGGCAAAAAAGTCGTAGAAAAAAATCTTGAAAAGAATTTTTTTTTAGGATAGCTCCCATACAAGTAAAATGGGGGAGTAATTTTTTTTTCTACTTACCCATCGTGTTAGGTATCGTTAAATAGGTCTTTAAAAACTATTGTGAGGTTGGGAACACCACTTTACGATTTAGGGATCCGTTTCCGAAATATTTGGTTTTAAAGTACAAATTTTTGTTAGAGGTAAGTGTCTCCCCCTTCTATCTGCTAAACGGTTATATATGGATACGTGAAAAAAATTACAGCAATAGTACATATACTGAAATTGAAAGGAAAACTATCAGAGCTGAGTATTAAGTGCAAACTAAATAGTTATTTTAAAATATTATGAAAGATGTCTATAATGTCAAATTTCGAATTTATGCTCAAATTCGAAATTTGCAAATTTCCACCGTCATGCCGCGCCAAAAGAGTTGCCAACGATATCAAAATCAACCTGTAATAGGTACATAAAAGAAATATTTTAAAGAATATTTTTATTTTACTGCCATTGCGTAAACTAGCTATTCTACAATAAGTAAATACGTACTCTCAAAGTACATAGGTAACAAAAACGGTACATTTGAGACAAGAATTTCACAGTTCACTGAACTGCCATTACATGCCTCAAGGTTGGACGCAGAAGACTAGTCTGTCGCGATTCGATGTATTGATTTTTTCGCTTTAATTCAATTACAATTTTCACCCTGTCAGTGGAATAGTTATGAAGTCACAGTGATTCTTAGGTAAGTGAGTTCGATCAAATAATCTGGTAAGCCGGCTTCGTACTTGAGACGTCCAACTCATAATACAAACTCAATTTTGATACCTAGGGTTACATTATTACAATTTTCGTTCGGATTTAAATAAGTATCCATCCATCTATCCATCAGGTCTTTTTTAGTCTCCACTGCAGGAGCACGACCCTCTCTGTACTAACACAGCAATATAATAAGCAAAGAGTAGTCAGAGGATTTGGCCTACAGTCTCCACGCTGGCCAGACGGGTTGGAGAGGTCTTTTTGATGTTTGTAAGCTTTGTTTAGCTTGTGTTTCCTAAGTCGCCTTTTACGACATCCACGGGAAGACTTGGAGTGGTCCTATTCTACTCTGCCGGGAACCACACGGCAAGTATGTATTTTATTAAAAGAGGTCTCAAAATAAAATATAGCCTACGTACTCGCTGATTATGTAGCTTTTTAATGGGTGACGATTTTTTTTTTAAATCTATCAGTAATTTTTGAGTTACCATTACAAAAGAACATGCAAATATTTCTCTTTGTAATATTAGATTATAAAGGTAGGTACTGCAAAAGTGCAAACCACAGAACACAATATTGTCCCATCCATGCTGCTAACCTATTTATAAATATTAACCTGGCAGCCTCTATAGACCACATGTTCTTAATTATGTACATTTTGTACATTATTTCCTTGGTTTGGGGGAAAAGAAAAACAGAGTATACCAGCTGCTTTTCTTTCCCGCGCAGACTGTTAAACCCGGTCAAGGGATTGGGCGAAAATCTAAGGAATCACGTTCGCGATGCGACGCTTTAGGTTTTATGACCTTGCGCTCTGTCTGTATGTACTTAGACGTACCCAATATTGGATGGTAAAATGGGCAGGTAAAGCTGTTGCCTGTACACCAAAGTAGAGCGTGGTGGTGGAGTGGTGTGAGACGTTAAATTTTGCGCTGGAATGTACATTTCTATTGGTGGATTTTATCTTGCTCACGGCTCCAGTGTACAGTTACAGGCAGCCTTAATTACTTAAGTCCGTGAGATCCGATGTTAGAGTAAAGACAGTATCAGTGTTTCCTATTTACTGAAGTACGAATCGGGATTGCAAGATATAGGATAGTTTAAGTTGGCCACTTGCAAAATTAGACTTGATCTTGCAAATCGCAAGATTTCTCCAGCTTATAATATTACCAGTGAGTAGAGGTTGCGCTGGAAATTTTGTGCAATTCTAGTAGTGAACTTCACTTCGCTCACGGCTCGAGTGGAAAGGCAGCCTAAATATCTGAAATCGTATGTTAAAGAACAGACATACAGTATCAGTGTTTCGGATTGCAAGAGTTTGCAACTTGCAAACTTAGACTTGCAAATTGCAAGATTTTTCCAGTCAATATATCCAGTGAGTAGAGGTCTGCAGTGCAGTGAGCTCTCGTTTAATTACATCTAATCAGTGACGTGACGCGGCCAACTTATTGCCATGTTTACGCTGTAGAGGTGAGGTCGCGTCAATGCCCTAATTGAATTCATACGTAAATGCGACTCGTGTATATACTCGTATATTTAAATATTTTTACTGGGTATGAGAAAAGTTTTCTTAATCTGTTCACACTATATAATGACTGTTTTATGTAATGTATGTGCAGTATTAGTGATTATGTGCTCTTTCTTCATCTTATCGTGTCGGTGACTCAAAAAGTCTAAAAAATCCTATATTTTATCCCTCCAGTATGTTGCAATACCCACATTAGCCACGCCACTCGCTAAGGCATAGTTGTGGTCGTACTTTGTGTATGTTGTTATGTGCTCTTTAATGTGCAGCACCTACTGTAGGGATTATTTTGTAAGTAGTGTCGGATATGCCTTGCCTCCTGGTATACGAGGCGGCCCCTCTTTTTTTCGGGCCTACTCACTGGCACTAAATCATGTTATTAGATGCAGAGGCAAGTTGTATCATGCAAGTCATGGTCTGTCTCGATATCACTTTATCTGTTTGCGACAGCCTAATTTAATAATAATAAAAAAACATGTTCCACGTTGTGGCAATGATGCAGCCTTCATTCTAGCTCTCCTTTATCATATTTCTCTAAGTTTTTCCTATGAGTAATTTTCCTTATCTACACTTCCGTAGTGGACCAGGAGATAAAATAAAATACGATACGACGTATCTGCTGGTTCTCTTGCATGAGAGAAATCCAGTTTAAAAATACTTGAAAAAATTTAAAATCACTAGTCTTAGATACTCGTAGGTCTCTATTTGATCCCTTTTCCCCCTAACACGCCCAGCGGAATCATCATTTCGTGTAGGTGACACGGTCAGTCGTCCATGTACGTACACCCTGGAGAGTTCTTCGGAACCGCCTCTCGGCCTCTGACGTGGTTCCTTTAACGACTACCAGTAAGCGGAATCAAAATAATGTTGGTTTGCTAGATGCATCGGCTATAACGTGTTTCCTTAGATGTTCTCCCAATCTTTTGATCGGCTTTTACGGTCGGCGCGGGAAGAAAAGCAGGTGGTGTATTCTATGTTTTTCATTTTCTCCCAAATCAGCTTGGAAAAGAGAGTATGTTTGTCTGTCCCTATCGAATTTGCTAAAAGTATTGAGCTAAAACAAAAAGTTTTATATCTATTTAGATCGCCATTATCATGAACGCTATCATTACGTGTTCATCATGCGTTATCAGTCAATCCGTGACTCACACACAACAAGCCAGTCAAAACATAAGCACCTTTGTTAGAAGTTGAAACCAAATCTGTTTCAACAATGGTAAATTATTATTTTTTTATTAAAAGTGATTCTGGTGGTTTGTGCAAGTGAAGTTGTGGTATAGTCTATCCCATAAAGGAAATCTTATAGCAGGCCTATTTGCAAAATTTTGACAACAGTGTACAAAGTTTTGGTTTAAGTGTGCTAAAAACTTACAGATTTCTAGTGCGTTTTACCAAACATTTATTTACCTCTATGTGTACTACAATTTTTTATTTGGAAGTGAAGGTCCTAGTTGTCAAATATTATGTTAAAATATGAATAGTTTTGTGAGGAAAGACATTTAGCATAAATCTTTACACTAATAACTTTTAAGCTGCATATCCCATTCTATAATTGGTGAGCCCCACGAGAGTACAACTTAGTAGAATTTGTAAGTTATGATTATGTTTTTTAACAGGATACAGTGAACATTTTAAAGGCAGAAGGGTACAAGTTCCCAACGTTGAAGGAGTCAGATGCCATGTTCTCTGCAGACACAGCTCCGGAATGGACCGATGGAGATGTTTGTCACAGGTATGCTATATATTTTATCAATATTTGACTTGGCCTGTGTTTAATTTTTAAATGTTATTTGATCTTTTTTTGCTATGAAGTGCGGAGTACACCCATCTGATTGTGATGCTGTATATCTAGCCCATGACATGAAGGAATGGCGTTTCGATGAGGAGACCTATACCAAACAGTGGGTTAATAAGGGATGGAAAAGAAGATATCTAGACAATATTATAAAGAGGAAAGATTAGTGTTTGTAATGAAAAACTCAAAAACTACTGAACTAATTTTAGAAATTCTTTCAACACTGGAAACCTACATCAACAGCAAGTAACATTAACTAAATTTTATTTTCAAAAAAAAATTGGTCTTTTTATATTAAACCTCATTATTGGGCGAGAATTTCAAAAACTATTGATGTCATGACATGCACAGCATGGCAGCAACAATTTCTATTGCCATGAAAAGAAATTGTCGCTGAGCTTCAAAAGATACCTAACAGAAAATCATTTCAAACAATGATGTCCTATTTAAAAGATAAACTTTTACCATTGTAGAAGCAAAAAACTGGTGACCATGTTAACAGACATAACATATTAACAGGTGTCGTGTCGCATTTTCCCTGATTGTGCGTCGTCACCACTGTCGTGCTTGCGGGCAGGTGTTCTGTCAGCAATGTAGTTCCAAAACTTCCACAATACCCAAGTACGGCATCGAAAAGGAGGTTAGTATTCAACCATTATTACTTACACATATGCTATACACACACACATATGAGTGTGTCTTTTCACATCAAACAATAAGCTTGATGTGAAAAGACAGCACTCATAGAACAAGGGCCCTCTCTTGACCTTAAATATCAAACGCAGACTTTTTCTTGTCTGAGTATGTTTGTTTGTGTAATCCCGGCTATGAAGTTTGGTTCAATATGGCTTAGGAAGCTGACAGGTAGCAAAGGTGTGTAAAATTGCACCTCACTTTTGTTGAAGTATACAGCTCACTTTACTTCCAGCAGTGTATCAGTTGATATAAGTAAAAATTCTGTGATATTAACCAAAAGTAATGGCAATTACATTAGACTCTCCATTGCATAATTCCGAAATCTTAAATCTTGTGCTGTCTTTTGTCTTCCTAGGTGTATCTGAATTATATCTGATTTGAGAATTTTTTACATTAAGGTGCCTTTAGTATTAATTTAAAATTAGTAGGTTCACTCTAGAATGACCCTAAATCTGACGTTTTTGCAATACATGACAAAGAATAAGCATTGTCTATCCCAATTCATGTAACACTACTGTTAATTCTCTCCATTATAAATTGCTGCAGCTCAGGGCCCTGTCTATATAAAGGGCCCCATTGAAATTTACCTACTTATCTAACCGCCTAGGCTGTCCTCTGTTCTAGTGGCATACATGAGGGAGGGAGCAATGAAGTTCATGTTCCACACAAGTCACCTCATTGTCAAATTTGATTATGAACAACAAAAGAGTATGGTAAAGTAGATTAATTAGGCAGGTCCCAGATAGACTAGCCAAGGACCGCTTAAACTCTCGGTCCGGCCCTGTAAATGAGCAATTTTGAAACCAATACCTTTCTACAGGTGCGAGTCTGTGATGCATGCTATGACAAAGTGAGTCGTCCACCAAGCTCAAGTGCTAAATTGGAGATTGTTGACACCTCCAGTGATTATGGACCGACCCAACCTCAGGTAAGTGTTATTTGTTAATGTACACAATTAAAACTACATTTAGGTACACAACTTAAGGATACATGAAAAAGGAAGTTCCATTTTAGTATTGAATTATACTTAGTTAAATTGATATTCATTACAAAAAGACAATGTGTAGGTTATCTGTTTCACAAGTAGGTTATCATTAAGTATTTTTTAAATAACACCACCATGTATCTTATTAAATTACTTTTATTTTACACTTAGATTTAACTTAAAGTAATACCTATCTACTGTCCATCGTAAGATTCTCCCGGCATTTCACCACCCGGCACCAACATAGCAATATTATTTCCGTTTAACAGTATTTGATCTAACTTGGTTATTTTTCTTCCCTCTGGCGTTGACTCATACTCGGTGACGTCATCCAATAGCATATTCACGAAGTCATCGAATCCTTGCAGAGTTCCCACCATTTCTTTATCATTTTTCATGATGATGTGTATTCGAGAACCTATGCATTTGTCGACAAGTTCAAGAGGCAATAATGTGTTTGGGTTAGGTAATGCACCTTGCGCCATTTTGTGTAGATTTTATGTTAGATAATCTCCCGCCTTATTTAGATAAAATCAATTATTGTAAGGAAATAAATTATTACGAAAAACAATAATTTCACAGAGCGTCGCGTGAACTTACAGCAGTTAATGACATTGACATTAAGAGTGACATTTATAATACTGTTCAGAAATCTGTAGGTACGGTACGACGCGCATATTGTTGAATCGATTCACATTTTCTATGGTCTGGGAACGATTTTGTTTTTTTTTTATGGCAATACTGTCTATTTCTGAACGCATGACTTATGACATATTATTTGCGTTTGACAGAAGTTTGAAATAAATCGAAAGCTTTCAAAAATAACGACGCTGTTGGAAAGAGTTTTGTTTAGAATTGAAAATTTAACAAGAATGGCTCGAAAATTTGTGACAAGCTTTCGTGGCGAAATGTATTACACACCCAACGGCAAAGTACGTGTGAAAGATGAACCTGGGAGTTTAATAGAAGAGGATTTTGGTATTGAAGAAGATTTTGGTGACCACAATACTTTTGATCGTTCATTTGAGAATGGAATTGGTAATATGAGAAAGTCTTTATCCATGAATGATATTGCTAAACTTAGGGAAGATATGATAAAGCTGGAATTTGAGGACAGAGAAGATATTTACCAAAGATACCGACGACCAACTGGTGCACCTCAAGAGTTATCGAGAACTAAGTTTGTGTCAATGGCTGAAGCTATTTATCATTATCAAAGAGACACTCCAGGTCGTTTTCACTCCAAAAGGCCAGAAAGATTCCGATCTCAGGGGTATAATGGTCCATCGGGACTAACTGTGCCTCAGTCACCAATGCTTCGCTGTAAAGCCAGATCGCGCCAGCATCAGCATATCCCTTCGCAGCAAGAAAGAGAAGAGCAAGAGCTTGAAGAGATCAGAAAGTTCAAAATAAAAGCTAATCCAATTCCTAAATCAGTTATTGAAGGTCCACATCTGCCCGAAGTACCTAGAAAACCTGTTACTGTTCCAGAACCATTTAACCTAACTGAACAGCACAAAAAAGTGAAGCATTCTCCTGAAAATGCACATTCTTTTAAAGCAAGACCTGCTCCCAAACACATTCTTGAAAAGCCAGACACCCTTGTTAAACCTCCAGTGCATGTAACGAAACCAGTAAGTCCAAAATTCCATTACAAACGAGGAAAATCTTCTGAACAGCTAAAATTTGAACATAAGGATCGTCCAACATCAAAGTCTGCAGAAAAGTCTGCAGATAAACCACAGAGACATGGTCCTGTACGACCTGAACCGTTTTCATTTGAAAAACGTGATGAGGAACTAAAGAGACGTCGAGAGGAGAGAATCAAAAGGCAGATTGAGGAAGAGAAGAAACAGGCCTCTCAATTCAAAGCTCAACCGTTGCCCGGAGTAGTGAAGAAACGCATGGCAAATGTTGTGAATAAAGCGGGAGCATCTTCAACTTCTTCTGATAACAAAGAGAATCATATTAAATTTGAAGCTAAGCCAGCTAAAGTACTTTTTAAGGAGCCTTTCAAGCCAGTACTGGTACAACAAAAGCCTGTGTCGCCTGCTCCATTTGCATTGACAACTGAGAAGAGGGCAGCAGAAAGAGAGAAATTTGAGCGACAGTTGAAAGAAAAAGAACAAGAACAAGAAAGACTGAGACAACAAAGGAAGAAAGAATTGGAAGAGGCCGAGGAAAAGGCTAAAGCAGAGTTGAGGTCAAAACTCGTTCATCACCCAAAGCCTGTACCTTCCTTTACTCCTTTTGTGCCAGAAAAGTCTGAAGTTCCCCTAACAGTGCCTGAAACTCCTAAATTTGTGAGGAAATTACGACAAAATTAATTACTATGTCTTGATGGATAAATATATCATGGCAAAAATTATATTAGTTAGATATTTTCTTATTATAATGTACTGACATTTTTAATGCCATTTTTAGCACTGTAATTATGATGAATATAAATTCCAATTCTATGTAATAATTAGTTGTATGTGAGTTGACTGTATGATTATATTAAGCTTTGATATTAAAAGGTATCTTAATGACATAGCTTGTTTTATTTTGCTCATAAATTATTAACCTTCAACATCTAATTGTATATTTTTTTTTGTATAATTTCCCATCACGGGACCATCCGTGTCGCAGGTTGGCGTGATGACCGCTGCGCCACGGAGCTCGTCTATGTTACCATATGACATGTTTTATAACAGTTATCTAAATGACCAAACATTTCTTAGTGGTTTTTGCTCAATGGATGTTGTTACCGGAGATGAAATAAAAAGTTGGGTTTGATTTTAGTTAGACTTCCATATTAGCCTGGGAGCAAGTAAAAATCATGAAATATTCACTTTATGTCAATGTTTTCCTAGTTATATCCTTAGCTGTGGTGTTTGGAGCCTGGGGTCTGCTATTATGTCAGGTTTACGGCCAACCACCTGCTTGACGACAACCCTTAATTTTGTTGATTAGGTACTGGTTATTTAGTTGTGTCCTCAATGTTAAAACCTTTAAAATCAACATTTTCTCCTTTTAGGAGAGACAAATGGCGGCACATTTTAAGGGAGGTTACATATGTATGTAACCTTAAAATGTGCAAACGGATTAATAAAAAAGACGTGTTAGTATGTATGTATGTACATACTAACACGTCTTTATCCCTTGCCCTTGCTTAATAGACAGAGCCCAAGGCCACCTTTTCATCACACCCAAAGGCCACCGGTTTTTACCGTTTGGAAAGAAAAGCAGCTGGTGAATTCTATGTTTTGCCTTTTCTCCCAAACCAGTATGGAAGTTTTTTTCACAACAGATGAAAGAACCATTTGCTTTTCTCTCATTCCAGCTGGTCTTCCACATTTGCCTGGGAACAAATAGAATATGCCAACTGTTTTCAACTGCCTTATCTTACGTCAAACGTTTTAATATATAAATATATTAACACTTTTGACGAAGGATTAGGCGGAAACTGAGACCAAACAAACCAAAGGCTTTGGTTCCGGTTACAGCAGAATATCCTAGTTTCAGTTGGTCTCTACCAGCACATTGGTACTGGTAGCTCAATTTATGACCAACGACCAATTAGTAAATTATAGCCTATTTCATCCACATATAAATTAGTATTTGTACAGGTGAAAGAATTTTGGACATCTCGGTCCAGTGGTTTCGGGGGCAATTCAAACGAACCATCAATCAAATCTTTTCTCTTTATAATATTATTGTTAAGATATAATATGTAAGTGTTAAAAGTAACCTATATTAAATAAATGATTGGAAATCTCAAATTATGTATTTGCTCTCAGCTATTATGTATTTGCTCTATACTAATAGTTTTTGTCTATGTGATTTACAGAAGCGTCCGCCAGGAGCTAAATCTGAGGAGGAACTAAGGGAGGAAGAGGAGTTGCAGTTGGCTCTCGCTCTCAGCCAGTCGGAGGCCGAGCACAAGGAGAAGGAACGCAAGTCTCGCTCGCACATCGCACCAGACCCTACCCCGCTCCATCCTACTTGTAAGTTCTACGTCCTTCGATACGAAGTACTTTAAATCGGTAGTAGTTTCCTTCCGCGTTTCTTCTCTGCAATGGTCGGTTCCGAAACGCTAGTAGTCTGTAACTGTTGGACAACAATTCATTAAATACGCATAATAAGATCATTTTAAATGTGATTTGACGTGAAAAAAGCAAAGGCCTATTTTCGGCATAAACGTTTTGATTTTTGGTATGTCTGGCCAGCATGGTGAATGAAGGCCAAATCCTCTGCCTGCTCTGGCTAATATATGGCTCTGGCAGTACAGAGAGGGTCGTACTCCTGCCAAAGACTGCACGAAAAGAAACAATACTTATGCATGGTGTGCACGTAAAACCGCTTGCGGCTTTATGTGGGTCTCTAGACGCGGGGTGTGAATGGCCTGCCACGGAACTGGCTTGGTCGAGGGCTGTCTGTATAATTGCGTTTCTCGCAGGGACGAAGTGAGTAGAGAGTGACTACCTACGCTTTGTCAACCCTGCCCAACAAAATAACACCGGTGCCCAAACTCTCACGTACAGGGAGTGTTTTTCCCATATCATATTTTTCTTTATTTTAATGACGGTATGTCTATTTCCAGTATCCCCGACACCGTCGTCAGTGAGCGCGTCTCCAGACCACAGCGTTCAGGCATCTTCAGAACTATCTCGGTACCTAGACCGTAACTACTGGGAGCAGCGGCATTCTCGCGACGCTGCCAACGCGCCCACTGCGCCGGCGCCCGCTTCACACACCTCACATGAAGCTGACGTGAGTATTATCATGGTTATTACGAACTCATTGGTTTTTGTACATATTATACTATTTTTATACGTAACTACTGGGAGCAGCGGCATTCGAGCGGCGCCGCAAACGCGCACACACGCTAGCAGTCCACCCCGGCTTCACCCATGGTACATACCTCTCAGGGATATCTATATCCAAAGGTGAAAGAAATTTCGAAATCGGTCCAGTAGTTCCTGAGATTAGCGCAATAATCCAAACAAACAAACTCCAACTTTATAATATTAAAGATATTAGATAAAGCATTTTCGATTATTGCTTTATTTTTATGCTTAAACACATGCGGATTAGTCTAGTTAACTTGCGTCATAACGAATACTTTTTGTAACTTATACCCGCTCCACACTCTCGTCGAGATGTTTCGTTCCCGGTATTTGCCGAAACAAGACTAGATCGAGAACTGCTCTCTACACTCTCGCTTAGCGCAGTTGTCTGTTTGAGGACGTTGAAACTGCTGCGGCCTTATAGCATTATGTCTTGTAGCGTATTATACTTCTTACAACGAAAAAAATAGTTATTAAAAGGCGTTAAGAAAGACAAAATACCGCCACCATGGAGACTACACCAATATAGCCGAGACTTGCAAAATACTTTCGTATTCGCCTCCACACTCTCGTATTCGCCTATTCTCGTGTAATTTTGCCGAGAGTGTGGCGTGTGAGCGGGCTTTAGCTTGCCAGAGCGCGTGCTTCGTGGTGCCTACTTTCTTAGCTTTAGTTATTGTTCTGACAGGCATCTATTCTTGTAGTAATTATATATATTTTATCCAAAACATTTTCATAAAGCGCCTTCTATCTTGTTCGGAATAAATTCAAGATTTCTCCAGCATTGCAATAGAAATAACATGAAAACTAAAAGCTATTTTAATCTAATATTTAGTTAGACAGTGACTACTTAATAAGTACTTACTTCTTTGCAGTCGGATTACTCAAAAGCCGCCTCCAACAAAATAGTCGAGGAAGATGCAGAAGACAAGGAGATCGACGAGTTTGTGGAGACTCTCAAGTCGCAAATCGAAATATTCGTCAACAGGATGAAGAGCAATTCATCCCGGTATGTCCCTAATTTTTCTTGCAGTCAACAATTTTGCTTTACTGTTTTCAAATATTAGCCGCCCTTGAATATTCATATGAAAGAGTTCGGCCGGCTCGGTAATTTGTACGAATACGTCGATTTTTTTTTCAATTTACAGCTTTGGTCCCATCCCATTGAAAAAATTTGTTCATTTTGATAAGCTGGTTTGATCATTCACCTCTGTGCCAGAAGTGCTACTGAGAAGTACAAGTTGTATCATTTGTACTATCAGTTGAAGGCAAGAAACTAAAAAAAAAAAAAAAAAATTTAACATCAATTTTGTTCAAAGGATAAGAGATTTATATAGAAACGCTGTTGTTTCACCCCTGGTGTTGCATTAAGTCCATGGGCAGCGATGATCACTTACCACCAGGTGCCGCTTCCGCTTACTCGTTTGCCATCGTATACCATAAAAAAGCTTTAAATTTGTTTAAAGACCATTAGCCATGCACTTTTAGTATCTAAAGTAATAAATTTATGTGCATATAATTCCAGAGGCCGCTCTATCGCCAACGATACGTCGGTGCAGACTCTCTTCATGAACATAACAGCAATGCATTCGCGCTTACTTCGGTACATACAGCAACAAGATGACAAGCGAGTCTATTTGGAAAGCTTACAGGTAGGAATTATTTATACATTTACTCTTATTTGTAATCCGGTAGGATAAACGATTGAATTTTCTCTTGATGACTAGTAGAAGTACAATCAAATTTTATGGCGGCTTGGAACATCTCGTGAATCGATGTGCAGTACACAATATTATGTTCAGCAGGGCGCGCGCGGGGAGGCGGGGCGCGTACTACGCAGTGAGCAGCTATTATCCGAGCTGTCATACAGTTTGATTTGGACTGTACAAGGCTCTTTCATGTACAGTCAAGGGTAGATATAACTGATATTAAATTGTTTGTAGGGGTGTCTGTTTTATCGGTCTGTTTTACCAACTGTACATTCACTTCTCCGTAAAACCACTTTCCCAGACTTTTTTGTGTATTTTCTAAAATTTCAATTTCTGCGCTTACAGGACAAAGTGACCCAAGTGCGCGACAGCCGCGCAGCTTTGGACACACTGCGAGCCGAGCATGCAGCCCGACTGGCGGCACAGGCCGAGGCCGTAGAGCGGCAGCGGCAGATGCAGATGGCGCACAAACTGCAGGCCATGCGCAAGAAGAAGCACGAGTACCTGCAGTACCAGCGACAGCTAGCCTTGCAGAGAGTGCAGGTAACTATCTAGCCTTGCAGAGAGTGCAGGTAACTATCTAGCCTTGCAGAGGGTGCAGGTAACTATCACTCCGGGTGACACGCTGCGAGCCAAGCAAGCGGCGCAGGCCGAGGCTGTGGAGCGGCAGCGGCAGATGCAGATGGCGCACAAACTGCAGACCATGTGCAAGAAGAAGCACGAGTATCTCCAGTACCAGCAGCAACTAGCCTTGCAGCGAGTGCTGGTAACTACCTCTCCGTGTAGCCTGAGCACGCTGTGAACCGAGTACACCGCTAGGCTCAGAATGAGTGCCTGGGAGAAACAGAGCTTCCAGAATACTTTCCATCTCACTCGTATAGCCCAACTTCTTTTTTCTTAGCCAGTGTTCACCTTTTGTTGGGTATAGGTCTTCTAGGTCTTACCACTTGCCCCGCTCTGTCACTGTTCGATTTCAAGTCTATGCAAATATTTTAGTGCTATCATCGACCCACTGCTTTGGTGGTTTCCTGAATTTCCTTCAACCAGGTCTGAGTCTCCATTTAGCAGTCCTACACGTCTAGCAACCGTCATCTCTCCTAACCTAGCTACTCGTACTACTTATTAATCTAGATCAGTAAAGAGATTTGGCAGACTCTGAAAAATTTATTGCCACTATGGTTTGGGCAAGTTAACCCTGTTCTACCCTGTCTCCGTGGTCCAGTGGTTTTTGTTTTTGATTGTTTTTTTTTCTAACACCTCAAACGTAATTGGAGTCTGTTTTAGCTAATCTAATCTTTCATACCAGTTCTCGCACTTTCATGCCTCATACTGTCCGTTCATTCATCATCTTTTGCGCTCTCTACGGGTGGGACTCCCGTCTATTTTATGCCTTCATCTTTTTATATACTTCTTTTTTATTTGCTGTATATGATGGTGGTTAAGGCGTTCGCCTTGTTGACCCGGGGGTCGTGGGTTCGATTCCCACGGTAAGCATACTTTGTTAAGTTGTTTCCAGTTTGGTTAGGACATTGCAGGCATAAATCACCTGATTGTCTGATAAGAAAGATGATTCCGTGCTTCGGAAGGCACGTTAAGCCGATGGTCCCGGCTGCCATCTGGTAGTCGTTAAAGGAACCATGTCAGAGGCCGGTTCCGCAGAACTCTGACACCAGGGTGTGCATGGTCGACTGACCGTGTCACCTACACGAAATGATGACGATGATGACCCGTAATAACTTTGCAGCAACTGGTCAATATTTTTAAATTTCTACGTTTGTTCTCAGGAACAAGAACGAGAAATGCAAATGAGGCAAGAGCAACAAAAACACCAATACATGATGTCTGCAAACAGCGGCTACTACATGCCCGGAGTTACCATGGCACAATACCAGCCTGGGTACCCCAATCAGCCAATGTATGTTAACCCACAATTCCATCCACAAATGATGTCGCAAGCCACCACCGACGTCTCGATGTCAATGCCAGGGCAACCTCAAATGTCTCAAGCCAACATGCCCATGGGCGTCAACCAGATGGGTGTGGTATCTCAGTCCATGCCACAAATGACCAACACATTCGCTATGACGACAGCTGGAGCTGCCATCAGCCAAGCCCCTGGAACCATGAATCAGAACAATATGAGGCCGAACCTCGCCCAGCAGATGCCAATACAACAACAGATGCTCATGCAACAGATGCAGATGAGGATGCCCAACCAACCTGGTATGCATCAAATGATTACACCAAATTTGCCCAATGGACTCCCTGGCCAAAGTATGCCTCAACAAAACGGGCAACCTAGTCAACTGCCTAAACAACAAAATCAGCAACAAATGCCTAACATGGGACAAACAATGCCTGGACAACCAAATCTGAACCAACAGATGATGAATCCTAGCAACCCGATGCTGAGTATGCAAATGCAAAACATGAGACTCTCAATGATGCAGGGCAATCAGTCTAATCCGAATCAACAAATACCCGTTTCGGTATACCCAGGCATGCAAGGTCAGCCAAGTAGTAATTTACCTCCTCAAGTTTCAAACATGCAGCAGCAATCTCAGTTACTGCCTGGTCAGCCGATGTCGTTGCCCAGCCAGCAGACCATGCCGGGCCATGCGGTACCCACTCAGGCTCAGAGCATGACCATGCCCAATCACATTCCCACTACTAGCCAAAACCTCCCATCTCAAGGAACCCAAGGAACTCCAGCCCACAGCCAGCAAATGCCTCAGCAGTCTCAGCAATCACAGATGGCTGGGGGACAACCAATGTCCTTGCAAGGACATTGCATGCAGCCGCCGGGGCAGATGATGCAGGTACCACAGATAATGCCACAGGGCCAAAACATTCCTCAGCAAGGTCAGATGGCACAAATGCCCCAAGCGGCGCTAAACCAACTTCCACCAGGTCAACAGGGTCAGTTGTCTCATCAAATGCAAGCAGGCATGGCGCCGCAAGCCCCACAAATGCATGCACAAATGCCATCGCAGATGAATGCGCCAGGGCCACTGATGCAAAATCAGCAGATGCAACAAGGACAAAGCATCCCTCAGGGACAACCGATGCCGCAAGGGCAACAGATGCCCCAAGGACAACTACCGCAAGGACAACAAATGCCCCAAGGACAATTACCGCAAGGTCAACAGTTGCCCCAAGGACAACTGCCGCAAGGTCAAAATATGATTCAAGGTCAGCAGATGCCTCAAGGACAGCCTGGGGTTCCTGGCCAGCCTATGAAATTCGCGAACGGCTCACAAGGACCAAGTCAGCAGGGAGCTCCCCAACAACAGACACAACAATCACAGACCCCCGTAAAGTCTGAACACAACAACAACACGGCAGAACTGATAAGCTTTGATTGAAACCTTGCATGAATGTTCTATTGGAGAGATCTTTTACTCAACTGACTGTTACTGAACTGTAGGTATGTAATAAAATGGGTTGCAATAATTACGCGAGTTAGAAATTGTGCGAGTTAAGACGTTTTAAACCAAAATAATGGCATGTATAGATAACTTGAGATTTTTTAAATAATAATGGTTATATGCTTTTATCGTCACGAGTGATTAACAATTATTTATATGATTATATTAATATTACTGTAGGTGCAGATCTATATTTAGCTATCATCATCACACGGAAATGTTAGCCTCATTCTTCTTTTGCAGTAGTCAATTTAGTTATTATGTTGGCACCTCTTTTGGTCACTTAATTTTTTTTCCTGATATGCGTATTTATGTAGTTGGAGGGAAACACATTCATTGACAATTATTTACGCACATTACAACTTTGACCCGTCACAAATAAACCCACAATCATTTTATTTTAACCACAATATTACCTGTTAGCTTTTATTTATATGAGTAAATATTGTACTAAATATGAAGAGGGTCTCATTGAGATAGGTCAGTAGGGAGATGTTTTTTGTGGTCCAAATACCATGACACCATTATTTGCGAAAATAAAAACTGCATTTACAGATTTTTAATAACTGCAATTTTCGAACTCAGGAATCCAGACTCGTCAATTTTTTAAAATATTAGTGTTGTAATCACATCGTTAAAATTGGAGATTCAGAGAAATGTTTTTCTATTTCGTAAAAAATCAGTGTCTTGGTTACTATGACCATTTTTTCTCTCTCTCCCGTATATATAAAAAATATCTTCCAGACCCATTTCGATGAGATACCTGTTTACTTATGAAGACCAATTTGAGGAGCCTTTTTAGGTATTGCCTTGTAATCTATGTAAATGCAAACATGTAAAAATTTCGTCGCTCATAGTTTATTTAGATGGTAATATAATAAAGAGATATAAATTCAAATATTTTTATTTTTTTCATCGCAGAACAATTGTTACGTTAATTTTTTTTATTATTATAGTTGTATTATTATTGTATGATAACAATAAAATTTTAAAATGAATGCATATCTGTTGATTTATTTTTCACATGAAAACGCATTGCGATTGCGACTAGTGATGGGCCCACAGATGGGCCGTGGTTTCAGACCATTGTGTGCAATTCCGTCCGGTACGGAGGCCGTGTTGCTCGAAGTGTGCAATACAGTATATTACTGTACCGCGTCGGTGTACCTTAAGTATATTTTCTTCAAATAGACCACAAAGTGTCTATAAGGATTGCAGAAGGTCATTAATAAGTTTAATATCCATAATTACGTAAATCTCATTTCTAATAACAAATCTCTAGGTAAAAAAGCCTTTATGTAATATTGTACGTATTTTGATTACGATATCGTTTCTCGATTAGGTATAATATCTAGTGAGTTTCAAATTTCGAAAACCTTAATTAGATGAGGAATCTATCAGTCGATCGAATTTGGCACGGCCAAGCACGGCTAAACCACCAATGCGGTACCGTGTGGGACCATTTATTATTATCGGTCCGGCTGGTTTGATGCGTTTGATGACGTATGAGACTAATTTAATTTTCAATGTGCCAATTGGCACCACTGGTGATGCCCTCATGTCGATTGATAATGGCAAATCTTTGGCAATCCCATTTGCCCCCTGTGGAGGCGAATAGAACAAACTCTGATTTCAATTCCCATTTGCCTTAAGTGATGACGTAATTTGTATGTTAAGGCTTGGTTTACTTGTTTTTTTGTAGGCACTGCGCGCACGGGTGAGGTTGACTTTTGTTTGTCATGGTGGCAAAAAGTGTTTGTCACTTCTTCCTCATGTCTTCGTAATGTCGCGTAATGGGAATCGGCTTGAGGAATCATGTCAATACGCGATGCGGCTAGCAACCCATCCCTATTTTGATTCCGTTCTTCACCTATAGCTCACCAACATGCTAAACGTGGCTTTTAGAATTTATAGTCCTACCCCGCAAGAGAAAAGACGTGATAGTATAGTAAGCTGGTTATTTTTGGCTTGGCAGAGACTTCAAAGTGATCAGGAATATTAAGTAGGAGATACGTTAAATATATTAAATAAATATATGGTCTTTGGTAGATAGGTTGTTTACTGAGTAAAAATTGACAACATAACACATGCCGGAAGTGGTACTTTTTATATATGCAATCGAAAGTACCTAGTATGTATAAACTTCCATATATTTTAATCAAAAATTTCTTTTTATAATTTTTTGAGAAGAAACAAACGAAGGATTTATAACAAATATCTGTGCCTTACACCCTGTCATCGTCAATCTGACGTAAACTTACTCTCTGTCACTGTCAATCTGACGTTAAATGATGACATTGACAGTCAGAGTTGCCAGAGAGCTTGTATCCGTTTTCACTTTTTTATTGTTAATGCCAGCTAAAATGTTTAGCGATGTTATAAAAAAAAATTAACGCGACCGTAAAAACTCTATTTTTCAATACCTTCTAAAGCACAAGATGATTGGTGCATTGCTGTTAGGTAATAGAAAACTTGCTTAAAGGTGCTTTTTATATACCTATCTGAGGGTCACTTAAACGTACGTACCTATAACTTTTAATAGCAGCGTTTTACCTACCAATAAAACGCTTATTAAGCGATAACCTTATTTGAAACCTAATTAAACAACAATTGAGAGTAGCGAGCTTGACTTCCGGTAGCAGGTCGGCTATTTTACCGATTTTCCCTTACGACGTTGGCTAACTTCCGGTGGCCAGGAGGGGGGCACGTGGCGCCGCGCCACTGCTCTGAGCCTCATTGGATCTCGAAATTGATTCGCATAAGAAACACCTGGCAGTGATTGTGTATTAGGTTTCAAATAAGGTTATCGCTTAATAAGCGTTTTATTGGTAGGTAAAACGCTGCTATTAAGCTTATGAACCGTTATTTGAAACCTAATTAAACAACAATTGAGAGATTGTCTGTTATCGCCTGGTGTACCGGTTATAGCCAATAACATGATGGATATGATATCATGTGAAACTGAATAGTTAAATAAATCAGATGTGAAAATAAAATGCATGACAAGACTGAGTTACAAGAAAGAATAATAAAAAACGTTATTCTACCAAAGGTTAGATCGGACTTTATAAACAAAAAAATTATCATATAAAAAATAAAAATTATTTGAATGATAATAAAGTAAACAGACTGAATTAATAAACACTTGTTTAAGTGTCAAATTCATTTACAACACAGATGGTATAGGTAAAGCTTAAATATCAGATTTACAATTATATAAATGGTAATGAGTACGAATAACTCGTACTATACCTGGCCAAAAATAAATAACGAAATTGAGTATAAATTACATTCAGAACCATTATTATTTTTATAATAAAAATATTGTAAAACAGGATTTGCATCAGAACATCAAATAACCATCATATGACGTAGGTACTTTTCCTTATTTCATCGAAGATCAATAATAACCGGACTACTTTCAATAGTAAAAAACAAAAGAAATCACCTGGAGGAAAGAACTTCAAAAACTCACTTAACGAATTGCAAGGTTTACCTTGCGGAAAATATTTATTTTTCTATAACCTTTTTATCATACAGTCTTGTTGTCACGTGCAATAAGTTTCAGTATCCATGGTATAAAACCATTTGAATTGCATGTTCAAGTCCTATTACGTAGATATGGAAACAAATAGAATAATTTGTTAAAATTAGCCATGAGTAATTCTGTTCCATTTTCAAAATATATGACATATGTACATTGGTTAGAATAAAGCCAAAAAGGTAATTTTAAAGTTAGGAAAATTGAGATGAACTTTGACCGTTTTAATCTTTATAAAGTAAAATATGCTTGTGCACCGCACTCAGCAAGATGATAGCCGTAATTAGGACAAAACAACTTCTTTCTGGCTAAAATATACCCAGAAGATTTGTAATACAAAGGCTATATGGTAGATACAAACAGCTCTCGCAACTGTATTGTCTTTGAGATGATAAAATGCAGAGGAATGACAAACATTTTATTTTTACACAAAAAAAAGTAAAACTAAACCTCAAGTAGTAAGTAAACTAAGAAAGTAATAAATTGAATTTTGACTACAAATATCTTGCTTTTCTGTTGCTAGGCTGGAATAGTACTAGTCAACTTTACAGAGGCACAAACGGGAGACCGTTCATTAGTAAGATGAATAAATAGTCTTATCATTATTGATATTAAAAACAATCAAACCTGGTATTTCAAATACTTCGAATTTTGAAACAGGCAAAAAATATCACATAAACAATATACCTTGTTAAAGCAATATGATCTGGATTTCCATCCTAGTATAGGATTTAAGTTCGGATTTGAAAATCTAATTCGGATTGTTCCTATGTTTAAACAAAAATAAAAGATAGTGCGATATTATCATTTTAAGTGATAAATAGTGTCAAACACACCTTTTAATACCATTTTTGGTAAGACTAAGGCCAGCTAAGAGTTCCTTTATAAATTATTCAGTGAAGATTAGTAGAACCGTTTCAATTAAAGAAGCAAAAGAAAGCAAGTTTAATAAGATTGATATTTATACGAAATTTTTTATTTATTGTAGTTTCTTTACGTACATTAAATAATTCAATAAACTCCAAATACTGAGATTGCAATCAGATTTGCATTCACTGCTCAAATATATGTGGTCCAATAAAATATTTTGTTACCCAATAAATAAACTAATTAAAAAAAATTAATAAATTACAAAATGTCAAATGCTGTTGTAAGCCTTAAACCGTGATAAAGCCTCAAAACTGAAACAGATTTAGACTAAAAGAAAATCGAAGATATGTATGTCTGCAGGCCCCGGGTCATGGGTGTCCAAAACACTCCAGCTGAGAATGCAACCGGAAAAACGCTCAGATGAGAGAGGAGTCGGGCAAAAGATACAGGACAAACCAATCATCCATCACTCAGCGAAGGGCCTGGATGAGATGTTAAGAAGCTAGTAGCTAAAGAAAACACCGAAAATTATTGCTTAACATGCATGTCTTTTAAATTTTATTCAACTTTTAAAAATATGGTAAACTGAATTTTTTAAATATATTTTTCAATAAACTGATACCAAACATTTTTGTAAGAAATATTACAACATAAAACCGACTTTGCCTTGTGAAATTAGAGCGCATCTTTAACCTGCCAAGCCCAAAAATAGCCTTTTGATATGACGAGGAGGCTAATCTACGACGAAAAGCTGCTAAAGTTTTCTTTAAAATATTAGAAATAATTTGACGAACCGTTATAATCACCGCCTGAGGTCGGTAAATAAAATAAGCAAGGTCAAAAGACGAACTCTCTTTGTCGACTTGAAGTATATTCTAATCTTTTTACTATTGTTGCACATTATGAAATTAGGCAAAATGCTAGGAAATGCTAGATTCTAAAGATAGAAAGGAGGCTTATAGTATGCAGTGGTCGTAGAAGGCTGATGATGATTATGTGTTATACGTTTGCATTAAACACTAGTGTAGCACATACCGTGCATTCCACTTATTCATACATTACGGTAAAGTGACCATAAAAAAAATCGGTAGTCAATTTTCATAGCTAGTGTCATAGTTTGAACATGAAAAATATCTGCGACATTACATTATAGTGTAATCAGAAAAACTCGCCTGGCCGGTTTGACTTTGCAATGAAAGTTGGTAAAAGTCTTTCTTAGATCAAGACAATTATTTTTATACGATATTAATATAAAAATATTTCATTATCAATGAGATGGTGAAGGATAACTAAAAACAAGTTCGGTGCAAACTACGAGTACTTTCGTAGAACACTTTATTGTGAAACTCCGGCAGTGAATGTGTTAACCAGAGACTGCGCCTCTTCGGCAAAGTTTGAGATGTAGCTTTTATTTAAGTTCGTAACTGATTCAAGTGGCTAACTTAAACATTAATTTTATAATTTCTTGGGATACAGTTCAATTTACTGTGAAAGTTAATAACTAGCTAATACCGCAACAGGTCTGATCTGAGCCTGTGTGTTCAATTTAACGTTAGCATTATTCATAAGGAGCCAAATCTAGATCATACACATTTGGCTTCAAGTATAGCCCAAACGACTCTAAAATTCATAATTGACAATATTTTCAGCATTGGAAATACTGCTTGACCCGAGCCCATGAATTAAACTGAGCTTTCACATTAGTTTTATGATAAAAAAGCCCAAGTAAGTAAACATGAAAAATGTAGTTACTTTAATAACTTCATGAATATATTTAAAGAGATCATTATTCGCGACGCAAAATGTCGCTCCACTTATTATAAAAAAAATATTTAATGTTATGGCATGACTAGGCTTGCCCTGAGCCTGCGCATTAAGCTGAGCATACGCAACAGCTAATCAATTGCACTTAAATAAAATTGTTATACAACCAGAATGTAACTCCTCTTGATTCATCGCGATTGGCGAGTTTATTTGAGCTTTTGCTGCAGTTTTACTCATCATGAAATAGTTCTATTTACGTCATTCATAAAATAATCCGAAATTGCGACATGGCTTGGCTTGGCCTGAGCTCAAGCGTTCAGGTGTGCTTACGTAGCAGCTTTGTTTCAGCAAAATAAAAGTTAATATTAAGAACCAAAATGTATTTTATTTTACTTCATGTATTGCATGTCTATAATTAAAATAGACGAAATAGGCAGCATGACTAGGCTTGAGCCTGAGCCTGCACGTTCAGCTGAGCTTGTGCAGCAGCTTTATTTATTCGCACTATGAATAATACAATGTTTTAGCATGACTGGGCATGACCCGAGCCTGCACGCTCAGCTGAGCTTGCACAGCAGCTTTATTTATTTGCACTATCAACAATACGATGTTCTGGCATGACTGGGCTTGACCCGAGCCTGCACGTTCAGCTGAGCTTGCGCAGCAGCTTTATAAATAATCCAATGTTCCAGCATGACTGGGCTTGACCCGAGTCTGCACGTTAAGCATAGCTAAGCTAACGGCATTATTTCGATAAGGTGGTCAAGGTATCACCCTATTATATAAAATTCACTTATGTATCAATTCTCTATTCCATACAAAGATTTTGTTCCTACAAAGAAATTAGTAAAAAGAAATAAACAAAATTGTCCACCGTAATCGACAATTGAATAAACTAGCAATTCAATGATAAGTTCAC
Source organism: Rhodophaea formosa (assembly GCA_963082605.1). Taxonomy (NCBI): domain Eukaryota; kingdom Metazoa; phylum Arthropoda; class Insecta; order Lepidoptera; family Pyralidae; genus Rhodophaea; species Rhodophaea formosa. The sequence goes on along the minus strand of OY720213.1, from coordinate 14,375,555 downwards.
ACTTCAACTTTTTAATGAATACTATCTTTTAATATACTTAATGAAATGTTTAGTTACCTCTAGAAACAAAATTAATATACGGAATTGATCTCCATATCCTCATCTCCTTGAGGGTAAGTGATATGAAAACAAAACAAAAAATCTTCGCAATCGAAAAGGATTTTCCGTTAATCTTTAAATGTTTTATTGAGTAGCTAAATAGCTAGTTATATTATTTATTATGCAGCAAAGAACCAGTTTCATGAAGTGATATAAATGAAAATCATTCATATCTATATTAAGTTTTATTGTTAATCTTGTCAATCGCTTTATTAACGTAAAATATTACGCAGTCTATGGCTGCACATTTTCTTGACATATAGTTAATCTTTATAAAGGCAACGGCCTTAACCTCAAAAAGGCTTAATAAGCAACGCCAACGTGTTAATATAATCTTGAATATCGCTTACATGCTCTGCATAGCAACACTACATTCCTTGGTCTGGATAGTTTCTCAATTTATTCACTGACACAGTCACTTTAAATTATATAGGAATATAACAACTTAAGAATTCAACATTTAAATAGTACTGTTTGTTAATCAGATGGACTGTTAAATAACCAATATATAAGTAACGAACGATTTGCATCGTTAAAATCCTTTAAAAAATCCGTTATTATATTGAATTTTTGAATTCAAATAATAACATGTTTCAGGGAAAATCAGTAATCTGAAAAATAAAAAGCTGAAAAGCGAAAATATAAGTAATAAAAATGTAAGTGCGTGCACTTACCAATACAACCGACTGCTACGATAGTCAAGACGCCAATGAGGCTCAGAGCAGTGGCGCGGCGCCACGTGCCCCCCTCCTGGCCACCGGAAGTTAGCCAACGTCGTAAGGGAAAATCGGTAAAATAGCCGACCTGCTACCGGAAGTCAAGCTCGCTACTCTCAATTGTTGTTTAATTAGGTTTCAAATAACGGTTCATAAGCTTAATATTAAATAGTACAATATAACAAGCTTAGAGCAAAGATAACAAGACATCGCAAATATTGTAGCACATTTAAGCGCTTATTACACTATCCAATTTTTAGTCCTATTTCGACTAAATCGGATCCGATCTACCCTAACTGCGATTACATCTTCCGATTTCCTAATAAGGATTCCTAAAAATTGGATAGTGTAATAAGTGCTTTACTTTCCGCCGTTACGATTGTTTTAAATTGTGAACTATTTGATACCAAATTAACTTTCCATAAATTATATTAACCTATAGTCAAAGAATTTTCTAAATGACTGTTTACGTTCTACATGCGGTCAATTTTATTAACACCATTTTTTATTTTGATCATACGAATAAAGGTTCTGTCTAGCTAGCCTATAAAATAAAAGATGTAGTTTCCTATTTTCTAAACGTTAAGAAACAAGTCAAAATATGAGGCATATAGTTAAGAGGTAAAAGAAATAAGCAAAACCAAATCATTATTATATCGAAAAACATTATGGCCGGTATTTACAATAAGAAAAAAAAAAACAGAGAAAAGGATACGATACATTTACATTAGGAGAGGCTTCGAGCAACACGGAGGCCGTGTTGCTCGAAGAGGAGAGGCCTTAAAGGCCTGCAGGAGTGCTATTTTTGAACCCGTGACTCACTAAAGCGCAAGTAGTGCACGACTACAAGTCACACTCGTCTTCCAAGTCATGAAATGCCATTTTGCCATATTTTTGAAACCATCGTTTGAACTGTAGTGCTGCCAACCTTCAACGAAAAATATTTCATTTCTTCTTATTTCACGCAGAATTTTTTTTAAACTTTTTTAATGTTATTAAGGATTTTTAAAATGTTTAAAAAGTGTAGCGTCAAACGGAACGTAAAATGATGACAGTTGAACTTCAAATTACAGGAAGTGACTTTGACATAAAAGCGTTCGTCGCTTGTGGAAACGAGCGGTCTCAACCGCTCGTTGCAATCACTCGTCAACGCATGGTTAAAAAATGCGGCCTTTTGGAAACACTCGCGTCAATCACTCGTTTAGTGAGTCACGCGTTCAAAAATAGCACTCCAGGCCGATTTGCCAACTCGGTGTACAACGATTTGATTGTCACTTTAGCATATATTACGGTTTTCATATCTTTATTAAAAATAGTCATTCATACCGAAGCCGTAATGAATATTGAAGTTACCATGAAAATGATAAACACCGGAGCTGTCAAAAGGTAGCAAATAGGCTTGCAGGACTACATTACACCGGGTCGGGCCGGACCGGGACGGAAAAATTCTGGACCCACCTGGGTTCATTCCGTTACTCGAACAAACGTATGAAATTTTCGTGTGTCGGTCGCTTCGAGCAACACGGAAGGGAGTAGCCATACGCTGCATTCCCCTCTGTCAAGGTACAAGCCAAAATTAGGCATATGCATGTCTATGTGTTAGTTGTGTGTGACTCATCTGTACACAAATTATTTTTTCTTTTTATGTCATTTTTTGTGACAATGTCATAATTACTATCAAGTGACAGTTTAAGTTTTGTATGTAGGTGTGCGGAACTAAACTTGTGTGCACATTTCCCCCCGCAAAAAACGCCAGAAAAATTGTCATAGTAAATTGTCGCTTTGCCCACTCCCTCCGTCCGGTACGGAGGCCGTGTTGCTCGAAGGTCGGTCGACTACATGGAAATTCCGGACGGGAAAAAAATCGGAGATCCGGAACGGAAGTCCCCGGGTGGGTCCAGATTTTTCCGTCCCGGCCCGGCCCGACCCGGTGTAATGTAGTCCAGCCGGCCTATTTACTGACTCGGATGACAGGTGTCGATGCCTATCAATCTAGGATTTGCTGTTACATTGCGGTTATTGTATTTCAAATAAAAAGTTCGAGCAAGCAAAACCAGCATTGTAATTAAAAATTCTAGATTGATAGGCATCGACACCTGTCATCCGAGTTAGTAAATAGGGGGCAGGCCTCAGAGAGTTTCCCGGAGTGCTATTTTTGAACGCGGGCCACTCGTCTTCGAGCGATTTTTGTATGGAGAAATCGTTCGAAGACGAGTGGCACGCGTTCAAAAATAGTACCCCCGACTCCCGAGTAAAATTTCCCAAACCTGGCAACTCAGACTGCCAAAGTCCTGTCATGTCATTATTTTACGTCAGATTGACAATGACAGGGAATAAGGCACAGATATTTGTTTGTAAATCCTACGTTTGTGCCCTATTTTCAAAAATTCATAAAAAAATAAATATTTATTTAAAAAATATATGAAAAATATGGAAGTATATACATACAAATTACTTTCGATTGCATATAATAAAATCTACCACTTCCGGTAAAGTACATGCTGTCTCGTGTGTCGACTACAGTTTCGTGTACGTGTGAGTTTCTTATTTTTATAAAGGCAACACTACAATCGGATCGGCCGAAAATCGGACGTGTAATCCCCAGTAATCCCTTAAAAAAATGAAAAATGGCGGGAATTCTGTTAACTGTCAAAGTCAATTTCTGTTCAGTTAGATGTTGGTTAAATGTCAACACTATAGCAGAACAATAATCCACTTTATAGTTTGTGTTGTGGATGTCAACAAAACTTGCAACAGTGCAAAATGCAAACAAAACTGATAAAAGTAAAAGTGTTTTTAGGTCTTTAGGTTCTCGATGTTACGTAGATAAAATGGAAGAAGAAAATCCAGATGGACCCTTTACTGTTTGGCAAATGTTCAATGCACCAACAATGGTTTTGTTCAATAATTTGGACCATGCCGGTGATGGACTCGAAAGATTGTTAACTTCAATTTTAAAGTTGTCGGGGTGCGTTTATTTTATTTATCCCACCCAACTAATATTATAAATGCCAAAGTGAGTTTGTTTGTTTGTTACGCTTTCACGCCGTATCTACTGAACCGATCATCGTGAAATTTTGCATACACATAGGTAAGGGTACCAAGAAGGACATAGGCTATATATTACGCGGGCGAAGCCACGGGTAACAGCTAGTATATTATAAATACACACGGGATAAAGCTGGATAAAACCAATAATAGAGGGTGTCAAATTTTTATCTAATTTCTATAGTTGAAACTGGGCAGAAGGTTGAATTGTGGGGTAATGTTTCCAGCCTAGCTAGATTCTTTGAGTCAATAATATGATGTTATAATCACGTTGTTTGCATTTAAAATAAATCAATTGCTCATATTATAATGACTGATGAATTTTTCAGTGATTTCTCAGAAGTTCTGGTGCCTCGTATAGGGTCTTCCAAATATCCAGATTCCTATTATTGTGCCTTCAATACTTGGCTATTGGGCAGATTGTTTTTTGTGTGGTCAGTCAAAGAACTAGATAGGTAAGTAAGCAATTTTCTATAAACAGTTTAAAATGTTTAGAGGCATACATATACTGGTACATACAACATATACTTTACAAGGGGAGACACTGGTTGTAACAACACAGGAAATCCTAGTGTAGTGGACAGTGCCTCTGTTGTTGGATATTTATGCATTTTCATACTAAATATTTAATTATTTCTTATTTGATTTTGTTTTCATATTGTTTTTAAATGTATCAGTAATATATACTTTGTATCAAGCCAGCACTAACTATATCTCAAATTAGAGATTTTATAGTATAAATAAAATACTATAAAATGTTTGATTCCATGAGCATGCCTCTGGTTTCACAATTTAAAATATTATTTAATTACTAAGTATTTTGTATCAACTATTTCAGAATACATGTATCCAGCAAAGATGCCCAGTTGAAAATATTAAATATCCTGTGTGTTAATGGTGCCTCATTCTATGATAAGTTGCATTCAGACTACTGTGATATACTGAGGAGATTGATTTCATACTATAAAGATTACAAACCAACCAACCAGTCATCAAAGTTTGTACTTGAGAACTTCAAGCCCTCTGTTGTGAATATTCCTAATACAGAGCTGAATTTGCAGCCAATCTTTGTCACCATTTTGAATTTAGAAACATGTGAGATTATGATCAAACTATTACTGCAACTTCTTGCCGAGAGCATACCAACAAATTCATTAAATATGGACAAGAATAAAGTGGAATATGAGGCACTATTTACTAAAGTTCTTTACATGACTGAACATTATAATATGGACCTAAAGTTGGCTTCCTTAAAGTTTTTCTCAGATTTGATAAAAAATTATGATGATGTTGCAAGTACAAAGTTCTGTGAGGTTTTTCCAAACATATTTAAAGAATTGCTTTTATGCACAGAAGCTATGACAAGAACTTGTGAAGTATTTCATGCAAATGGTACCATTAGATCAACAGGTTTAAAAGAGTTTGTTTTGGTTGTGGAAAATCTACTCAAGATTGGTGAAATTCATTTCAGAAATGAATACAAAGAAATGTTACTGAATATTTGTGTGGCGCTTTTATCAAAAGACAGTGTATTTGAAAAAGATGATTCATTAAGAAGGTACTGTCTTTTTCTAAGCAATAAATTAGACTTTCCTGAAAACATTGTCAATCTTAAACATAAGCCAGGAGATGAAATACATGCACTTTCAGAGTATTACATTAACAATATACTTTCATATGTTCATAGTTGCCAAGAAGCTGATAAGCCTTTAAATTTAAGGGAAAATTGGTGGTATAATGAAGTCATACATATCATAGAAAATGCATTAGAACATTCTGAAAATTATGGATGTTTAAATGGGTCCTTTATTGTTCCTATATTACAAAGATGTTCTGCTTCACTACATATTTTGTTGAAGGTCTACATGAAAAGCGAAACTATCAAACCTAATAAAAATGTTCTCAAATTAAGTCATATTTTGGTTAAAGACAGTGTTGTTTTGGTATGGGATAAATTCCACACATTAATTGAAAACAGTAAGAATAAGTTATATGGCACTATTGAATGTCTCAGTCCATTGCTATATATATTTGATTTCGTTGTAACAGTTGTTGCTCTGGGTGAATCATTTCCACATGATACAAACAAACCTTTACAAATATTATTACTTGACACCCCACCAAGAAAATTAGAAGAAACTTTTCTGCGTGTAGAATACAATTTGCCAGCAATGCTAAAATATGTGTTTATTACTAAAATGCTCATAAAAAGCAAACTGAGTGAAAATTGGAGCCAGGCCGTAACAGTATTGCTGAATTATTTTAATAAAAATAAAACAATTTATAACTACAAGCAGGTAAAAAAAATCTTTCTTTGGTTTCTTATCAACTAATCTTATTTGGTCTTGTATTACATATCTTAAAACGTTTTATTTCTTTTAGGTAATACCAATATGTCCAATGCTTTTGATTACTAAAACATACTCAGCAAGTAAACTAATAAGTGAAATTCTTATGCCAGCTTTTTTAACAAAAGATGAAGAGGTACAGATGGAAATAACCAAAGTCTTGCCAGTGCTGTCTTGCATGACTTTAGGCTCCTACGAGATAGTTATAAACTCAAAAGGAAGTGCTAAAGGCCATGTGATATACATGAATGATGTTATATGTATTTGTGTTATTTGCTCTAATTGTCATAATAAAGAAAAAGATGTAGAGTTTGGAATAAAACTAGCTGCTGAGAGCAGTAATAACTCAATAAGCAATATGTCAACTATAACCGGCATGAAGAATCTATTTGCCAAGTTTGTAAATCCAAAACAGTACACTAATTTAGAAAATAGTGATTATTGGAATCTACTCAGAAGATTTTCTCATCACTTCTACGTATTTAATTATGGAGTCTCTCCTGAAATGCTAACAGTCCAAAACAGCGCCAAAGTTTTAAAGGCTTTTACACCTTTTATTGATGGAAACTTGGTACGTATTTTTTTAATCAAATGAGTAATTATTATAATCGCGTTTGCGCTTTCAGGCTTTGTAATCCAATATAGTGCTTATTACAGACATAATAAGGTTCAATAAGCGTGTCAAAGCTGCTTAATGCACATACGCTATATTCGATACAATACTATTTGGTGACTCTTGTGACTCATTGATATCAAAAGTATTTTTCTTCCAGATGAATGTTGATGAGGACTGGAAGTCTCATAAAGATGAAGTGATGAATACTTGCATTAAATTGTTAGTAAAAGCCACAAGGACCTGCCTAGAAAGCATAGACTATAACCAACAGACTCAGACTCTCGACCAGATTAAAGAACTTGGCTTGTGTAGCAACGAGAAAGTTATATTGCCAGTTACAAAGTTACTAGTATATTTTATTATGCACCCACAGTGTGCACTTGCACCGAAAGCTGTTGTTTACCTTAGAGAGATATCTGAATTCCATAACTATACTCCAAATCAAATATATCATAGATACAAGAAGGATTATTGCAAACTCTTTGTGGAATGCAGTTTGTATAATGGCAAAGACTTTGCCATTTCTCTCTTGAAAGTTGTTCGAGCATTTGGCTTTGTTGGATATAGAGACTTCATTTCAAAAGATGTCCACCATTTCTTACCATACCTCATACCTTACTCTGTAACGGTTAAAGAAGTACCCTCAATGATCGAAGAAATAGCTTCATTAGTTCAGTGTTCTGTGTCAGACTTTTTGACTGAGAGATTCCCACACATTTACGTCCATGTCTATTTGAATGAATCAAAAGATGTTCTCAAAAAGAGTAATGATATAATCGAAAGATTGACTAAAACATCAGTTTTGAGTTTGATAAAGAAGCATTTCAGGGTTATACTGACTGAGTTTTTGTTACAATATTGTTGTAATCCAGAGAAAGTGTTGAATGCTTGTCGATATTTAGCGTGTCACGACCCTGACGTTTCTACTCCAACTGGAAGCATGAGTATGAGTACAACACAGATAGCAGACTTCTTAAACCCGAAGTTCTTAGGAGTCTTGGCATATTTTGACCACAAACTGGTGAATGTCAAAGTGGCTTTGTCTGTTAAACGAAAAGCTTTGACAAGTTTCCCTGACATAATGCAGTTGATGGGAGTTAAGTATATCACTCCACTGAGATTCAAAGTATTGGCTACGCTTAGATCAGCCGTTCCATTAGTGAAGGAATTTCCAAAGATTCTAGCAGAAGCATGGGGAGCCTTTATTCATAATATTGATACCATTTCATTGGGGCCTCTTCTATCAAACTTGGCGGTCTCCTTACTCCAACAATTTGAGTATGCACCTCAAGAAATAAACAAAATATTCCAATATCTTATACTCAATAATGAAAACTTGTTAAGTTCTCATATTTCGGACGTGTTCTTTCTGGAAGATACGAAAATTACGGAAAAAGTGAAGATGGTAATAAAAAGACACGTGAAGAGGACGCAACCTGAAGGGTTTTTAGATAAAATCAAATGGTACTTGCAACATCTGAATCAAGACATTCCAACTATAAAGGCATATGCGTTTTCGCACCTAGACAAGTTACTGAAAAGCAATAGAACAGAGATACACAAAGCTATATTTGGCGGAAAAAACATTGACCCAATTGTTGTGGAGCTCATAGACTCTTTGCTTCTTGGTGAGTAAATATGTCGGTACGGTTATTCAGAATGAATGAATGAACTTTTTTTGCATTAAATGTGGAACAAGTGATGGATTAAATACGATAGAAAGTCTCATACATCAGTCATCTATGAAAAAAAATGAAATGAAAAATTATTTATTAAAACTTAACAGATTTTACATTGTGTACATCTTGGTTATGGTGTAACCTTTTAAGCATACAATGCTTGTATTAGGTTTCACCGCTCTTCTTAATTAAGTGCATATTTGTATGATAGTAGATACTAGTAATAAACATGACAAAAAACTTATTTCGTTCTCTTACATTAACTTGACTGGAGTATAATAAGAGTATTTATAACACAGTAAATGCTAAGAGCATTATGTGACATATTATAGGACGTTCTCTGCCTCACCATAATTGAGTAATTTTATCCAATTAGACAAAATCTTCTTACACTGTAGTATGTTTAATGGATAAATTTGTATGACATGCAACCGACCTTATAAAATTATCAATATTAGTATAATATTACATATATAGAGGAATGATTTTATTCTTTCACCTATCTGTAGGTAACATAGGCTATAATTTACGCGACCAAAATGGGATAATTTCTATTATTTAGTATTTTTGGTAAAAAGGCTTTCGTTTTCTTTTCAGGTTGCAAGAACTCCGACGTCAAAGTGAGCGCCGCAAGCGGCGCTTGCCTCGGCCAGCTCGGTGCCATAGAAGCGGGCCATTTACCCAGACAGTACGTGCAACCCGATCGTTCGCCATTCGCCTTCTCTATAGCTGACAACTGCTTCGCTGCCACGGCGCTTGTTGAGCTCACTAGGGCGTTCCAATACGAGAAGGATACAATGGTATGTGTGTGTATTCATCATCATGGCTGTCAGACTGGATTAAGTTTCTTTCGGCGTATTCTTCTCACCAGTGGTGGTTCCGAAACGCTTGTAGTTTTTCGACTAAGCATTTAAAAAAACAAATATAAAAAAAATTACGTTCAAAAAGAGGTATATGAATCCAATTGACGAGCTCCGTGGCGCAGTGGTCAACACGCGTGCCTGCGACACGGATGGTCCCGGGTTTCGATCCCCGGTCAGGTCAAGATGGTAAATGATCTTTTTCAGATTGACCTGGGTCTTGGATGTTTATCTATAAGTATCTATTATGAAATATAGTATCATTGAGTTAGTATCCCATAACACAAGTCTCGAACTTTCTTTGGGGCTAACTCAATCTGTGTGATTTGTCCGTATATATTTCTTTATTCATTTTGAATAAAATTCTTTGACTTGGACTTCATCACCACGTCTTTTTATCTCCAATGCACTGCACGACCCTCTCTGTACTACCATATTTTAGCCAGAGTGGTTAGAGAATTTGGCCTTCATACTCCACGCTGGCCCGACGGGTTGGAAAGGTCTCTTTGATGTTAATAAGCTTTGTTAAGCTTGTGTTTCCTAAGTCGCCTTCTACGAGATCCACGGGAAGACTTGGAGTGGTACTCTTATACTTTTACAAGAACTACGCGGCAATGGGTATGCGTATTCGATCCTTTACTATTCCACCCTCACTTAGTAAACGGTGAATGGAGGCTAAAAATATTTTTATTTTTGCTATTCCAGAATATGGACTGCTATGCACTAACTATACAAGAAATACTAAAGATATACGACATTTCTCCCAGTGGCAGCAAGAAGGAAGTATGGGACAGTTTCCCTGAGCATATGCATCAAATTATGTATCCGTTACTGAGCTCAAGGTAAGTTGATAAAATTTATAGTTATAGATGGTGGTTATGAATAACCTGGCAATATTTTAATGATGGAGCCAGAATCCCTAATAATATATACCGCACCAAGAAAAAAAAAAGAATGTTTGGATTTCTCATAGCAATTTAAATTTGTGAGGAAGGCACAATGTGTTCTTTTTAAATTTTTAACTTTAGCGTCTATATTTTATTTGGGATTCTGCTTCTGATTCTGACATTAAATATTTCCAGGTTGTTTAGAATCATCTTTAAAGTGCACAATGCGAAAGGTCTACATCAGATATAGATACTAGATAAAACACTGCAAGATAAAGGCAAACCAGACATACATGAACGAACATGACATTTTGGGCTAAAAAAATTCTAGTAAATATTATATTTGCCTATTTAATAACCTCCGAAGCGTATAAGTACTAAGTATAAGTAACATAAGACACGAGCTTCATGTTTCAGCCATTGACGATTATTTTGATTTAAAAATATCTTGCTACAGGTACACTTTGGCATACCCTTCACAACCTAAGAAAGCTCATCCACTCTTTGGTTCAGCGTATGCTACTACATTTTTGGAATGGGCCCATAAGTAAGTAAACATTACTGTATTATACTAGTCGCCAGTTGGCTAGTCAAATGATTGTCGACCAAAACCCACGACTGAATGGGTACTTACGAGTATCATAAACTTTTCACTTCTGATTTCTGTTGACTGCTTTTTACTATGTTAAAACGTTCATTGCAGCTGGGCGGGTCAACTCATACCTCTGATTGAATCCGAGAATATCCGAGAACTACTACGCACCGTACATCCTAGCATGCGGCGTGATGTCAGAACATTGTTCCTGTTTTTGCCCTACGCTTTGTTACATGCTGTAATGTCGAAGAACAATAATCAATATATACAGGAGGAGATGCTGGCAGTAATAGGTGTGTAAACATATATTATATGAAGTGTTGAGCCAAGGACGCGCCCCTGAGAGACACATGAAGTAAAAGATTATTCCTCATTGACATTTACTAATATGTCAACTAATTTATCTTTAGATTTTTGTGTATCCAAATGAATAGTCGTGGAAAAGTTGTGGGAAAATCTTGCATTATTCATTTAAAACACAAGTTTGTTATACTTACTGTATCAAAGGCTTTTCACGGATCCACTCATTATATGAACCGCTAAACAAAAACAGGCAGATTTGAATAAAATTAATATCAATACGGTTTTATCGCGTTTATTACATTATTTACATACCTAACCTTATAATATTATGAATATATCGTTTTCGGCGTACCTAATGAATTTATTGTTTCACAGGTTTGGAAAATTTCGAAAATGACCATTCTGCTACAGAGAGATCCAGATACAAAATGCTTCGGCATATCAGAATGACTCCCAGCGTCATATCAGTTCAAACTGAAGAAGGGAATCAGGTAAGATAAAAAAAATCTTATTACCTATAAGAAAATTCAAATGTAAACTAAATCTTCGAAATTTTAGTTAAGCCGATTTCTAGCGTGATGTTAGTGATTGGATGCTGTTGACTCTATAAAAGTAGCTTTATACATGGCGAAATTTTTATCGTTCCGGACCATTAAAGGGGTGATTCAGCCTGTCAATATAAACAACTTTTCCTATGGGACAAATGCTGTAAACTCGAAAAAAAAATTCGACATTCCTATACAAATTGGCGGCTGAACACTTTTGTATGAAAATGTCGAAATAAAATTTGAGTTTTGCAGCATTGGTCCCATAGGAAAAATGGTTCATATCGACGGGCTGAATCACCCCTTTAAGGGTCCAGAGCGATCAAAATTTCGCCATGTATACTATAGCTTTCCAACAAATGTCTGTCATCATCATCACCTTCCGAGCGTTTTACCCCGGTTACGCCCAGGGATACGTCGGAGCCTGGGGTTCGCTATTATGATAGCATTCACGCTGCGATATGATTTGGCGAAAGTTTTTACGGCCGGCTGCTTGCCTGACTCCAACCCTCTTTGGGTATCTGCAGAAACATGGACAAATAGTTGTATATTATTAGACCGTTTGAACTCTGTACCCCACGTGTCGTAGGCTGGTGTGTTTACCACTGCTGTTGCTGTGCAAAGATTTATTAGTCATTAATTCGTTTTATATTTCAGAGTAAGTGTAGCAAAACTGTGTACACTTTACTGGACTTCTTGAACAGATGGCTACTTGAATGGTGTCATTCGAAACAAAGACCTACGGAGAACGAAAATTACAAGTATGTACCCAAAAATTTAACTGTGGTAATTTTATAATTATTGTTATGTTACTTATTTACTTTTTCTTATATTCTTCTCAGGGCCATATCATCGTTTTTAGAGAAATTCGACAAACTGACCATAGCACGTGGAAACTTCCTATGCGGCGAGCTAGAGCGCGCATTACAATATCTTGAACTATACATGGACGAGAACGCGGACCAAATGCAAGAACAGTTGCCGCTGTTGGCAGAGATATACGCTCTCCTTGATGAGCCGGATAGTGTTGCTGGTAAGGTGGCCTAAATAATCTTCATTTATACAGGGTGGCCCGATGTTAGACGACCAAAGGAAATGTTTTGATGCCTTACCCTAAGTGGTACGCAAATCACTCCCATGTATGTTCCACGATTTTTTGTAGTATAGGAGATAGATTTTTTTTCGTTTTTAAATTAAAAATTTTCCCAAAATTGGTTTTAATTTTTTTTATTGTTTTCTGTCTTTAGTTTTTTATTTTTTTTAATAGTGATAAATGATTGTCACAATGACAGCTGTTGTCTAAATAAATTAAACATGCCTAGGTATTACGGAACGTTCCCAAAATTTCATCTAAGGTTCAAAAGTAAAGTTGGACGTCTATCAACGGGCCACCCTCTTTGAACGTTTTTCCGGATTCATACTGAGCTTTGAGCTTTAATATCATTATGCCAGGGGATTAAGGTCAAGGGTGTCATCCGCAACTGTCTTTCTAGTGGTTGAAAGTATGGTATCGGGTACGCGCGCCCGGCCTCCCGAGATGCTCCTTTCTCATCCCCAATCCATCTGTGCAAGTAGCATTCCAAATCCCGTTCCCTTAGACTAAACAAACCATTTTTAAGCGAGGGAACGCCTACCCTTCCCTGAAGGATCCTAATCTTTCTCCTAGCTAAAAAATTGGTTTTGATGGGGCAGCAACGTCGGAACTGATATAAGCCAAGCAAACTGCACTCGTCAACCCGTTCGCCAAGCGTGGTGCATAATATGCATATGACAAAACCCCTCCAATGATAGAAATCCTTGGGGGATGCCTGTATCCAGCAGTAGACATTTTGCGGCGGAGAAATGATCATGATGAATATAATTAGATATAAGAAAACCACGGCCGGCTGCCAAATACTATTAATTTTATGTACCTATGTTCCGTTTGCCAAGCGTGGTGCGTAATTAATGTGCATATGACAAAACCCCTCCAATGATGGAAATCCTTGGGGAGGCCTGTATCCAGCAGTAGACATCTTGCGGCGGAGAAATGATCATGATGAGTATAATTAAATAAAAGAAAACCACGGCCGGCTGCCAAATACTGTTAGTACTATGTATCTATGTTCTGTTGTTTATTTACTTTTGAATGGGAATATGCACTTTAAATTGCTGTTTCCTCGCCTCGTTTGTTTCTTTCCTATTTTTTACTATCTTACATGCGCTTTAATTTATTGTGCATTTATCTCCTCAGGTATATTATCAATAAAGAGATCGGAGCCATCTTTGAAGGAGTTGATCCTCGCCCAAGTGGTGACTGGCCGATTACAAGACGCCGCGCTCTGCTACGAAAGATTGGCACAAGAAGGTCAACTCGATAGGAATAGTCTGCAGGTAAGTTGGCTCGAGAAGGGAAAGGCTTATGATCATCATCATCATTTCGTGTAGGTGACACGGTCAGTCAAACATGCACACCCTGGTGTCAGAGTTCTTCGGAACCGCCTCTCGGCCTGATGATGAGATATTGATAGATAAAAACCAGTGGTACGCCACGTGTGATGTAAACACCACACATGTAAGCCTATTATATGTATATGCCCTAACTGGCCGAGGGAGCGAAGTGAGTAAGGTCTTCAAGTCGGTTTAGAGTGAAAACAAAATTTTTCGTATGTATGTTTCTTCCGCGGTAACTCTGGAATAGATCCAATTAAGAAAAAAAAAAAAACAAAACGTACGTAGGTACTATTAGTACAATTTTAAAGTTCGTTGAGCATCAACATTGGTTTAGTAGTTTTTGAGATATACAATATAAAAATGAATGTCCGCGAGGTCTTAGCTCGTGGCAAACTACTAATTTTAATTTTAACAATACAGTATTGTAATGTAACCAGTGGCGGCTCGTGACTCAAAGACCTGGTGGTGCACATCATAAGACATGCCTAAACAATATAGATAATTTTTTGTATGGTAACAAGATTAATAAGTAAAACAAAACATAAAAACAGCGAAAGTAAACAAACAAATACAAACGTAAGACAATTTACGCGAAAACTACCTAATCCGAACATTTCCGAACGTCAGCGTTCGTTCCGCGTCGGACCTCGTGCGGCGCACCAGATTTCGCTAAACTTCCATACTAATCTTCCGTCTCACGCGCCAGGCGTTTCGTCGCCTTTACAATAGTAGCTGTATGGGCGCGCTGCGTGCGTTGGGAGCGAGCGCACCGCAAATTATTTTGTCAAGCGAAAATAATACTTATTTCGTTAAGTACATGACTGATTATCATTTGACAAAAAAATTATATATTTTTACGTAAAACTGCTTATTTATTATTTATATCTATGTAATTTTTTTGTATATATTTAATCTTAAACTGGTAGTGCGCCGCACGAGTGCACTTAAGGGGGAGCCGCCACTGAATGTAACTAATTTGTAAAAAAATCAGTCACTCACTGACATGTCCGAAAGAAAGGTCATGTGAGTGACCCGTTTTTAAGAATGCTTTATTTCACTTTAGTTTTGATGACACACGCTTTAAATGTAATTTAAATTTTAAATGTATTTCAAAATAAGGATACTTCCAGGGCATGATAGACTGCTATTTGGGACTTGACCAGCCGTTCACAGCGTACCGTTTGCTAAGCGAACACGAGTCTGAAGACAGTATGATGGAACTGGCTGCTGAGCCTCTATGGCGACTCGGACGGTTTGAACAGCTCGAGGAGTTGGCGAGGAAACCCGTTGTAAGTATTCAACGTTTATATTGTCGAATATACAGGCTGACTTTGAACCTATGAGCTATTATAAATCTCAGAAATAAGAATCCCTACTGAAATACAAACATTTAAGAAAAAATGGTGAACGCTTAAAAATAAAATTTGTCTTCTCATGTAAATTTATCCAAATGATCGGTGATTTTGTATGGGACGTCTAAAATTTTGTTACGTTTTTTATCTTTGTTTCTTTCAATTCTGTGTTACAATAAGGATCCTGATTCCGAAATTTAATTATAGCTCTTGGGTTTACAGGTTGACTGTATATAGAATTTATAGAATACGGTAGATAAATATTATGCTTAATTTAAATAGTCAATATATTATATGTGGATTGTGATTTTATTAAAACATCATGTCGAATTAGTCTGTAAAATTCTTGGTTGTCAGATGTATGGCAGATGTTTGTAAAGAGTTTAAAAAGGAAAAAAAAACTTATAAACCACTTACATAGAAAATTAATGGTGTGCCCTGACCTGAATGTCCGGGCAAATATAAAACGAATAATTTACGATTCGAAAGTAGAAGAATAGAAAATAACCGTTATATCAAGTTGTGACATGTTTTCCAGCCAACCTGCCGTGAAAACTGGGGCTTATTGATGGGTCGTATCCTCCTCGCGTATCGCTCACAAGACCAGCTTTCGTTTGAGACTTCGTGTAAGGAGGCTACGAGTAGACTGCTGGCTCAGATGGACGGAGAAAGCAAGGGCGAGAGCGCGCTGCGCAGTGGATACCAAAGTGTGTTGGGACTTCATATCGTGAGCGAGGCGGGGCATGCCGAGGAGGTTTTGAGGAGGTAGGTGAATGTTTAAGGAGAGGGTTTTAAATTGATAACACCAGGTGGCAGCACTGAGAGGTCCGGTCTAATGTTAATGTAGTCATTGTTATAATTTTTTGTCAGTAATACTTTGTAATGCCAAAGTGGTTTCCGGCTGCGTAGAATAGGACCACTCCAAGTCTTCCGTTGCAAGTCGTTGAAGGCGACTTAGAAAACACAAGCTAAACAAAGCTTAAGCACTTATTACACTATCCAATTTTTAGGAATCCTAATTAGGAACGTATTAGGAACCTAAATCGGAAGCTAGTGATCACACTACACTAAATCGGTTCCTAAATCGTGCAGTGTTGCCAGTCGGGTCATGTCAGAAATTACCTGAAATACAAAAAAATTTAATCTTTTTTATAAAAAATAACCTTTCATATTTTTTTACTGGAAAGGTATTATAAGTTGATAGAATAGAATATTAGTTGTATGATGAGCTCCGTGGCTAAGCGGTCAATACGCCGGTCTGTGACACGGATGATCCCGGGTTCGATCCCCGGTCAGGTCAAGATGAAAAATGATAATTTTCAGATTGACCTGGGTCTTATTAGTATCTATTATAAAATATAGTATCGTTGAGTTAGTATCCCATAACACAAGTTTTACTAAAGAATAAAAGGCTGCAATACGATGATTGTAATCGTCAATATCATGCTTAAGGGGGAACAGTAGGCACAGTAGCGACGCCAATCATTTTATTCCTAATACTTTACAAATAGAAAGAAATTCAAGAATATAAACAATACAAGCCTTAGTAAATAACTTGAAGTATTTTTGGAATCATATTTTGATATTATGAGAATCAGTCATTGAGAGAAAAAGTGATAACCGCCAAAAACGGCCGTTTTTGGCGGTAATCAGATTCTCATAATTCTCACTGATTCCGATAGTAATAAACATGATTCAAAAAATACTTCAGGTTATTTACTAAATCTTGTATTGTTTATATTCTTGAATTTCTTTCTATTTGTAAAGTATTAGGAATAAAATGATTGGCGTCGCTACTGTGCCTACTGTTCCCCCTTAAGTGTTAGTAGGTGATAAATATATTTGATATAAATGAACAGTACTTTAATTTCTTTTTTGAAAATTTGTTGGGAAAATGTAGGAAATATCGATTTTATTTGCCCCAAATTTGGGGATTTTCAGTTAGGCTTTTGGGTAATCCAGACTTTTGATGTCGGCAACGCTGGCGGGAGGGCAAATTGGCGTCCTAAATCGTAGCGATGCGATTGCACTGTCCTAAATCGTATACAATTTAGGAAATAGAGCGACCGGGACGTCCTAATCATCCTAAATCGGATCCGATCTACCCTAACTGCGATTACATCTTCCGATTTCCTAATTAGGATTCCTAAAAATTGGATAGTGTAATAAGTGCTTTATGAGCATCAAAGAGACATCTCCAACCCGTCTGGCCAGCGTGCAGAGTTTAGGCCAAATCCTCTGACTGCTCTGTCTAAAATATGGCTCTGGAAGTACAGAGAGGGCCGTGCTCCTCCTGCAGTGGAGACTAAAAAGACCTGATATGACCTGATATGATATATGACCTGAATGATACTTTGTAAATACGGCTATATAAGAAATATGTTCAGGTTATAATGTATTAAAATAATTTGCCATTGGATTAAGCATATTCTTTCCAGGGTAAAAGAATTGAACGACGGCGATCGACTAGCTTCAGATATAATAAGTCAGTTACTAGACGAGTGGCGTCGAAGGCTGTCGGTGGTGCAGTCAGATGTTAGGACTATTGAACCACTGCTTAGGCTTCGTAGGATACTACTACAGCAAACTCAGGTAAGACAATTTAAAACGTGAACGAGATCCGTTCGTATCTTTCTCATTATTTCTCAACTTTCATGAAAAGATAAAGGTGAGAAATGGCGAGAAACGCGTGACCGACCGAGTCTACCTAATTTTGCAAATAGTGATGAAAAGCTTTCCTCAGAATGGGTTAGCGTAGGCTTTCCCAAATACCATCTGAGCATGAATGCTATTTTATTACCAGACCTTGCCCTCTATTAATTTTTTGACGCTTTTATATACCTAACACATACCTGACATAACTTAACTATTACTATCATGAAATAGAACAAGTAGTTTCAAAGGAACATCTAGTCCGTTACTGAGTTTGAGAAATTATTTTTTAGCTCTAAACACTATTGTGCTTGGATAGAAACTTTCAATTATTTTTCAGACCTTATTGGAGCCCACTCATCCAACAACTTCAAGCAATCTAAAAGCCTGCATAGGAGACCTATGGTTACAAAGCGCGAAGCACGCAAGAAAAGCAGGCATTTTTCAACAGGTACAGTAAACTAGCCTAGTGTTGATTTAAAGAAAATCAATATGATCTAATCCATACGTCACAAAAAAAAAAATTCCGGAAGATAACACGTATCTGCATTCCAAGTTTCTCTTTGTTTAATCTTGAGCATCTTTCTTTCCAACTGAACTATTGTTTTTTCCAAGTAGTTAGTCAAAGAAGACGTAAGGATGTACAGTGGGCAACATAGAAAAGTATTCCACCAATTATAAAACAACAAACATTTTAAAAAAATCCTCGTATAAAGATCTAATAGTATAGGGATAATATACTTTTCTATGTGAGCGCCACTGTATATGAATATATATGATATTAAAGTTGAATAACATTTGCAGTCATACATGTATATTCTTAACGCCGAAGAATACCAACCAGAACAGCTGTTCATAGAGAAAGCTAAGATGTACTGGGCGCGGGGTCAACATGAGCACGCGTTTACGACGCTGCGGCGTGGTCTCGACGACGCGTACCCTGACGTTAAGAACCTTAGCAATGAACAGAGGTAATCGTCTGTTTATATTAATTGATTTATTAGGATTTACAGACCGTAATGGCGACACTCAAACGACGAGTCTTTTATTTTACAAATAAAGTAGGATTTCTTGACTCCAACAATCTTTTCCGTGCAATTTCATTGGCGGGGACCACATAATGCAGTACGATAGTATTTTTGTATGATGTGTATGTGTTTCTCGTAGTTTCTAGCTTTTGTGTCAAAAAACCGGCAACATTTTTTGTGCAGTCTGGAGGTCGAAAATTTAAAAAAGAATTTTTAATCGGTCTTGAAATTTTTGCGTGACCAAACAAAAATAAAAATTTGTTTATTTTTTAAAGAAAAAAATTGAGGCCTAAGAAACTGTTTAAGGCGAAGTGAGTTCACACACTAGCGCTACCCAGCAATTAATTCATTTACTCCTAAATCAAATCAAATTTAAAAAATCTAATAGCTGATTGCCCTAGTAAATTACTTGTTAGTATTCTTTTTGTTACTTTTCATAGATATTACAATCTAAGTTTAAGAGAACGAATTTTTACCACCAATAGTGGCCACTTTTGGCGGTAAAAATTCGTTCTCTTAATTCTACAAATAAAAAAATAGTGAAAACTTTTACCAATAATACTACAAGTAATTTACTAGAGCATTCAGCTATTAGATTTTTTAAATTTGATATGATTTAGGACTTATAGAATTAATTGCAGGGTGGCGCTAGTGTGTGAACTCACCTCGCCTTAAGAGTGCTTTAATTCTGCTATAATGTATTTTAAAGAAACATCTTGTAATTATTTACAGAAAAATATGCGCGAAAGCGAAATTATTGATAGCAAAGTATAACGACGAAACGACGAATGTCGATGTGGATGTCAACATTGGGTATTACAAAGAATCAGTAGATGTCTTCAAACAGTGGGAGAAGAGCTTGGTAAGTTTATTTTTAATGATGCCTGGAACCTTCTTGCTAATCTTTAGCAACATTTCTAATAGTTCTTTCCATTTATTGTTATTCAAAGAAGGAATCACAAAAAGGCATGGGAAATTAACAAAACTAGTTTTTTATATCATTAAAACTAACGTGAGATAAAGTCATTATATATAACAATGGGTCCCAAACAGTTCGGGACCCACAGCCGCGCGTCTCGTACTCGCCATAAAAATTGGCTCCTAATGAGTCCGAAACTATAGTCGGCAATCCCGACAAAAAGCACGTGAGTGACCCGTTGTTATATATAACTAGTTTTTTTTTTATCTTTGTCCAAACTTTACTTTTTTCAATTTCTGTGTCAAGACGAGATTGGATATTCAAACGAACAGCGTATGTGCGTGTTCATAGGTATGTCTTGGAGCTTACTACGAGAAAGTGAGCGGTACCGATAACGTAGCAAACATGAATATAGTTTGGACAAGACGGTTATATGCACTGAATAGCTATGGCAAAGCGTTGCAGTATGGACACAAGTATTTGTATCAGAGCATGCCTAGGATGCTGTCAATATGGTAAGTATCGACATTTCAGCCGCAACAAGTTTGACAGACGTCTGTTTTTAAACGATTGCTTTGAACCGCATTAATCATCGTCATCGTCCTTCTTTAGTTTCCACTGCAGGAGCATGACCCTCTTTGCACTACCAAACCCATATAATTTTTAGCCAGAGCAGTCAGAGGATTTGCTCTACACTCCCTCCTTTGATGTTTATAACTTTGTTTGCTTGTGTTTCCTAAGTCGCCTTCTACGACATCCACGGGAAGATTTAGAGTGGTCCTATTTTACTCTGCCGGG
Organism: Rhodophaea formosa; assembly: GCA_963082605.1. Taxonomy (NCBI): domain Eukaryota; kingdom Metazoa; phylum Arthropoda; class Insecta; order Lepidoptera; family Pyralidae; genus Rhodophaea; species Rhodophaea formosa. The sequence goes on along the minus strand of OY720213.1, from coordinate 14,354,677 downwards.
AACCACACGCCATTCGTTATCTTGCTATCTCACTTCTTCTGGTCACATGCTGATGGCTCTACGCACTATGTGGCATGATTTTCATTTTAGCACCAAGAACTGTACTGTTGGAGATTTCGTCTAAGGACTTCTATAGTAACCGGTTAGGAGCAGCCTGTAATCAATGACCTTTCTGTACTCCCAGAAGTTCTGAGATGACAGGAAGGCTAATAGAAAAGAGGACTCTGGGCCAGAACCCTTCTTTCTACTAGTACCTATTAGGTCATCGATTCTGTGGGCATTTCATACACATTATTTCAGTGTTACCAAAACTTGTCACCCGATGCAAAAATTATTTGTTTCATTTCTAGGCTAGACATGGAAGTGTCATCATCTGATACAAGCGCCCACTCGGTACTGGCGCAAATGACAGAGATTATAAAAACTTACTCCGAGAGATTGCCTGTCTATTTGTATCTAACGGCTTTCTCCCAGATCGTATCTAGAATCTGCCATCCAGTAAAAGAGGTAAGTACTTCTGGTTTCTAAATAGGGTTGCTAGACGGATCGGCCATTGCCATGATTCCTTAGATTTTCGCCAATTTCCTCCACCGGCTTCTACAGTTTGCGCGGGAAGATAAGCTGATACATTCTACGTTTTTTCTTTTCTCCGAGACCAGCGGAAGAGAACATTGTTTGGACATTTAATTATCATTGATTAATAATGATATGGCTAGGTAGAGCAAGTTTCGAAGCTCGTCAAATTTACCTTTGTATGCAAATTATTAAGAGTACAATCATGATGTTCATGTTTCTAATTATTTTTGTTCTCAGGTATATCTCCAACTAAAAGCAATTATCGTCAAACTGATAATGGCGTACCCTCAGCACACACTATGGATGATCATGTGTGTAATAAAGTCCAGCTATCCGCAGCGAATGAAGCGATGTGCTGACGTGTTCTCAGATCCTAGATTGAAGGAACCTCATATGTTAAAACTTGTCGGTGATTTTACGCAACTAGCTGAGAAACTTATAGAACTGTGTAATAAACCCATTGCTGGGAGCGCTTCGGTAAGTTTTTTAATATAACATATAACAAGTATTTTTTAATATAACAATAAAAACTGTACTGGGTTAGATGTCATAGTCTTTAAAAAAACAACATTAATATTTGAAGCTTTTAGGTGGTTTAATCAGTAGGCCGAGAAACATATTGCAATGTGTATTAAATCAATTGCCTACAGCGCATTAGTACGTTTTTAGCTGAATAATCTATAGAAAATTGCTTATAAAAGCAGTTATTGAGGCCTAAATAAACATCTTTATGGTTAGGTTCTTGTCGAACCAATGCTTGAAAGACGATTTCATGTAACTGACTGAGAGACTTATAGAGTTGTGTGATATCAGTATGTTGCTAAGTGTTTTTTAAAGTTCAATCAATATTTCTCAAATTTAAATGACTAATAAATAGACTTATTGTTTAGAATTCAGAATGACATATCCGCAGAATGAGAAATAGTAATACATTCCAGGTATCCGATTATAAACATGTCTCTCTTCTCAGACAACAACGGTATCATCTCTAGTCCGTACGTTGCCTCGTCTACTTGCAAGCGAGAGTTTCAGCCACATTATGATGCCGTTTCAAGAGTTCTGCAAGATCGTGTTGCCATCCAAAGCTGCGAGACAGGAGCGCATAGACTTCAATATACCTACGGAACCACCGGTGTATATTGCTGGTATCGACGAACATATTAGTATCTTGCCGTCGTTGCAAAAACCTAGGAAGGTCACACTCAAAGGTAAATAGGAATGTTTATAATAATGAAATCGTCTCAGCCGCAAGAAGTCCACTGCTAGTCATGGGCCTCCCCCACAGATTTCCATAATGGGGGCGGGGGTTTGTCATACTCACCACTCTTGGCAAACGGGTTGGTAAGCGCAGTTTGTTTGGCTTATCTCTGTTCCGACGCTGCTGCCCATCAAAACCGTTGTGGACTGTGTGTTATCTCAAATCTACATTTTACCTCGAGCGATGCTAATTGCTATTATGCTATTCTTCGCTGCCAAAGAATCGCTGCTGGATTATAGACATCGTCCTCTTTAGAACTTTGTACTTTAACCCTTTGAGAAACTACTCACTTCTCTGTATATTTTTCACGAAGGACGAAGGGAGAGAGGCATACCAAGGAGGAGATGGCGAGACGATATAGATGGCTTTTTAAGCAAATGGCAGAAAGTAGCCTTGGATCGTGACGAGTGGAAACTTGTGTGGTGGTCTTTGCCCAGCAGTGGGAAACGAAATAGGCTATAAAAAGAAACTCATACACATATGTATATCAACAGGACTTAGCAAAAACCTTTTATTTATTTCTGCTGACGTTTAAATTGAATTACATCCGTCGTAGTCGCAGCGAGACCCCATACACTTTATTATTAAACTTTATTTAAACTATCTTTAGGTTCCGACGGTAAATCCTACATAATAATGCTGAAACCGCGAGACGACCTCCGCAAAGACTATCGCCTGATGGAGTTCAACGGAGTCGTGAACAGGTTCTTACAGGACGCCCCTGAAACCAGGCGGCGTCGACTGTACATCAGGACGTACAGTGTATTGCCGTTGAACGAAGAATGCGGGCTCATTGAGTGGGTGCCTAATCTGGTGGGGCTACGGCCGATACTGATGCATATTTATAAGCAAAAAGGTAAGTTCTTACATTATAACTACAGTTAAATTGGTTTTTAAATGGCATTAAAATGCTTGGCATATTATTAAAATTTAAAATATGTGATGAAAAAGAAGCCACAGGTAGGATTCGAACCCATGACCCGTAGGTTTACGCCCTAATAAGTGTGCTGCCAACTACACCACAGTTACTTCGAATCACTGCGTCGAATTCCCTCAACACATTCAAAGCATGCATGGTTCTTCAATACAACCCATGGTTTCGTTACATATTTTCAATTTTAAATACAGGCTGAATTTGAATCTGTGAACTATATTAAATCTCGGAATCAGAATCCTTAATGCAATACAGAATCGAAAGAAAAAAACGGTGAAAATCGAAAAATAATATCAGACTTCCATAGAAATTCGCCCAGCTGGTCGGCGACCTTGTATGGGAGGTCTAAAAATTTTTACGTATTAGTCCTTTATTTTTCTTGCAATTATGTATTCTATTAAGGATTCTGATCCAGAGATTACAATATGGTTCATAGGTTCAAAATCAGCCTGTATTAATACACGTCATAGACAGGGACAACTTATTCATTTAAGAGTCCCACGTAAAGTCGCAATTCCATACAAACGTAGGTTGGTTTTAGTTTTACAACAATTAAGCCAATCTCAACCAAACTTCGTACATACGACCGGATAAGGCATATTAATGTTTATAATCAGATTTCAATTTTAAAAACAATACCTATACAAAATTACAGCGAGTACAAGTTTTCGATACGAAACTTCAACTAAAACCAAACTACGTTTGTATGGGATTGCGGCTTTACGTGGGACTCTTAAGCACTTGTATGATTTGCGATTATCTTTCCCTTATACCAATATTCTCCGTCATGAGGAGGGCCAAGAATCCTAGCCATGAGGAAAGCATAGATAAGTATTTAAAAAAAAAACTTTGTGTCTACGTGCCTTTGTGGGGCGGGGTGGTGGGAGGTGAGGTAGGTTATTGTGGCTGGTAGCTATATGTATGTTTCTCGTAAATTTATAGGAAAATGGCTTGCTGTATTAATGCTTTGCTAACACACGGGCACGGGCTTTTTATCGTCAGTGTATCCACTGCTGGATTCTAGAGTGCGCTTTCAACAATATATAATTTTGATAATTTTGACTTGTTTACTTTCTATTAGTATTTATTCTGTAGGTAATAAAATAACATTGAGCCCATCATAAATACTTGTTGTATTTTTTAATCAGAAAATATATAAGAAAATCATGAAGCACATGTCGACGTACAAGCGTCACATCTTCAAAGTCGAACTGATGACAGCTTCACTAGTGTTTAGTAACTAGAACTGCTGGACTATTTATTATCATTGCCGGGCTTCATTGATAATAGTATTTTCCTCATGTATATGCTCCGTGGTCCTGACATTTTAAATATAAAAAATAGATGAAACCGAAGATAGACATATACAAAACCAAATAGATACTTGAATTCATTCTGCAGTGGCGACCCTGATTGTAAACTCACACGTGTCTCACTCACCGTATGCACGGATGTAAAGTTTCGTTTGTAGAAGTGTTAGGCATAAATATTACACCGCTTGTATGAAATTGTATTCCTGTAATAATGGCCAAATATGTGTAGTCATCGAGTGGTATATAACGGCTCGAAATAGTTCGTGTAATATATCCCACGGGTAATGTCAACGGATGTGTAGGCTTTTTTGCTTTGCGAACTTGCATGACACAATACCGTGTTTTTATTCAGTGGGTGCATAATACGTGGGTAAGGCTACGACACCTATGATACAATATTAAAAAGAGTTATCGGAAATTTTGTTATAATTCCTACATATACATGTATTCCTCTACACAATTGCCGATGATCGGCTGTCATCGCGACTTTTAACTGAACAATGCTGCTTTGGATAGAAAACTCTCAAGCTTCAGTGAGTTCAACAGCAATATGCAGTGAATCGTCGTGATGATAGCTGATCATCGGTGATTGTATAGTGGAGGCAATAGAGTCGAATTTAGGATTTGTTATTTGCTTCACATGTTTGCCTCAGTCATGATATTACATTGTATTTGGTAAACCACGTATCTTTGTTTACAATGAATCGCCGTTATCATTGCCATAGTGAAAGTCAATGTATTGAAAACCGGCCCATAGCAAGAATATCGTGACGTAATCGCAGTCCTGCTTGGAAATAAGGTACTAAAACTAAAAAAGAATGTATTATTTGCCTTATCGACACATTACAAACTTTTTTAATCGGGATCATAGCGAATGGAGATAACGCATCTCCATTTGTTACGACCGAGTGATATAGAGGAAAGAAAGGTGTGAAAGAGAAAATAATTAAAAGAAAGAAAGAAAGAAAATCGTTTATTTGGTATAAAACATAAAATGATAAATATAACAACCAGAAAGATACAGAGAAAAAAAAATATCTTTATGTTTATACCAAAATGGTCTCCGCTCAGCATATGTTGTGGCTGAACCACAACGCTGGTCTTCCGCGGACGCCATACAAATATATAGCAAAGCAAATAATATTATGAATCAAAGGTATGTAAAAGTAATGGACACATTAACCAACAAGTAACAATTTAAAAGGAGATCCTTTCTGAATATTTGTTTCTATGGCCAAGGTGTTTTGAACATGTATAATCGAAAATTCTCAAAACCGGATCGAAAGAGTGGATGGATGTAAATAGATAAACCGAAAGTGATTTGTAAGTATTCTATAATTATACTAACTTTCTAGGAATACATACAAGTAATCGAGAGTTGAAAGAACTCATGTGCTCAAACAAAGACCCTGTGGAGAAAAAGAGACGGATATATGAAGATCAGCTTTTACGGCGACACCCGCCAGTCTTCCAAGAGTGGTTCAGGCGTGTGTTCTCGGACCCGTATGGATGGTAAGTCTTATTTTTACCCAAGGATATCATGTATTACCACAATAAAACGTAAACTGATCCACAAACCTTTCAGTGTAGTGGACGAGCCCAGCTAGTAGGCGAAAGTCGCATACTCGGCTTATCAGCTCGTGCAAAAAATAACGCAAAAATGCCCGTAATTTGCTGTGATATGGTATCACAATTTATAAGGTTAATAAACAAATATCTGATGTTACATATATGTGAAAAAATAGCAGATTTTTGCATTTCTACAGTGACCTACAGTGACACGCTTTTGTGGTATGAAATGTGTTGAAAATGCGTCTCTATTAGCGTGCGACCGACAGTCACATTCCGTGTTCTGTGGTGTTCACAAATATACACATTCAACAATACGCTTTTGTACTTACGGGTTTATATACTAAGCTAGAAGCGTTAGCTAAACACAGTAGCATCTCACAGCAGTATGCAAGTCTACGTTTAGCAACATACACCATCAAACACAAACCACCAATACGGAGGTGTGAAATGTTTACCTTTCCTTGATGACATAACAAATCATATTCACACGACAAGTGCTAGTGATTCATGCCCTTCACACAAATTAACGAATTATGATTATTAAATTAACACTACCAGCAATATGATACAAATCTTTGTGATTTACTCCCGATCGCCCTAGTAAGGACATCCCCAGAGATGAAAAATGCGATATCCAAGCTCAAATCATTAACACGAAACTCTCGCACTATTTTTGTAAGACACTAAGATTAATACACCGTTACTACGTAATATTTATCCCACGTAGTCTTTGCATAGATTGATTGATTTAAAAAAAATATTTCATCAATAATCATTTATCTATAACTTATAAAAGGTAACTGTTAGTGTCTATCTGACTGATCTAAAACACTTATTGCTTGCGCTGAAATTTGGCAAGCAGCATAGTTATTGTGTACTAACAATTTTACCCCGACTTTGTCCGCGGAAATTAAAGCCTATGTCACCTGCAGTTAAATTCGCTTTCTACATATATATGAAAGAATTTCGAAAATAGGTTTATTAGTTTCGTAGCCTATTCAATCCAAAAATACAATCAAATCTCTCCTCTTTATAATATTAGTGTAGAAGTATAGATTACATAGATATCCGCTAAGAAAGGTTTTTCAAAATTCAACCCCTAAGGGGGTAAAACGTAGCCAAAGTTTTTATTTAACGCCAGCGGGCAAAACCTGGTTTATTATAATTTTATATTTATTTAAATTATTCCGTAGTCGTACGCCATCGGTGCGGGTTGATTGGGACAAATTGTTTGTGCCATCACTGGGACGAATGGAAATATGACATCTTTGTAAAATTTTATCACATCAAAAGTTTATCACGATCACGTTTTCGAATTCCCGTAGTGCGTTGTTGGCGCCGTTTAAACATGTGCTAACTGCGACAAGACCTTCACACATTATTATTAGCATATGATAATTATTTGCCGGAAATTACATGACGATCATATTCGACGGAATTCAATTTGCACTTGATTCGAACAAAGTTATTTGTCGGTGGATTTTCACAGGATTTTTACAGTACGTGATGAAATGACGAATAACGATCTGGAAAAGTAAATTAAGAATATATTAGCTGTTCTTCGGTCTTCCTCTTTTTAGCCGACAGACCTATGCAGGAGGGTTATGTTTTTCGCGCGTATTATGTAAATAAGTATGTATTTATGTGTATGTATGTAAGTAAGTCTGTTTCATTGGTGCCTCCTGTAGCCTGCGGCTTGACCTTTTAAAGGCAGTCGGGTTTATTATTGTTTTTAAATAATGCAACTCGTCCACCGTAATAGATAGTATTTTGAAAGAAAAATAAAAGTAATACTCCCGAAAACCTCTAGATGATGTCACAATGTCATTTGGGATAATACAAGGATTTTATCGATACCTCACACACTTAAATCTGTTCTGGCATATAGAAGTGTTGTTGGAAAAAAACAAAATCACGTACTACTTTCATAAATGGTCTCTGAAAACACAACACTTCTTTTTTGGGCAGGCGTGTTAAAAGTAGTAGGCTATCAACCCAATTTATAAAAGTTAGGAACTAAAGCAGTGTGTAAAAATACATTTATAATAATCAGATACATTTACTCAGGTTTATTTTCTCAAAAAAAGTACATTGATAACCTCCTCCTTTTCGAAGTCGGTTAAAAAATCACATCTCACAAATCAGAAAAAGTTGTCATGCTGAACTTAAAACTCTTTGCTCGGATTCTATGAAAAAGTAACAATTTTGCATCTGTGGCATTGGGCTATTGAGCGGTTGTGATTGGTGTAAAGTAAAAAGCACTAGTGCCGTCAATACATCATTACAATACAATTTTCGATGTCATAAAAATCGTATTATTAGCAAATGTATTCAAATAGTATATTAATACTTACAATTTTCTCGCGACTTTGTTCGCGCCCATCACGCCCCTATTTCACCCGCTTAGGGGTTGAATTTCTAAAAATCCTTTCATAGTGTTTACTTACATCATGAAAGGAAACCCTGTTCCAATTTTCAAGCATGGATCTAAGAATAATCAGGATATGCCCTTGGAAAATGTAACAGTGACGCACATAAAAATCCCTACACTCGTGTCGCGACACTATCGCACGCACACATCGGCACAAAAATCCCTACACTTTTCCCCGGTCGAACGAAATGTCAAATTTCCCAAATGTCAAATACGTGCTGCACCACAGAACTATAACATTAATCTGAGTGCTGCACACATGTGACTTTATATGACGTAAGTTATGCTTCACTTTTGATGTGTCTAATGCCGGGTCCATATTATTCCTAGGTCCATGTTTTCAAGTTACTATGTACAGTTGTATCGGCTGCGCGTTCATTATATAGATCAGCGAGTGAGGTTGCCTTTTATGTATATAGGTAAGTCGAAAATTCGACATCATTCTTAACAGTAGTTTGTTTGCAGGTATCAAGCAAGATCTGCTTATATTCGGACAACTGCTGTAATGTCAATGGTGGGATATATTTTAGGTATGTAGCATCCATCAGTTACATTAGTGTAGTTGTTTAATAATTAGGAACAAGAAGGTAATAAAGAAAAAAAAACGGGATATATGTGTGGTAGAATAGGCTAGTTTCCTGGGTCAAAATAATAATATTTAAAATCGACGGTTTCATAATCAATTAAAAATATTGGACATGTGTTTTGTTTTTGTTAATAATGAAGATATGGCGCGTCAAAGTTCATGAGTCAGGCACGTTCGTGACGTCAAAGTTTGCGAAAAAGAGTAACAAACCATGACGTCGCACGGAATTAAACGTGCTATATCTTTCTTAGAAAAAAATACGTGTCAAATATGTTTTCATTATCTGACGGCTAATTATTTATTTTTTGGAAACAATCACAAGTCGCGATCGAATCATCAATACCTAGTATTTTGAAGGGCTATCGATAGTGCTCTATAGAGCGGCAACAAGCGCACTAGTTGAAAGAAACGGTAATTTTGAAATTGGAAGTTACTTTAAATGGTTATACAATCTTGAAATTAAAGTTTATTTTTAGGTCTTGGAGACAGACACGGAGAGAATATATCCTTCGACTCCACAAACGGCGATACAGTTCACGTGGACTTCAACTGCCTGTTCAACAAAGGCGAAGCATTCGAATGGCCGGAGAGAGTGCCGTTTCGACTCACGCATAACATGGAGGCTGCTATGGGACCTTTGAAACATGAAGGAATGTTTAGGTAAATTTTTTGTCACGAGATAGTTTTCTATTCATTTCATATAATCACATTCATGTCAGCCGTCAGAAGCCCACTGCTAGGCATTGGCCTCCCCCGAGGATTACCATCGTGGGGGTTTTGTCATACTCATCACGCTTGGGGTTGGTGTGCGCAGTTTTTTTTTGCTTATCTCTTGGTTTTGGTTCGGCTGCCCGTCGAAACTGTTTTTTAAGCGAGGGAATGGTAGGACTTCGTTGGACCAGGGGAACGATATTAACTAAACTAATTATACATTTCGATCGACAATATATATATATTTTTTTGTATTTTAGTATACGATATGTTGGTGCGATGTGATACACGCACAATGATGTTATGATTGTATATCCTCTTGTCTTTCAATGCTAGAAATAGTCATGGTTTTGTTACCACAAAACTCAGACAAAAGCTTTGTAGGGTGTTTTTCTAATAATCAAATTTTGCAGGAAGAGTTGCGAAGCCGTTATGCGTGCACTGCGAGCTCAGACCGCGGCCTTAATGTCGGTGATCGGTCCGTTTGTGTACGACCCGCTGGTGTCGTGGGGCCGAGCGCGCCCCATCGACGCGGCCGAGCGCACTAACGAGCAGGCGCTGCAGCATCTGCAACATATCAGGCAACGGCTCAACGGGATGGTAACACTGTTTCACATATACCGGGCAACTTTTTAAAAACTTTCCATTTTGATGCGGGTACTGCCATGATGTCGATTTTAGACCGTTTGGGTACGACCTGCTGGTGTCGTGAGGCCGAGCGCACTAACGAGCAGGCGTTGCAGCATCTGCAACACATCAGGCAACGACTAAACGGAAAGGTAACACTGTTTCACCTATACTGGGCAACTTTTTAACAGTAATCATTTTGATGCGGGCACTGCGAGCTCAGAGTGCCCATCGGTTTATTATAAGCACTCGGCTTCGCCTCGTGCCTATAAATACCTTGGCTGTAATATCCAGCTTACCGTCATAATTTAGTATTAGCAGAGGGAGAGTGGGCTTTTAATCTTTTGCAGACCATTTAATAGCATGAATAGTTTAGTATACCTACCACGATGCTTCCATGGCAGTTGGAGAGAGAACAGAGGAAGAGTTTATTCAAAACAGTGCAGTTACATCAAAATCGGTTTAATAGTTTTTGATATAGCAAGTTAAGTATGTACCAGATCAAAATAAAACCGATTTTAACTTTGAACTTACTTTTTGTTAAAAATATTTTTTTTTTCCAGGTGCGGACGAAAAATAAACAACTATCATTATCGCTGTCACCGGAAGGTCAAGTGGAGCATCTGATCGTGGAGGCTACCAGTATCCACAATCTATGCCAAATGTATATCGGCTGGGGACCGTTTTTGTAGTGATACTAGTGCCTTGTATACATTCAGTCTTATTATAAAGCGAGGACTAAATTTAGTACCTGGATTAAACCAATATTCACCCAAATTGAATTGACAATGACAGTGGTGGAAACGTACGTGGTACTAAAGTCGTTTTAAAATAAAACAGGTAGTGTTTTTATTATAATACCAGAATGTAGTTAGTATTAAGTAAGCCATGTTAAGTTTAATAAAATATTTTTCATGCTTTATATGTTCCGTTTTAATTACATATATTCCTTTCAAAGTTTGTTTAGAGTTGACTGTTTAGCCACATAAAACGAGGGCGCTATACAAGCGAGCTAGATAAGTCGACGATTGTACCTTAATTCGGAGTGTTATTCAACGTTCCTTCCGTCCTTTTGGAAATAAGGTGTTTCGAGAAAACTTTTCCATATAGGTAGGTATTTTACGAAAATTATGCTCGAGAACATTATTATTTCTGGATGAAAGATACTATGTGCTTTCCGTTTTTATGATATTTAATAGATAAAGTAAATAAACAAATAAATACAATCAATTCGCGCTATACGCTTCCTATCAGGATGTAAGGAATTGGCTATTTCTGTTCGCCAATGAAGTGTGCATCCATGTAATATATAGGTACCTTATCTGAATCGTATTTAACCTATGGCGGAAGTACACTGTCAAAAAGGCAGACGGTTTTTTGTTTTTTCAAATAATTCTACTGGTTTTGCTCCTTATTCAACTTCAAAGTCGTATAGATTTGTTCTAAAGCCCCTAGAAATCGCACATGTATATTTTAAGTAGCTTAGACCACAGAGACAGAGAAACATATGACTTAATCGTCTATCTATGAAGTGTAAGTATGTATGTACTTAAAATGTTTGGCGCTGTCCTCACATGCTTAGACGAAAGTTGTGTAATATGTCTGGTGAAAGTAGGTATAAAGTGTTAACGGGAAGTCGAATTATATGATGATATAATAATGTTATTCGTCATCCGTTCCCGAAACCCAGTTAAATACCTGCCATATAATCTTCTTTGATGTGCGGGCTCCAGCTTGGACTGTAAAGTTTTTCAATATCAAAGAGGCTTCTCCAACTCGTCTGACCAGCGATGAGAGTGTAGGCCAAATCCTCTGACTGCTCTGGACAATTTATGGCTCAGGTAGTACAGAGAGCGTCCTGCTCCTGCAATGGAGACTTAGAAAACCTGAAGATGAGGATATAAAAAGATATATATAAATAAAAAATAAAATACAAAGCCTTTTATTTCTTGCAATGCAGTACAAGTTAAACAAAAGAAAATAATATTAAATGTTTTTAAGAAATGCAGTCGCTTGCGGTGAGCATGTTATTTCTATATCTCTAATATTACTTTGTTAAAATATTACTTTTAATTTACATTTCCATCTGCAAGAACCCCAAAGAAGAAGAAGAAATTAGGCAAAACAACCTGCCGAACAGGCATGATTCAGAATAGGCTGAAGAGCTAGCTAGAATAAAACTGACTACCTAGTTAAAATTGGGTCTATTCGATTCTGGGCTATAGATTTCGTAGACTTGACGAATCGAAACATGTTAACGCTTGACCAATCGAAATTACCAATAGACTTGACAAATTAGAACTTTTCGTAGACTTGACCAATTAGAACCTTTACATGGTTTGGCGAAACGAAACCTTTTTAACATTTGACGAACTTGTACTATAATGGGTGATAAAAATTCGCTATCCGAATCGAAACAATTTTCAGACTTGACCAATCATACCCTAAATCTTAACAAGGAATACTTAATTTTAATATTTCATAGAATGAAATTACAAAACTAAAGATATTTGGCCACCCTGTACAACAATAGTAAAAGCAGAGTTAAATTGGAAACAGTCGGTTCATATGGTTTCCTGTTAAAAGAGGAGCAAAACAGGGCAACCCATTATCTCCTCAACTATTTTTAGCTGTGCTAGAAACTATAATAAGCCAACTTGGATGGGGAAGAAAAGGAATAAAGGTCGGAAACTGGTACCTCGGCCACCTTCGATTTGCAGACCTGATGCTCCTATCAGAGTCAGGTCCAGAGCTCCAAAACATGATAGTCTCTTAATGAAAATAGCAAGAAAGTAGCCTTAGAAATGTATCCTTCTAAAACAATGCTAATGACAATCAGCGCTAAGAGACAAATATCCATTAAAAGTACACCACTTCAATATTCAAAACAATACAATCATATACCTTGGTAAACAAATAGGTATTATATAAAAAAAATTAAAAGTAACATGATATTTAAAAGATAAAAACAAAAGTCCCACAGTACAAAATTACAGCGAGTAGTAGTTTCGTATCGAAAACTTCTACTGGCTGTAATTTTGTATAGGTATTATTTTTAAAATTGAAATCTGATTATAAACATCAATATGCCTTATCCGGTCGTATGTACAAAATTTGGTTGAGGTTGGCTTAACTGTTGTAAAACTAAAACCAAACTACGTTTGTATGAAATTTCGGCTTTACGTGGGACTCTTAAACACCTATCTTCGCCCATGTCTTTCATATGCCTGCCAGAAATAGAAGATCCTGCCTGAATGAAAAAAATCCGAACATGTCAACGAGGGATCGAGCGCAGTATGCAAAATATAGAGAAACTACAAAAAATTCGACACAAAAATAAGGAAATTACCAAGCCCCAGACGGACTTAATCAGGCTTTAGGACTTAAATGGAAGTAGGCTGGATATGTAGCGCGCCTTCAAGATCAGAGGTGGACTAAAACTGCGACGATACGGAAGGGACTACAGGGTAAGAGAAAGAAAGGCAGAACTTACGCACGATGGGTAGATGACATCGTCAAAACAGCCGGCTCAAACTGGCTTCAGAGGACTGATGGCTATCTTAGGAGGAGACCTTCACCTTAAAGCGATTCCCTGTACCGTACGCTAACTTTGTAGACGAGCTAACTTTGTAGAGTTTGTTCAAAGATGGATGCATGGATTTCTTCATGAGGTTTGAAATATTTTTCATAAGAATGAAGTAGAGCGACGTGTTGCGACGACCTGTGACATTAGTTACTATGGGCTCACATAGAATTACTTTAGGGATTTTCAAGGTACAATATTGTATTGTATTGAATGACATTCAAGTTCAGCACTGGCACCTTTCTAAAACCATCGAAATTTAGGATTTTCATAGTTCACATTCATGGTTTCATCAAACGTGGTCGGTAAATAAAGCGGAAGAAGTTATGTATATATTTACTTAGTTACATAGCTACAAAGCTTTTTGAAGGTGAATTTCTATGTTAAATATTAAAATGGTTTCCTTATTACCGTGACACGTGCGTGGCACATTACGGTCTAAATATGGTTTATTGAACCTAAAGAAGCGCGGCGAAACGAAAAGAAGAAAATTGAGTGAACTGCCAAATTTACCATCTACAAAACTAGAGGTAGGAAAATTTCCTGGGAGACAGATGTTAGATTAGACCTGGAGGTATACGTTTAAATAGGTAGTAGGATACGTTTCTATGTAGCCTTGTAAAACTATGGTTTCATCCTCTCGACCGTAAATATCGATGACATGATTTTAAAAGTCGTCACGGCACTTAGCCAATTACTATTCCAAAACATTAACAATTTTGTTACCAACCATACCTCTGGTACCACACAGACATCTCCGTTGATTGATTTTTTAGTTAAAAGATAGTCTCAAAGGAAGGGCTAATAGACTGCGTGATAAAACCGAAACCGAAGCAGACGAAGTCACAGACAACAGTTAAATCTACTTAAATATCTTGTAAATACATAGGTAATAATTTGACATTCGCCATAGGCGAGCAAGCGGCAGAACCACGAAGTAGACAATTAGCATAATGGCATTGTAGGTTCTATTCGGTTTCCACCTGGTTATTCGCACAACAATGGCGATCCCACTTACTTCCTGGCTGCATTATAACTCGTAATGAAACTTTAATTTAAATTTTAATTTGCACAGGATTTTTGCAAGGTAGGCTACCTATTAAAACTAGAACTATTGAAAGTGCATTTGGAACCTTGTAGGTACCTCCTGATACATACTAGTTTTCACCAACATCAGCGCAGTGGTTAACACGCCAGCCTGCGACACGAGCAGCCCGAATTCGATCCCCGGCCAGATCATGATGGAAAACGATCTTTTCCAGGTTGGCCTGGGTCTCGTTGTTATAAATAATACTGTACTTTTTATGCTAAATACTTATATTTTACCTCGTTTCAATGATTTCCAAAGCTGACCTGGGATAAAAGAAGATAGGAACTTTGTTTCCTGTGCAAATCGTATATACTTAAGCCGTCCGAGTGAATGGACGAAAGTCTAAGAAATCATCAAATGACGATGCGGCTCTATTTTGTGCCTATTTATATACTTACCTACGTCTACCAACACGTTAAAAGGACTTACGGATCTTATGGCCTACATAAGGTTCTGTCTACCCCGTTAGGGATATTAACGAGATAATGGATTTATAATATGTACATAATCTTCAATTTTATGCAGATATATAAAATGCAGTGAGTCATACATAATCAACAAAATGGTGAATCGCGACATAATAATAAAGCTATTATACATTTGAATTACTAGGGTTTACTTCACACTGTGTCACAAATCATATTAGTTTCAAGTCAAAATCAGTGTTTTGTTGAAAATATCAAATCTGTTCTCTCAGAGTGAGTGGTTCCAATTCTCACCAAAAATAATCCTTGCAAAAGAAAACTGCATTGAGCTTCGGCCACAGGTTTAGATAAGAAGAAATCAATAGTAATAACCTAGTAATAACTAACATAATTTCCTTTTACCTACCAATGTCTGTCTCAATGAATACTTACTACAAATTGATTGTTTATTGTTTATTCGACCTTCAGTAATCCATTGCAAATAATAGGAGGAAATGTCCGCTGGGAACCAGAGCTGTCTGTGTCTCGGCGACAGATCATTAACATAAATATTCAATCAAGTCGCGTTAAGACCAGGGTCCTCATGTATTAATTATTATTATCTCGACCTACGCTCCTCTTTTTAATCATCGTCCGGAGGAGAGAAAGAAGGGTGTTATAGGTTTAAGGCATATAGATTTATTTTTTTGTGTATCTGATTATGTACCAAAGGTTATCTCCAAAATTGATTTTATTTCTTATTTAGGTAAAGATTCTTAGTCGTGTTTGGTGGAAAAAGAGTATACGGTGAGTAAGAATCGAAAGCAATGGATTATAACGTCTTTTGCATTAGAATTTAAAATAACAAAGTGTGTATCATATCATAGAATTTTTATTCGTATAAAAGGTCTGCTAATGTCCGCCGGTGGGTTTTTTCAATGTGCCATGACTCTGGCGCATAACTGGGACTGAATTTGAAGGCCGCTGTGGTTTGAAGTTTATACGCATATAGGTACCTACTTGCCATTTAAGAAAACGCCATAAAAGTCCGGGCCACCGAGATTAATTGGACTTAGGTACCTTCGGCTGTGCCTACAGGGTCAAATCAATCTCGGTGCGCAGAGTAGCAAGTTCAGATCACCTCCACTCCACGTTATTTTTGCGAGCGATTGATGGCATAGTCACCAGACTAATACCCTCAAATCGCTCGTGTAAAATGTCTTATGTGGCATAAACTGGGTGGTACGTTGCGCCGTGCTGTTGAAAACCGTGCTGTTGTAAGTAGTTGGCGTCCATTTATCATCCGATTCAGGGTAAATTCCTTGACTGCGAATATTCCTTTCGGTAGGAAGAGTATAGTGAGGGCAAAACAAAATGAAGCGCGCAGACCCGAACATAATACCCATTTTGATAAAATTATAATCATTAAAATCATTTTTTGAACGCGAAAGAGAATTCAACCTGCTACTACCGCTATAACCATCTATGGTGATTAGGCAAAACCTTAAAACAGACTGAAAAAAGCCTCGTTTGCACACAGCAAATTTCAAATAAGTCGAGTAAGCGAGAATTTTAGTGACTCGCGGGGTCCTTTGGGCCCCAAAAGGGCCTACTTTGAAACATTAACATCATTCAGTAAACAGCCTCTGTGGTCCAGTGGTTAAGGCGTTTGCCTTGTTGACCCGGGGGTCGTGGGTTCGATTCCCACGGGAACATACTTTGTTAAGTTGTTTTCAGTTTAGTTAGGACATTGCAGGCATGAATCACCTTATTGTCTGATAAGAAAGATGATTCCGTGCTTCGGAAGGCACGTTAAGCCGTTGGATCTGGCTGCCATCTGGTAGTCGTTAAAGGAACCACGTCAGAAGCCGAGAGGCGGTTCCGAAGAACTCTGACATCAGGGTGTGCATGGTCGACTGACCGTGTCACCTACACGAAATGATGATGATGTTGGGCCTGCAGCTCTAGGCCTTGTCTCCTCCATAATTGAAAAAGAAGTGATTAATATGTCAATTTATGTAAAACGGATGTTTTATAAAAGATTGTCCACAACTTTTATATAAGTACTAAGTAGTTTTATAACTTTACAATGTAATAAATTCGTCTAGTTTGAGATAGCTGAATCGCTTCGTCCCATTGCCCTCTGAATGACGCGGGTAATGGTGTCCGCAGTTATTGCCAGTTTACCCGATAAAAAGGTCACCTTATAAATAAATCGTAATCGTTTGACGAAAGTTTATCTTCATTTTATTCATTGCGTAGATCAGGGTTTCTTAAAGTGGGGTACACGGACCCCTTGGGGGACGTAACGAACGTTCTTACAGCTCAGTAACCCGTTAACATATTCTTATATACTGATACAATTGTAAAATAAAATAGCCTTTGACACATTAGGAACACTAAGATCTGCGAAACAAGGAATATCTAAAGGTAAATCATGGATAACTCCATTAGTAACACACACACACAGTCCACAATTAAGTTTAAAATATGAAACCGGTAAAGGACATCGTGACGTAGCTAAAATAACAGAACTTTGCACCCAATTCTACAAAATTCTTTACTCAGACCCATCAAAAGTACAAGGTCGTCCTAGCCAGATTTGTTCCGAGTTAATTTCACCATTTACAGACGGAGAACTACAAACCGCGTTACGAAATCTTAAGTATAACAAAAGTCGAAATTTTAAGTATAACAAAGGAAACAAAGAGAGGCAACAAGAAGGAAACATTTAAAAACAGAAGGCACTCCTACCTTGAATATTGTGCAGCAGAGTTCTTACTATCAGTCTATACTCAATAAATTGCCAAATGAATTGAAAATGCTGCTATACAAAGCTAACTTTAAAAGCAAATTATTTTTTTTTACTGGAACGTGTTACTATTCTACTACTAGTTTATATGTAATTATTCTTGTGTTCATGTAGTGTAAGAATTAGATTATGTAATATTTCAACACAATGTATTTTGTTTACGAAATAAAATAAATGGAATTTTAAAAAAAATGTCCAGGTTCAGATAGCGTAACGAACGAAGTCTTTAAAATATGACATCTAAATTTACCACTACATATGAAAAATCTTTGCAACTCCATTCTATCTGTCTGTATTTTATTGCCTAATTACCTAATTACACACAAAATAATTTTCTTAAAATATTTTCCAACATAGATCCATAGAATATTTGGAATCCTTAAACATCGAAATACTATAAACTAACGACTGTTCACAATATCACAATGTTTTGAAAGTGGCCCGTGCGTGACAACAAATAATTTGAGAAACGCTGGCTTAGACACATCTTTTTATTAAGTTTATGTTATGTGGAGAAATTCAATTTAGACAACGATGTAATTTCATTGTAAGTATAATAAATATAGCTGTCAAATGCGTGTCCATATAGTCCAAATGTATTGCCCTTGTTTAGATTAAATATAAGTAGTTTATTTGGCTGGTTTCGTTCCCATGTGATTTTAAAATAAAGGGTAATCTTTGGATTCGAAGATATTTTAAAATCATCTCTATAAGTCTTTAATGTTTTTCTTTGAGAATTATCAATGTTACCTATTGTTTAGGATCTAAGTATATAGGCGTGCGTGAGCCACAGTAGTGGTGGGCTCAGTGGGCGTGCTCATAACTTCATTCAGGTTATGAGTATTTTTAAAATGTTGTTTAGATTTTCCTCATAAGTTTAGTAGGATGTAAAGATACTTAGCTCTTCAATAACCTCTTGGTTTTACTAATTTCAGCTCCCAAGTAATTCATTATTTTAGTAAATACTAGCAGCCCTTCCTCTTGAATCAATAAGTATCTATAAAAAATCCCATCAAAATCCGTTGCGTTTTAAAGATCCAAACATACATAGGGACAGACAGACAGCAGGAAGCGACTTTATTACAGTTTAAAGTGATAATGATAATAACAAAGCAGAATTCGGGGAAAAACATAAATGAATGGAACTACAATAGATCATTACAAACAATTCCAGACCAACTGGTCCTAAGATCACCGGGCTCACATCCTGTTGAGAGCTGTATCCGCGCCTGCCTTATGTTAAATACAACTCCTAGAAAATCCATCAACAAATAATGATTAATATTAACTTTTAACAATCGTTTTTACTCCATAAATTACGCATTGTTGTTTTGTTCGGTAATTTTAAATCAGCTAGTTTTCTTAAATAGAAACTTGCGTCCTTGACATCAAGGAAGTAGAGAAGGCATCCATGGCACAGCGTTTGTAAGTATTACTAGACTTTAAGTATGTTGAGTAACCCCGGGTGCGTGCGATGGAGTGTCATAAGTAAAACATGAGTACTAAGTAGCGTTTCCAAGTTTCGAGATTAACGAACCCGTTGATTCTCGCTGTCATTATTAGATGGCATTCGTGAATTTTACGGGGTCTGCTGGTAACCTATTTGAAATAAATCATATTTGAAAGAAAAATGAGACATCATTTTAAATGTGGATCTGCGAGGCCCTGGATGTATAACCCCTCAAACTATTTTTCAATACATTTGCTAAACGGTTCTTATGACATCGAAATTTGTATTGTAACGATGTATTTACGGCACTAGTGCTTTTTACTTTACACCAATCACAACCGCTCAATAGCCCAATGCCACAGATGCAAAATATAAATTTCTTCATAGAATCCGAGCAAAGAGTTTCAAGTTTAGCATAAAACTTTTTTCTGATTCGTGAAATGTGATTTTTTAACCGACTTCGAAAAGGAGAAGGTTATCAATGTATAATACTTTTTTGGAGAAAATCATCATCATCATCATCAGGTCTTTGTAGTCTCCACTGCAGGAGCACGACCCTCTCTGTACTACCAGAGCCATATATTAGCTTGAGTAGTCAGAGGATTTGGCCTACACTCTCCACGCTGGCCAGACGGGTTGGAGGGGTCTCTTTAAATTAAAATTTCACTTAATAATTTAATATTTATTTTAATATAATTTATTTATTTATCAATTTTAGTAATAAATTTACTTGTGTTTCCTTAGTCGCCTTTTACGACATCCACGGGATGACTTGGAGTGGTCCTATTCTACTCTGCCGGGAACCACACGGCGTTTGGAGAAAATAAACCTGAGTAAATGTACCTGATTATTATAAATGTATTTTTACAAACTGCTTTAGTTCCTAACTTTTATAAATTTCTTATTAGCTGAATTGCAATCTTGTTTTAGTTTATGGTAATCGCAAATGTATTGAAAAACGTCGTATGATACTCATACGGTAAGCTGTCTTTTATAGTCAGTCTATTATATTATAAGCACTCTGCTTTGCCTCGTGCCTATAAATAAACACCTCGACTATAATGTACAGCTTACCGTACTTGTATCATAATGTTCTATTATGAACTAGGTACTGTTAAGGCACAGTTTAAAGCATAGATAAGTGTCAACGTTAAACTTCACTTAGCGTTTTGTTCACAAGTGGCCTTTAACTTACGCTACATTATATACACATATACATATTCACGTTTAAAACGGTGTTGTTATATACATATTCACGTTTAAAACTGTATTGTTTTACTCAATATTTTATATTTACCATTCACGATACTGTTGGTACCCATTAGAATTGAAATAGAACGTCATTCAAGAGTAGTTACATGATTGCTTCGTCATTATGTCATTTAATTGCGAATAAAAGGCATTTATAACCGCATCAGGTGCCTCTTATCTTACTTTTATTTCCCCATAAGTTAAGTTGTTTCTAAGTACTTATTTACAAGAAGGTTGCCTGATTCTGTTACTAGGAGGAAACAAACAAATCTTGAAGATATCTAGGTACATTTTATGTCAGGCAGGTCACTCATTATAGGTAAGTATTTTATTCTATGGTTATAGTTGAGGTAAAGCTTGTTTTCACAAATTAGCTTCAAAGTTTTAATTTACTCAGGCAAACATCAGAAGATCATCTTTCCCATATTATTTGCCTTGCCAAAATTCGGTGTCTCATTCTTTGGTTGAGGTAAGTTTCCCCAGTTTTCACAAAGTAGCTTCAACGCTTAAATTTACTCAGGGAAAAATCAAAAGATCGTCGTTATTGTTCGCGTTGCTTAAGATTCGAGAGTATTTTTACCTATTTTTCGTTCCCTCTCACAGTTCAGTAAACTCTTGACATTTCCAAATAATGCTTTCGTTTTCTTGTTTGTCCATAGTTTGAATAAGTCCTGTTTACATCGGGTATTGTTATACAAACTGTACGGCGAGTTCGGACAAAAAGGATGCTGACCGTACCTATCTGGTTCAATTGCGGGGACCGCAGCTAAATCCATCGGCTTTGGAGTTTATGGCGATTGGGCTGAAACAGGTGAGTTTGGTTTGTTGGTAATTTGTGCCCGTCGTAGATTTATTATATGTAATATATATTTCATTCTATGTTTGAGGAGGACTTAGGTAAAAATCAAAAGATAATCTTTACTATATTATTATTCGCCTTGCCTACAATCTGAGAAGTATTTTTATCTATTTTTCGTTCCCGCTCACAGTTAAGTAAACTCTTGACATTTCCAAATAATGCTTTCGTTTTCTTGTTTATCCATAGTTTGAATAAGTCGACCTGTTTACATCGGGTATTGTTATACAAACTGTACGGCGAGATCGGACAAAAAGGATGCTGACCGTACTTATCTGGTTCAATTGCGGGGACCGCAGCGAAATCCATCGGCTTTGGAGTTTATGGCGAGTGGGTGGAAACAGGTGAGTTTGGTTTGTTGGTAATTTGTGCCTGCCGCAGATTTATTATATTTAATAGGTAATAAGTTTAGGTACCTAGTATATTTGTATTAAAAAATATAAGTCTCTGTGGAATTTTTACTGTGAAGCAGAAAGAAACTATTTGCTATTTAATTAAAGTGAATTATGTCCACTCTTTGAGTACGCATCCCAATTATTTTTTAAAATAATAAATAAATAAATATATACGGACAAATCACACAGATTGAGCTAGTCCCAAAGTAAGTTCTTAAGTAAGACTTGTGTTATGGGATACTAACTCAACGATACAATATTTTATAACAAATACATATATAGATAAACATCCAAGACGCAGGTCAATCTGGAAAAGATCATTTTCCATCTTGACCTGACCGGGGATAAAACCCGGGACCATCCGTGTCGCAGGCAGGCGTGTTGACCTCTGCGCCACGGATTATTTAAATAAGTTGCATTTAATTATTTATATAAACAGGACATTACCGTGACAGGAGTTAGCATTAACCTTTTATTTATTTGTTTCGGCTGACGTTTCAATGGTGTTACACCCATCGTGGTCGCAGCGAGTGGAGTACTGGCGGTATTATTTTGTGGTGGTAGACGCAGTTTCAATAACAATTTTGATAATATCACTACCCACATATAATATAGTTTTTATTAGGGCATTAGCCCGGGCCCCAGTACACACTACATACACTAACAATGTCCGACTTTTTGTCCAACTCCGGAAGACTTTTTTTAATTTTAGCGATCGCTGGAATCCATGCTGGTGACAGTTTGTATCCATCTTCTCTGTTGAAATTCAGCGGAAACGAATAAATAAAAGGTTCGTGCTAAGTCCTGTTTATATAAATTAATGTGTTCAAAGCGCGAAAGCTTAAAAACGAACAAGTTGCATTATTTAAAATATCATCATCATCATGATGATGATTTTTGACGAGCTCCGTGGCGCAGCGGTCAATGACAGCTTGTGACACGGAAGGTCCCGGGTTTGATCCCCGGTCAGGTCAAGATGGAAAATGAACTTTTAGGGTTCCGTACAAAAGTTGAAAAACGGAACCCTTATAGGATCACTCGAGCGTCTGTCTGTCCGTCCGTCCGTCTGTCACAGCCGATTTTTCCGAATCTACTGAACCAAATTAGATGCAATTTGGTAAGATAGTGTAATCCTATGACCCAAACACGGATGTGCAAAGTAAATAAAGATTTTTTTGAAATAAGGGTCATTTTGAGGGGCCCAATTACAAAATTAAAAAAAAAGTTTTGCAAACCTTACTGTGTCATATATCAAATGAAAGGGCTCATTATGAGGATCTCAAAAATATTTTTTTTTGTTCGGGTAATATCAATACTTTTGATTTTATTCACGAAAGAAGGCAAAAATTGACCATTCCCCCCCCCTGATATCCGAAACTACTGGGCCGAAAATTTTGAAAAAATTACAAAATATAGTTCATTCCTTGAAGATTACAGGAAAAATAATAAGAATTCTATCACTTGAAAATTAAGTGGTAAACCTCACAATAATAAGTTCATCTAGGGAAATAGTTCAATAAAACACCACTAGATGGCGCTAGTCAATTGAATAAACCATTTTTTGCACATTGTGTGTGTGTTCACGAAGCATATTGTACGGAACCCTCATTGCGCGAGTTTGACTCACACTTGGCCGGTTTTTTTTCAGATGTTTATCTATATATGTATTTGTTATAAAATATAGTATCGTTGAGTTAGTATCCCATAACACAAGTCTTACTTAAGAACTTACTTTGGGGCTAGCTCAATCTGTGTGATTTGTCCGTATATATTTATATTTATTTATTTATTAAAATATAAAAAGCCCGGCAGTTTGCGTCCGCCATATTGATTTTTGCTATGTTACATAGCTGACACTCACACTTCCAAATCGGTCAAGTCGTTTAGGCTACAGGAGAAATAATGGAATAGACCTATTTACATTAATAGAAATGGGTCAGTCTGTTAAAAATACTGGCACACACCACTTCCTTAAACTCTTTATCTTTGTGTACAGTTGCATTGCATATAATTATACTTGAGTTCCTCACAAGACTTACTGTTGTAGATCATGTAGGAAGAATATTTCATGGCAATTTCATGGCGCATTGTAGGGAAAATTGCAAGCAGTTTCTTTCAGCAAACAAGTAGTCATTATGAATACAGCAATCTTTCACTTATAACAAATGCTTTTGCTATTTTAGTAACTAAAACGGCATTTTACTTTTCAGAGGTACACTAGTAAAAGTACCTACGATGTAATATATCTACATATTATATAGATACTCGTACCTAAGCTAGGACGAGTTAATTATAGTAGAAAACCAATATACGCCGAAATGATCACAGATTTTAGCCGAGCGTCGCTACCAGTGCAGCATAATGATGAGGTTCGCCCATGTAGGTAGGAGATACACTGCGGTGGCGTATTTACCACAAGAGCTAGAGCGGGGCACTTCTTGTCGCTCTGTTCAAGAAGAATAACAGAAGTCAATGACTTTATAGCTGGTAGCTTTCTGTGGTACGATAACTTTGAGATCAACCACCTTACAATTTGCTGTTTCATAGTTTCGATTAGTTTTCAGTGTGGCTAATCATTAAAGAAAGCTACTCCAAAAATCGATTTAGCCACTAACACTCGAAGATAACACAGCTTCATCGGCACCTAATAATGTTTGTTGCTAATATATTATATGTACATTTTCTCCGATATTATTTCCAGTACGGCTCCAGTATGGTATGGCTAAATAATAGGCTAGCTAGATAGCTACTCTGACAATAGATTAGCCGCTAACACTCGAAGATAAGAGAGCTTCGTCTGCTCCTACCAATATTTGTTGCTAATATACTTTATACTTTTTCTTCGATATAATTTCCCAACTTTTTTCATTAAAATACAGGGCGGTAAATATAATGGGCCCCGGGTGCCGATTCTGAACAAACGCCACTGATACCTACACTTCGTGCTATTACGTGAACTTATTTGCCCGGACACCGTGCCCCGATGACGTACCACCTACATCCCTCATTGTGGATTCTCCCCGCGGCGAAACGACCCCTTCCCCAGGATTGCCCTATAAGCTTTTGTGGATCGCTTATTTTTGTCGACCCTTTATACTCTTATCACGATACAGATTCATAAATATATTCTCATATTTTCGGGGCTTGTTTTAAGCCACACTGGAATGTTCGCTTTGTGATGTAACAAGCCGGTAAATGCAACATAAACGCCTCACTGTGGTATTTACTTCAGAGTATACAATTTGTAAAAGATATAATATGCGCAATAAATCGAACTACGGGCCACGAGCCCATAGAACTCGAAATATTTTTTGATTTACCTTAAGAGTATGTAAATTTATTTATGAGTTATAATTGCCCAGGCAATCCTGTTGTTTCCAGCGTTGATCCCATTGGAAAAGTTGTACATATTGACAGTCTGAGTCAACCCTTTAAGGGAATGTCGAAGGCCAAGTTAAATGCTGTATATTCTTCTTCTGTTTGTGTTGTGGTAACCTGTCTGGCCGCAGCGTGGAGAGTGTAGGCCAAATTACTCTGACTGCTCTGGCTAATATATGACTCTGGTCGTCAAAGAGGGTCGAGCTCCTGCAGTGGAGCATAAACAATACCTGATGATGATGATGATTGTACACAAATAGTATTTTATGTTGTGAATGAAAAGAATAATTGAATTAAAGCCGAACCATAATAGGGTCAGGGCAAGGAAAATAATGATGAATAATTCAATCCTAATCCTAACTAATATTATAAATGCGAAAGTGAGTTTGTTTGTTTGTTTGTTTGTTACGCTTTCACGCCCTATCTTCTGAACCAATCTTCATAAAATTTTGCATACACATGGTTAGGGTACTGAGAAGGACATAGGCTATATATGACGCGGGCGAAGCCGCGGGTAACAGCTAGTTAATTATAATAATTAAGACTATACTTTTTGTTACCGTATGAAATTTTAATAAAGTATATACATAAATTATAATTGAAAAACGCTAATGTAACTTAAACTACTACTACCAATAAAAAAAATAAAACCATAACTCACTTACGAATAAAAAATGAAAATTAAATGATGTCCATTTGGCACTTTATTATGTTTGTTTGACGACAAACGAAAAGACGAACCACCTGATGGAAAGTGGTCAACATCGCCCACGGACATTTGCAACACCAGAGGAGGTGCTGATGCGTTGCCGACTCTTTTATAATCTCTTTTGCATGGTGTCCAGAAATACTGTACAGACTATAATAAATATGTTTAATTTAAAGGTAAGTACTTATGTAAGTACAATTCAAAGCTTCTTGGTGTCTTCTTAACCATTCCACTTATAAAATTATGTTTTGATGATTTGAGCCTTTAGTGCTGAGTAGTGATTACCTACTTCAATGACTCTATTATTAGGATAACCGATAATAGAGGTTACACTACACCTACGATATGACTCATCTGTCTACTATCTCTCATATTAGAAGCACCTGAGTAAAAGATTGATAAGATATTTGCTTAATTAAGAACAAACATGATGTTCTTGTTCTCGTATCTACTTTGATCTTGTTGCTTAAAATAAATTCCCACCTAGATTAAGTTCCCTACTAAGCAAGCATGTACCTATGTAAATAGGCGACTGCTTCTGTAGCGCAGTGGTTAAATAGCCAGCCTGCTATATAAGCGGTTCTGTCTGGGTTTGATTTCCAGTTGTACTCCATTTTCACATGCATATGCCTGTGGTTCTGTTGTGACCTGTAGAAGGCCACGGCCTCGACCAGTGGCCGCAACTGCTATATAAATTAATTCAACTACCACATAGGGTTCATCAAAAAGGCCGTAAACAATACCTTCAGGGCCGGCAACGCTCTTCTCACACCCTGGTGTTACAGTTGTACATAGACAGGGGTGATCACTTACCATCAGATGAACCGCTTGCTCGTTTGTTTGCCATAAAAAATTATATTCACAAACATAACGTCGGAAACTTGGCTGCATCGGCGGCAATAGTTATTCTGGTCATTGCGGTCGCTAGCTGTTGTCTAGTGCGAGAGTTACCTAACGCACGTTTTTATGGATCATCATCATCAGGTCTTTTATAGTCTCCACTGCAGGAGCACGACCCTATGTTTTATGGATTGTTCAATATTTTAGAAAAGCCCCTTTATCAAGTTAGCAATCAGTCTCTACATAATATTTACTTTGAACTCTAAACTATTTAAAGACAACAGAGATCGAGTATGATTTCTTATCTTACACATACCTACTTTCTTTAAAGTAAGGATTCATTTATTTGTACTCGTGGCGGACATAGATAAAACCCTGCGCATACATTAATGAATAAATGAATGGTACCTAATCTGATTATGAATAAACGTTATTTAATATCTGTCAATCATTTGCTTAAGAGCGGCAGGCAGAGACAAGAGCTCTCCGTGTCTCCACTTCACATCATAAATGATCCTGAAATACAAGTACAAATTTTCCCTCTTTTACATTCATATAACTTTTTATTAACGCACACCTATTTTTAGTACTTCTGATGTCACCTTTCTATAGTAAGTTGCCTATTTCGCTAATGATTTTTTGGGCGACGCGTAGCACACAAGTATAATATTGAAAATAAACAATAAGAGTAATTTCGAAAATTTTCGTTAAATAATGAGATACAACGATAATTTATCATATTTAGGTAAACGTCTAAGAACAAGGTCAATCTGAAAAAGATTACACAGATAGATTGTTGACACGACAAAGGATTGAACCCGGTAACTCCCGTGAGCCAGCGTGGTAGATAACCACTAGGCTACAGGCCACAAAGATAAATGTAGCCGACCTAGATCTATAACTATACTTGAGAAAAAAGTTTATTATAGGATGCAAGGTATTCACACAGCAATGTTCCGCTGCAAACGGTTATTGCAATAGTGTAAAGAATTTTAATGAGCTGCAGTTGTTTTATTATGAAGACATGATTTTATCATAAATAAAAGTAAAACTGGATAAATAAAGAACAAAAACTTCATTGCCCCAAATTAACGGAGGATGAAATAAAGCAAGCTCGTAAAACATCTTCCTTAAACAACGAAAACTCATGGGCAACTTACTTTATGTTAAAAAGTTAAGAGAAAGAAAAATGATAAGTTTTAATTCACTTTATGGTTTCAACAATATTTTCTCGAGCAAATATGGCCAGCATTCGCAGTAATTTTAAAAATTAAACTTTCTGTTTTTGTCTTGTTTGCAAAGAATTTTTAATGACACCCCAGGCCTTTCATACTTTTGTTTTGACTGAATCTCTCATTTTCGCGTTGAATTAAATTTGTAATTAGCATAGTTCCGATTTAGTCTCATGACGTTCCTCATCTAAATTAAGTTTTTATTCTCTCTGGGGAATAACCTATGTCATTATCCATATGTATAATCTTTCCTAATCCTACAAATGTCCCAAAGTTTGAATGATTATTATTCATTAACGATTCAATGGATCTAACAGAACTTGTGCTGACTTTTATATAGGAGACTTTTCTATTATAATGTGCAGGAAAATGATTGAAGGCTAAATGCAATTTGTGCTTTTGCGCTAACTTAACAAATTGTATGATACTAACAATTTCCACGACTTCATCAACTTAAATTATACCTACCCTATGTCACCTGCAGAAAAATTGGCTATCTATGGGTGAAAGAATTACGAAAAAATCGGAATCGACAATCGGTTCTGTTGTTTTGGAGCCTATTCATTGCAAACAAACAAACAAGCACTCAAATATTTCCTCTTTATAATATAAGTTTCAATCGTATAGATTTCCACTCTACCAAGCTTTTAAAATAGCAGAAAAGCTTATGGATGACTCTTCGCGAAAATAAGTAATTGTGATTGTGACACAAAATCTGATTCATGTTGTTCATGTCACACAAGTTCTCCCGCGAAAATAGGAGTTGAGCTTCCCTAACTTTTAGCCGCTTTTAGGCGAAAGCTTCACGTCCCGATAAATTATGTCGTCACCCGTCGCCGCTGCAGGAAATTAAAAGAAATACGAAAGTTCCACTTTATGGCTGTCTTCACAGTCGCAAAGTGAAATACGTTTAAAATAAAAGCAAAATGGCCTCTATAAAATGTTAATGTTTCGACGCACATTTATCTACTCTTTGTAGATTGAAAAAAAAAATAAAAATTCAAAAGACGTTGTTAAGGAAACTTTAGGTAGGTCCTTATATCTCTATCGATACCTATTATTCTACTTATATTGAAGCACGACATTAGTTTCCTCGCCTTTTTCGTATTTGAAGTTATTTCTGCTATTTGCATTTTTCCTGCTATAACCATATTCACATTCACCCATGCCTCATAAATCCCGATAAGTACGCTGAGTATTGTTAGGTAATCTGATATTTATTAAAGGTGATAGATCATCAAATGGTACATATAAATAAACCTTACTACAGAGAGGAAGTCCATGAAAAAGTATGAAAGACCATGAACAAAGCGGCAGGAAAACCGTATAGCTATGCATCAGTTTACCTCGGCGGCCCCAGTATCGCTTAGCGAGCGTGTACGTAGCTCGTTTGACAGGCAATATCCGGATGATCCATTGTTCAGCTCATTGAGGATTCCGCGCATGGATCCCGGTCTAACCTCTCTTTCATTTAACTTTTACCTCCCTGCGGTGGGGAGACCGGAGAGTAAAAAAGAAACTGCAAATAACTGGCCAGTGATAAAGCGAATGTTTGTGCAGCGACCTTTTACTTGCATATTGTATTTTATTCCAGCTTGAAAAGACGGACAATAAAATACTGGAGCACGAAAAAATCCGCCAGCACAATTTGTGTAATGAGACGAGTTTTGTATTCCACGAGAATTCGCGATCTGTTACAAGGATAATATTGGACAAGTTTGTGAGACTGCTTGTTTTGTCTTTTTAGAGTTGACAATTTATCCTTGTTTTTTAATCATCTTTCGGAAAGTTTTTAATAAATGTAATCCACCTTATTTTTAATTTGAGTATGCATATTATTATATGATGTTTTTGTAGGTATAGTACATATAGCCTGAGCATATAGCATGCTACGCACATCCTCTCATTATTAGGTATATATTATAAGTATAAAATTATAATTTTTAAGATAGTCCTAACAGGATTATTTATTTTTTCCTAACTAGCGATGCAAACTTTAGATTTTTTTGTAATTCCATTTATGTAGCCATAATACAGGCTCTGCCTAGTATGGATACGCAAGAAATTGTGTTACGGATTATATAATAATAATTATGTTACCTAACATGTGTTTTAAAAAACAGCTGTATCAAATTTTTTTGGAAATAAATATATTTTCATTTTTTTTTTCATCCGTGGATGTGCGTAACACGCTGTAAACGCTGTAGTACAAACAAACACGCACGTAATAAGTAGTTTTTGAGATATAGCACTTTTTATAAACCGCAAAAATAACTTTGTCATCCATGCAAACACTATGAAAAACAAAGTAATATTAGCTAACACAAAAATTTGGCTAAACTAAGCTTACTACTACGGAATCTTTAATGGGCAAGCCCGACTCACACTTGGCCAATTTATTTGTTTTGTGAACTTGGCTCACTGCAAAGCAATTTCTGCATAATTCAAACAAATTAATACTCGTAAAATTAAATCGGGATTCGCTACTAAGAAATTACGCTATATGGCACAAGTAAGTACCCATGTAATTCAATGACAATAAATTCGCATAGGTAACATATACTGGCGTAATAAGTATATAGACCGAGCAAGTAAAGATCTGTTGTTATTGTCATGATAAGTATGTATGTCCTTCAATATTCTTCTCCTTTCCGACAAGCCGTCGACACAAAAAATAAAAAGAATTTTAATTTTGGAGTCTGCGTATTCGACTTCCTACTCTATTAAAAAACTAAACAAGTCTATTGTCGACGTCCTTTGAAACGTATTTGTAACTGTAAGTTAATTATAGGTTAAATAAAGAAAGCAAAACTACTTAAGTACCTATAGCTAATAAAATGTTAATAAGCAGTTTATTCACCTTTAGTAACAAAATCGAAATCCACGAGGATGAAGTCGTGGACTATTGCTTGTTTATATTAATTGTTCGGCATGACGGTTAACTTATAAGGTAAAGTTCACTTACATGATCCTAAGCTAACGAAATAATGATTTTAAGATCCTAAGAACTTTTGGGAAAATTCCACTTTTTGTCTGAGCTTCAAGTATTTCTCAATCATGCGCGCTCATATTTATAAAATAAACAATGATCTGGTGACTAAATCATATTCAATTTTGAAGTGTAGATTAAAGTGGCAACGTTTTAGGTTCAGCTTATAATAATTAACTATTTTACACACCCTTTTCAGGTTTTCGCCATGATTTTTAACCGACTTCAAAAAAAGGAGGAGGTTGGAGGAGGTTCTCAATTCGTCTGTACCTATGTTTTTTTTTGTATGTATGTTACGCGATTACTCAGTCAGTTGTGGATCGATTTTAGTGATTCTTTTTTTATTCGATAGGTAATGCTTCAAAAGGTGGTCGCATAAAATTTTTGTTGCAATGTATTGAGCACATTTTGAAAAAAAAAACCAAAAAAATTTGTAAAAGGATGCCGTTTGGTTTAAACTTTTATATATTTTATTCTCTGCTATATTGGCTCTGGTCCGGTTTGGTTACCTGATTACGTTGTGTTGACGTCGGAGGCAGAAAGCGATACAACGTCGAATCTTTTACGAGTTGATAAGTGTGCTGTGACCATGAGGTCCATGAGGTATACAGGGTATTAGGGAAAACATCCTTAAATCAAATTAAATCAAAATGTTTATTTAATATACCTATATTAAATAAACATTTTGATTTGATTTAAGGATGTTTTTCCTAATACCTACCCTGTATACTGGCCGTAAATTTACCGTCACATAGCCTTGAATGGGCGACTTAAAATTAAAACGAAACAATATGGACCACTTTTCCTACGACACGTCAAAAAGGAGTGTTGCTCATGTATTTCTGTGTAACCAATAATAGTAAGCCTCACCTAGTGTAAGAAATTTCAGTTAAAGTTTCATACCTACTCGTACTTAATTTATGTAAATGTATGCACTGTTACTGTTTGAAAATAAGAGTGTGTTCGTTCTCGCCTAAGATCGTTATAATTCTAGAGAACTAATGTCAAGAACTCGAAAAAATTTCAGCATTCCCATACAAATGTTCCGCCGCACGCACATTTTGATGTAAATGCCAATTTTTTGTTGAGTTACCAGCAACTTCATAAAATTCATAAACGCTATAACACGAACCACACCCTTATATGTATAGAGCAGCAGGCGGTAGGTACTACAAGAAAAGTAACTAATGACTTATGATTGTTGCAAATTTTTATCACGGAAGTTTTTAGCATCGCAAGAACATAAGTACCTACTTACATAACTACGATTTATAAACAATACTTTTAAAGGCTCTGTACGGCAATAAAAAGTTGTAACGACTTTGGTTATTACCTTACCTAAAAACTTTAGACTTGCCAACAATAGTATAAATATTTTTTCAATACATTTGCTAATAATACGGTTCTTATGAAATCGAAATCTGTATCGTAATGATGTGTTTTACAGCACTAGTGCTTTTACTTTACACCAATCACAACCGCTCAATAGCCCAATGCCACAGATGCAAAATTTTAACATTTTCATAGAATCCGAGCAAAGTGTTTCAAGTTCAGCATGCTAACATTTTTCTGATTTGTGAGATGTGATTTTTTAACCAAATTCGAAAAAGAGAAGGTTATCCATATACTTTTTGGAGAAAATAAACCAGAGTAAATGTACCTGATTATTATAAATGTATTTTGCAAACTGCTTTAGTTCCTAACTTTTATAAACTCCTTTTTTGCTAAATTGCAATCTTGTTTTAGTTTATGGTAATCGCAAATGTATTGAAAATTTTTTTCTTAAAAACTAAAGTGGTTTGCCTTTTTTTCTTTGTCATAATTATCAGGGTGCATCGGGTCATTCTTTTATCAAAGAACCCACATGACATGAAGATGATGATGATTAATATAATTGACTGTAGTTAAACTTTTGCTTCCATGCTGTTCAGTAAGTAAATAATTATTTACGTAGATATGTGCTTGCCATATAGTTTAATTTTTATGCTTATTTATATGAATTATCATATATGGTTCAATCCAAAGGCATACAAATTAAAGATAGAATAAGCAAGTGGTAGCAACCACGTGTTAACCTTTGAGGGATTACACATATTAGAAAGTAAGTAATAATTGAATGTACTGTTTGGTGCGTGAAGTGAAGTGAAGAAGAAAGTGAAACATCCATAGGTGAAACAATTAAAACAAAAATAGAAAGAGGATATTTCTTTTCTTTTTATTTTTTTTATCACGTAGAATGTATCAGCTCTCTTTTCATGCAGATCGTAGAAGTTGGTAGAGGATCTGGGTGAATCGGGTGAATCTAAAGATGTCTCATGTAGATAGAAGTAAAGCGTTTTCAATACTCCGACAAACCGCTAAAGCGTGGCCTTTGGCTCTTAGGCCTTAGACCCTGTCTACCTAGTAGTTAAGTATTTAGGATGTGATAATATGTGTGTATGTTTGTTTGAATTTTGAATCTTTTGAATATTTTGTAACAGTTTAAGTATATTTGGTCACGCATGTCACCGCTGTTTATGAACAGATAAATCTTTTCAGCCACGTAAATTAAAGTCTCTATTATCTGTTGATAACATATATTCTAAAGGAAATCAATAAGCAAGTAAGACCAACTTGCACGTGGTCTTTATATTTTTTTTGTTGTGTTGCTCTCAGATTAATAGGTTATAGTTCTGTGGTGTTGCTGCTCATCGAATATCATCAAATGACAGCGGCTTATCGAGGTCAACGCCACAGTGTTGCCATCTGGGTGTGTATTTCAGAAAAAACCCTCATTACGGCTGAATGCACTTTTCCTAGCACAGTCCTACTGAATGTCATTAATTACCTGCTGTTTATAGTAAAGTTACACATGTGCTTCAAAGTAAATGCCAAGTGGAGTTGGGCGGTGTTCTAGATCTGCAATGCATTAGGACAGACAGTACATCTCGTGGAGGCACACTCTGCACAAAGCGTTCGTCCCTTTGGACCCTCTTGGATTGGGCGCTGCTGCATATGACCCCTTGTCTGACTATTGGGAAGAGCTTGCAAAACAGAAAGAAACTTCTTTTCAGGATTGCGGCCGGATTTTGCAAATCTAAAGAAATCTCAGGATTTGTAGAATTTTAAACAAACTATAAATAATCAACTTTGGTTATATTTGCAAAATTTAAATCAAGATTCCCGCTCACGCGTCCACCTCAACCCCCTGAGATCCGCAGAGTTTAGAAACGATAATAACATGACTCTTTAAATTGTAAGTACGTTTCAGAGAAAATTCTCAAACTGCAACAAAATGTCAGGATTTTTCAAGGGAAATCAATCAGGTCTTTTGTCCGGACTTTAGATTTTATCATCTGGTAACCCTGCAACCGCATCTTCTAAACAAAATTTGGCTTCCCTAGCCATGTACAGTCGGAGCTGCCTCCGACTGTACATGGCTGGGGAAGCCAAATTTTGTAATCTCATATTTTTCATTAGTATCTCATAATTCACAAAAAATCTCTTCGTATAGGGGTAAGGTTTATCTGCATAAACCTTACCCCTATACGAAGAGATTTTTAATTGTAGGGGGTCAGGTTTATCTGGTCCCGCCTGTACGTAATCATCGACAGAATAAAAACGAGGTTTGCTAGTAATGGTGCTTGTAGAACTTCGTCATCATTGTGTATTACTTTTGGATCTTGAGACAGTAAGAGAGCTGATGGAAACTGTTCTCCAAAACTGCAGTTTTTGTTTCTGCAGAACACCATCTTTTCCCTCTAAGTAAGCCGCTCGCCGCAAATTTGGACATCGCAATCATTTTATTTCTCCCCAAATCCTAATCCTTACTATCCTAACTAATCTTAATTCTAACTTCCTAACTAATTTTAATCTTAAATAATATTATAAATGCGAAAGTGAGTTTGTTTGTTTGTAACGCTTTTACGCTCTATCTACTGAACCGATCATCATGAAATTTTGCATACACATTGGTTAGGGTACTGAGAAGGACATAGGTTCTATATCACGCGGGCGAAGCCGCGGGTAATAGCTAGTATTATAAATGCGAAAGTGAGTTTGTTTGTTTGTTACGCTTTCACGCCGTATCTACTGACCCCAACCACCATGAAATTTTGCATACACATAGGTTAGGGTACTGAGAAGGACATACCCGCCTATGTCCTTCTCAGTTCTCTTTACAGCTAGTACCTCATAATTCACAGAACCTTAAATACGATGAATAAGAAGGAGGATCCAACGGAAATGAATGGCACAGAGCTATTTACTCTGCGGCAGGCTGCACCCTCAATTTATCGTCATTTGGATGCTCCAGAATAGGCCCCACACCACTGTATTGCATGGACTTGAAGTTGTATGTTTTATTGCTAAAAATAACTAAATACCAAGATCCACGAGGAAACAGCTTATATATCAGAAAGATGACGAATTGAAATATGAAAAAAAATCTTAGTATATCATCCTTGATACTATAGAATATACAGTGTGTTCATCACGATGGGTCAAGGAGGAGATTATTAAACCAAAAAAGATGATGATGAATTCCATAGTAACGCTATTAGTGATTTGTCCATACGCAAATAATCTTGTAGATCTAACAATTAAATAATGACAACGGCAACATACATTACTTGCAATCTATGACGGCTACTGACTTGACGTTTATTGCAGTCTATTATTGCAGTCATAGATTAAAAAAAAATTTTTTTCGTCATTGCAGTAGTGAGCTTCGATCATATACTTATTTCTGGTAGTGAGTATGAAATATTATGTTTTTGCTTTCGTGCGAACATGTGTGTCCTTCAGTATCTCCAAAAATACTGAATAAATTTGAATACGATTTACATTGTTCCTAATTGCATATATTTTTTCCGTAAAATAAAGCGTTTCGATAAGGTTTCAAATAAAACACGTAGGTAAGTATTTGGTTGTTTTAGAGCTACGGTGCGTGAGACAAATACACAGATACACCCACAAAGGGGTGAAACTTATAATACCCCCCTTTTTGCGTCAAGGGTTAAAAAGAAAAAAGACCATAGGAATTTAACCGTTTTTTTACTTCACTATTGAATAGGTCTCAAGGGTTAAAATAGACTCCATCGACGTGACGTGGACTGTACAGAAAGAAGTCGCGGGCAACAGCTCATAGTAATATGTCATAATGCTTGTAAATCACGTTTCTGGGATTTCAACAACTCGTGCTATTCGCACCTTGGGGTACAATACGGAATTTTAAATTAGTATTTACATTTGCTAGAGATTTGTGCTGTACGATTATTTAGTTAAATAAATATATAACAGTGCTTATAATTTAAGGTTCCTACATTATTATTTTTTATCTCATATATTGTATATAGAATGTGGTATTAAAATAGGTCACATGGGTTTAATATTACATAAGTAATACGAGTCTATGTACTTGTTAACTCAGACTCCAAATTGCTTTTAATTTATTTTAATTTAAAATATGTTAATATATGATACCGTTTTGCTTTAAGTATATATCTCGAAATCGAATAATTATCTCTATATGTCAAGTACCTACTCGATTCACTATTCTGAGTATTAAAGTTAAATGTCTTGCAACTGGCCTGCGACATATTTTTGTAAGTAATACAGGAAAACCGGTAATTGGCCCTACTTAAATACTGTTACGCTTTTGGTTTTCTTAATGAGTAGATAAAGTGAAAAAAGCTTCCCATCATATAATAAAAGGCCATCATATAAAATTAAATAAATACTTAGTAAATCAACGTTTAAAATACAAAATACCATACCACCAAGAGTAAAGAAGGAATCTTGGTGAAAATAAGATAAAAAGATCTCTGAAGGTTTCGCAGTGGAATTAGGTAGATAGACAAAACTAATTGATTTTACAGGTACCAACGTATTATTACAACACAATAACGGTTGACCGCGAAATAACGATTGCAAAACTTGGAGAATAGTATCAAAGAAAATTAGTTGTACTTTGTTGACTTTATTTCTTTTCAGTATTGCCATAGATATAACAATTCAACAGGTATTGCCTTGTTATATAAAATTACTTATGTCAACATTTTTATATAAAGTTATCATCTAATTTATATTATAATTCAATAATTGTGTTAAGAATTTTAGTAGATAATTTTAAGATCCACTTGTTTTAGCTATAGTGAAGTATTATATTCATTCCTTAAATATCTTTATCCTAAGAGTACTATTATTTAATAACTATTTTAATGGTCCTCCTGGTTCCCAAGTTACAGGCCCACCCTAGTCTAGAAACCGCTGTTGCACTATGTTTTTCTAAGATGATGTTAACTCAAAGGTAATACACAAGAATCAAATTTATAATTCAAATAATAGTAAAGTAGCTAACTTGTTAGGTAGTTCTTCATATTGGAGTGAAATAAATTCAAAATGATAAAAGCGAGATAGTCAAGGAAATCATCTCTAGTTGATTAATCAATCATGCTAATCTGTCACTCCACATAAAGTTGTTCATGGAGCGTGACGGGAAAATTAACTGATTGCAAGACGATTGTTTACCGATTATCATAGCTCTAGCAGTATGCGGTAAGCCGCTGTCGCATGCACAAGTTTAAAAAGTAAGCCGAGCATGCGCGGCGTCTGTCAAAAAAAGGCGGGAACTGTGCAAATACAAAATATTGTGCTGTGAAATCATGCATTTAATTTTTCTGTTAGCAAGTGTGATTTTTTAATACCTCAGTATTATTTTAATTAATTTTTAAGCGTTTTTGATAACAGTGCTGTATATTTTATTTGTGATTGTGTTTATGAAGTGCAATATAACAGTTAAAATTTTACTGAAATGTTTTGTAACTAAGCGACGTACTGAAAATAATGTTTTTTTATAGGAGTTGAACAACTGATATTTTAAGGTATTTTATATCTTTGTTTTTTTTTTATTATTTTTTGCATACATACATATTATCATGTCTTTCCCTTGTGGGGCAGATAGACCCAAAGGCCACATATCGCATCGCTTATTGATATGATTCCTTAGATTTTCGCCCAATCCCTTGACCGGCTTTTACGGTCTGTGCGGGAAGAAAACCAAGCTTGAAAGAGCTCTTTATTCATATATACTTTTAAATATCCCTTGGGCATTTGTAAATCCTAACGAGTAAAATATAAGAACGTTAGTACTTACTTATATAAAAAAGTAAGACATGTTAAATAAGAAAGTAAGTACCTAGGTAGGCACTTGGTGATACATGCGCATGCATTAGTATATAGTATTGGTCAATGGTTATACTGTTTAGTGAAATGTACATGTACACTAATAATGTAGGTACCTATAGGGCGCTAATACGATAGTATTTTCTTTCGTCCTGGCTGGTAAATGAATTAAAATGAAAGTGGAAGACATCAGTGTTTCGTAGATAAACAATTAATATTGTATATACCCTTTTATACGACTGCCCAAAAAACAGTTTTTTATTTAGAATTTATAATTTTTAAATGTTGCTTACATTTAAAATTATAAATTCTAAATAAAAAACTGTTTTTTTGGGCAGTCGCAGTTTGTAACTATTTTTGTCAGTTCCTCTATTTCCTTTACAGATTTATAGGTATATGCCGGTAGAATTCTTACACTCTCCCAAGTAATCGCAGACTATAACTTTATCTTTATTTTTCTTTGAACAAGAACGTTTCTTCAAGAGTATCCAATAACTAAGCTTTTAAAAAATCTACCTTCCATACATACTTAATTCAGCTATTTATTTATGTGTGTTTTACATTTACCTTTAAGAAAACTCGTTGAAAATCAAGGAGCGAAAAAAGATGTAAGTGTATATATATTACAGGGATTTTGAACTTCGGTCCTGATTCGCAGAGCTACTCTGTATTTATATTAACTTACTCTGATGTTGTTTTGTTTTTCGTGTATGTAAGTGGCCAACATGAGTGTCAGATTTTTCAAGCTAACAGGAGCATAAACTTACTACTTTAAGTTATTGGAAGATGAATATTTTTTCATTTATGTTTTGTCTAATCTTTCAGATATGATAAAGGTATGTTTCACAGTTATTTTTAATCATATTTTATGGCGGTACCAAAACTCTTTACAGAAAATGCTAGTTGATAGTCACAGTTACTTACATGAAATTATATAGTTTTTATTGTTTTCTATACATTTAAAACGGACTTACCCAACCAACTCTAAGGAATGAGCATAGTAAACTTATTACGTAGATGTCAAACTATAAGTATCCATATAGATTTTAGGAGAGGTTTCGATATAATATGTTGGGATTTTTCAAGTTCTAAAAATGATACTATTTCCAATTGTAGATATTTCCTTTTACCTTACCTTTCTAAACTTTCTCATGTCAAAACTTTTTGTACAGCTTAGATCCTAAAATAATAACAGGTTATAAGTATATGAAGAATTTGATAAAAAAATACGTGACGCATCAAGGAAAACTCATGGGATTCCCACTGAATTGACTATAAGATATGTAAATAATAAAATGCCTGATGTTATTAAAACCTAATTACGTCGTCTACTACCACTATAAGTCCCCAAATGCGTTAATAGATTATATGACGAATCCTTATAATACATACGTCAATCTTAGTTACAGTGGCTTTAAAAATTTTGCCAAGGAAGACGTGTTTTTTATTCAATAAGATATATTTTAGGTATGTATATGTTGATGCGGAATCCAATTTTATATACCCATAATACGGTAGTTGCCTAATGTTAAGATTATATAAAATTTGTTTCTAATGAGACTAATTTCTATCTAAAAACACTATAAAGAACACTTTTAATTTGATATTGATTCGTTAAGTAATCTTAAAGCTTCTTTAAAGTTGGGTGAATAGGACCATTTTTTAAAGTATGAAAATCTTTAATTCCAATTATACTGTACTTTAGTCTGCAAAATTTATAGCAACTTTTATTATGAAACCATTACCATAAACGAAATATTTCGTATAGCTACCAAACAAAGTTCTCACGCCACCCATACAAAATACAAGCTTGTGACGTCACAAATATGTAGGCATTTCAGCGGCGCGTTTTCACGTCTAAAAATTTACGTCTAGAAACATGTGTCTTTAAAACTTTTATAACTGAAAGAGTTTTTTGTTTAGAAATGTATTTCTGTCGGTTTATTTTTGGCAGTTCTTTACATAGCAACATGAAAAAAATTTTAGTCAACATGCCCATTGTCAAAAAATATGTTGGAGTCACAAACCTAGTCTAGTGAATCATCATCTAAACTGTCAGCTTATTTCCATCTTCTTCTAAGTGTTTTTTCCGGTTGCGTCCTCAGCTGTGATCCGTTGTGTCCTGGGGTTCGCTAATGACAGCATAAATGCTGTGATATGAATTGGCGAAAGTTTTTACGGACCTGACCCTCCTTGGCTACCTAGTTTTCCGTCGTTTGATATAGATTTAATTTTAGTATAATTTATATAATACGTACTTATATATTTATGTTTTCCAAAACTTTATCGCTTTATCAGCATGTTCTAATAGAATAACATTTCAAAAGAGCCTCATGCTTTTGCCAAACTTCAAGTTCTTGTTATTTTAAAATATGGACAACTAAAAATCAAAACTGTTTATTCCTTTGGTCGTCTGGCGGAGAATGCCATATTTAAGCATTAATTCCATCAATTCTACACATTTGTTAAATTTGTGTAGTATGGTAAATAAATAAGAACCCTATCTTTTCTTTGCCAAATTAACGCCAGTGTTGCCCTATATATCAATTTGTTCAGGCATTTAGAAGCTATGAAAATAAAGAAGCTCACGTACATACAATTTTACATAAATGAAATCAATTACTATAATACTACTACTTCTTTAATAAGGCTATAATTATTACCTATTTGTTATCTCTACTGGAGTTACTCCGTGTCGGCCCTTTGGAAGGTTAGCGTGGGGATGTAAATTTAACACGTAGAGACCCCAGAAGTTGATGTAATGAAGGTATGTAGTAGGACTTTTGCTCAATTCCACCAGTAGGGTTCACGAACGTAGCGTTTATGAACATTCGCAACAGTAAGCTTCAAGCTACGACATCACATGTTTATAACCGCGACGCCTAATTAGGGTCATCAAACGATAGTAAATAAAGATATAGTTTTACGGAAGATAAAACAGTGATGAATCGCTAAGTTATTCGCATACTTCCTTTAACTGACACGCGTAAGTAACATATGTGTATGCCAAAATGACTAATATGAGT
This sequence comes from Rhodophaea formosa, assembly GCA_963082605.1. Classification (NCBI taxonomy): domain Eukaryota; kingdom Metazoa; phylum Arthropoda; class Insecta; order Lepidoptera; family Pyralidae; genus Rhodophaea; species Rhodophaea formosa. The sequence goes on along the minus strand of OY720213.1, from coordinate 14,313,490 downwards.
CCAAAGTAAATACGTTTTAGTAAAAGTAAGCATGGATGTGAGATCACCTTTTAAACCTTTTAAGTAATTAGGCACAAGATAAATAAATACAAATGTAACATATAAATGATCCGGCTTTCCTTTTTTTATTTTATTATGCGTGGTTCTTTTCTGGAGAACACTCTTATAATTCTAAGAAGTAATTTTTTTCTCACGTCGTCAGGTAACTAAGTCAAGTAAGTTATTATTGTTTATTGATTATCTTCATAACATTCGTTACATGTCAACTCTTCACAATCATCACATGAAATAATTTCATTACATTAATTAAATCATTTGAGTCAAAAAACAAAACTTATTAAAATAAATTAATACAATTTTAAACCTACATTTGACAAAATTCCTTGTATGAGTATGGTGCCGAATCAATGAGCCAGTTTATGCGATATTGCCATATTTTTAGGGTTCCGTAGTAAACAAGGAACCCTTATAGTTTCGCCATGTCTGTCTGTCTGTCTGTCTGTCTGTCTGTCTGTCTGTCTGTCTGTCCGTCCGCGGTTTTACGCAGAGACTATAAGTACTAGAAAGCTGTAATTTGGTATGGGTATGTATATTAATCATGGCAAAAAAGTGGTAGAATAAAATCTTGAAAAAAATTTTTTTTTAGGGTAGCTCCCATACAAGTAAAGTGAGGGAGTAATTTTTTTTTCTCTATTTACCTATTGTGTGGGGTATCGTTAAATAGGTCTTTCAAAAATATTGTGAGGTTGAGAACACCATTTTTTGATTAAGGGCTCCGTTTCCGAAATATTTGGTTTTAAAGTGCGAATTTTTGTTAGAGGTAAGTGTCCCCCCCCTCTATCTGCTAAACGGTTATATATAGATACGTGAAAAAAATTACAGCAGTAGCATATATACTGAAGTTGAAAGGAAAACTATCAAAGCTGAGTAGTAAGTACAAACTAAAAAGTTATAGGCAACCAACTTATAAACTGTAAAATTTCATACTATTTTCATTGTTAGATGTTTTTGGTCGTTAAACTGTAAGGTGCGAGTGTGAATAGTGTGAACTCAAAGTTGTCATTCGCAACTACGGAACCCTACACTGCGCGTGGCCCGACACGCACTTGGCCGGTTTTTTTTATAGTTGTATTTATTATCAAACTGCTCTTGGTAGTCGGATGATCTGTAGATACATACCTACATAATTAAGCGTACCTATTTCCATTTCTATATATAAGCAAATATAGCAAACACATATTAATACAGGAAGTATATAAATTGAAGGAAAAACATAAAGATCTCTCATAAAACTATAGCGACAATATCAGCATGACACGGATTTATATTGGATCATAAAAAAACGTAACGTAACGAATTGTTTTTTTATATAGGTATACATAGAACAGGTTATTAAATATAATATTATGAGCGTCGAACGTGTTAAACATAAATATCATTATGCTGCTAAAATAATAGCAACCTTCTATACAATGCTACTATAACGTTGCTTTTAATAACACCGTAAGTATTTATATTGTTGTTTTGTTGCCTAGGACTTATCAAGTCACATAAGTATGCAAAGTTTGGCCCTGAATCGCATTGTGTTTGAAATTAATTTTATCGAAAATCAATTAATTGCATTTCCAACATTAGACCTATAGGAAAAGTTGTTCATATTGACGGGCTGAGTCGCCCCTCTAAGGATCGGAAAGGATTTTATTAACATATTGTATTGTAATGTTTGGTGTGTGTGAATCCGACTCGCACTAGGCTAGTTTTTATTTAGACTTCATCTATTTACTCGTTTGACGATCTCTACCCTCGCCACAAGGAATAATAAGAGAACAACTCTAATACGTACAGAGTTTCTTCGATCCGACACAAACGTAGAACCTCTGACAGAACTCGGAAGAAACTCTATACAATATCCTGGGCGCACACCTTGCCCAGTGGGAAGATATTCCCTTTGTGGCGGTCGATAGACTACCACTTTAATCATACATAAGTATGTATGTGAGCTCTTTATTCCACTATAGCTTCTAAAAGCCTTATGTATGACATATGCGACATTTTTTTAGATTATTTGTTTTGCGCTTTATACGAAACTAATAAGCAAGCAAAACCAGAGTTCAATAAGGAAATCGGAGTAATCTCGTTGTGAACGAGTAAAACTAGAAATAAAGTTTTAAATACTTAATGGGCATGACCTTTACCTTACATTTACCATTTCAAGTTGATACTAAATCGGGAGAGCTTGTATTCAATCCATTACCGTCACTTCTCTAACTTTTAATCAATGTTTCGGCTTTTCTGCAATAGGAATTTATATATAATTCATAAAATAATCTAATACATTTAGATTATTTAATGAATTATATATAAATTTATTTTGCTTTGTAAACAAATATCTAAGTCATAGTCACCTGCTGATAATGTATCTTTCTAAGGGTGCCAATATTTTAAAATCTGTCCCGTAAGTAATTATTAAGTTAATGCATTTTATATTAACACACATTCAAATTTTTCCTACTAGTACATACTAATAGTATAAATACCTATACCGTAAATAGATGTCAAAAATTATGAAATTTCATAAAATTCGTAAAGGTTACCTATTATAAACAAGAATAGGTTTTGTACGAATTTTAAAACACCGAAAACGTTTCGTAATTTTTTTATTTCCTATCATTTCATTTTACTGAAAATACAATTGCTATATTGTTGAATTTCCGATTATTGGCAGTTATTTTTTTGAAAGCTATATGCTTTGTATTGCTACCCAACGTTTCAACCGCAAACACTATTGTTATATGTTTTGTTCAACAAAATATTTATTTCCATATTATTAAAAGACAACATTTCAAATGATAAATATGTATTTATCATTTGAAATTTTGATAAGCACTATGGCATCACCACATTAATAAAATAATAGATAAGAAATCTCCCGGATTTTATCACCTTATAAAAGAGCCAATAATAAAGGAATCAGAGATAGAAAAGTGGTTGGTTTGTTTACAAACCAACCACTTTTCTATCTCTGATTCCGGCGAGCGGGCGGCGCTTCGGCGGCCGCTGCCGCGGCACGCTCGCATCGCTCGCTCGCCTCGCGCATGCTTGGTTTATGTAGAACCTAACGCTCGTCGCTTCGCTCCTCGTAACCTACCCCTAGTTTTCGATAACCAGTTCCTTTCTAACACCATATTCCTAACCTTTAGAGACGAGTTTTCGTAAACCATGAGTCACGGAGTCAAATATTATAATATGGAAAAAGTTACTTCTATCTTTAATACTTCTAGAATATGAAATTATTCTTACCAAAACATTTATCAAAATAAAATTACGTGATTCGATTTTCGGTCGGCAGTTTGTCTAAAAGACGAAAAATATGTTTATGAAGGTTATAGAAAGAGAAAATATGGCAAAGAAGCCATTTGGCATTTAAAACGTCGTTGTACCGTTTTCGAGCAACTAAAATTCTAACAGAAAACATTCTTGTTTGTGATAGGTTACCATTCGTAAACCACCCCGACCACACGTAGTCCTATATCTGAACTTTGAATAATATCAATATCATTAGGTCTTTTCTTCGTACAAACTGTACTCGTAATTCGAATCAAGCATTTCTCAGACGCATTTGATTCTGGTAGCTTAGGAAAAATTATTCGCTAAATCTATGACCAAATAAAGAAAACCGTTTCAGTCCTGTCGTTCGCCCACGCGATCTGGCCCAGGTTTCGCGTGAACAGAGAGCTGGCGAATATCTTGACCAAAATATTAGCTTTGCCATCCAAAGTGGCAATGCTGCCAGCCTTCTGGGCATGCTGCTGCGGGGCAACGAACGACCTACTCAGCTTATTTTATTTGCCATACTGAACGAACAGCCTTCCCGTTTGGGACCGTTGAGGTAGAGACGTTGCGTTAGTTTAGGTACGCAAGGTGTAGAGAATCACTACATAATTATGTGTACGAAATAAAACAAAAAAAAAAATAACTAAGTCCTCCGCCTGGTCTGTCTGTCTGTTTGCTATAAACTCAAAAACTACTGCGCGGATTTTCAAGTGGTTTTCACCAATAGATAGAGTGATTCATGGGGATGATTTATAAAATAATAAATGCCTGGTTGCAGCCTGGGAGAGCTGCTAGTTAGAGATTTAGGTACTTTTACACTTTTGTCACTATATGTAACTTTGTACTTAAGTATTTAATTTCAAAACCTTTATCACAGTTAACATTATTCCTTATCTCTCCTTCAGGCATTTTCTTTCAGATGACTTTATATAAAGTTTAAATTTACAAAGAAAATAAAACAATTTAATTGCTAATCACGTTATGCGATAAGTTAGGCTTCGTAATTAGATTTTTAACTCAATAACTACTTTCTAAAGTAATTACCTACTGGATTTATGTAATGAACCCGTTGTGTTTTATGTGATGGAATTGAGAAGAATAGAAGACCACGGATCGTTTTAATTAATTTTATATGGACATTCCAATTTTAAAACCTTTTTTTTAAATACATATTTTTCAGATCTAGAATAGTATAGCAATCATATATTTTAAAAAAATCGTGTGAGTGATGATGTGATGATATATATCTCTTTGAGAACTTCTTTTTTCTGTCATGTGCGAGAATTGTTGAGAAATTCTCGAGAATTTTTGTCGAAGAAAATATCTATACCTCTTAGTATAGATATTTTCTTCGTAAACTCACTAATCTACACCGGAGTTTTCAGTGTTAAGCAGTTCTTTATAAACATGAATAAATTTTGATTCAATCGACCACCAGAAAGTAGGAAAAATTTAACTTGTATGGTAAGCCATACAAGTTAAATTTTTCCTACTTGCATACAAGCAGACATATTTACGAATAATCGTATGCTATGCTGTTGACCTATATTCTACTTTTCACGACAATCACACAAAAATACAAAAATTTTGAAGTAAAAGTGGCATATTTTTGCGATAGCGAATAAGTGGTAATAAACGTACAAGTGCCTACCGTCGCGACTTGTGAGGTGATATAATATACCTCGAAAAGTACATATTTAACCAGTTGTTTACCTTTTATGGTATCTCGTAAATTCGCACCGAAACTTGTTTGTGATGAACTCAATACATTTTTATTAAATGTTTTTCTCGACTTACTGTGAGTGTTATTTTTTGCTCAAGTCTTATCCGCGTATTTTTTTTACAAAGTACTTATACTTTATCCAGCGATCAAAGTACCTTCTTATACAGCTGTACTTACTCTAATTGTAGCCACTGTACAGAAATCAGCATTTTGGTTTCAAGTAAATAATAGTGTTGACAAAACTTTCTCGTTTAACATGTAATGTAAATATCGAACGAGTATCACTGCATTACGTAACTTGTTGCCAAAAGATCACATTTGCATATATACCGAAATATTTAGGTAGGTAAGTAGTTTGGTTCTTCACAGACGAACTTACTTAAATAAAATCCTAGACCAACATTTTGCATTTTGATCTGCTCAGTTATTTCCCCCTATCTTAATATTATTACACAGAATTTTTTTGTCATATTAATAACCAGAATTTAAAAAAAAGCCCTTCCATCCTGTTTGCTCAGGGTGACAAAGTCATCTTTCAATTAAGAATAGCATACACACATACATACAAAGACGTGGGTCTCATAACCTTTTTTGGTCGAAGATTAACATAAGCTGCTTTTAAGTTATAAACCACGTGTAGAAACTATTAGATTACGCAACTTGATATGTTATTAAACTGGTACTATAAATATTTTCAAACAGTACATACAATTAACTACAAAATAAGTAGTAGGAATAACCATAATTTTGCCAAGCGTATTAATACAGCTTTATCTCTTGACTAGCTCCGTGGCGCAGCGGTCAACACGCCTGCCTGCGACACGGATGGTCCCGGGTTCGATCCCCGGTCAGGTCAAGATGGAAAATGATCTTTCTCTGATTGACCTGGGTCTTGAATGTTTATCTTTATAAGTATCTATTCTAAAATATAGTATTGTTGAGTTAGTATCCCATAACACAAGTCTCGAACTTAGGTACTTTGGGGCTAGCTCAATCTGTGTGATTTCTCCGTATATATTTATTTATTTTATTTCTATTTGCAGGATGAAATTGCCACTGGATCCACGGCGCCTAGCCACCAACCTGTTCCCGATTCTGCGTTGGTCAAAGGGCTACAATGCTGGAACGGGCTTAGGGGACCTGATCGCCGGCGTTACTGTGGCGCTCACCTTGATACCTCAGTCCATTGCGTATGCATCATTAGCGGGATTCGAACCACAGGTATTATTTGTGATTAAGGAGTGACAAGACTGCGACTGGCTTGGAGGACCTCATCGCAATCGTTATATAGCACTTAAACTGATACACAGGTTTTGGACTTGCTTCGGACACAGGTACATAAAGCGTGTAAGTAAATTGACCCTTGAAATGCCCTGAAAAAGGTTCCTTAGGACTCAAAATTTTTTTCAACATTTTCACACTAAGGTGAAAATTAGTATGGGTATAATATTGTTTTTAAAGGTCGCAGCTTTTGACCCATACGAAAAGTTGTTCATATTGACGGTCTGAGTAGCCACTTTAAGGGAATTTTAAGGGTAAATTTACACGCTACAAATTAAATGTACCATTGACATATAATAAAAGGAGTGACTCAGCCCGTCAATACAAAGCTATTTTTTTTAGGGCGCCAAAGCTGGAGAGTCTTAAAAAAATATGATATTTGCGAAATGTCGTGATTTACAGTTTGATCGAGGTAATTAGTCTCTTGGGTACATCCTCAGATGCGAGTCAATAGTAACCGTTAGTTAAATATAAATAATGCGTAAATGTCTTCACAAAAATATAATAGGTACTTGTAGGCCAACCGCCTATTTAGATCCCTCAGGTTTATGAAACATGCGCCTCGGAATCTTTGCTTATGGATTTCATTTGACCAGTTAGAGACAAAGGTGTATCAAATAAATATATACCAGATATTGAATAGCAAATAACAATATTGGTGTTAACGCTACAATAAGGATAACTTCATTCCGGCCGAACAAACAGCATAATGCTTTGTGGGAGGCAAACTGAAATAGATCATCGAATAATTTGCAAATACCGCTTCGGAATTATAAACAGCTAAAATTCGCCCGAATTCCACACTGTTGGACACTGTTGGTTATAGTAACACAAATATTTGGAAACGATGTTCCGGCGCCCGTGGTTGCATTAATAACCATATTATTTCAGCCCAACGAATCAATTTTATAAAAAGGAATTCTGATAACAATTATAGATTGCAAAATGTTGTAGACATTCTATTTAAACTTTACTCTGTACTCTCAATTTGTATGAATTCATTAAGTTAAACGATCTTTGATGCGACTAATTAACAAATTGCTGTCGCTTCATAAATTATTCATTTGGAAATTATTCGAAACAGTACAACTCGGCTAGCACGATATTTTTGGCTAAACATCTTAGTCGTTTTACGACACTTTTGGAGTATCTATGTCACTTGTTACACTCCTTAATAGGTTAATGAATTTAATTCCAGTAATAATTGTGCACTTTTATGCACTGTTACGTGTTCCTGATAAATACACAGAGGTATTATTTAACAAATAAAATAAACGTATGTTACTTACATAAAATGCACTGGAAAAAAGTAATCAAAAATGAATAATTCCTTACAGAACAACTGCGAGCTTGTATTTTGTATGTCCTAGTAGGAGACCAGGCATTTAATGTATCAAATCAATGTATCAAAATGATGTAATAGCAATAGGTTAATACCACAAAAAGATAACTCCGTTACGGTCGAACAAATAACATAATTATTTGTTGGAAGCAAACAATGAAGTAGATTACCGAATAATTTGCAAATGCCGCTTCGGATTTATAAACAGAAAAATTTCACAGAATTCCACCCCGTTGAACAATGTTGGTTATGGTAACACAAATATTTGGAAACGATGTTCCGGCGTCCATGGTTACGATAATACTCATATTATTTTAACCCTCCGAATCAATTTTATGAATGTGAATTCTGTTTAAAATTGAAGAATAGATGGCGTCCTAGACATTCTTGGTATTTCAACTTAACTGTGTACACTTAATTTGTATGAATGAATTTAGTAAAACGATCTCTAATGCGATGAATTAACAAATTGAATTTGCTTATTAAATTATTCATTCAAAAGTTATTCAGTCTTGACCTTAATGATATTTTTAGCTTAATAAGTAAATCATTACAGCATACGCTTTTGGGTATGACGCTCCTAAGCTAACCTGTAAATACGGACTAAATAACATAACCAATTACACACTGCTATGCTTTACATGACAAGAACTTCACAAATACATAGTAATAGGCACTAGCCTACGATAAAAATATTGTTACTTACTCACAACAAATAAAAGAAAACAGAAAAGTGACTCCTTACTTCCTTATAAAACAATTAGACGCTTGGATTCCATATACCCAGTTAGAGACACAGCATTATATTATTAATCAAATTAGAAAAAAACAATATTCGTATTAGTGTCATAAAAACGACAACTCCATTACGGTCGAACAAACAGCATAATGCTTTGTGGGAGGCCAAATACGAAAAAGATCACCGAATAATTTGCGAACTCCACTTTGGAATTATAAACAGCTAAAATTCGCAGAATTCCACCCCGTTGGACGATGTTGGCAATAGTAACACAAATATTTGGAAACGATATTCCGGCGCCCGTGGTTGCGATAATACCCATATTATTTTAACCCTCAGAATCAATTTTATGAATTAACAATTTGAATTTGCTTATTAAATTATTCATTCGAAAATTATTCAGTCTTGGCCTCTTTAGCTTAATCGAGTCATTACGGGATACACTTTTAGGTATGACGCTCCTAAGCTAACCTCTAAAGAAGGACTACACTACAGAACAAATTATACTTTGCTATGCTCTATATGATGAAAACTTCAGAAATACATAGAAATAGGCACTTGCCTACGATTAAAAAAGGTGTTACTCACTCACACCAAATAAAAGAAAACAAAGGTTACTATATCTATTTCCCTTTAGAACAATTAGGAACTTCGATTCCATATACTCAGTTAAGAGACAAGGCATTATATTGTTTATCAAATTAGAAAAAAACAATATTCCTATTAGTGTCATAAAAACGACAACTCCATTACGGTCGAACAAACAGCATAATGCTTTGTGGGAGGCAAAATACGAAAAAGATCACCGAATAATTTGCGAACTCCACTTTGGAATTATAAACAGCTAAAATTCGCAGAATTCCACCCCGTTGGACAGTGTTGGTTATGGTAACACAAATATTTGGAAACGATGTTCCGGCGTCCATGGTTACGATAATACTCATATTATTTTAACCCTCCGAATCAATTTTATGAATGTGAATTCTTGGTATTTCAACTTAACTGTGTACACTCAATTTGTATTAATGAATTTAGTAAAACGATCTCTAATGCGATGAATTAAAAGGACCTCGACCATTATGGTATTTTTGTAATAATAGCGTGTACGAATATGATATGTTAGCATATTTAGGTGAAGTGAAACTGTGAATAAAGGAGTCTGAAGCCAACAGTCATATCATTCACAAGTACGATTGGTATGGCAATTCTGCCATTCAGTGCCTGCATGCACTGTATTCCCAGCAGTTCGCGCGTTCGTCGCAAGAAATTATTACGGTGCGAAAACATACACTATCCTCTAAATAAGGGAACTTGCAATCAAAATTAAGCTCTATCCACTCAACTTTACGACTTAGTAATACGAGTACCTGAGGCTTACTTAGAACTACGTGCCTACAATACAAAAAACACGTGTTACTTACAATGCCAGCAAAAAAGAAAACAAATGCATGACTACTTCCTTATAGAACAACTGCGGGCTGGTTATTTTTACTTTAATTAAATAAATAACCATTCTCTTATTTTCCCTGTCTTACTTGATATCCAACTACAGGTCTGACCTTGGTTTAAGTAGCACTGATTTCTCTACGAGCATTTCAGTAATTTATTTAAAATAGGTTTAACGTAAATGAGCTAAAAATGGTCAGTGAACAAATCATAGAAAAAATATTCAATAATCTCGCCCTTTTACTCTTAAAATTTAGTTTCATAAATGATATCTTGAGTAAAGTCATTGATCATCGCGCGTCCGGAATACGAGTATTTACTTAAAGTTGCACATTACACAATCATGACATATCTAACAGAAAATAATAAAAAATCAGATCAAGATCAAGAATCAAATCAGCAGAGTATGATGCTACAAAACATTTTGTTGTACATGTATACATTCTTGCACTGGAAAAACAGATGGAACAATATTTTGACTCGATTTCCTTTGTCATTGTAATATTCCTGAGTACAGGTTTTTTCTAAAGCCATATTTTATGATGACTAAGTATTTTTCATATTGTAAAACAAGCTGTTTTAAAATACTTATTGCGCTGTTTCAAAACATTAAACCATTGGTATCAATGAAATCAATGCGACAATGCTATGATAATACGATTGTAACACCGAATTGTATTCCTGTTACAATGATTGCCACTGTCCTTTACTCACGATATTGAGGTCACTGAGCTGTGACATCCGCAGCATTGTTATCATTTGCAATCAAATATACAAAAACACCTCTTAGCACTACTTTGACCATTTAAATTAGAAAACAGTAGAGAATTGTGTCCTTCTTAATGTTTTTTGTAACTTATCAATGATTGATCTTTTCATAAACCAGGTAGGTAATGTTGGCGTGGTAAACTTTTCTGGTACATTGGCAGGAAGATAAAAGGTTGGTGGGAGCTCAAAATTTTCTTTGACATTCCCATGCAAATTGACCGGGTGACTGAATATGATTGTATGAAAATGTCAAAAAAGTGAGTTTCCTGCATTGGTGTCATACGAAAAGTAGTTTAAATCGACGGGTTGAATCACTTCATAGGGAGTCCAAAACGGTCAATATTTCACCCGGTATAGTTTGTATCTGAATATCAATTAAATTTTTAAGTTTCTAATATTGGTTCTAGGAAAGTAGGTAATTTCTTATAAAAAATGTGCAGTCTATACAATTACATACAAATCAAAACGTAAGTATAGCCCGTATAATTATTACGTTTTTGAGTTTTAATAAAAAAAAAGAAACATTCCGCATAGGTGTGTACACGTGTTACATCAAAATGGATAAACTGCTATTCAAATGACATAACAACAGGCAAAACAAAACAATAGAATTGATGATGATGTTTTTATTTGCCATTTCAAGTTTGTATTTCTGGTAAATACATATATTTTCTACGAGAATGCTAGCCTTACGTGATAACATGAGTCATTACTAAGTTCACGTTTTCATGTCCTATTATGCAAATTGTCGACTTCCTGAATAAAAATGCAGAAGTGATGTTAGTTTATTTTTAGCCTATTCAACATAGAATAGTTATACACACCAGTTATTCATGCTTTTGGTGTTTTAGAGTCCAGGAGCCATCATTAAGTCTGCTTGTCAGATATAATATTTTTACACGAGATTTTACTGATTGTAGTTTTGTCATGGATAGGTATAGAACCCTATTATTTGCAAATGTATTGAAAAAATCGTTTCGATTTTTTCAATACATTTGCAAATAATAGGGTTCTTATGACATCGAAATCTGTATCGTAATCACAACCGCTCAAAAGCCCAATGCCACAGATGCCAAATTTAAACTTTTTCATAGAATCTGAGCAAAGAGTTTTAAGTTCAGCATAAAAACTTTTTTCTGATTCGTGAGATGTGATTTTTTAAACCGACTTCGAAAAGGAGAAGGTTATTAATGTACTTTTTTGGAGAAAATAAACCTGAGTAAATGTACCTGATTATTATAAATGTATTTTTACAAACTGCTTTAGTTCCTAACTTTTATAAATTCCTTATTTGCTGAATTGCAATCTTGTTTTAGTTTATGGTAATCGCAAATGTATTGAAAAACGTCGTATGATATTCGTACGGTAAACTGTCTATTATAGTCGTCGGTTTATTATAAGCACTCGGCTTCGCCTCGTGCTTATAAACACCTCGACTATAATATCAAGCTTACCGTACTTGTATCATAATGTACTTACTATTAAGTGACGTTAAAAACAATAAAGGATGAATATTATATGATTTGAAATCAAAAATGTATTAGTAAGTGTTTATTAATTGGATACATCCTCGTGATAAAATTTGAAAGTTTGTATGAATATGTACTAGAAACGAAGGGATGTTTGTCAATCCTTCGTCCTAAACTTTACAATGTTATAGTTAGCTCATACATATACCAGAATAGCACATAGACTATATTATTTACATAAATTTACAAAAACATGGACTATTATTTTCTCAATAATTTCTACGATTATTTGCATGGCCCGATTTGCTATTTTTTTTACGGCAATAGGACTCCGTATCCGCCGTCTATTTGCAAGACATCATCATCATCATCAGGTCTTTCTAGTCTGCACTGCAGGAGCACGACCCTCTCTTTACTACCAGAGCCATATACTAGCCTGAGTAGACAAGTATTGCAAGACATAATTTTTAATATTTGATTGTCATAAAAAGTTATTTGTTAACATAAAACTTATTTAACTTACTCCTATGCATAGGTCTGTATGCATAGATATGCATACATAACAAATAATATGTCAGATTTTGAAATCCTATTAATAAATGCCACACCTATGTATCCTCCCTTACTCTACAGCCCCCTTATTTACTAACTCGGATGATAGGTGTCGACGCCTATCAATCTATAATTTGCAGTTACAATGCGGGTTTTGCTTGCTCGAAATTTTTATTTGGAATACAAAAACCGCATTGTAACAGCAAATCCTAGATTGATAGGCATCGACACCTGTCATCCGAGCTAGTAAATAGGCCAGCTGGTGCGTCTATTCTTTTGCAGGTAGGTAGTAAATAAGTCTCTTCCTTCTTGAACCTAAAGTGTTGTGCACGTATGGTAATGAGAAAGCTAAATGTGTATTTTATTTGCAGTATGGACTGTACGCGTCTCTACTGGGGGGATTCGTGTACGCCTTGATGGGAACATGCCCTCAGATCAACATCGGACCCACAGCTCTACTCTCTCTCCTTACGTTTACTTACACTAACGGGACGAACTCTGACTTCGCGATCCTGCTGTGCTTCATCGCCGGTATCGTCCAGCTTATAGCTGGAGTTTCACAATTAGGTATGTCCTCATGATTATTACTACAACTGCACTATTCTATCAAGATTTTAAAAAGTTAGATTCCAAAGTAAAACTTGTGTTGTGACATATTTAATACTATTACCACAAAAGAAAAAAATACTACAAAGTATACAACAAAAGTCTCTTTTTACAGACAACATAGTCACACATTTTTTCTTATGCTTATTAAAAAAAATTTATAGGGTTGAAGTCGGTTTTTGTTTTTTGTTTAAAATATCTTAAATTATTTATACATACTGCTGGCGTGTATTTATGCAATGAGAAAATATCGTAGTACTCAATAAAAATATACTTTGAGAAAATAAATTTTGTACAAGCTGGTGTAGGTACCTAAGTTTAAAATTCGTGGCTGTATAAATTATTTATTTCCGAAACCGTTTAAAAGTAAGGTTGCAATTTTAAATTATGTATTCCTTTTAGGATTTTTGGTGGAATTCGTCTCTTTGCCAGTGGTATCTGGCTTCACATCAGCAGCAGCTCTGACTATAGCATCGTCTCAAATCAAAGGACTCCTTGGGCTGAGATTCAGCGCTGAAACGTTTATCACCACGTGGCATGGAGTATACCAACATATACAAGATACGAGGCTCCCGGACACCTTGCTGAGTCTGGCTTGCTGCATTGTGTTGATGGGAATGAAGGTGAGTTTTGCCTGAAAATTAGAGCATAGTTTTAAGGTTTTCATTCTTTGAAGTAACATTTATTCCGAAATACAGTTAATCCTTTCTATATCATAAATGCATACGTACGTTTGTTTGTTTCTTATACCGTTTTAACCTCTATATTCATCACAAGAATTAATAGGAAGTCTTAACTGTAAAGATAGCGACCACATAACTTATAGTATTTTATGCAACGGTTTTATAATAGGGGTCTTAAAAGGTGAGTGGCGCGGGTAGCGATATGAGCGAGCGAAGCGAGCGAATATTGCTAATAGAGGCGCTTAGAGCATTAATAGAGGCGCCACGAGCCTTTTGAGACTTAATTATAAACCGTTGCATACAATATTTTTTCTACGACTTTCAAAAAATGCGAAACTAGTAAAACATCAATTTTGAGTTTGACAACTAACTCGCGGGAAATGTAAATAATGACAAAATTTTGTGTCTATGGTTACCTTCTTTTTTTAATTGATGTTCGCTTTTGTGTTCGCTTGACTCTTAAAAATAAAACTTTTTTTGCATCACGAAATCTAGGTTTAATAGTCTGTGGCTGCTAGCCGTATCGTCATAGCGACATTATATTACGGCTGTGCCGTACTGTTATGGAGAATAGAGTATAGACTTATTATGGATGTTCTTATGTTTGTGTTCTTGATCATATAAATGACAGATAAAAGTACAGGAGTAGAAAAAATACTTTTCACAACATCGGTCTGAACAAACCTGTTTGCCTACTTAGTTTTATAAAAAAAAGATTCTGAAACCTACAGACGACTTTTTAATACCATCTCAAACGTAGCATAGTCGAAGCCGTACAGTTCTTTGGGCACATACTGTCTTTGCCTAGCGGGAGATCTTTTTTCTTTCCGCTACGATGCTTCATGACTTTACTTAATAGTTCATTATTTAAACCGTGAAAGCATTACAGATTCTATTAACGCATTTTTTGGAGGACATAGTAAGAAAAGGCTCCCTTTCATCACGGAAACTGTTCCCGAGGGATCGGCATTAAGGCGAATGGAGCCGCGTTCAAAAGCTAGTATATCAATGAGCAAAGGGCACGGGAGTCTTGCAAGGAGTCATTGCTTTAGGAGGATTCTTAAATAGGAGAGGCGTGCAATCTCTTAACAACTATTCCTGACTATCATTTGTATTTGTATCCCTTCCCGATTTTGTTTTACATTTGAGTAGCTTTGAATTTATATGAAACTAGCAGCACTTCCCAGCTGCGCCCTGCCATTTTATATATACATACCAACGGTCCTCTTGAACCACTCTATCTATTCAAAAACTGCATTTAAATCCGTTGCGTAGTTTTAAAGATTTAAACGTACAAATAGACAGATGTATTGTACAGCGGAAAGCGACTTTGTTTTATACTATATAGTGATATAATAGTGATTTCACATAAAGTTGTAATTATAACTTGTACAATAAAGTAACACGGCTCTCACACGGCTATCACGTGCTAGGACTCGGATCTCTCATTGTAGTCAGACAGATGTTACGTACTCTGATGACACTCATTCATGCATGATTACAGTCGTGATTTTCAGTCATAACTCAATGATATAATTGACATTTATAGGTATATTACTGGTTAGTTGCGAGTGAAGAGTTATGTTCCTAATTATTGTTTCAAGAAGTTCATGTAGTACATATATCTTTTTGACCCCTCCTCAATTACCCATTTAAAGATGAAATTCCCATATAATCTGACATTTAGTGAGTGAAGTCACAAAAACAGTCGGGATAAAGAATTATCCAAAGCAATTAAATTGAATCCAGGCCTCTCAGGTGGCAGAAAGAAGCCTTAACAATTACGCTTCTCTGAGAAGTTACGCAATATGACAAAATTATGTCTCTAACAAGGGTTTTCTGAAATAAGTGTGTAGTTTCTAGATGTTAAGAGTAATAGTTTTTTTAAAGTAACATACTACCTATTCAGACCATTATAATGTCTTTGTCCTTATCGTAGGCATATTCATAATAGGCCAAGGTTAGGCTCAAATACTTTACCGAGTCTTATATGTAATGAAAATGAAGTTTCCGAATTTACGCTCCACCGTTCCCGTTATGGATTGTTTTCGTGTTCTTTTGTTACGAGTTACGAGTCACTGATTATTTATTAATAAGTTGGACTAAGTTGCTTAGTTCACTCAAGCGAAACCGTGATCTTCTTGATGAAAAGATGAATCAATCGAGATAGGTTTGGTTAGTTGCCTAGCCAACCGATAAACTTTAAAATGCTAAGATAATAATCGCATTATCATTTTAAAAAAGCCAGCCAAGGATGTTTTAATATAATTTTAAGATATTTCAGAAAATATTCTCGATTAAAGAACAAGCAATAACATAATAAAAACACGACAGAGTGACCGAAAAAATTAAGCAGTGATGATGCAGGAGTTCTAACGATCCCACAAATTCAAATCGGGTTAGGCATTGAGGAGTTAAGGTGGATAAATAAACTCAGATATACTAACACATGGCTCTGAACACAATATTCTCGTTTATTTAGTTCTCGTATAATTAGTCTCAAACATACCATGGCGTTGAACGCGGGGCGTCGGCAAAGAAGGGTTTGAACAATAGCTAATGACGCAAAATAACCAACAAAATATGTAATCTAAATCTAATTTAACAAAAAATAAATCAAACGACTCAGTCTAGACTCAGGGAATCTTGCAGTTTATTTTTTACTAGCTGATGCCCGCAACTTCGTTCGCGTGGACTATATGTACCGGCGTATTAATATACCATACATAAGAAAATACTTGTAGCAGTGTTATAAAATTAAATGGCATTGCATTGGCTGTTGCTTAAATACTGGAGAGATAAAATATAGGATTCTTTTAGACTTTTTGAGCCACCGACACGATAAGAAGACTATATAGCTAGCTTCAAGTGAGCCTGCGCTACTTCACCAAACTTTGAGGTATGGGCAGAGCGCCTTCAACCTATCGCATATCTCCATAAGGCCTTCGGGAGGGACGGACCTCGTCTTTAGGTGTTGCTTGTGTGTTCAAGGCTTGGAGAGACAGCAAACTATCATGTTTTGTCGTATGGGCACAGAATTAATAATAGTTGGTATGGGCTGAAAACTACGTTGCCAAAAGAGGGACCGTTGGGCGGTCACCAGTAATATGAGCTAATCGTACTCTACGCACTCTATCCCAGAGGAGAGTGTGACTTTTTAAAATTGTCGATATAAAATTTAACATGGTACTTAGTGTATAAGATGTTCTAAAACTTCGATTTTTTCACCTCAACAAAAAATACTAATCAGGCTGAACAACTTTTGCTACAGCGTCATTTTTATATTTCCTAAAGTTTACCTGGACCATTATGGTTCTGCGTCAAGTGTTCCAAATCTTCAAATTAATTACCTCAACAAAAAATGCTCATTAGGTTGAATAACTTTTGCTAAGGCGTCATTTATTATTTCCTATAGTTTACCTGGACCATTATGGTTCTGCATGAGGCGTTCCAAATCTTAGATATTTTTATACCTCAACAAAAATGCTTATCAGGCTTAACAACTTTTGCAAAGGGTCCACTTTTATATTTCTTATAGTTTTTGCTTTCTATTATTCTTTTTAAGTATCCCTCTATCCATTTCAGTCAAAAATAAATGTACAGACAAAATATTTTTACTGTTTTATTATATGTATAGATAGATTAGTGCAGGTTATTTAAAATCAAAAATTATAAGTACCCTGGACACGAAAATCCGCCTATTTTTTGTAAATAGCTGGACCAATTTCAAAGCATTCAAATCGCTTTAATCGTACAGTCACACAGTAGACGTACAAAACACACACACACAAATAGTGGTCAAAATAACACCCATATATTTGCGACAGAGGTAGAAGCTACAAAAAAAAAGTAAAAAATCTGTAGGTAATTCTAATTAGTGACCGACTGAAGGTTCGGTTTCGGTTTCAAAAACGTTCGGCAGAAAAATAGAATTTCGGCGACAGTTTCGGTTTCGTCATAAAATCCGCCGAAACTTCGGCATCACCGAAACTTTACGTGTTCGGGTCAATTGGCGTCGCGAAATGCTCTTCTATAGTCAATCCAGTATAGACCCACTACTTGATTGGGTCTATACTTTACATAAGAGTATTGAATTTGTTACATACACATTACATTTATTAGCATGTTAAACAATTTGAATACTTATGTGGTAAATATAGTGCATTTAAGTACGTATACATTAGTAATTGTTGTCAAACGAATCAATCTCTCTCAGCAAATACATACAACAATACATACAAGCAAATAAATACACCTATACGCGACAAATATATTCAGATGCAGAAATAAATTACACTTAGCTTTAAGATATCTGCAGCAGTGGAAGTTGCTAAACACAACACTTGCTCAGAAGTGGCAGCATCAAACTTGAGTTTACTTGCGACTGAAACTTGCAAACCGCAGTTGGTAGTTACTTGCAAGATGTGCAACTGAAAATTATGTGTCTTTGAGCTTACTTTTGTATGAGTCAGGTATTTTTTTCTTGGAAATGATTAATTTTGTGTAAAATCTTTCATAGTTAAGTTTATTTATTTTTCTAGTTTTTTGAGTCACAATCATAGTTTTACGCTCCCTACATGTCAAGCAAAAATATAATTCCTAATTTTCTTTTAACATGTTCTGATGTCGTAACAACTATTTTATTTCGTTCCACTAATAAAGATGTCCGTCTACATCCCAACTAATATTATAAATGCGAAAGTGAGTTTGTTTGTTTGTTACGCTTTCACGCCGTATCTACTGAACCGATAATTATGAAATTTTGCAAACACATAGGTGAGGGTACCGAGAAGGACATAGGCTATATATTACGCGGGCGAAGCCGCGGGTAACAGCTAGTACAATAATAAATCAACAACAAGACAATTTAATTGTGGCGATAATAAACTGTTCTGTTTTTACTTTCGCGCTTTGAACACATAATTATTTATATAAACAGGACTTAGCACGAACCTTATAAGTTGTTAACGAAATTGTTTGTCATTATACTTACAACAATCAGTAAATGAATAAAACTTAAAAGCCGCTTTGAACTTCCACTTTTGCCCTACCTGCCGCGGCAGACTTTCTTAAAGATTTATATAACCCTGCATAATATACTGATTGCCATTAAATCACTCTTAAGTTGTTTACACCGTCAAGGAGAAAGAGATTTAGTGCAGAGTATTGTAGTATTGAGGTCGACTTGAAGCTGCCTCAATACTACAACTCTATCTTGAAAACATACAAAACTATGTTTTTTCAATTTTAACTTAGAAATGAGCTCATTTAGGTTTTGATTGGACGGCTCATTTGCCAATTTTGTCACGGTTAACTACAGTCAAATCCGTAGTCAGTGTTCGACAAGTACTAATTGTGCAATCGCCCAATTTCACTGACAGCCGACGAGCTCAAAGTAAAAAGTGTACAGAATGGACTCTAATTTATACAACCAATTCACTCGTAGATTTCAAAGAACATATACCTAGTTCATTCATTACACAACGAATACCTTAGGTACCGTTTTCTTCTGGATTTCATTATTTTTATCAATACTGTAATTATAATAAGTCGATAACGGTTAATAGAGGCAACATCTATGAACCTTTACGTACCTGAAATTGAAGTATGCGGTATCAAATAAAATAATTAACTTTCAAATGTTATCCTTCTTTAATCTTTTTATGTTACGGCATAGGTGATGTGCCAAAATAATTGGTAGGTACTGAACGCTCAACCTTTGATGACAAAGGTTAAGGGTACACCAGATTTGCACAGCTATCTGCATGGGATTTGCACAGAGCTGTATCATATAGGTCTATAAGGTAAAGGTACCTATTATATCTTGGTTTGCAATTCGGATTTTATGGCACATATAAAGTAGAAGCTAGTTTTGAGATTAGATTACTTTCCCCTATACAGTGATGCATGTTACTTTATAACCTACGTCCTAGTTTTATTATATAACTTTTATCCTGTCGATTCTAATTTCAATTATTCTTTTTTAGGGTTCCGTAGTAAACTAGGAACCCTTATAGTTTCGCCATGTCTGTCTGTCTGTCTGTCTGTCTGTCTGTCCGTTTTACTCAGATACTATAAATACTAGAAAGCTGTAATTTGGTATGAGTATGTATATTAATCATGGCAAAAAAGTCGTAGAAAAAAATCTTGAAAAAAATTTTTTTTGGTTAGCTCCCATACAAGTAAAGTAGGGGAGTAATTTTTTTTTCTCTACTTACCCATCGTGTGGGGTATCGTTAAATAGGTCTTTGAAAAATATTGTGAGGTTGAAAACACCATTTTTAGATTTAGGGATCCGTTTCCGAAATATTTGGTTTTAAAGTGCAAATTTTTGTTAGAGGTACGTGTCCCCCCCCTGTATCTGCTAAACGGTTATATATAGATACGTGAAAAAAATTACAGCAGTAGTATATATACTGAAATTGAAAGGAAAACTATCAGAGCTGGATACTAAGAGCAAACTAAAAAGTTATAGGCAACCAACTTATAAAATGTACTGGAAAATGTAAAATTTCATACAATCTTTATGTTAGATGTTTTTGGTCGTTAAACTGTGAGGTGCGAGTGTAAACAGTGTGAACTCAAAGTATTCATTCGCAACTACGGAACCCTATACTGCGCGTGGCCCGACACGCACTTGGCCGGTTTTGAACTTGTTTACTTTATAACTATATTGTAAAAAGTGTGTGTATTAATGTTTGTCACTTGTTAATGCTCAGACAACAAAGACTCTACCTACATATTTTTATGAAATTTGTCTTCCAAGCGAAAAAAAATTTAGTGTCACCATTTAATTTTATACCTATGATCTAAGAGTTGAAATTAGCACTTACATTATTTATTATCACAAAATTATTTAGATTCCCAAGAAAATTCGCGGGCGTAGTAAATGCTAGTAATATATGTTTGTGTTAGAAAAAACTATTATCGTTCCACTTACCAAAAAAATTTGTTTGGTTTTGGGAAATATTCTTTGCGTTTTGTTTCCGCTATTTTTAGTGAAAGACAAGATATAATACTATACTTTACAATAATTCTCTTTAATGATATTATGAATTGGTATACAATTATTCATGAATTACCTACTAACAGGACTAATTTAAAATGTGATTAATTCACTAATTGCAGATTCAGTTAAAAATTTATAAAATTATTTATAGTCTTGTATGTAAGTGTTAGTATAATTGTAAAAATAAAATTGACATAAGTACGCTCGTACGTATTTTTCTGTGGAAACGTAATTTCCCCTGTTTGTTCTACATTACGGTGTAATATAATTAGGTGTCTCACGTGTGGGAATAAGCCGGAAAATGGACCCCAAGCAGAAAGGTTGTTATTCAATTACGCTCCTATTATTTCAGCGTTTGGTCTTTTTCTTGGTTTAAGAGGCGAATATGCTATACTTTATATTGAATTAGCTATATCGATGGATGTCATCGTCGTCTAAACGTTTTTCCCGGTTGCATCCTCAGCTGTAATGCGTCTTTTTCTTTCGTGTGTGTAAGTGGCCAACACAAGTGTGTAGTGCGTTGGAGCCCAAGGTGTATAGCACACCTTGGGCTCCAACGCACTACACACTACACACTATGACATCGCTTTGGATGGACAATGGATATTTGTATGAAAGTCATAATAAGAAAACTAACAATACAACATAATAGTTTTTTTTTTGCATAATGCTGTTCTGATAAACTCCTTTAAAATATTGTATGGCTTCCTACCTTCCTACATACTAATTGATTTTCAACTTCACTGTAAAATGAGTTTCATCAGATATTACACATGTAAAAGAGAAATTTAACATGTAAGCGCGGTGGCCTAATTGGTAAGGCGTTTTCGTTCAAAGACTAAAGGCTGCTGTTCAAATCCTGCCCACGTGGTTTCTCCATATCTTATTTCTTATTCATAACATTATATGTCGTATCCCCATTCCTGCTTGCTTACATGTAAAGATGCTCCCACTGGCTGATTTAATTTCCTCGCAGTCCGTAAAAATGGTCGAGCGATTTATGCCATATCAATGTGCAATGTGGCTATCAAATATCAATTTTTGATTCCATTTTTCTCATATATGCCGACTATATGTTTAGCGTGGCCATCGGCTATCTATACCGTAAGGGACAAAGACATTAGTGTGTGTGTAGGTATACTTAAGAATACTTGTTCAGTATCATGGGGCAACTGGGCAACTTAAGTTATTATATACGGACAAATCACACAAATTGAGTTAGCCCCAAAGTAAGTTCGAAATATGTCTCAACAGGTCGCATTTCACAACCGATTTTCATTAAATTTTATAACATTGGGTCTCTGGCGCTGAAGACCATTGTGAGCTCGCTTTAACTTATTTTAGCTGGGTACCTACATGCGAGGTCTACAGCTCACAGATCCATTAGTTTAACTATCTATACATACTAGCTTTGTCCATAGTTACGTTGATTAATCAGCCGTTACCGTATCGATGATTAGCCCTGTAGGTATAAATGGCATAGGAGAGTTGCAGTAATTTCTGCTTCAATGAATGACCTTATGTTGTCATACGTGGCAGATTCGACCTTACAATTCCAATGGTCAATACGTATTGTTTGCCCTATATATGTCAGGTATAACACATAACGTAACGAAGTGAAAACATAATAAGAGATTCAAACAACCTGGCAATATTTATGGAATCAGAATACGTAACAGAATATGCAAACGAAAAATAAAGAAAAAAAGTATATTTAGGATTCCGATAGAAATTTGAATAACTGATGGATGACTGAATTTGTTTAGGAGGTACAATTTTTTTTTCTTGCGGCTTTTTATTCTATCAGGGATTCCGATTCCAATTTTGCCAGGTTGTTCAGAATCATTTTATATTCAGTACAATAAATTATACCATGAATGATGTTAGGCTGCCAGTGGGTCGTAAAACTTTTCTAAATTATATTATATTATATCATATGTACTCCTGGAGTTACAGAGTATATCACGAGATATAATACATTAAAATGACACAAAATACATAAGTTAAACTAATTTTATCAAAAATAAAGTCTGAGAAAGTATTGTAGAAAACGTTATTCTATGTTATAATATTGTTTTAAAAAAAATGAGAGTTCTTATAAATTTAAGAAGCGCTATTTGTAGCGCTTCTTAAACCGGAGCTACCATATTCAAATATTGTTATACTGGAAAGTGAATCCAAAGAAAAAACTCTAGTAATACCGTTATTTTATGTTTTGAAATACGTTCCAAAAACAAAAAGGCAACAAAAAATATGTGTTTACACATTATTTCAGCACACATGCAATATTGCGATATAAATACAGGTAACTTTTAACGACCGCGTGTATCAGTGATACATAAACAAAAGAACATAGCATTTAATTCCTGGTTATTTTTAACATAGGGTACAGCGAAATGGTTACACTGGTAATTTAAGGTTAAATATTCCCAATATGCCCAGGTATTTTTTTCTAGGACAAGAGAACATTGCCAGTTTTACATCTTAATTTTTAATCTTAAAGTAAAATTACCCCGTATGTATAAATAGGTATTGCTGTTTGGCGGTAGAGATAGGTGAGGGCATGTCATATATATTAGAATATGATATAGCATGTGGTCCCAACCGGCATATACCTAGATGGTATGGAACCATTCGTGCGTGAATATTTTTCGGGAAGAAGGTTATGATTTTTCAAAAGTACTTTAAAAGTCAGATACATGTATTCGCGTGTATATCCTAAATGAAATCAAGTCAGAAATAACAATTCTAAATCGCTATCCATTTACGAATTGTTCGCAAACTTTATAAAACTGAACTTTTCAGACCTTTAACCTCAACAATTTCAATACTGTTATTTAAATTCGATACATTAATGGTTTGAAAAGAACGATAACTTTATAAATAAATTAAATGATAGATTAACTAAAATAAAATGTAAAGAGAATTATACGTATTAGATAGTTATATGATATGCACGAACTATGTTGAGAGGTGTCAAATAAATAGTCAAATAAATCGAACGAGATGATATCCTTGCACTAATTTGTTCTCCCAATGATGTTTTTATATCCCGACAATCCCGAGGCTCAACTCTTTACGTAGATAGACATGAGCCGCAGTGGTTAAAACACGACGGGCCCGGGTTCGTTCCCCGGCCAAGTCATGATGGAAAAACGTTAATTTTCAGATTGGCTTGGGACTTGGATGCCTATAAGTATCTTTTATAAAATATAGTATCATCGAGTTTATATCCTACACATTTACATACTACAGAAGTTTACAACTTTCTGTGGGGATAGCCCAATCTGTTTGATTTTTTCCTGTATATTTATTTATTTATATAGAACCTAGGGATATTCAGGTAGAATAAAATAAAATATTAATACAACGCAAATCTTTTTCAGGCTCTGAAAGACATACGTTTGAAGGAGTCAGAAGACGAGAAAAGTCGCCGTAGCGCCATATTACAGAAGTTCCTGTGGTTCGCGGGTGTGGCCAGGAATGCTGTCGTCGTGGTTGTCGCATCAGTGGTGGCGTTCTTCGTGTACCAGGACAAGGATGAGCCCTTCATATTGACAGGTATGGGTTTTCATTTGAGACCTACAAAAACTAAGTACTTGATTACAGAAAATGTTTGAGCTATATGTCCAATAAAGCACGTCTTGCTGTTCATCGGATAGTGTTGTTGCCCACCCCTATGTATGGAAGTGAAAGTTGGGTATGGCAGTAAAAGCATGAAAGTAGAATAAATGCGGTAAAATTGCGTGCGCTTAGGAGCATGTGTGGTGTAAATTTGAGAGATCGAGTGAGAAACGACGTAGTGCGGTAGCGATGTGGAGTGAAAGAGGATATAGTGACAAAAATTGAGAAAAGAATGTTAAGGTGGTTTGGACATTTAGAAAGGATGGATGAAAGAAGACTCGCAAAGAAACTATAAGGCAAATGTGACCGGAAGAGTAAGTTAGTGCCGGCCGCGACGCACATACCGTGACCAGATTGCGGCATTCTTGCCAAGGGGCAAGTCAGGGGTACCCGAAACCGGCGAGCATGTATGAAAAGAATGATGGATGTAGATGAAGCGAGAGAGTAAGGATCTTAGCAAGTGGAGGTCCTTCGTCTCTGCCTACCCCCATGGGAAAGTTGCGTGATAGTATGTATAAGGACTAATGTTGGATACTAAAGAGCGAGGAATCTACAAAAATCTTTGGAAGTCACTGTTTGTTTCAATTTTTGACTGTTGGTTTCTAAAGGAAATACAGTCATTACTTGTCTGTCTTTACAAATGTCACAGGTTCCAAATGAGGATGTAAACGGAAACTCGCTTGGATGCGGAGGTCGAGAACATAACCTAGTAAACTGAAGCTTTCCTGTTATGTAATTGACTTAATTAACAATTTGCTATTAAATAAATGGCGATCTAATGGCGATGCTTATAAAGTTATGTAAATTAGGTACCTCTTTAAGAGTTCAGTTCAGTCGAGTCATATTAACACATATTAGCCGTGTGGTTCTAGGCAGAGTAAAATAGGACCACTCCAACTCTTCATTTAGATGTCGTAAAAGGCGACTTAGGAAACACAAGCTAAACAAAGCCTATAAACATCAAAGAGACCTCTCCAACCCGTCTGGCCAGCGTCAAGAGTGTAAGCCAAATCTTCTGACTGCTGTGTGGTAGTAAAGCGAGGGTCATGTTCCTGCAGTGGAGACTAAAAAAAAACCTGCCGATGATGATAATGATATTAACACATAGATGTTTAGCAAAAAAAAATACATTAGTTATTATTTATAATTTCAGGCAACATAACTCCAGGCTTGCCAAGACCAGCACCTCCTCCTTTCTCGACGACCGTTGGAAATACAACGTATACCTCGGGAGACATGTTCTCCCACCTTGGAAGTGGATTGCTAGTGGTTCCTATTGTGGGCATCATTTCCAACGTCGCCATAGCTAAGGCTTTCGGTGAGTACTTTTTGTATATAAATATTTTAAAATTATTGTTTATATTTTTAATTTATTTCAATTTCAATAGTTTATATGATACTAGTAGTTTTCTCGCGACTTTGTCTGCGTAAATCATAGCCTATGTCACCCGCAGATAAATAAGCTTTCCAATGGAAGAATATCTAAAAATCGCGCTAGTAGTTTTCGAACCTATTAAATGCAAACAAAAAAAAAAAGTTTTAAGTTGTTTTTTGTGCAATAAAGAAATGACATACAGTCGTGGTCAACTAATTAGGGACACTAGGTATATCACTAAAACACAAGATCGTCCGTCCAGTCCATAAATATTTAAAGGTCAGAAAAGCAAAAAGCTAGTTGCGATTAATATTATTTTTAAATAAACATATCATTGCCATTACACATAATTGACTTGTGGGTGGACAACTTATTAGGGATACGTAAAATTTTAACTGTAAATATAAATAAACCAGTAATAATTTGAATGTTTATTACATAAAAAGTTTTCATTTATAAAAATACAATACAAAACGAATCATAAAACGTTTGTTTAATAACCAGTATGGTTGCCTTTGTTGGTTATAACCATTTGACATCGGCGCGGCATCGATGCAATCAAATTATTACAGGTTTCTAAAGAAATATTATTCCAAACACCTTGAAATGTCTCGTAAAGCTGAGCTGCAACTTTTTTCTTTGCTTCATACCATAGGTGCTCTATCGGGTTTAGGTCTGGGCTGTTTGCGGGCCAATCTAATACCGTCACTGACTGTTGCGCTAGGAACGATTTGACGGAGTGCGCTGTATGTTTTGGGTCGTTATCGTGTTGAAACGTCCACGAGACTGGTAAGACTTCTTCAGCATACGGTAGCATCGTTTCCTCCAATATTCCTTTGTATTGGAATTGATCAAGTTTGCCCTCAATTCTTTTTATAGGTCCTACTCCATTTCCAGAAAAACAGTCCCAGATTTGTATTTTGCTGCCTCCATGTTTCACCTGCTTCTTCGTGTACTTTGGTTTCATTTCGGCTTTAAAGGTCGTCGCACGTATTGTCTGCCATCGGATGAAATAAGATTTATCTTGGTCTCGTCAGAAAACAGCACATTTCTCCATTGAGCGACAGTCCAATGTCCATACTTTCTTGCGAACGCCAACCTTGCTTGTTTGTGTTCCTTCTTCAGAAATAGAACTTTTCGAGCAACTCTTCCTACTAGCTTTACCTAGACCAGTCGCCTTCTAACGGTCCTCGCTGATACTCCAGCAGTCGGTTCTGGTCCAAAAACCTCGCTCTTGATCAGAATGGAATCCTTAAAGGGGTCTCTCTTCACGAGAGTGACCATTCTGCGATCGTCTTGTGGGATTGTTTTTTTTGGCCTCTTTCTTCTAGGTACACTTTCCGTTGTTTCGTGAATTTTGAAATAAGCCACTGCATTGTAGATCATGTTTTTGGAACATTTTAGATGATCTGCAATTTTCCGGTATGGCCATTCACGACGATAAAGATTTATTATAACTTTTCGCATTGTCACAGTGTCACTATGCGTCACAGCTTGTTTTTCGACCCATTACTTTTAATTATTTAATGCGTTTATAACTCGCACGCTAAGAATGTCGTTTTTCAAATTGGCGCCGAAATTATAAATTAACAGAATACAAGTTATTACTTTTTAATTTTTTGTATTTAATAGGTAAAACTGATGTGTCCCTAATTAGGTGGCCAGTTCGTCTGTACCATAATTATGATTCATGTTATTTAATTAAGATTTTTATTAGGATAGTAGGTTTTATTTTATTTTATTTTATTGTAGTCTATTAACCAGAGTACTTGATAGTGAATATATTTACAAAGTAACAATCAGTTATCTCGAATGAAGCTCACAATAATAGCATATGAACATTCAATATTGCATAATATTCTACCTGTCCCTAATTAGTTGACCACGACTGTATATACATACAGTCAAATCTTTTCTCTTTATAATAATAGTATAGATTATAAATTTAGTCCTAGATTTTATGATTGTATTTATTACAGTAACAGTATTTGATGGATGTTCTTGCTGAAGCTATATTCAGAGTACGTCTAAGTCTATAGGGTACTAGGCACGGTTCTATAGAGGTGTAAGTTATAATGCAAAAAGTATTAAATCAACCGAGGTACAAGGCCTTTTTTTATAAAACCATTTTTTAAAGATTTATGGCGTCATTAAAAAATTTAACCAGATTACAATACAAGACATTTCTCACCCTTAATTAATATTTTTTTATTTATCCTATTTGGGTGTCCAATTGCTGGACGATGACCTCCCCTTTCCGCTTCCGGCCATCCCTATGAAGAGCGATAGTATAATATAATTATTTACATGAGAAAAGACAGAAAATACGAGTAGATAACTCTTTTCGCAAATAATGTAGTAAATAAATAAATTGGATAAGACATGTACTCGTAGAATTTTATAGACAACAGTTACTTAAACAAAAATAACATCAATTTACTCAACCTAAATAAATGAAGCTATGAAAGATATGCATCATAGATGTTCAGTGTGCAATCTCGGTGAATCTGCAGTTCAGATTTACGATGTCATTCCGCTTCATATCAAATAACAGCCACGATACACCATAAACTGATATTATTACTCGTGTTCCTATTACTATAATATTCCAAAGTCTAACACAAGACGTATATTTTTGAAATTATCTTTCTTTGTGACGTAAGTTTTGGAAGAATGTTTAATTAAATAACTGTGTCCCAGATAACTTTTTTTGAAATAATGAAATGTAATGAATTACATATGCAATACTCATAGAATTGGTATTCTGTTATGATATAACAAAAAGGCTTGTAAAACTTTTGAACATTCGACCAAATTTTGTATATCATCATCATCATCATCATCATCATCAGGTCTTTCTAGTCTCCACTGCAGGATCACGACCCTCTCTGTACCACCAGAGCCATATACTAACCTGAGTAGTCAGAGGATTTTGTATATCATCTTTACCTATTTGGATTTCATTTACTGCACATTATTTGTAGTGTTTTTGTCACAATCTTGCGCGTTTATTGTCTTTGAAATTATAAACTTCTTGCTGAAAAACAAGTTAAAATCGCTTCTTGCATTTTTTTGTGTAATACGAGTTTATATAATGAGGAGGAAAAATATTTAGTTAAAGTAATACAAGTATCTCAAAAATATTAAAGAAGTCTTAATTAACGTAGGACGTGAGTTCAACCTATCTACTGTTGAGTTATATTGGACCAATGTTCTTAGAAATATAGACGTTGATAATTTGGTGGGAGGGAAAGATTTTAATATTTCTTATTATTACAATCTAACTCCTCATTTTATCGGAGTAAATTAAGAACAATAGGCGATTTAGATTTTTAAAAAGCTCGTCAAACTAATTTATTGCTTTATTACCGTCAACCAGAGAAAAGTAATGGTAATTTGAAGAATAAGAATTTAACTCGCTCTACAGTGAACAATTTATCGCCAAGAAAATAAATTGAGCATTTCGAAATTATCATAATTGGCATTGCGAATAGAAGCGGCTGTCGAAGTTATAAACGATTTATTAACCAAGTTTGTGTCATGTAGGTATACAGGAGCTTCATCCAATATATAACATACTAGCTGTTACCCGCGGCTCCGCTCGCGTGATATATAGCCTATGTCATTCTCAGTACCCTAACATATGTGTATGCAAAATTTTATGATGATCGGTTCAGTAGATACGGCGTGAAAGTGTAACAAACAAACAAATAAACAAACAAACTCACTTTCGCATTTATAATATTAGTAAGGAAGTTAGGATTTTTCTTCGTGGCTATTTGATTACGTATATAAGATTATTCAGAAGCACCTGACATTGCTTTATCAATTATCATAATTGGTAATGCGTATAGGGGTAGCATTATTTTAGTGGGTAGAATTTATTAGTTGGATTGTCTAGTATACGCTCCCTTAACCTATATAAATATAAGTTTTAATGGCTAAATATTTGACTATGTAGGTACCTATTATCAGATTTTTCAGTTGATTTAATTTAATTTTCTGCCAGCATATTTTTATTTTCGGGTACTAATGTTAGCCAAAACAAAAGAAAAAACTTTGAAGTTTGACGGCAGCGTTGAGTGTCGCAAGTTATGTATAAAATGACAGATTGCGACGAGAGGTGTTACTGTCATTTCATACAAATATGCGACACTTGCTACCGCTGCTAACTTTACATGTTTGCCGGCTAGCCGGGACTCCGTCTGAAGCTCGAAGGAACTTCAAATATTTTTATTCCACAGTGGACTAGTTTATGTGGTTTGGGATATATTAAGTACTAACCTTTATCCCGCAACTTAATCCGCGTGAATCATAGCCATGTCACCCGTAGATAAATTTTCTTTCTATAGGTGAAAGAATTTTATAAATCGGTCCAGTAGTTTCGAAGCCTATTCAATCAAACAAACCATCAAATCTTTCCACTTAAGGAGGCACATTAGGCACAGTAGCGACGCCAATCATTTTATTCCTTATACTTTACAAATAGATTATTGGCGTCGCTACTGTGCCTAGTGTGCGGCCTTAATAATATTAGTAAAAATTTAGTGAAATCTTCTGAAAGAAAACTGCTGTGGTAACACCTGGGACCAATGACGGAAATTATACAACATTTTTTAAGCATCTAGGTAACTTCATGATGAATTTTCAGCAGAAGTAGGCGCCAAAGTAATTGGTATAGGGATTATAAATTCAGAGAAAAAAGTAAAGCCTTAAATACAACCTACCTATTTAGTCTTAGAAATTTCTTGAGTTAATTTAACGGAGTACTTGCACGAACAATTCGTTTACGAAAACTTGTAATGCTCCCGGCATTCATTGATCCATTGTATTGTGATTTTCCTGTTTTTCATTACCTACCGGCATTTCCTAGAGATTCGGGCGAATTAGATGAATTACTTCTATTTCGGGCAGAAAGCTCCGTAAAATAAATCTATTGATAGAAAACTTAAGGCTGGTATTATGCGAAGGGTGGATGTACTTAGAACGCTTAAATTGGCAAGGCTGAATTGTAAATCACTGAAAGAGTTATTTATATTTTTTTCAAAGAATAAGTAGAAAACTACTGAACAAACGATTAAGCACGTTTTACTTGGTGACAGACGGGCAGACGGACTGTGAAGTCTCGTGAATAGGGTCCTGTTTGTCTCCCTTTGGCTAAAAAATATAACTTGTCCTAGTATTTGGTTGACAAATTCAGAAATTTGAATTTATTGTAGAAATTATTATTCTATCCTATTTATAACCATTGATGATGATGACTCTTCGAGCAACACGGCCTTGAGTCCGTGTTGCTCGAAGTGAAGACTGAACAGATGACATGCCATTAATTTAAAATAAATTTAAGTAAAGCTGCTGGATTTTTTTGCAAATTATGCACGTAGAATTCAATATGCCTTGCAGAGTAAAATTTTGTGAAATTATTTGATGTCAAAATACTATGGAACTGCATGTATACCTACTGCTACAAATTTTCTTGAATAAATGGATATACATATTATATTGTATGAAATAATAAATTCATCATAATTATATCCATCGTCGTCAGGGTTCATTTTCTGTTTACGAATTAAATATCATGTGTAGAATCGTAGACACATAACCAAAACAGCAAAAGGTTACATTTAAATATACAAGGAATATAGTAATCTATACATATACTAATATTATAAAGCTGAAGAGTTTGTTTGTGTTTTTGGTTGTACACGCTAATCTCAGAAACAACTGGACTTATTTCAAAAATCTTTCACCGTCGGATAGGTAGGTTCGTTATCCCTGAGTGCCATAGGCTAAGTATATACTATGGGCGAAGCCGGGGCATATAAATAATATAATCATCATCATCATCATCATCAGGTCCTAATAGACTCCACTTCAGGAGCACGACCCTTTTTGTACTGCCAGAGTAGTAAAAATAAGATAAACGAATCCCGAATTGCTTTGAAATTCCATTTATTGCCAACAGCAATAAATGGAATTTCAAAGCAATTCAGCCATGATATATGTTTGAGCAGTTATGTGCCTGAAAATCGAAAACTAAACCAGCCCAGCAAAATATTGTTGCTAAATCTCTATTAATTTATTCGAGCACATATGTATTTTCTATGAAAGTTGATAGGTATTTAAACAATCGAGAACCACTAACACATTGTTTTTCAATTATAACACAAGTAACTATTGAAAATATTTTTTCTTTTAATACAATGCCTTTAATGAAGCCAATTAAATTGTATTTCAGCACGAGGCCAAACTTTAGATGCAACGCAAGAAATTATAGCTCTCGGGGTGTGCAACGTGGCCAGTTCGTTCTTCCGGTCATTTCCCGTGAACGGCTCGTTCACACGGAGCGCTGTCAGCGACGCGTCCGGGGTACGCACGCCGGCGGCCGGACTCTATACTAGTATGTATTGGTATTGAGTATTTTTTAATTTTTTACAATGGTGCAGCAAGGGAGGGTAGTTATCCTCCCTTGCTGCACCTAGACATATCTTCCCGGAAAAATGCCCTACAGATTGGTGAAAACCCTATCAAAGTCGCCCCAGTAGTTTCCAAGCTTAGCCTATATAGATATAGGCGTATTGATTTAATTTATTATATATAGTATATACAGTGTAGATATTGATTGGTGTGTTACTGCCATAGTCGTATCATAATGTATAGTGATAGTGTCCGTATCATAAATAGCATAACCTGTGAAGGCTCGTATAAAGGGAACGCTGTCAGCGATGTGACCGAGATAATGGTCATTGTTTATATATTTTTAGTACCATAATGTATGTTCATAAGGTTTCCCTAAAAGGATCCTTTGTGCTGATAAGATATCACGGCAATTTCTATGACATAGTTTTTTTCGAGTTCCCAGAATTGGTCCTACAGGGAAAGTTGGTAATTTCAATAGGCTGATTTGATGGTTTGAGGTACAGCGTTGTTTAACCTACCATCTTGTATATACAAGATTATTACCATGCTTGTGCCTACGCGAACGAAAGATACTGACCACTATTTAGTCCTTTCGGTCATTTCCTGTCAAAGGCTTATTTTTGCGGAGCACGGCTAGCGAGTAGCGAAGCGTTTAGCTCTATACCAATACATTGATTTTATATTTATACAAAGATAGATAGGTACTTGCTTGATTTTCGTGTGTGTAAATGGAAACTGGTGTCAGGTTTTAAAGCCTAACGATATATAATAATGATGATTGTTATAGGACTAAGCACGAACTTTTTTAGGGTTCCGTACAAAAAATAAAAAATAAACAGAACCCTTATAGGAAAACTCGTGTGTTAATTTAATCCGAATAAATTGGACCACATCAGGTGAAGTTTGGTAGAATGGTGTAATCCTATGACCTTGACACAGATGCGCAAAGTCAATAAGTATTTTTTTTTCAAATAGGAGTCATTCTTACCATTATTTTTACACTTTTACAAAAAAAAAATAGAAGATAAAGAATGAGTTTTGCAAACCTTACTTTAGTAAATATCAATTGAAATTATAAGGCTATAAGGATCTCAAATGTATGTTATTGACCAAATCCCCGATCTCCGTAACCAGTAAGCCTGAAATTTTGAAATGTCTTATAACGGTCAAACCAATCGTACAATAGCAGGAAAGAGTAAATGAACATACTTGAAGCATACTTGCAGTTTATTCTCCAGGCCATATTCATTATCGTCCTTATTCAAAGAGTCTATAACCGAGCTACATAAAGACTAAATACGAGGCTAGTATGTGTTCTTATACATCTATTCCAATTTTTAAAGTACATAGGTACATGAGGCTTAAAAGTTAAGATAGTTTGGCAATTCGAAACAATGAGTAGTGAACGTTTCGCCGGCATGACAGCCAATCAATCTTCTCAAACCGCTCTAATAAACCCGTCGATCTTTCAGCCTGTCACTCTTCTTACTCTAATGAACATAGGGTCAATAGCATCTCAATTGGGTGATCCTACCCTCAGGGAATGTAGAAAAAAAAAACAATGCAAATACGTAGTACATATCTCCATGGCAAATACAGATAAAACTTTAACAATGTGCAGTGAGCTCTTCGTCAGCATGGGTGCCAATCAATTCTATCAAATCACTATAAGTTATATATATATATATATACTATAAGTTACAATAGCGTCTCAATAGTTTAGATGCAGGTCATCTATCCTCAGAAATACACTCTTACTTTAATGGTAAAGTAAAAGATATCGCATTTTTTGAATAATTCGGAAAAGCAAAAAGTGTGCCCTTCTTAGACATGGAAATCAATGCTCTCAAACTGCTTTAAACCCGTCAATCTTTCAGCCTATCACTCTAATTAGCATATTGCCGATAACGACTCATAGTTTCAGCCTCTATAACCGACAATGCTACGAAAAGTGTGCAACAGTATACACCTACTTACTACCCCATAAGCAAATATTTTTCTTCGTCAATTAACTGTGTTGAAGTTGCCTTTCACTAAGAGATAAAATTCAATTTGAGAAAATATATTTTTCGTCAACTTTATAATAGGGAGGTCAATCATAATAGATTTAATCTTCATAGCAAAAATAAAACGTATTACACACAGTCAACCGAATTATGGATCTAACCAAAACTACTATTAACTTAATTTTGTGTGACTACAGGGAGTGACTAGGTAATCCTAATCCTAACTTATATTATAAATGCGAAAGTGAGTTTGTTTGTTTATTACGCTTTCATGCCCTATCACCATGAAATTTTGCATACACATAGGTTAGGGTACTCATAAGGTCATAGGAAATAAATCACGCGGGCGAAGCCTTGTTAACAGCTAGTGATTATATAATTAAGAAAGGTTTCCTCTTAACTCACTCTTATCTATC
The DNA here is from genome assembly GCA_963082605.1 of Rhodophaea formosa. Lineage (NCBI taxonomy): Eukaryota > Metazoa > Arthropoda > Insecta > Lepidoptera > Pyralidae > Rhodophaea > Rhodophaea formosa. The sequence continues at coordinate 14,278,698 of OY720213.1, read as the reverse complement.
AAAATACATAAAGCAATACGCATACCTGAGCAAACCACATCGGCACATCACAATCGTTCCTCGCGACTGGTTATTCTGAAAAGCGGCGCGCATCCCGCGCACGTCCTCAATGTAATAATGCATACGAATACATTCTGCCCCAGGGACAGACATATTATTTTTCTAGTTACGTTGTGTTAAAAGAAAACTTGGTATTTTAATAATTGTTACTTAGTTTCATGCGTAAAAATACTTCTAACTGCGATAGTGGATAAACAGTGGGTAATTAACAAATGATTTGTAAAGTGTACTAAAAGTAGGATCAAAAATAAGATATTACAGAAAGCAATTCAACCTACAAGTCGATGTTTCCTTACATATTCATTCAAATGTCACAGATTAAATACATGAGGCGGAACTGAGAGTTGAGCAAACTGAAAGGCGAGTATCCCACGTACTTCCTCAATGTAATAATGCATATGCATACGAATGGTATTCTGTCTCAGCGATAGCCGATATATTACTCCTGGTAGCTTAGTATTACCAAAATAAATATTTAAAAGATAAGTTTGGTACTATATATTACTTTTACTGGCGATGATGAAATAAAATTAACACACGGATATGTTAAAATATAAAAGTGCTTATAAAAATATTAGAATTGTTGAGTCCAAATATTGCACATTAGTTCAACATTAGCATCGTGAGACAATCCTCGAGTTTCAATATGCTAACAATATAGATACGGCCTCTGGGCCGATACTTATCGAGCCCATCATTATAAATCCATCTCTTTGTTCTTAATAAAATCATTCAAATGTCACAAATAAAAAAATATTATTTGTAATTTACCAAACCACATCTGTGCATCACAATCGTTCAATGCGACTGGTTATTCTAAAAGGCGGCGAGCATTCCCCGCACGTCCTCAATGTAATAATGCAAAGGTACGAGATAGCAGTCATATTCTTCCGTATAGGGGAAACATAGGATTTCTAATAGGTTACTTAAATATCGAGGGAAACATTAGTATCTTTTTAAGATTATTATTTTATAACGATCAAATAGTAGGAAGGGATATTATAATCTATCGGAAATGCATAAAGCAGGTCAATGTAACCTCAAAGAAAAAGAAAAAAATAATAGTACCCAAATATTCAAATATTCGTGGCACCACAGGCGTCTCCTTAAGGTTGAGGAGAGAAACTTCACATAACGACAAAGATGTTTATTGTTTTAGCAACCGCAATGGAATAATAAATTTACTTAAAACTAGTAACTACTTATCTCTTAAACATATTGCTTACGTTTCACTCCATGTTACACATGCCGGTGTCCTAATTATTAACTTTTGTGTTTTGCAAAGAGTTTAAACTACAATATACTACAATAGTTTCTCGCGAGTAGTTATTCTGAAAAGACCACATCGGCGCATCACAGTCGTTTCTCGCGAGTGGTTATTCTGAAAGGCAGCGAGCATCCAGCGCTCGTCCTCAATGTAATAATGCATACGAATGGAATTTCGCCCTAGGGACACCGTTATATTCTCCTGTAACTTAGTATTGGAAGGAATTTTAGTTTTCTAGTCGGTATTTATTAAGTTATATAACTAGAGGAATGTTATATCTTGAATAAGTGATTATGAAATTAAATCCTTCTTTTGGGTTGGGTTTGGGTTGTTTGAACCTATCTTAACAGGTATTTTGCTATAAAACCATACAAATGATCAAAAATATCAAGATGCAGTTGTAAACGCGGATATTGAAAAGATGTCTTAGTTCGAGGTTTTTTTTTGAGACTCAATGCTTTTGCTATATGCTAGATCGTGCTGATAAATAGATGTGATGCCTATTACTACGTAAACTAAAACAAAAAGACGAAACTCACGCATACGTCAATTATGCTTGATAGAGCAGCTTTTACTATATTTGTACTTATGTTGTCCCTGAAAGGATATTTTGAAAGAGAGCCAGCATATCAGCGCACACGTTTTCACTGCACCTAATAATGCATACGAATGCAAACCAAGCGGTCTAAAATGCAATCCCGCTCGGGAGATCCATAACATTCTTTCCTGCTCCTCGCACTACGCTAGAATAAGCGATAGTGATATTTTATCAAAGTTTATTAAAGGAATAAGTCTTTCTAAGTTCTATTTTTAACATATCCGTAGATACTACGTTGATGTTTAGGGTCTTTTGCGTTGAACAAAAGCCCAACAGGGTAGGTTCTAAGATAATAATATCCTGCATAGCTCTCAAAATATATACCATTTTGAAGCTCGGACGACTATTAATAACCGCTGCTTATCAGTGATAAGAGTGATACACTATATACATTAAACAAAATAAGGTTAAATTTAATGAGATTACTAAAACAACCATGGAGACGGAACTTTCCTGCCAAATGCGAGTCCAACGTACACTTGGCAAGATTTTTATTAAAACTTGATGAATGAATTTAATTAAAATCTTAGCTAAGACTGCGGAACAAATTGTACTAAATCTGTACAATTTCGGCGACATTGCGGTGTTTACTCCAACAACAGCTGCGCGATTAACTCGCAACGCAACAATTTGTTAAAATTCATCGTTATTAAGTCTCACCGAGGACGACCCGCTTTATCAATGTAAAGGGGTTGTTTCGCTTTTGATGACGACTCCAGTAATTATTAAAGCAATTTTAGCAGCTGACTCAAAGGCGACCCCGAGTTCAACTCTAATTTGACCAAACTTTGTTGTAACTGGCTGAAGTTTATGTTCCATTTTATGTTCTGATCGAGTTACGCTCCCCAGAATTGTTGGATTTGCACGATTTGCATTACTTTCACGGATTTTGTTGATTGTGAATTCTGGTCGTAAATTCAAAGTAGGTAACTGATATTGCATTCAAACAGTTTGGAATTCACAATGTGCAAGAATTTTGTAAGACATGTTTGTTTCTTGTGGTTATCACTATGCCATTTAAAGCCATGCCTTTAATTTTTTTACAGACATACCCTAATTAGTGAAAAAAAAATATGTTACGTCGAGTATAACAAACCACTTTCTTTATGTTTGGTGTAACAGGGGTAATTGTATTTTTTCTATACATTGATTATTAATTAATATTGTCATTCAAATTAAGATTTTTAAAATAACAAAACATTTCAGATATTTCTTCGAATCGCCAAGTAATATTTTTTGTGTTTACTTTGGACTAGCGGTGAAGACAAATATACTAGTACAGCATAAATCATTTCACGTGAGGCCCGCTATTCGATAAATTTGAAAGTTCTCGTTGCTGTCCACCGCGCTCAAGTTCTGAGCTAAATTTAAAATTTAAATCCCTCGAAACTGTTACTGTATCACTGTCATATGATGGACAGGGATGGTATGATTCTATGTACAAAAGCTCCCAACGTAAAAACTTACAAAATGAAATAACTTAAGACTACTGTAATTTGACTGTTTGCAACTACATGCAGTTTGTTGCTTAATATCAAATATCACATAAAAAAAACTAAAACATAGGTTTTCACATCTAAATCATCATAAACAGTCAAACTTATTCAGTTATTCTACTATATATTTATAACTCTGAAATGCACTTTATACCGTAATGATGATATATATATATATATATATTTGTTTGTATTCTCTACTAAAAATGTTATTAGCGTCATTTTTTTGACATTTTTTCTTCATCGTTACTTAAATAAAACTAAAATTACCTATTAACTAATGTAAAATGGCAACTTTTCTGTTTCAGTTATTAGTTTAGATTAGACAGCAGCTATGCTAGCAGCAAATGGTCGCGAAGAAAAATGTACAAGTAGACGATAAATCATTTCACGTGAGGCGGGCTACTCCATAAATCTAAAAGTTTACGTCGCTAGTCCATGCGCACAAGTTCTGCGCTTAATTTAAAATTTAAATCTCTTGGATTTGTTACTGAATCAGTGCTATGATAGACAGGGATCGTTCGCCCTTAAAAAAAAATTGTTATAAGCAGAAAAACCAAAGAGAACCGCCACGATAGTACGGTGACGTCTTGCAACCGACAAAACATAGCTGGTTTAATGTCAACAACATTTTTTTAATAAAGTTATGATGGTATGCGTGCTAATGGTCTCATAACCAAATATACCGAGGACCGTGACAAGTTGAGAAGAAAATACTGAAAAGTGAACCCCGTAGTAGTAGTATATATAGGTATATTCCGTATAAGTATTCCAGCTGAGGATGCAACCGTGAACTCACTCGGATAAGAAAGAGAGAAAATGTTCCTTCACGTTTTGCCAAATTGCCAAGTTCTGTTAAGTCTGCTTAGAAACTATCATTAAATTGCCGTGTTCAGTTTTTAGTGATTAGTTTTTAATAGCAGTAAATGGTGATGAACACAAATGTACAAGTACACTGTAAAGCATCACACGTATGGCTCGCTAATCCATTAGCTAAAGTTCAATATATGTGTGCGTTATCTACTAAGAAACGGTGTCATTATAAGTTCTAGTAGGAAGCTCGAGTTCAATATATGTGTGTGCATTACCTACATAGAAATGTTATCATTATTAGTTCTAGTAGCCAGGGTTCAATAAAGTGTAATAGTGTTTGCTTTGGTATTTGAATAGTCATTTTCCATCAAAGATGTCCGGTGCGTGGATACCTACCCAGAAAGGCTGCGAAAATCGGCGAGTTCTTTACCATAGCTATGTGGTGAGAAAATGAATGTGTAGCAAAGGTGTAAGGCGATACGTACGTACCGATTTTTAGCTAGGCCTCTTTCCCAAGATGTTAAGCAAGGTGAGGAAAATAAAGCAACTTTACTAGCCTCATTTCTCGCAAGCCGCCTTGTTACAAATCACATGTTTGGTGTAAACGCGCCTACTCTACTAACCCTTACATTATAACATAATTGTGGCTGTTAGGCATATGTTTGCTGCTTATTACATAATAATTGTTTACTTACAGGTGTTATAGTCCTACTAACCTTGGCTCTCCTGACGCCATACTTCTACTTCATACCACGGGCGGCGCTGGCTGCAGTCATAGTTTGTGCTGTTCTGCATATGGTGGATGTGGCGATTATAAAGAAACTTTGGGCTACCAGCAGTGAGTACCTTTAATACCTTACAAAGAAGTAACCTAGAGAGAACTCTTGAAAAATAGCGTACTTAGTACGAAATATTAATTAACTTTCTGGGATACACGCTAATTATAAACTCTGATAGGTACCTATCAACAAATATACCTGTAGAATTTGAAATGATACAAAACGTAGATACATTGTTGTTAGACAAAAAAAATGGATCAAAAGTAGGCTATTTTGAAAAAAGTATTTATTTTCTCCAACCAAAATCATTCATATTTTTACACTTGTTTTGTTGGAGACTGGCGTCTGTTGAAGGCTATGCCTGTGTAACAGTATACCAGTGCTCTCACATTTGGATGTGTATAATAATTATGTTTAACTTTAGGAAATAGAATTATTCATTGCTACTTAGTGAACATGGCCATCTACTCTAAAGAAGTTTACGTAAAATAAAATATCCGATATTAGAATCGAAGATAGCTTGGCTCTATATTAAGATATAAATTTAAACAGACATTTAACAACACTGAAATGCGAATTTGTTCATGTACATTTGTAGACGATATGTATATTTGTGGTATATTTAGTTATCTGTTACACAAATATGTACCGATGAGCCACACACCTTACCTTTATCTGCGTTAATATTTTTGAACGAGCTATCGCTCGAAATTGAATAACTTTTATGGGGAAAATTTGGTTATGTTAAGTCAGTTTTTTTTAAATAGTACCCCAGGACTGAAGCGGCCTGCCTGTTCGTGCTTTACATAGTCTTGATTCTGTTTACCTTGCAAGAATGAAGTAATAATAAATTAAAGTCATATTTTGATACATTGGTTCTGAAATAGGAGTATGTAAAAGTTCTACGTACTAGTGTACGTAGAAGTTTACACACATAATAATAAGAAGTAGCAAGCCGGCGAGCTATCGGCTTGCGTCGAATCTGCAGAAATATATAGCGGCATGCCAAATGCCAGTTTTTGGCGATCTGTGCCTTTGTGCACATTGAAGGTACTAAAAAGTACCTAATATTGTATTTAATTAATAACATGTTTCGATAAATGATATATCACTACCAAAATAGGATGATGTTCTACAATCCTATCCCGCAAATATGAAATGAAAGCCTGGCGCGTAATGGCTTACGTCCACAGAGCAAGGAATTTCAATGTAGCTAAAGTGCTCGAGCTACACTGAAATTCCTTGCTCTGTCCTATGCACAGAGCAAGCTCCAATCTGCAGAAATCCTGTTTTGGAAACAAATTGTAGAAAACATTGTGTTGCAAATTTTAAAGAAGTAGAAGCAAGGGAGGAAAATCTAATCCGGGCCTTTTATTATATTAGTAAACCTTCAGATTTTTTTTTTTATTATTTGTTGCAAAGCGAGTCATACACAATCTCGAAACCCAGTAGATTATTGCAAACATTCAAAACTAAGTCCATATTTTGTGGTAGGTACACTTAAAAAAAATTGTCTTGTCTTTGAACTTAGAATTTAAAATTCTAGTTTAAATTCATAATATTAGTCTTTGAAATTTGATACACTCGGAAATTATCCAAAGCTACGCTATTTGTAGGTATTTATTATTCACTTTTACTAGAATGCTTTTCATTTAAATTAAAAGGCAGCTATGTTTAGTTCTTTGACTTTGATGCGGGTCACTTTACTGTCAAAAACTTCGACTGTAAAGAGATCTAAGTGAATAAGATTTTGCATTTGATTACTTCATTATGTCAAATACCACAATGACAAAGTCATCACAAACTAGATACCTATGTGGAAGTAAGGATTACCAGATGATGTTAATTAAATTTGAATTTGCTTGTATCTTTGAGTCAAAGGATTGTATTCGATTATATAGTCAGTGCTACTTATATAAAGTTTTTCAAACTGCGAATTTGGAACGCTGGCGGAATTTTAGTCAGCGGAAAGTTTCTAACTAATTTAATTCTCACGAAATAACGACCACGTTACTTCGAAATTGCATTTTTAATTATAAAGCAAGTTTCATTTTTGGGTTTAAGTTGTTTCACGGTGATGTTTCATCTTAGAAATGAATAAAAAGGGGAATTATATTCTTTAGTTTTTTTACTAAATTTGTGTTATAAAGCGAGAAAATATTTTATTATTAAATATCAACTAAGTATAAAGGAATAGGTGCAAAAATTAGTGTTACAACCATATGCACTAATAGCATTTACCCGCGGATACGCTTGCGTTTGTGAAGTTCTCCAGGATGCTCCTGAGGGCTTCAGGAGAACTTCACTTTTTCACACGGACTTTTTCTGATGATGAATCTACCTCTCTTACATCCTTCTCATACTTTGCTGATTCAGGCGGTAACTTGATGGGATGTTGAATTTAAATACTGATTTTTATTATGTATATGTCGCAGTCATCTGTTTGAATCTGCTATTTGATTGAATGACTAGCGCGTTCATTAAATGACCACGTTTAACTGAATGACTAAAGGACAACTCGTCAAGTCGTTGAATGTAACGTTCAACATCTTGACTGAATGAACGTCATTTAGCGAAGTCGTTGACTCTTAGCCGACTTTGTAATATTTGGTGGTAGCATGATTTCCAAAGCTTTATTTTTATATAGCATTATTTTTAGTCGGCGGTGGCGTAATAATAGGTAAATCCATATATGTCATACTATTTTATTACAAGTAACGCACTTTTAAGTAAATTTAATCGAAAAAATATCGACACCGTACCATATGTTCGAGCTGTTTGACGCCATATTTGTTTTGGTGACTACTAGCGCCGCAGTGGGAAATAAATTAACTAAATTTGAATCACCTGACTGATTTTATGTCCGCTCTGTTCAAAGGGCTATGTTACAATCCGCTAACTAGTTGGACGTTGAGCGACGCTTGTTTAATCAACGTTCGGCCTAGTCATTCAATTAAACGTGGTCATTCAATGAACGCGCTAGTCATTCAATGAAATAGCAGATTCAACCAGATGACTGCGACATATATACACTAGAAACAACTTTCAACCCTTATTCGAGCCCTTCAGAGGGTGAATTTTTTAAAACCTCAATACATATCATTTCTACATTAATAGTAAAAATATTACAAAATAATAGTAAAAGGTTGGCGTGCTTTGCGATTTCCGGCGACCAGTCCATATTATTTATCCGTCCATGGCGTAAACATGTTGTTGGTAAAATTTTCCTGTTTTGTTTAACCCTTTCTCCCAAGTACTGATAGGTATTTTCATTTTAAATTTATTTTTTTTAAATTTTCATAATGTTTTTCATTTTTGTTTTGAAACTCGCGTACCGTAAAAAATTGAGCGTCGGTTTTGCAACAACGAAGTTACGGTTATTGCAAAGCCGTTCGGTCAGTCCTCTCAAATCCCACTAAAGATTATAACAAGCAAATCCAATTCCATCAACAGCGGCGACAGGCCGCTAAATTATTCCTGCAGATTGGACGTAAGCCCATAGCTCGCCCGGCCAGCACTTCATATTTTGTGGGATATGTGTGTACTAGAACTTCAGTATATTTCGGTTCAAATGCAAAAGTATACTTTGACTTAAATATGTATGTACAGTACCACTTTATATTCTTTTTAAGATAGATACTTAATATGGTTTTTAAACGAGATCAAGCCGCTTTACCTATTTATGCAGATTGGATAATTGCAAGGTAGATGTATACGTTTCTATACGCACATATCTATCCTGCAATCTGTATCCTGAATATCAAATAAGTTGATGTTCTCATTAACCTAAATTGATTCCAATATATCGAAATATGTCATTAATTTAATAATGTATATTTATTGTTATCATTTCGTCTCGGCTTCGCCTTCTTTGTTACCTAGCCTATGGCACTCAGGGATAACGTATCTATCCAACGAAATCGGTCCAGTAGTTCCTGATTTTAGCGCGCTCAACCAAATAAACAAACTCTTCAGCTTTATAATACGTATAAGTATCGATAACTTCAAGGATTTATTCTCGTGTACCCTTTGCATTGCGGAGGTAAGATGGCAGACGATCTATCTATGTTTATATTAATGACGTCGTCAAGCAACCTCACAGATCTGCTCTGAAGCGTCACCGCTGAGAATGCAATCGGGATTATGCTCGGATGATGATGATGATGATGATGATAGTATCACTTTATCATCGTTTCATGAGCAAAAGGGATAGCATTAATATGCAATCTGAATTGTCATGTTAGTATTTTTAAAAGTACTGAATTTCAGATTTAATGAACGTCGTTCTCGCGAATCCGAATCGTCGCAGAAATTTTAGTTCGTAGAAAGTTCCCAACTAATTTTGTTCTACGAAATAACGACCACGTTACTTCAAGACTGCAATTTTAATTAGAGAGTTGCATTTTTTGTATGCACATTTTTATGTGTGAAGGAGGTAATAACATCTCAAAAAAATCATTTTTTTCAATTCCTATTGAGCAAATGACTCGAATCAGTGAAACAACGTTCAATACTTTTGCGAGAGTAATGGAATCTTTAGCATGTTCGTTCATATCAAAAACAGATGCAATGGTAAATAAATGGGATAACAAACTAAAAAAGAAATATAACTCTAGACAGGTTTACTACAGAGCATAATTAAATTTGTTTTCACTTGCATCTTTTGAAAAAGATCATCAAGGCTACTTACATACTTATGAATTTCTGTTTGCTGCAATTACAGAACGTTTTTATTTTATTCAGTAGAAAATTTGTATCTGTGAAATTTTCACGAAATAACGACCGCGTGTTTCCGAAAATTCAATTTTAATTATACATATTCGTATTTTCGGTATACTTTTGTTTTTATACTTGTCCTAGTTGCACTACGAATTTTGCTGTAGGAGTAACCCCGAATTTGAAAAAAGCTTTTTCATGAAGCAGTCTGGACTTATCTTTATACTTATTTTTAGTTATACGGTTGAAAAGGTATTAAACGAGGTTTACTAATTGGTCTTACCCGTTAGTACTTTTTCCTTCACGTGATATTTCTAACCTTAATAGTCGGTTTCAAAGCACTCGCTTACGTATACGACGAATAAATCCTCTTATGATATTTTTCTCCGCAGGACTGGATATGATCCCTCTAGTGGGCACGTTCCTGTGTTGCCTGGGGCTGGGAATAGAAGTAGGGTTGATTTGTGGAGTAGGGGTGGACGTACTTCTGCTCTTATATTACCACTCACGCCCACCTCTCGACGTACAGTTTGTTGATGTAAGTTCATATTTTTTATTTTATTGTTAAAGTGAAACGCATGATTGTATTATTCATATTTTTGTATAGGTATTGTAAAGTTTAATGCCGCTAAAAACAATTCTTCGAGAAAAGAATGGTACGGTCATGCCGCTCTTTTGCTCGACTTGGCCCCCCAAGTGCACTCCCGAGCCCCCAGATTGAAATTCATCAAGGAGCATAAAATCTTATGAATTAGAAAAACTTAGTTTGGTTACATTTTTGAATGATGCAAAATCACGTTTTTGCTATTGAATAATAAATATTTTATCACAGGATCCACAATGTCCACACTACGCGATCCATCCTGTCGGTGGCCTACACTTCGCCGGTGCGGAAAGAGTGCGATCTAAACTGAGTGCCTTAAAGAGAACGAAAATAATACCAACATTGATTCCTCTAGAAACTTTGACAATCATCCCAGATAATGACACAAGGCGCACGGAAGGCATCCCAGACAATAGTATTGCAGTGAACAACGTAGCAATTCCAGATCTCAATAGTACAATTCCAGTGAGCAACGGCGTTGCTACAAATCTGAATAACGCAGCTATTACGGGCAATAGAAGTAGAGGTTCCGTTCGCGGGGTATCGGCGAACATCCTCGTGATTTATTGCGACGCCTTGTATAGAATGGATTACACTTTTTTGCAGGTTTGTACCGTTTTTACTTTTGTGGAGCTGTATTGTGTGATTTATGTTTTGGAGCGATATTGTTGTAGTTATTAATATACTAGATATGTCCTTTTTAATTTAGTCTTCATAAAATAGAGACTTCATAAGGAGGTCTCCGGAGGTAGAGGAAAGTTAACATCTTCATGTAGTCGTTTCCGATTTCTGGACCAGATTTAATGGAAATGGGACGACTAAATGAAGATGGTAAATAATCGGATTGCCAGCATTGGTCTCATAGGATAATTTATTTATACTGACGGACTGAGACACCCCTTTAAGGGAATGCCGTGGGTCAATAAACACTAAACATCCGCATTTACCTCAGAGATAATGAGCGTGAGTTTCCATGTTAAGTATTTAAATTCTAACAGAGAGTCCCGCAAATGTAATATTCTAAAAACAGAGCGCATCACAATGATATTTAGTTAATTTAATATGTAAACCGCTGCATATCCAGCCGGCACAAAGCCGCAACGTCAAATCGCATGCAACGTTGATGTGTCAACCGCAACGCTTAGTTTTAATATGTCCGTGATGGGGCTTTACACCCTTTGAACCGCGTTGGTCCGAGGATTTGTCCAATTAAGTCGATTGAATTGAACCTATAGATATCAGAATAAACATCCGCATTTACCTCGGAGATAATAAGCGTGAATTTCCACGTTAAGTATTTAAATCCCGCAAATGTAATATTTAAAAAACCGGCCAAGTGCGTGTCGGGCTACGCGCAGCGTAGGGTTCCGTAGTTGCGAATGACAACTTTGAGTTTACACTATTCACACTCGCACCTTACAGTTTAACGACCAAAAACATTTAACAATGAAAATAGTATGAAATTTTACAGTTTATAAGTTGGTTGCCTATAACTTTTTAGTTTGTACTTAGTACTCAGCTCTGATAGTTTTCTTTTCAACTTAAGTATATATACTGCGGCTGTAATTTTTTTCACGTATCTATATATAACCGTTTAGCAGATACAGATGGTGTTTTCAACCTCACAATATTTTTGAAAGACCTATTTATCGATACCCCACACGATGCGTAAATAGAGAAAAAAAAATTACTCCCCCACATTACTTGTATGGGAGCTAACCTAAAAAAATTTTTTTTTCAAGATTTTATTCTACCACTTTTTTGCCATGATTAATATACATACCCATACCAAATTACAGCTTTCTAGTACTTATAGTCTCTGCGTAAAACCGCGGACGGACAGACAGACAGACAGACATGGCGAAACTATAAGGGTTCCTTGTTTACTACGGAACCCTAAAAACAGAGCGCATCATAATGATATTTAGTTAATTTAATATGTAAACCGCTGTATATCTAGCCGGCACAAAGCCGCAACGTCAAATCGCATGCAACGTTGATGTGTCAACCGCAACGCTTAGTTTTAATATGTCCGCGACGAGGCTTTACACCCTTTGAACTATGGACCGAGGATTTATAGTCTGATTTAGTCGATTGGATCGGACTAGAATCAGTATGGAGGGTAGTAACATAGGGCTAACTGAAGTTTCTTTGATTTTCGCGATACTGTTCTTTGAAAAATGCTCGTATGCTTAAAATTCATGATTTATGTGCGGACAGATTTTTAATTGTAGGGAGGTTAGGTTTATTTGTCTCCGACTGTACGTTATACAATGAAAAAGAAATTCGATTTTGGTGTGGGACAAATTCGGACCGTGTAAACTCCCTACAACTGGGTTTTAGTCTGTTAGTACATTTTGTATGAACAAGCTATGAAGCTAATAAAACTAGTATTAAACTACTACTAGTATCAAAATCGCTAAGTTAGTTAAGTCATTGGTCCCGGCTTTTATTATCGGTGGCAGTCGACAGATGCCTCTAGGCAGCTCTATTTTTCCAACAACCCTGTATTATTTGCGTAAAACAATTGCACTATGTTAGCGTGTTTATAGGATAATAATTGCGCACCCAGTATTCGTCCCAGTGATCGACTTGAATCACATAATCTTTCTCTTTTTCCAGAGTTTAAAAATGCTCGTAGCGGAGTGGTCTCGAGGTGGTCTCATCGTGTGGTGTGACGTCAGACCCACTGTCAAAGACCAACTGGACGCCGTGTTGCACGAACCGTTGTACTGTGATTCTTCAAATTTGAGCACATTGTTAGTAGGTAAGTAATAGACTGAGGGTAGTTTTCTCAGTATCGGATCTAGGGCTAGCCGGGGCCTACTTCCCAGACGTTCTGTTATTCATGCTGCATTCCATCCTTTGTTGGCAAAGCCCGAGACCAGACTTCTGATCTTCTGTAAAAAAAGGTGGAACAACATTTATATTTATTTTCTTACACATAAGTACTTAATAAAAAGTGGTGTAATTTTTTCAGGTATATCAATTGCAGAAGAGGCAGCTGTTAGCAGTGATACACAACTGTAATTCCTAGTTGAGCTAAGTTGAGTTCAGTGTAAATCCATAAAATTGAGGTGCAATACCTCAACTTAGGAGATTATAACATTATGTATAACATATGTTATAATAAAACTTAGTGTGATGTAGAAATTAAGTCTTAAACAGGTGGCGCTAGTGTCTCATACCACAGCGCCTTAATAAAATGGGATGTACCTAGTAGCATTTAAAATGATTTGCTGACATTATATGATATCATTAAAACTAACGTGAGATAAAGACATTATATATATCAACGGGTCACTCACGTGCTATTTTTCGGGAGTGCCAACTATAGTTTCGGACTCGTCAGGAGCCCATTTTTAAGGAGAGCGCGGGACGCGCGGCGGTGGATCCGGTACCCGATCCAACGCCGCGCACCCGCACCCGCACGAAACTATGATTGACCCGTTGATATACTTATATAATATTGGCTTACTCTTCAAATAATGCGGAATTTGAATGCGGAAAATTAAAGGAAGCGGTAATAGCAGCATAATAATGAGTGGTTCAAGAGCCTGGGAGTCAATTTTTCAACCAAGAGAATCGATCCGCCACTCGTTGTCAAGTTTCCGCATGGTGAATCTTAATTGGCTCTATTTTTGAATCATTATTTGAATGGGTTTTCCGAATGGTTGTAGCAGCCCACTCGGACCGGACTACGCGTGCAAAATGTCAAATTTGAGGTTGTCCAAAATTTTATTTTTTCTTAAATTCTCGTCCTTAGATCCTAGCGTTTTTGCCACAACTGTCTACAAAAAGTAGGAATATACGTCCGATTTGCTTCCGAAGCGACTGCAGCGTTGCCTTTTAACAAATAAGAAAGTCCTTACACCTACATGAAAAAAAATTAAGATTTTAAAAGAAATTGCAATAAAACCCCCCTAGATATGCCTTAGTCACTGCATTAATAAAATCAGAAAACATAATTAAAGAAGTAATAATACAAGCAGGCTTTTGTACCATTCGCAATTTTATTTTTATGACGCCATTTACTGAGAAGACTTCGTCTATAGTATCATCTTGTTCATATTTAACTGGTTTTTCTACGAAAGAAGATTACGAAAAACAATTGCCTAAAGACAATTAAATTCCCCTAGAATTAAAGACACTGTACCTAAAATGGCAACACTTAAGCTACAAATCTTGCTGTGCATTCAATTATTCTGGCAACCGTAACAATATTTTTTTTGCTGGCAACTCTAAGCAATAACAGCGTTTTACCCTACAATAAAACGCATATTAAAACTTACCTTATTTGAAGCTTAAACATATAATGAGATAGGCCCTACCTGTTTTCCGCACGTCTTACCTCTCTGTCTACCCTAGTAGCTCCCTCTCGCTCGCACACTTTCCCTCTCTCCACCAGGGCGGCCGTTTGGCTCGCTCTCGTCATTGTGTCGAATTACACCAGGCAGAGGATAAAAGTTAAGCTTCAAATAAGGTAAGTTTTAATATGCGTTTTACTGTAGGGTAAAACGCTGTTATTAAATACTTGACCGTTATTTGAAGCTTAAACATATAATGAGACCTGTTTGTTATCGCCTGGTGGAGGAGGACGCCAATGTGAAGGTATGTACGTCTTCACGCCGAAGGCGTAAAAGGTAACAATGAAGGTTACGGTATAATATATAATTAGAAAAATATAAATAAAATTGTAAGTGTGCGAGACTAGGTAAATTTATTCAATCACATATTATATTCCTACTACATAGAAATTATAAGTAGATACATCGAAATGCAAATAAAACAAAAAAAACACTATATGAAAAACCAAATAAAATTAGTTTAATTCTATTTTGATTAAATTGGGCCAAAACAATCAGTTATCCTAGAGCCAATAGGGGTCTGGATAACCTCACGCCTATAGAAGCGACGGAATGTGTCACCAGACCTCCAGTTACCCCGTGACAAAATTTCGTCAACCGGGACGTTATCGACCCAACTTCTCGAAGCGACCGCTGAGCGGACGCTACCAGGAGCTGCGACAATACCAGCCTCTGACAGGAGAGATTTTACCCAGCCCGCAATCACAGTACGCGAAGCTGGTTTATTATCACCTCTTAAATTAACAAATAAAGAATAATTATTTAAAGAGTTCCGTTTTTCATTAAACAACTCGATACACTGCTTCACCCAAAACACCGGATCGAGGTTTCTATTATTCTCATTTTTTAATAATTTCCAGCCCGATTGCCTGAAATCAGAACGGTCAGTTTTAGAACCAAATCTAGGCCAAAGAATGATATGATCAGTGTTGTCAATATAATGCTCTTGATTGACTGCCAGAAGAGTCAAGTCATGAATACGTCTACCAGAACACAAAAGCAGCAACATTGCAGTGTGTCTGGCGGTTGCGAAACAGTTGTTTTCGTTAAATTTATATGAAGTCAAAAAGGAAGTAAGAACATTGACATCCCAAACAGTTTTCTTATGAATCACAGGATTTTTTAATGCAATTGATTTCATAACATGTTTCACCAGTACATGAGCACTTAAGACTCCCGACATTTCGGTATTACAGAGCGTGGACACAACTGATTTGTGTAATAGTATAGTATTGTACGATAGTTTCTCTTTCAAATATAAATCGGCTAAAAATTTTGCTAACAGTGAACCGGTTGGGCGACATGGATCAGCTTTCTCTTTTTTACACCAGCCTAGCCATCTATACCATGCGGTTTTGTATGTACTACGTGTAGAAGGACGCCAGGACGATGAAAGCAGGTCCAGTTGGGAACTGTTCCAGTCACTTAAGTTATGCGACCACCCCCACATTTCCACACTTCTAGCGTCATTTCCTGTACCTTGGGAGGTGGCAGGCCCGTCGCGACGTCCACAAGGTGGTGGTTCAAATGTCTGATTGTAAAAGGAGCAGCTAGGCTCGAGATTTGAGGTCGGCCCTCCAAAAGACCCGTTCCCACCGTGGCACCACTACCAGAAAGAAGCCCTTGGCCCGGTTGAGATGGGCAAGGACCTTGGGAATCAAATAGGGAGGTGGAAATATCCAAGCCAAGTGGTAATTCCAAGTCTGGGAAAAAGCGTCGTGGAATAGGGCTTGGTCGTCGTTCTGGTCCAGAGACACATAATTGGCCACCACGCGTGCATTTTCCGACGCAAACAAATCTATTACTGGGACACCGAATCGGCTGAAAATTGTGTCTGTACACGCCGGCAAAAGGTGCCATTCTGGGGGAGATCGGTAACGAGACAGATGATCTGCGTGGGAGTTGAATTTGCCTGGAATGTGATGGGCGGCTAGGTGAATTTGATAACGATCTAAAACCTCGAAAATATCGATTGTCAAGTCCAAGAGAGCTATTGATTTCGTGCCGCCTTCCTTGCGAATGAAAGCTACGGCTGTTCTGTTGTCGCACTGCCATAGAACCGTGGAACGACTCAGAGACTGACCCTGGTCCTGTAATATTTTGAGTAAAGCCAATAGTTCCTTCTGGTTGCAGTGTACCAGTTGTTCTTGTCCGTTCCACGGTCCCGTGAACGATCGGTCGTCTAGTGGCGCTCCCCAAGCTAGGTCTGAGGCATCGGTTGCTAGGAAATGCGTTGGAGGCGCGAAATGAATCGGAGTAGGACAAGGGTGGTTTTGCAACCACCAAGTTAACTCCTTCAGAGCATTTACTGGAATTATGAACTGTTTGGCAACTGGTATCTTGGCAACTGTGTTCAGGAAGGAGAGGAGTGCTCGAAAGTGAAGCCTGCCCCTTGGCACAACAAAACTTGCGAAATTTAATAGGCCTACTATGCTCTGCAAAGCCTTCAGATCTAGAGCTCTCTCTTCTAAGGCTGTCGATACCTTGGACGTTAGATTTAGGCACTTTTTCTCTGGAAGAGATTTTTTGTTCAATAGAGTGTCCCACTGAACGCCCAAGTAAACTAGGCACTGACAAGGTGTGAGTGTGGACTTGTCGAAATTCACTAACCAACCGAGATACTGCAACCTCTGTACCGTGATTTGGACATGGGTCTGTAATGTCTGTGGGTTTTGATGCGCAACCAGATAGTCGTCCAAGTAGACTATTATCCGAATGCCTTGATCCCTCAGTGACTGAGCTACCCAATTGGACAGGGAGGCAAAGACTTTTGGGGCCGTGCTTAGACCGAATGGAAGGCACGTCATTTCCATCAAATTTCCTTTGTATATTAGACGTAGGAACCGTCTGTGAGATGGAGCTACGGGAAGGTGAAAATAGGCCTGTGACAGGTCTATTTTGCACATCCAATCGTTTGGTTGAAGGAAGTCTGGGACTCGATAGACATTTATTAATCTGAACCTGTCGGTTATTACGTAATTGTTCAAGGCTGCTAGGTTGAAAATTGGTCGGTGCGACTCGTCGCCCTTTGGCACAAGAAACATTGTGGACACAAAACTTGGCGAGGCCTTGACAACATCTAATACACCCTCGTGTCGCATTTGGGTAATTATGGATGTCATTGCATCTGACGGGACCGTGCTGAACCGAGTTTCGTTTAACGGTGGTACAACAAGTGGCGGTCGATGTAAAAAGGGTATACGATACCCTTTTATTATCTTCAATAAATAACTTGGGGCACCTAGTTCCTTCCATCGATGGTGGAAAAGAACCAGACGACCCGCTCTGAATGTTTGGGATTGATAGTCAAAACTTACGTTTTTTGTTCCGGTTGTAATTCTCAGAGGGCGATGCGGCTCGCTTGCGGTTATTCTTGCCGTCTTGCTGCCTGAAGCCTTGCCGACCTCCTCTGCCTCGAAAGGAACCTCTTGAGCCGCCAGAGAATGATGGGCGATTATCCCCGTAATTAGAGCCATGACCCTGCGAGGGTCGGGCATTACAGCAACCCTGCGAGGGTTGATTGTAGGCATGGGAAATATGCGTAGGCGCACAACATCCATGAGCAGTACCCTGCGAGGGTACGTTACGTAAAGCCTGCCCCTGCGAGGGGTGGCGTGCGGGCTTGCTTTGACCCGTTTGCGAAACGGAAGCAGAACTGCCCGGCTTTTGTAAAGGCAAGAAGGCTTTACGAACACCTCCTGCCTTTTCTAGTGCTGTGGCTAGTGACTCCGCATTAAACACGTGCTGGCATGACGGAGGGATCTTACGTAACGCGGCCTTGACAAGGGGATCGCGCACGTGGTTCGTAATCCCATCCCTTCTCATTTGAATAACTTCCGCACGGTGACCGCAAGTTAATTGTAATAGATCGGAAGAAACTTTGAAAAAATCGCCTTTCAAAAATAGCTCGTTAACTTTTTCGCTTATACCCTCATATGAAAAATCTGAGGCTCGAGCCCACTGTAAAAAACTTCTGACGGAAGATTGTAAAGCTTCGCGCTGTTTAAGGACACAGAACGATAAGGCAGCGAAAGCCTTATCAGCGTGAGCAAGATGGCGTAAAGAATCATAAGCCTTAATTTCTTCATTCATCTCTAAATCAACAAAACCGGGGGTAGAATTATAAAGTTTTTGGGTTTCCGCATAACGAACCTCACACCAATCACTAGTATCTAAATGTTGCAAATCCTTTAACGTCTGAAGAAACTCCTGAGAAGTCTTTGGAATACTAGGTTCTTTCAATTTCGTCTCTATTTCAAAAGTAAAATCTGACTAAGGAACAGGTGCCGGCACCTCGACAGCATTTATAATAGGATCGTAAAGTTCGCCACTAACATACCCATCAACTAGATTTTCATTATCTTGTACAGCGGAACAAGGCACAGAATTATTGTTACAAAAAATTAATTGATTTCGGAGGTCATCTACCTGACGTGTTAATTTACGGAATTTCCGGGAATCGTTACGACGATGCCGGTGTTTGTCCCCCCTTTTTCTGTTGCGGTGACGCGGCTTTGATTTTCGAGGACTCGAGTCCGAAGACGACGAACTCGAGCTGCTAGAGGAGCTAGATGCGTTACTACTCGATGAACTAGACTTAGCTCGCGACCGACGACGATCACGCAATCGTTTTTTATCGTCACTATTGGCGGGAGCACTAGCACTAGCACGTGGGGCTTTCGAGCCCGGATTTGCACTTTCATCACTTTCCATGTTGGCTTAAGCTAAAAAACCTAGGGTAGAAAACCACACAAATTACTCACAAAACATGCAATTAAAGCAAAACTGAAACATATGTAGGTAGGTACTAAAAACCTACGTACTAAATAGTAACGAACGGTAACACCGTTTAATTTAAAATTTTAATTCTTTTAAAAAGAAAAAAGGTAAGAAAATCTTTTTAAACACTTACGTGTAACAGGAATGGTAATAAAAAATTAATTTGCAATAGATATGCAAAATTAATTTATTGAGTCCTGAGCACATCCGTGTGCAGCGGAAAACAAGACGCCAATGACGAGAGCGAGCCAAACGGCCGCCCTGGTGGAGAGAGGGAAAGTGTGCGAGCGAGAGGGAGCTACTAGGGTAGACAGAGAGGTAAGACGTGCGGAAAACAGGTAGGGCCTATCTCATTATATGTTTAAGCTTCAAATAACGGTCAAGTATTTAATAGAACCATTCGTACGGTTCAAAACAGGCCCGCTCGTTGATTTTATTCACATGTGAATACGAACCGAGTGCTGACGTCACAACGACTGGTGGATTGATTCTATTAGTTCAAAAATTGACTCCCTGGGGTACTATTTTTGAACACGTGCCACTCGTCTTCGAACGATTTTTCCATACAAAAATCGCTCGAAGACAAGTGGCCTGCGTTCAAAAATAGCACTCCTGACTTTTATTGAAAGGATTTTCCACAACGACAAAAGCGTGGCTCTCGATGGATAAACGAATATGTTGCCACAAGTTTCATAACAATTGCAGAAATGACTGCTGATCCGCTGATACTGTGATGTTTTTTATCAGGTTAATAACAAAATAAACCAAGGCTATCTTAAGGTAATGTTTTTTTAAATGTTTTGAGCTTTAATAGCGGACTTACTCAACAAACATATTTTTCAAAAAATCTGTCCATCATGCGCCTATACTATTGATTGCACAGCGTGTAATAAAAATATATTTTTTATTATTAAAAAACGTAGATTGATATTGTATAGAATACATAAGTCACTTAGTAAGGCGCCCCCCCACTTAGTGTAGCATAGTAAATATTATTGTTAACTAGCTATTAGTACGTATGCTGTCGAAGCAAAAGTCTACTTACCCATTGTTTGCACAAATCCTTGTGTGTATATACTTATATTTAATTAAGGCGCTGTAATTCACGCGCTGCCGTAAAATGTCTATTTTTTCGCAGTTAGCCTTATTTTTCATGGAATACTAGCATGAACAGTTCAAAGATCAAAATAAATGATTACATAAAAATATTTAACTCCTAGGAAAATAAAATGGCAAAAAGCTATATCCAGAAAAGGTTTCGTCGCGAATTACTTGATATTTTCAGCGATAACTACAATTTTTTTTATATCTATAAAAAGTTAAACTTTCTGAGCTAAATGGATACCTAAAAATATTACAATATTTGGTTATAATTAAGGAATTATTAAATTAAAACTGACAAAAATAACCGAAAAGACAGATACGGGTTCGAACTGAGATAACTTACCGGCATCGCCACTTTCAACCTTATTTTATTATCAGTACGTACTATTATCGCGCGATTACCATTACGTACTATTATATTAGGTGTTACAGCGCCTTAACGTACAATTACGAAATGAATGTTGTTAAATATTTCTTATGTTTAATAAAATAAAAGATAACGATAAGCTTTTTGTGATATTTTGATAATTTTAGTGCTGTTATTTGTGATTGAATAGTGCAATTATCTTGTGAATTTACCAGTAATTTATGAAATAAAGCAATGATATATTTCATGATCTTTTCTATACATTAGCTTTAAGGTGCTTCACTACAACAACAATTAGCAATTAATTTATCACAAGCGGATTTCTGATAAAAATGGTATTCAGACATTTTTGAAAGACCTATTCAACGAATTATTATATTATAACAAGAGGTTGATGAGGAAAAAACCATTCCCCCGCTCTTAACATGTATGAGGACCATAAAAATGTTCATTAACCGATTAAACTAAAAAATAAAGCTTTCTAGTTCTAAAAGTCTCCGAACTTAACGGCGGACAGACAGATAAACAAAGGAACAAGAAGAAACTATGAGGGTTCATTGTTTACTACGGAACCTAAAAAAAAAGGCGGCTTTGTTCAAAAATTAAAAGCCTGTGCCGTGTGGTTCCCGGCAGAGTAGAATACGACCACTCAGTGGCGGCTCCCCCTTGACTGCACTCGTGCGCCGCACTACCAGTTTAAGCTTAAATATATACTAAAAAATAACATAAATATGCAGTTTTACGTAAAAATAAATTTATTTTTGTGTCAAATGAGAATCAGTCATGTGTTTAACAAAATAAGTACTATTTTCGCTTGACAAAATATTGTGCCGTGCGCCCGCTTCTAGTGCACGCAGCGCGCCTATACAGCTACTATGGAAAAGGCGACAAAACGCCTGGCGCGTGAGACGGAAGATTAGTATGGAAGTTTAGCGAAATCCCGTGCGCCGCACGGGGCCCGACGTGGGACGAACGCCGACGTTCGGAAATGTTCGGATTAGGTATTTTTCGTATAAATTGTCTTACGTTTGTATTTGTGACTGTTTTACTTTCGCTGTTTTTGTTTTATTTCACTTATTGATCTTATTAAAGTACCTACCTAAATAAAAATGCTTTATCTAAATAAGATAATTACTTATTTCTGCGCTTAGAAATTATCCATATTGTTTAGGCATGTTTTATAATGTGCACCACCAGGTCTTTGAGTCACGAGCCGCCACTGCGACCACTCCAAGTCATCCCGTGGATGTCGTAAAAAGCGACTTAGGAAACACAAGCTAAACAAAGCTTATTAACAACAAAGAGACCTCTCCAATCCGTCTGGCCAGCGTGGAGAGTGTAGGCCAAATCCTCTGACTGCTCAGGCTAGTATATGGCTCTGGTAGTGCAGAGAGGGTCGTGCTCCAGCAGTGGAGACTGGAAAGACCTGATGATGATGATGATGACTACCCGAAAAAAATTAAGAATTCTACTAATACCTCAAACATCCAAATCTGTTCAGCAATTATACTGGACCAAATAAATTAATTCAATCAAGTAATGTATATGGATCTTTATTTGAATATTAGCTTTTCCCGTAGCTTTTCTTGTGTTAAATACAAACTTTGGACCCCGACCCTTAGGGGGTGAAAATCCTTTTTAAGCGATAACTATCTGAGGGCATAATTTCAGCGCAATTCGCAAAATTATTTGAGTTGAGTGTTGTAAGATTGACTGGTTCTGGCAGTAATTACAAAAAAAAACCCACCTCTTGTTCTTTCATCATCATCATCAGGTCTTTTTTTGGCTCCACTGCAGAAACAAGACCGTCTCTGTACTACCAGAGCCATATTTAGGCCAGAGCAATCAGAGGATTTTGCCTACATTCTCCACGCTGGCCTGTCGGATTGCATTTTGATGTTTACAAGCTTTGTTTAGGTTGTCTTTCCTAAGTCGCCTTCTACGACATCCACGGGAAGACTTGCAGTGGTCCTATTCTACTCTCCTGGGAACCAGACGGCATATCTTCTTGTTCGTTAACACTTCAACTTTAGGCATACACCTACTTCTATATACATAAGAAATAGCTCACATCTTTCAACAATCGGTCCTTTGTGCTCTAAGCCATATCCATTAACGTTTATTAGAAGTGCAGCGGGGATTATCCGTCTGTCTGTACATGGCTTAGCAAATCAAACAAAATAAAGGTCGAGGGATCTTTGCTCCAAATTTAAGCAAACTCTACTTTAGTATGGACCAATGGTATGTTTGCTTTTACGAAAAATAAGCAAGAAAAACTGTCTAAAGGCATTTTTGAGTACAGAAATGAAATTGCGGGGTACTTTGGCTTCTCAAACCTGTTTTTAATCTCTCTCTCTCTCTCTCTCTCTCTCTATCAAACTATCAACCAACCTAGGTACCTTAGGACTTTATTGAAACTGCCAATGACATGTTTAATGAGATAAAAAGTATCGGTGTTGTACGTTACAGTTTACAGTACAAACAGCAATCTAGGATGGCGTAGGTTGTTTGATAGCTTCGTAGGAGGTTCTGGTGACAAAACTTCTACGAAAATTGTATATTGGTACCTACAGATCGGGCATTAATTTACTCTCGACAACCCATTAAAGAGGTAACTCAGCCCGTCAATATAAACAAATTTGCAAGAGAACAATTTTTAACATCATTTTATTATTGTCCTTCCACGCTGGTCCAGAAAAAGAAAACAACGTAGAATGTATCAGCTTTTTCTCTTCCCGTGCAGATCATAAAAGACGATCGAAGGAATGGACGTGAGGAATCATGTCAATAGGCGATGCGGCTAGCAACCCATCACTATTTTGATTCCCTTTTACACCTAGAAGCCCACCAACATGCTAAACGGCCTTAAGGTTTTATAGACCTGGGCTCCGTCTACGCCGCAAGGAAAAAAGACGAGATAGTATATAAGTATGTTTTATTATTGATGGAATGGGACACCCCTTCAAGAGAATGTCGAGAATGAATTAACAATCTGTATATCAACCTGTACCTAAGTTATATTCAGATTGACCTGGGTCTTGGATGTTTATCTATATATGTATTTGTTATAAAATATAGTATCGTTGAGTAAGTATCCCATAACACAAGTCTTTGATAAGAACTTACTTTGGGGCTAGCTCAATCTGTGTGATTTGTCCGTATATATTTATTTATTTATTTATATTTATTATTTTCAAATTATGTAATATGCTATGTAATATCCCGCTTCGTAAAATATTAAACAAAAAGCGAATGTTTAATATTCAAAGCAAACATGACTCCATTATGTTAAAACTTTTAATTAAGCAAAACAAAGTATGATCGCAAAAATAACGCGATACGATCTCGTACCTTCGCTTGGGGAGGTTGTAATAAGGGACAGTAGCCGTAGTATGATGCAATAATCAACCCAAACTATTCTACATTTCGCCATTTTAATTGCATCTGAATCTAAAAATAATTTCGAAACAACAGTAAACTGTAACCGCAAGCGTGGGTCGCTATAAAGGTAGGCAGATATTGTAATGTAAACAATGTTATTAGAATTCGATTTTCTATTAAGAGATAGCGGGTGTATTGTTTTAAAGATAAAGCAGTTAATCTTTTTAAACCATGAGGCACAACAGCAAAAGCTTATACTATAACTTATTTCTCTAAGCAATTTTAAAAACTTTATTGCAAATAAGTGACAGCGCACATCTTAAAAGTTAATATATGTACCCTTATTCATCGGAAATAAAAATAAATAAAATTAATCAAATAAGAATTAATAATATAAGAAAGTGTAGGTAAATATGAAACTGACATCCAACAGATGACTATCAAAGATTTTTTGCTTATGTTATGTATGATATTAAACGCCTTTACGGATAATATAGCAATTTTTTGTATATTCCCTTCATTGCTTTAGTAATAATTTGATCATTTTGAAGCTTAAATTATAAATAAGTTTCTCTGACTACAGATAGGTATTAATAATAAAAAAACCGGCCAAGTGTGAGTCAAACTCGCGCAATGAGGGTTCCGTACAATATGCTTCGTGAACACACACACAATGTGCAAAAAATGTTTTATTCAATTGACTAGCGCCATCTAGTGGTGTTTTAGTGAACTATTTCCCTAGATGAACTTATTATTGTGAGTTTACCACTTAATTTTCAAGTGATAGAATTCTTATTATTTTTCCTGTAATCTTCAAGGAATGAATTATGTTTTGTAATTTTTTCAAAATTTTCGGCTCAGTAGTTTCGGAGATCAGGGGGGGGGGGGGGGAATGGTCAATTTTTGCCTTCTTTCGTGAATAAAATCAAAAGTATTGATTTTACCCGAACAAAAAAAAATATTTTTGAGATCCTCATAATGAGCCCTTTCATTTGATATATGACACAGTAAGGTTTGCAAAACTTTTTTTTTAAATTTTGTAATTGGTCCCCTCAAAATAACCCTTATTTCAAAAAAATCTTTATTTACTTTGCACATCCGTGTTTGGGTCATAGGATTACACTATCTTACCAAATTTCATCTAATTTGGTTCAGTAGATTCGGAGAAAATCGGCTGTGACAGACGGACGGACGGACAGACAGACGCTCGAGTGATCCTATAAGGGTTCCGTTTTTCAACTTTTGTACGGAACCCTAAAAACGATGAGAAATCAAATAATAATCATTTAATTTCTATCCCAGCAAATAGCTACTAGAATCCTTAAATATTATTGAGA
This sequence comes from Rhodophaea formosa, assembly GCA_963082605.1. Classification (NCBI taxonomy): domain Eukaryota; kingdom Metazoa; phylum Arthropoda; class Insecta; order Lepidoptera; family Pyralidae; genus Rhodophaea; species Rhodophaea formosa. Next base: position 14,253,030 of record OY720213.1, on the reverse strand, counting down.
ATAATTTTTTTTATCGTTACTAAATTTGTGACATATTGGAACGCGACTTAACAATGTGTGGGTGGATTATGTACTGCATCTGGCCTTTTCTGACAGTCGTACACACAGACGCAACAGTAAAACAACAAAGCAAGGTAAGCAATATATTTAATTAGCATTGAGTAAATAAATCGGTACCTATTTAATTGATTTTAAAATACGCGTTCAGACTATTAGTGACTATGTAGGTGTATTTTACCTAGTTTTTAGGGTTTCGTAGTAAACTAGGAACCCTTATAGTTTCGCCATGTCTGTCTGTCTGTCCGTCCGCGGTTTTACTCAAAGACTATAAGTAATAGAAAGCTGTAATTTGGTATGGGTGTGTATATTAATCATGACAAAAAAGTGCTAGAAAAAAATCTTGAAAAAAAATTTTTTTTTGGGTACCTCCCCCATACAAGTAAAGTGGGGGAGTAATTTTTTTTTCTCTATTTACCCATTGTGTGGGGTATCGTGAAAAAGGTCTTTTAAAAATATTGTGAGGTTGAGAACACCATTTTTCGATTTAGGGATCCGTTTCAGAAATATTTGGTTAGAGGTTAGAGGCAAATTTTTGTTAGAGGTACGTGTCCCCCCCTATATCTGCTAAACGGTTATATATGGATACGTGAAAAAAATTACAGCAGTAGTATATGTACTGAAGTTGAAAGAAAAACTATCAGAGCTGGGTATTAAGTGCAAACTAAAAAGTTATAGGCAATCAACTTATAAAATGTACTGAAAATGTAAAATTTCATACTATCTTCATTGTTAGATGTTTTTGGTCGTTAAACTGTGAGGTGAGAGTGTAAACAGTGTGAAGTCAAAGTTGTCATTCGCAACTACGGAACCCTACACTGCGCGTGGCCCGACACGCACTTGGCCGGTTTTTTTTCTTAGAATAAAATCATCATGAGTCAATTAGAGCGAGACAGATGCATCCAATAAATAGTACGCATGAGCCAAATGGGGCTTTAGTTCGTGTGCACAGTTGTTAGCAAAGTTAACAATATGCATGTTATCATAATTTCCGCACTTTTGTTTTTAGTCGCTATGGCTGACTCTGCACCAACCGAAAAACCCATTTACAATATCAACGAGGCACCAGTTCTGTTTGAACAATTCGTAAAAGACTATGACAGGAACTATAAAGATGAAGAGGACAAAAGGATTCATTTTGAGGCATTTCAAGAAAATTTACGCACAATAAATGAACTGAATTCCCAGCCAGGCCAAACTGCGACATTTGGTATTAATAAATTAGCCGATTACACAGAAGAGGAGCTCGAAATGATGTTTGGCGGGGTGAGTACCTACCCAATATTTGATTTAATAACGTAGGTTAATAGGTATTTAAAAAAAAATAGCCATTCACGATACAATAAACTAAGACCTTAGAACAACTTTTGATTCAACTGGGTTTGAGAAAGCCTAGACGTCATTTACGCAAGCACAATAGTCAATAGTCAAAAATTTTATTCATCTTAAGATATTTTAAATATCATTTGGTGAACGTCAACAAAGAGCAAGGACTTATAAGTAATATGATTTAATAAGTAGATATGATACTTTCCGGAGTTTTATTTGCCGATAGTAATATGGTTATATTTTTGCAAGTTTGCAATAATAACGTCAAGATAAAATAAATTATCGTCAACGACCTTGAACCTGTGTTAAAAGGTGATCTCATCTACCTAGGTAGGTACCTACTCAAGACCCGGGCTCATTAAAATAATAACAACAGAGTAGTGACCTTGAGGATTATCAATATTTATACTCTGAGATTCAAATCGTGAATGCATTTTAATAACATGATACTTTGCCGTTAGTAGGGAAGCATTAAGTAGATAGGCAGCACTTTTTTTTTTTTTTTTACCTAGCCTATCGATGTTATGTCCCACTGCTGGGCAAAGGCAAAGGTAGCACTATAGAAAAGATATGTTTCCTTGAATTAAAAGTCCTGGTAACATTCACGCTTCCACGCTGGTCTGGAAGAAAAGAAAAAACGTAGAATGTACCAGCTGCTTCTCTTCCCGCGTAAATCGTTAAAGCCGATCAAGGATATGGCCGTTAGGCGTGTAATCATGTCAATAGGCGATGCGGCTAGCCATCCATTACCTACTATTTTGATTCCGTTCTCACCTACAAGCCCACCAACGAGCTAAACATGGCCTTAAGGTTTTACAGACCTGGGATCTGTCTACCCCGCAAGGGAAAAAGACGTGATAGTATGTATTAGAAAAATTAAATTAAAAATTGTTTATTTCTTTAACAAAAATTGGTACAGACATTTCTTGTAGTTGTGACCTTCCATTAAGTGAAGTACACCTGTATCGGAAGGCCACGCTCTTCCATAGCCATCATAATTAAAGTACCTATTATTTAAAAATGTAAAACACCTGTATCAGAAGGCCACGCTCTTCCATAGCCATCATAATTAAAGTACCTATTATTTAAAAATTTAAATAAATTGTAACAAAAATTATACTAGGAGGAGAATGGAATTTGTGCACAATTGTATTGAGTTAGAGTATGGGTGTAGTGCATGTATGTGTGTAAATGTTTGGGTGTGTATTGTACGTGTGTGTGTGTGTGTGTGTGTGTGTGTGTGTGTGTGTGTGTGTGTGTGTGTGTGTGTGTGTGTGTGTGTGTCAGAATGTAGTGGTGAAGTTTTATAGATTAGTGCGTTCGATTAATTTCTCCGTTTCTTCATAATTTATTGATTTCAACCAATTGGTAATCCGTTTTTTACAAGAATTGTTTTTGTAGTGTGTAGATGTCTATTTTCTTATTAACCAAGTTATATAAATGTTTTGCCTGATTATTGAACTGACGTCGTGCAAAATCTGTCTTGACACTAGCACCAGTTGCTGTTATAGCCAAGTAAGTAAGAAGGATTCGGGGTAATTGTTTTATGTACTTTCAGAATTGCATGTAAGATATAGAGCTTTCTTACAGACAAATGAAATGAAATGTTAGACATACATTCACTCATCACACACCGAAACATACACACACACACTTATATCAAAAACCAAATTGACGTTCGGATATAATGTTATATTTATTAAGATAGCTGATGAGTCGTTTGTTGATAATTTTCTCTACAATTTTATAAAAATACGCTTGTTACATGTATTGAGCTGTGGTTGCTTACACTGTCCCTGTCGCCATTTTTGTACACAGGAGTTACAATAGCCTTCTTGAGAGAATCAAGGAAAACTCCAGCATCAAAACATAGATTAATAAGGTGTGTTAGGACCGGTACCACACCAGCTTTAGCTAATTTTAGAAAATGAGTAGGCATAGCATCCCAACCAGGTGCACTCATGGATTTTAGGCTCATGAGGATGCTTTCAACTTCATCCATATCTGTATCTAACAGCACAAAAGAGGTAGGCTGTCTCACCTGTGATACTGTAAATCCTCTGCCTGTACCACTAGAATGCGGTGGGTGACTGATTCTAGAAGCTAAGTCTTTTCCAATGCTAGCAAAATGCTTATTAATATGGTCAACTGATTCCTGCGGTGTCTGTTTTATATTAAGTAAATGTTGGTTATCTGATTTATTTCCCTTATGATTAGTAATATTACCAATAGTTTTCCACAGATGTTTAGGATTTTTAGTAGATGATTCTAGCAAATTTCTCTCATATGTCCTTTTAAGTTTTTTTATAAGTCGATTGCAAAAATTTCGGTTGCGTTTAAATGTTATTTTTTGTATTTCGTCGTTGGGGTTTTTGCGTAGTTTAAGTTGCATTTTGTTTCTATTTCTAATACAGCGAAGTACTCCTGGTGTTATCCAAGGCTTGATAATGCGTTTACTTTTAGGGATTTGTAAAGATTTTGTGTTTTTAAATAATGAATTAGGGATTGATTTAGTAAGTTGATCTAATAGTAAATTTGGATTATCACTAAATAGGAGTTGCGAAAGATCTTTCTTTTTTAAGGTTTGTAATGCTTTATTATAGTCTATAACCTTTCTAAGTGTTGGAGCTGCTGAATTAATTTTTAAGTTCGACAAAACCAAAGCTATCATTTCATGATCAGTTATAGTGCTGTTTAAGATAGCAATTTGTGCAGTGGTACTATTATTGTTTAATTTAATTATAAAATAATCTAAGCAGCCTTCATGTCTAGTGGGTAATTTGTACCCAGGCATGATACCATAAGAAGCGAGCATATTTAGGTAGTTATGTCTATTATTCCTTTTGTAAGCTACTTCATTATCCTTTACTATTAGGTTGATGTTTATATCACCGGTTACAATAATATTTTTATTGTTTTTTATAGCTTCGAGATGCGAATTAAGTGAGTCTATAAATGGCGTAGCATTAGTGACTGATGGCGATTTGTAAATTCCAAGAAAAATATGGTTATATTCCAATTTGTAGACACGATGCGTCCTGTAGCTTCAATTCAATGACGTTCGTTTTCAGAGTGTTTTTTTTTATGTACGCAAAGACCCCATCATTTTGGTTTATGTAAGAAGTAGTAAAATGTCCAGAGTAGCCATCTAGCTTTGGAATCAGTACATCACGTTGTAACCTACACTCTGAGAGAAAGATAATTTCTGGTTTAAATAGGGGAGTTAGATTAATAATTAGGTCATCAAACACTACTTATATTTTGACAGATAATTGAGAAATTGTTACGTTTAATGTGTATGTACGTCGTAACAATCAAACTGGTGTTTTATTTGTCGTGCTAGAAATAATGTGAAGTTCAAAGAATAAAGTCCTAAATCTATTTCTTTTTTCAGATGCTGCCTATGGATTGAAATGTTCATAAGTGATATTACGAATTGGACTGAACAATTTGATAAGCTTCTGTACTCTTAAATAAATGTGACAAGGTAGTTTATAAATTGTATGTGTCCGGCCGGATATTCTAAATAAATTGATTCATTAAGTCAATCCTTTTTAATTTATCAACCCATACTTAAAATTAAATCATTAAAAATAAGGTGAGGTAAAAACATTATATTAAAATGTATAACGGAGTGGAGCCACGGGCGAAAGCTAGTAAATAAAAAACAAATTTTATCCCGAACTCAGCATGATAATGAACTCCTGATGAGTCTGAAACCATATTCAGCAATCCCGAAGAAATAGAAGGTGAGTGATCCCTTTTCAAAATGGAGTTAAACACACTTATTCATAAAAGTAACAAACGCGTATCAAACCTATTTTAGTTAAAATATGTTTGGTCTTTATCTCATGCACTAATGTTTGACATTGAAAGAACGAGACAAAATATGTTTTAACTAAAACAGGTTTAATAAGCGATTGTTAATTTTTATGAATAAGGGGGAAACTCTTTAGTAGGAATCCCTTAGGTATGACTATAGCAGCAACGATGGGTTTGAGACACCAGTTTTAACGGATTTAATAGGAAGACGAAGTAGTTTTGTTTTGTTTCTTGCGCGTGTATCTTGCCAAGACTGGTTTGAGATTTTTCAAGCTGCCTAGAGGCATTTGATAGCGTCTGATATAACGACTACCATCAGTAATCAAAGCCGGGATCAACGGCTTAACGTACGTTCCATAGAACGAAGGACCTCTAGATTTTTTATGCCACTTACGGTCACTCATCCAAGTGAGGACTGCGCTCGTTTTACTTTATATGCGTAAGCGTTAGCAATGCTCATGCCTACTGAACCATTTGGCGTCTGTGTAGTAAACGCTCGGGCGATAGCCCTAAGTGACGACAATTAATGAACGAGTGCAGTAATTCCGGCAATAATGACGGAGACCGAAGACAAGAGTGAAGACCAGTGATAGATAAACCGTTCGAAGGCATAACCGTAGGTATTAGATAACATTGTTCGGTTGAGCGGTAAACAAACAATGAATAAACCACAGGACCGTTGCAAAATGGCATGATAAAGTAAAGACTCTGCCCAACAGAGTGCCTGATAATGATGATGAATGCTGTCTACTTGTGTCTCAGTCAGCGGGGCAATATTCAATGATAGAGATAAGTAAGCAGGTATGTTTATTTTGTTTGCATTTGGAAGACGAAATAATATCACGCAAAAATTTACAAATTATGATGGGTACAGGTTTTGAATTTCAATAGACCGGAAATCTCCATTTTAGTAACAGAGTATGTGTACGCCTTCGAGTAGGAGTACTTTTATACCCTGAAAGGATGTTGGAGCACGCAACTCACATTCTTCACATGTGAGTACTTAGGGCCGCTGCGCATTTTTACCGTTTCTTCTTTCTTTCTTCTTTAAAATTATGGCTTCCACCGAGATTTTAGTGATTCTGCCAATGTTCAGTATAATGAGATACTAAGTATCGGTGTTGTACGGTATGTGGCGTAAGTTCTTTGGTAGCCTCGTGGGAGCTTCTGATGACAAATCTATACGAGTCAATTTAACAGTCTACTTTAATTATTTCACAAATTGTTTACGAGCACGAGCATTTATAACACCAAAACTACACCAATTTCATATTGTAAAGTCCACTTAAATCAATTTGCAAAATCGTCTAAGGCAAACGACAACTGTACCCCTTGACTTTCCACAAAAAGCTCTTTTTACCGTTTCCCTTGTTATTCCTTTTTAGATCTACATATACCTAAACACGATTTTACCGAAATCATGTTTCTTCAATCTTAAACCCAACCAGTTGACATTTTGGGATATTAAAATGAGCGGTTGATGAGTTTCATGCTCGATTAATAATACAGGGAAAATTTGGCAAAACAAAAGGTGCCTATATTTAGACCAAACACATTATGTGCCTAGTCATGTAATATCAAAGCGTAATGATATTCAAAACATTGCAATTATTTATGTGTCTGTATTGGAATGTAGATGATAAACCGCTCATTATCTAGAATGAGCAATAAGTATATACCTATTTACAGAACTGTGGTCAATTCTTTCCATTGGTTTTATATTATACTTACTTAAAACAAAGATCTCAGTTAAATTTATACCGCACTACGACACAATTAAAAAGGCGGGTATTTATAAGTCTTTATCTTCTATAGGGTTTCATAAAGCAAATGAGATCATGTTGTAAGTTTTTTCTTTTTGTTCGTCTATCTGTTACATATTTCTTATGTATATTATATGTAGGTATATTCTGATACAATACAAAAGCTGTAATTGAAAGAAATAGGATAAATAAATATTGAATCTCTGTGCTCACAGAGTTCTATCTACTAAACCATAATAGGAAGAGAGTAGAGACCTTTTTTTCACATAATGTGTAATTCTATGGCCTTTATAACAACCAGTAAAGGTGTTGTTATGCATTCACAATGCTATTCTTTAGAGTTAGAAATAAATTGTTTCAATATAAGTATATAAGACTCTTATATATTGCTATATTATCCGTAAAGGCGTTTAATATCATACATAATAAGCAAAAAATCTTTGGTAGTCATCTGTTGGATGTCAGTTTCATATTTACCTACACTCTACAAATTGCGACATGTAGCTGAGCCCCATGTTGTCAAAACTGCATCACGTCTTGGGGTGGAGCAGCTCCACCCCAAGACGTGATGCAGTATGTCAAAAGTGACTGGGCAAGTGCTAAATAAACCATTTTGACAACATGGGGCTCAGCTACATGTCGCATTTTGTAAAGTGTAGGTAAATATGAAACTGACATCCAACAGATGACTACCAAAGATTTTTTGCTTATTATGTATGAAAACGCCTTTACGGATAATATAGCAATTTTTTGTATATTCCCTTCATTGCTTTAGTAATAATTTGATCATTTTGAAGCTTAAATTATAAATAAGTTTCTCTGACCACAGATAGGTATTGATAAAAACGATGAGAAATCAAATAATAATCATTTAATTTGTATCCCAGCAAATAGCTACTAGAATCCCTAAATATTATTGAGAATATTTTTTTACCGTTACTAAATTAGTGACATATTGGAACGCGACTTAACAATGTGTGGGTGGATTATGTACTGCATCTGGCCTTTTCTGACAGTCGTACACACAGACGCAACAGGAAAACAACAAAGCAAGGTAAGCAATATATTTAATTAAAATTGAGTAGATAAACCGGTAATTAATTGATTTTAAAATACGCGTTCAGACTATTAGTGACTATGTAGGTGTATGTTACTGTGTGTGTATCTATTAAGTATAGAACTTTTTCTTAGAATAAAATCATCACGAGTCAATTAGAGCGAGACAGATGCATCCAATAAATAGTACGCATGAGCCAAATGGGGCGTTAGTTTGTGTGCACAGTAGCAAAGTTTACAATTATGCGTGTTATCATAATTTCCGTACTTTTGTTTTTAGTCGCTATGGCTGCCTCTGCACCAACCGAAAAACCCATTTACAATATCAACGAGGCACCAGTTCTGTTTGAACAATTCGTAAAAGACTATGAAAGGAACTATAAAGATGAAGAAGACAAAAGGATTCATTTTGAGGCATTTAAAGAAAGTTTACTCAAAATAAATGAACTGAATTCCCAGCCAGGCCAAACTGCGACATTTGGTATTAATAAATTTGCCGATTACACAGAAGAGGAGCGCAAAATGATGTTTGGCGGGGTGAGTACTTACCCAATATTTGATTTAATAACGTAGGTTAATAGGTATTTCAAAAAAAGGCATTCTCGATACAATAAACTAAGACCTTAGAACAACTTTTGATTCAAAGGGTTCAACTGGGTTTGAGAAAGCCTAGACGTCATTTACGCAAGCACAAAGAGCAAGGACTTAGGTATAAGTAATATGATTTAATAAGTAGATATGATACTTTCCGGAGTTACTATTTGACGATAGTAATATGGTTATATTTTTGCAAGTTTGCAATAATAACGTCAAGATAAAATAAATTATCGTCAACGACCTTGAACCTGTGTTAAAAGGTGATCTCATCTACCTAGGTAGGTACCTACTCAAGACCCGGGCTCATAAAAATAATAACAACAGAGTAGTGACCTTGAGGATTATCAATATTTATACTCTGAGATTCAAATCGTGAATGCATTTAAATAACATGATACTTTGCCGTTAGTAGGGAAGCATTAAGTAGGTAGGTGGTACTATAGAAAAGATATGTTTCCTTGAATTAAAAGTCCTGGTAACATTCACGCTTTCACGCTGGTCTGGAAGAAAAGAAAAAACGTAGAATGTACCAACTGCTTCTCTTCCCGCGTGAATCGTTAAAGCCGATCAAGGGAATGGCCGTTAGGAATCATGTCATTAGGCGATGCGGCTAGCCATCCATCACTATTTTGATTCCGTTCTCACCTACAAGCCCACCAACAAGCTAAACGTGGCCTTAAGGTTTTACAGACCTGGGATCTGTCTACCCCGCAAGGGAAAAAGACGTGATAGTATGTATGTGTATGGATGTCGTAACAATCAAACTGGTGTTTTACTTGTCGTGCTAAAGATAAAATAATGCCAAAGATAATGTGGAGTTCAAAGAATAAAGTCCTAAATCTATTTCTTTTTTCAGAAGCTGCCTATGCATTAAAATGTTCATAAGTGATATTACGAATTGGACTGAAAAATTTGATAAGCTTTTGTACTCTTAAATAAATATGACAAGGTAGTATATAAATTGTTTGATGTACCTGGATATTCTAAATAAATTGATTTATTAAGTAAATCCTTTTGAATTTATCAACCCATACTTAAAATTAAATTGTTAAAAATAAGGTGAGGTAAAAACATTATATTAAAATGTATAACGGAGTGGAGCCACGGCCAAAAGCTAGTAAATAAAAAACAAATTTTATCCCGAACTCAGCATGATAATGAACTCCTGATGAGTCTGAAACTATATTCAGCAATCCCGAAGAAATAGAAGGTGAGTGATCCCTTTTCCAAAAGGTGTTAAACCCACTTATTCATAAAAATAACAAACGCTTATCAAACCTATTTTAGTTAAAATATGTTTGGTCTTTATCCCATGCACTAATGTTTGACATTGAAAGAACGAGACAAAATATGTTTTAACTAAAATAGGTTTATTAAGCGATTGTTAATTTTTATGAATAAGGGGGAAAATCTTTAGTAGGAATCCCTTAGGTATGACTATAGCAGCAACGATGGGTTTGAGACACCAGTTTTAACGGATTTCTTAGGAAGACGAAGTAGTTTTGTTTTGTTTCTTGTGCGTGTATGTAGCCAAGACTAGTTTGAGATTTTTCAAGCTGCCTAGAGGCATTTGATAGCGTCTGATATAACGACTACCATCAGTAATCAAAGCCGGGGTCAACGGCTTAACGTACGCTCCAGAGAACCTCTAGATATTTTTATGCCACTTCCGGTCACTCATCCAAGTGGAGACTGCGCTCGTTTTAAATTACATGCGAGCGTTAGCAATGCTCATGCCTACTGAACCATTTGGCGTCTGTGTAGTAAACGCTCGGGCGATAGCCCTAGGTGAGCGAGTGCAGTAATTCCGGCAATAATGACGGAGACCGAAGACAAGAGTGACTTGGAGTCAATTTTTGAACTAATAGAATCAATCCACCACTCGTTGTGACGTCAGCACTCGGTTCGTATTCACATGTGAATAAAATCAACGAGCGGGCCTGTTTTTACGTATTTTTGAACCGTGCGAATGGTTCTATTGCTTAGAGTTGGCAGCAAAAAAATATTGTTACGGTTGCCAGAATAATTGAATGCACAGCAAAACTAGTAGCTTAAGTAAGGGAATACACGTCCGATTTTCAATCCGACAATCGGACGGTGTTGCCATTTTAGGTACTGTGTCTTTAATTCTAGGGGAATTTAATTGTCTTTAGGCAATTGTTTTTCGTAATCTTCTTTCGTAGAAAAACCAGTTAAATATGAACAAGATGATACTATAGACGAACTCTTCTCAGTAAATGGCGTAATAAAAATAAAATTGCGAATTGTACAAAAGCCTTCTTATTTCATAATTATGTTTTTTGATTTTATAAATACAGTGACAAAGGCATATCTAGGGGGGTTTTTATTGCAATTTTTTTTTTTTAAATCTTAATTTTTTTTCATGTAGGTGTAAGGAATTTTTTATTTTTTAAAAGGCAACACTGCAATCGGATGGGAAGCAAATCGGACGTATATTCTCACTATTTGTAGACAGTTGTGGCAAAAACGCTAGGATCTAAGGACGAGAATTTAAGAAAAAAATAAAAATTTGTTCAAAGTCAAATTTGACATTTTGCACGCGTAGTCCGAGTGGTCTGCTGTTACCATTCGGAAAACCCATTCGAATAATGATTCAAAAATAGAGCCAATTAAGATGCCCCATGCGGAAACTTGACAGCGAGTGGCGAATCGATTCTCTTGGTTGAAAAATTGACTCCCTAGATAAACCGTTCGAAGGCATAACCGTAGGTATTAGATAACATTGTTCGGTTGAGCGGTAAACAAACAATGAATAAACCACAGGACCGTTGCAAAATGGCATGATAAAGTAAAGACTCTGCCCAACAGAGTGCCTGATAATGATGATGAATGCTGTCTACTTGTGTCTCAGTCAGCGGGGCAATATTCAATGATAGAGATAAGTAAGCAGGTATGTTTATTTTGTTTGCATTTGGAAGACGAAATAATATCACGCAAAAATTTACAAATTTTGATGGGTACAGGTTTTGAATTTCAATAGACCGGAAATCTCCATTTTAGTAACAGAGTATGTGTACGCCTTCGAGTAGGAGTACTTTTATACCCTGAAAGGATGTTGGAGCACGCAACTCACATTCTTCACATGTGAGTACTTAGGGCCGCTGCGCATTTTTACCGTTTCTTCTTTCTTTCTTCTTTAAAATTATGGCTTCCACCGAGATTTTAGTGATTCTGCCAATGTTCAGTATAATGAGATACTAAGTATCGGTGTTGTACGGTATGTGGCATCAAAGATGGCGTAAGTTCTTTGGTAGCCTCGTGGGAGCTTCTGATGACAAATCTATACGAGTCCATTTAACAGTCTACTTTAACTATTTCACAAATTGTTTACGAGCACGAGCATTTATAACACCAAACTACACCAATTTCATATTGTAAAGTTCACTTAAATCAATTTGCAAAATCGTCTAAGGCAAGCGACAACTGTACCCCTTGACTTTCCACCAAAAAGCTCTTTTTACCGTTTCCCTTGTTATTCCTTTTTAGATCTACATATACCTAAACACGATTTTACCGAAATCATGTTTCTTCAATCTTAAACCCAACCAGTTGACATTTTGGGATATTAAAATGAGCGGTTGACGAGTTTCATGCTCGATTAGGAAAATTCGGCAAAACAAAAGGCGCCTATATTTAGACCAAACACATTATGTGCACAAGTGCACAGTCATGTAATATCAAAGCGTAATGATATTCAAAACATTGCAATTATTTATGTGTCTGTATTGGAATGTAGATGATAAACCGCTCATTATCTAGAATGAGCAATAAGTATATACCTATTTACAGAACTGTGGTCAATTCTTTCCATTGGTTTTATATTATACTTACTTAAAACAAAGATCTCAGTTAAATTTATACCGCACTACGACACAATTAAAAAGGCGGGTATTTATAAGTCTTTATCTTCTATAGGGTTTCATAAAGCAAATGAGATCATGTTGTAAGTTTTTTCTTTTTGTTCGTCTATCTGTTACATATTTCTTATGTATATTATATGTAGGTATATTCTGATACAAAACAAAAGCTGTAATTGAAATAAGTAAATGAATAAATATTGAATCTCTGTGCTCACAGAGTTCTATCTACTAAACCATAATAGCAAGAGAGTAGAGACCTTCTTTTCACATAATGTGTATTTCTATGGCCTTTATAACAACCAGTAATGTTATTTTTATAGGTGTTTTTATGCATTCACAATGCTATTCTTTAGAGTTAGAAATAAATTGTTTTAATATAAGTATATAAGAATAGCATTGTGAATGAATAAAAACACCTATAAAAATATAAGATGGTTTCCGACATATTTATTGATTTTCAACTAAAATGATATGAATCAAATACTTAGAGATTAATCTTATTATATAGCTCCACAATTTTTCCAGGATTTCCCGGCTATCCCACTAGGAGGACGTGGGACTTTTTTAAATGTCCGGGTTTGGTCAAAAATTGGTCTTATTTAACTGTACTACTAGAGGAGCCAGTCCATTCATGCTTCTAGCGATAGTTAATTTCGCCGATAGCGTAGCTCTACCACAAGTACCACAACTAAACATAAATATATTAACGCTATTCAAAAATAGCGCCTTAGTGCATATACCAATGTTGTCTGCCTCCTAACTTAGATGTCTAATTTTATAAATGACATAAGTACCTAGAATCTATGAGTGATTTACTATTCTTTGTAATAGTTTTGTATTTTCCGCCCGTAAATATTATTATTTATGATGACTTTAAAGGCAATCGCCTTCAATAAATAGGACTCATGTGCCAGGACTGGTGTTAGTCTATTTGTATTTGCACGGGTGTTTAACTGTTTATAAATATTACAAAATGCGTGTAGTCATCGCTTCTGTTCTTTTGCTTCTTGTCGTTATGGCTAAATCTGCGCCCGCCGACAAGCCATATTACGACCCCAACGATGCTCCAGCATTATTTGAACAATTTATGAGGGACTATAACAGGACCTACAAGGACGAAGAGGACAAAAGAATTCATTTCGAAGCATTCAAAAACAATTTACGAAAAATAAATGAAAATAATTCCCGTCCGGGTGAAACTGCAACATTTGGTATTAATAAATTTGCCGATTACACAGAAGAAGAATGGAACAAAATGTCTAACGGAGTGAGAATTCCAAAATGATTTTATTGAATGATGTAAGTATTCCAAAACTTGAGGTTACTTATTACTATATAATTTCAATTAGCTGAAATAATTTTATCGCCAGAATGATAGATTTGAAAGATACATGCGTCCCAAACATAATAAGTTTGATACATATATGTGTAAGAACAATAATTAATTCTTCGTTAAACAGTTTTTAAACTATTAATATTTATAAATTTTTGGTTTTTATCTAATATCTCTATAAAAGCGTTTGATGCACTCTAAGTCATCATCATCATCATCATCAGGTCTTTCTAGTCTCCACTGCAGGAGCACGACCCTCTCTGTACTACCGGAGCCTACTAGCCTGAGTAGTCAGAGGATTTGATTTCAATTGTCACTGCTTAAAATCATACGAATGCCCTTTTTTGATAGTCCACACTACCAGTGGTCTTTTTATCCATTAACAGTGACTGCCTTTTTCGTACTAAGTTAATGGATAATAGTGAGGACTCATCATCATCACTGCTGGCTATTGAAAGTTAGAAAGAATTGTAGATAACTACCAAGGATCCTCTGACTAACTCAGGCTAGTATCTGGCTCTGGTAGTACAGAGAGGGTCGTGCTCCTGCAGTGGAGACAAGAAAGACCTGATGATACCAAGGATAGACACTTTTGGTATTTATATAGGAATAAAAGAATAAAATGATGGGTGGTGCTAGTATCGCTGATCTAACCTCATTTTAACCGCGCCATCTCTCTCTGCAGGACATCCACATCTAAATTTCTTTTTTCAGGGATGTCCTAAACAATTACAGACTTAGGTAACGATTAAGCATTGCTAAGCTGGACGTCGTGAAGTGGCCATTTTTGACAAAAACACTCAGCAAAGCTTCTCGTTTTCAGTTCACTCAAATTGTAAACAGTAGTTCATAACATAGTTTAAAAGGCTACATCGCAAATCAAATTTTCAAATAACAATGACCGTTTTCCTTAAATTATTTATTTTAAATGGTATGGCAGTACTCGACCCCGTAAAATTAACATATAAATACTTATTATCACGTCTTTATCCCTTGCGGGGTACACAGAGAACGAGGTGATGAAACCTTAAGGCCACGTTTAGCGGGTTGCTAGCCGCATCGCATATAACATGGTTCCTGCGATTTTCGCCCAATCTCTTGACCGCGTTTTATGGTCTTTGCGGCAAGAAAAACAGCTGGCATATTTTTTTTCATTTATACCTGACAGTCACGCGTTATCAGACGTACATAAACACGTTCGTGCCGCTCCGATACATCAGCGGACTAAGTAAAAAAAAAAACGGTACGTTATCATTGTATTTTTTTAAACGTTCAGTTTTTACAAGCCCCAGGCGCTATTATTTAAATAAATGGGGTTCATAAAGAACGCAATATTTTTGACTATTTGTCAAAGTCATTATGTGTTAATCTTTTTCTTTTTTCAGATTCATTCGTTCTGAAAAACATATGGCTCCTGCAAGAGAAAGTGAAAAATAGTATTTTTTTTTAATTATCAATGAATTGTCATGGAACATCTGCCTTCTTCTTTTATTTAAACATCCTTATTTAAACCAGAGATAAAATCTATCAAAATCTGTCGGCAAGTAATTATTATATTATCCTCTTCTCCTTATTAGGTGCAAAAGAGCTTGCCTTGATAAGCCAATGCGGGAGACCCAATCCGAAAATGCCTTGGTCCTCCATGTAAAAAAATTGAGGCTTTCAATAAGTCTCAATACGCGTTAATAAAAAGCGAACTCTACCTTTGACCACTATCAGCAACGATGGAAAGGAAACCTTGACAAATGTAGGGTTATAAAAGACAGGATTTGTTTTTTTTTATATTTAGACTTAACTTATTATCAACTTATGGTATTGCAATAAAAATACTTAAAAACTAATCTACCTGCGACCATGAATAATGAAGAATGTTCGAAACGTTAGGTGTCAAAATAATGTAAATACGATAAAACCGAAATAAAAGTAATATTATTAAAATGCGAAACAATAGAAAACATGACAAGATGAGGGCGTCGATCTATAATAAGTATAATTTTAAATTGTATAGTATTATAAAACTAGCGGCTCTATGAATTTCAGACCTCATGATTCTTATTACAGCGACTACAAAGAGCTACAAAGTACGATAAACAATGGGGACCTTGCATGAAAAATAGATTTTAAAAATATGTCTGATTAAGTAAACTTTTAACTCTTAAAAGACTGTTAAGGGCTTTTTTTCTGATTTTGATACATTAAGTCTGGTTTAAATTGGCCGAATAAGTCCACTGAACCCCAATGAACTGCAGCAGCGGCAGCAACACCTGACCTCGTCAGCGAAGTAACTATCGATATGTATGGAATATCTGCAGTGACAGCATGAGGAAATCATCATCATCATAATTTCACCCACGAGCACATCAATGCTGGACATCGACCACTACCTAGAATTTTTTTTTTAATTATGAAAGGATACTGCTTTATTCATTAGGCTTGACAGGCGGGTTGGTGAGTGCAGTTTCTAAGTGCTTCCGATACTGCTTCCTATCGGAAGCTGGTGAAGGACTTTGGAGAATGAAGGAACGGAGTGAACGTGGATACTAGTTTAGCTTATGAATGGGAGAAAGCAAGTAATAGCTCGGGAGTCCTATCTGCGACCACCGGACAGGTAGTTGGGGATGACACCCCTTACAGAATTTACAAAAACTAATTAAAGCAAATAAAACCATGAGCAAGACGTGTTTCACAGCACTCATTTTGTTTGTTGGTTTGTTGCCGGGTTCTAAAGCCAATTGTGCGACAATAGCACCGAGACAGCTGCTGAGTGTTGCCAAGACAGCTGTCGTTAAATTTCGAAGACTGCCTGTTGCATAATCACTGTGTTTTTTTATTAGTTTATTAGTTAAGTAGTGGTAAGTGGAATGAAAAAAAAAAAACAATATAAGCCATATTTTTCAATTTAAACGTCCAGACCAGTTCATAATCGATTTTAACATTATCGCCAAGACCAGTAGACATACCTAAGTGGTTTATTTTTATACGCAAAGCACGCTCACACGGCAGAGTTTGCAAAGCAAAAAAAAAAAATCATGTGTGTGGTGTCATCAGTGACTTGAAGTATAATGAGTAGCATATCCGCCCTTCTGTACTAATATTATAAATGCAAAAGTAGCTCTGTCTGTCTGTCTTACTTGTTTTCTCGCCAAAACTATTGAACTGATCTAAAGTACGAGTAAATTTGGTACACAGATAGTGTAGTGCCTGAGAATGTACAAACGCTACTTTTTTAAACGCAGGCACAGATAGTTTTATAAATAATCTTAAGCAATTGAACTACGTTATTTATGTATTCAATGCTTGCTATAAGCCATGATTTAATGAGGCCTGCAAAACTTGCTTTTCTTGGCAAAACCGTAAAAGAACTTGGTGGTTATTAAATCATGCACAAGTCGATAAACAGACGAACACCTCCGATAAATAGGACTCATGAGCAAAATCTAATGTGAGTCTTACATCTCTTCTCTCATTTACAATATGCGTGTAATCATCAGTTCCGTGCTTTTGCTTCTAGCATTGGCAAATTCTGTGCTAACCGATAAAGTAATTTATGATCTCAACGATGCTCCAGCCCTGTTCGAGCAATTCATAAAGGACTATCACAGGGTCTACAAGAATGTAGTGGACAAACAGATTCACTACGAAGCATTCAATAACAATTTGATTAAAATAAATGAGTTAAATTCCTCACCGGGAGAAACTGCGACTTTTGATATTAATCAATTTGCCGATTACACCGAAGAAGAGAAGAATAACCTGTGCAATAATGTGAGTATTAATAAGTAAGTTTGTTTGTTACGCTTTCACGCCGTATCTTTGTTCGGGTAAAATCAATACTTTTGATTTTATTCACGAAAGAAGGCAAAAATTGACCATTCTCCCCCCCCCCCCCCCCCCTGATCTTCGAAACGACTAGGACGAAAATTTTGAAATAATTACAAAATATAGTTCATTCCTCGAAGATTATAGAAAAATTATAAGAATTCTATCACTTGAAAATAAAGTGGTAAACTCACTATAATAAGTTCATCTAGGGAAATAGTTCACTAAAACACCACTAGATAGCGCTAGTCAATTGAATAAAACATTTTTGCACATTGTGTGTGAGTTCACGAAGCATATTGTACGGAACCCTCATTGCGCGAGTTTGACTTACACTTGGCCGGTTTTTGTTGCATATTTTAATATTGCATAGATTATCGTACGGAACCCTTCGTGCGCGAGTTAGACTTGCAATTAGTCGATTTTTTATACTTTGTATTTCCCCAACATTATAATTACTATTCATGCTTACTTTAATTGAATCATGAAAGTTTCGATTATTGAGCGATCGGCCCTTACAATAAATAGGACTCATTATTGTTAATTCCTTTGTACACGAGTGTTAGCGAAGTTATCAATATGCGTGTAGTTATTATTTCCCTACTTTTGTTTCTTGCCGTTTTATCTAATTCTGCACCCACTGAAAAAGTATTTTACAATCTCAACGATGCTCCAGCGCTGTTTGAGGAATATATTAAGACTCATCACAGGACCTACCAAAATGAAGAGGAAAAAAGGGTAATTTTCGAGAAATTTAGAATGCGTTTGGCATTAATAAATTTCATTAAAACCATGCCAAACGCTACGCTGCCCGAGTTTGAGGAAAGTGACGAAGTACAAGGAGTAAGTCATTACCCTACGCCGTTTATTACACCATATTAAGTAAGTATTATAAAAGTTAATTTATTATTAATGATCAAAATCTTGTTGACCGTTGATCATATAATTTGAATTTATAAATAATTAAATGCGTTTCAAATTCCCAAATATGAATATAATTAAGTATATTGACGAGCTCTGTGGCCTGCCTGAGACACGGATGGTCCCGGGTTCAATCCCCGGTCTGGTCAAGATGGAAAATGATCTTTTTCAGATTGACTTAGGTCTTGGATGTTTATCTATATTAGTAACTATTATAAAATATAGTATCCTTGAGTTAGTATTCTGTATAAAGTTATCTATATAAAAAAAGAAAAGATGTATGTTTATACCACAATATAAAAAAAATATATTTTTAATTACACCTATACAGCGTCATTAAGTAAAGCGGGAGGTTAAATTTAATTGACCACTGCACCACATACAAGAGTCAAATAAAAAACATTGTTTTAATCGGATATTCGAAGTTAGAATTTTGTTTGAACATTTGAACTAGACCGCTTGACTTGGAATTGTTAATGATTGTGGTGGCTGGCTATGTTTGATTTCATAGGTCTTCAAAATTAATCTCTTCACATATCTTCTCTTAGATGCCGTGTGGTTCCCGGCAGAGAAGAATAGGACCACTCCAAATCTTCCCGTGGATGTCGTAAAAGGCGACTTAGGAAACTAAAGCTAAACAAAGCTCTCTTTGATGTTTATCAAAGAGACCTCTCCAACCCGTCTGGCCAAATCCTCTTACTGCTCTGGCAGTACAGAGAGGGTCGTGCTTCTGCAGTGGAGACTAATAAAGACCTGATGATGATGATGATGATCTCTTCTCTTAGTGCACACTCAGTCCACATATATATATAAGTAGTTTATAAGGTCTAACTAAAATTGTGAGTTAACGTCGCTTGGAGAAAATGCGCTGTGCAGTTTGTTGTCGCTTCTTCTGCACTCCGCTTTGGAAGCGGCCCAAATTTAGCCATAAGTAATTATTGACGTCAACAATTTTATTTTGTTGTAAAAATTGTAAACACAAATATGACAATTAATAAGTGTTCAAAGAAACCTATATTAAATAAACGATTGAATCTTGTATCTTGAGTGCTTATAATTTATCCTTATTTCTATTTTCTTTTTCCAGGTCAACTAGTTAAAACCTGAAATATAAAATTAACAAATGCACAACTATTGGATTGTGAACCTCGGTTTTATTAAATTTTTGTGACACTTCAATGTTATATTGATTTCCTGTATCCAATAGCTTAAGTTAATTTAAATATAAGTTAGTACCATAGAGGTGAAATAAAGTTGTTGATACCTTCAAATAAAAAAATGAGATGACACCATTTTTGATCGCTCTGAGATCGATTTGATTAATTGAGCGAGATAAGTCTAGATTAAATAGTTATTGTAATACTGCCTACTAGGCTGTCCAGCGCAGCGGGAGCTATATTGAATTTGTATGTGTTGGATTTAGGGGACAAGCTGACATTATGGTAGGTTTGATCCCCTGGAAATATTTAAATCTCTTAGTAAAGACTACTATTACATTAAAAATCATATGATAATTAGTAAAAAACGAAAAGAAAAGCTGTTGATGTACGCAACTATAAATTCACAACATTTCATTTTCACAAAGGTTTATAATCTGAAAACAATTTTGTAATATTCATATTATTTACACAAAACACACTTTTGCAGATTTTTGGTTAAGTAATAATAGAAATAACTTTAAAAAAACATTAGGGTTTCAAGAATTATTCAGAATAAGTTAAAAAAATTGCATAACACTATATAAAATAAATGTCTATCACGCATCACGCTTGGCACTTTGTTTTGTCTAAAAACTTCTTTTATAAAATATAATATAAGAGTTGTATACTCTTATATTATATTTAATAAAAGAAGTAACGGAACACTAACGCCTCAAATGAGTTTGAATTTGTGGCACCCAAAATAATAAGAAACATTGAATGGTAACTATCAAATTAATCAAATGTACTGGATGATGTAGTAATTCTTGTTTGTAGATTTATGAATTTGCAATTACCTATTACAAAAATATCACTGCGTGAAATAAAAAAAGGCAAAATTTAATATAGGTATATTAAATATATTATAACACAACTAAACCCTTAAAGTATATATTATTTTTGGTTTTTTAATGATTGATGATGTACGATTAAGATTAAAGTGAGGGTAAAGATGATAAATTATAACACAATTAAGTTTGAATTACTATTGGGGGCCACAAATTCAAACTCAATTGACGCGTGTTCTTTGCATTATATTCATAAATGTAGATTTTTGGACGTGCTTGTGACAGATCATTTTACAGATTGTATTATGATGTTATTATTCGGCCTAACTTTATGATTGACAAACAATGTGCGGTTTGTTACACACACACATAAAGTAATGATAGAGTCTGATAGAAATGATTGTCAGCACTGGAGAGAATGTAAGGGTTTATTGATAGAACTGATGATGAGAGATGCACAAGATGATAACTCTGATAGAAGATAGGTCGACCGGAATACACTGATAAACTGATAGGAATGATAGCGAGCACACGACACTGCTTGTACCGTCATTGCCGAGAACGTGACGTGAACTGATTGATTTTGTTAGGCCGAGCGCCGCACGGTGTGTAAATTCGCTGACGCTTGTGATTTGTACGGGCCACGGCACGTTTCTGAAAAACTTCAATTATATTTATTCACTTTCCAAAATCGCTTGTGCGTGACCTGCAACCCATTTCCCCGGACAGACTATACCTAGGTATAGTCAACCCCCTAGTCGTTTCCTTAAAAGCCTTACTCAACCTCAAATTATTAAGGCGCTGTAGTAAAACTAGCCAGCAATTAATTATTTAATCATATCAAATTTAAAAAATCTAATAGCAGAATGCCCTAGTATATTTATAGCCCTTAAATATCTATGAAAAGTTATAACATGCAACATATAAAATACTACAAGTAATCGATTAGGGCATACCGCTATTTTTTTATTTGATATGATTTTGGATTTAAATAATTAATTGATCTAACTCTCATAAAATATCTCCGGTTGACAGTTGGTAGTATGTCAGTTATTTCTCCACCTCGTCTAGGAAAACCTTATTTAAATTATATGATTTTACCGAGGGAAAAAGTAATATCTAATAAGTTGATTCGAGTTAAGGAAGGCTTGAAGAAACGATTTCATCCGTGTCCCGTCAGGGGCTGCCTGTTCACACTGTCACTGTGACCGGGCCGCAGATAGACCGAGGCCTTATTTTTGTAATAATAAAGACCATCCACACTCTGTGTTATCATTTATTAACATCGTTAAAGAGCAGGTGTTCGTCACAGCTACTCTTAAACGGTGTCAATTCGTTGCCGACACCGGCACGGATGTATGTGATCGAATCCGTAGAACGTATTTGTACCGATATTTCTTAGAAAACTGACTGATTCGTCACCACGACTACATCCCGTGCACGGTTTGGACGAGTGAGAATAGGTCTCATAACAAACAAGTTTCCGTATTTAACTTCCAGCTTTATCGAGGTCCACATTCGCAAATTTTACATTTGTTTTGTTTTTTACATTTTTTCGATAGTACTTAAAAACTATGATATAAATATATTTTCTTTCAACTACGCTGCAATTCTATCATAACTGCACTACATATCCAGCACAAAGCGGAACTTTGCTGCACTAGAAGTAAAAAAAAACTAAACAGTGCAGTAAAGGATTTCCATACATTTTTGCTGCTCTAGTGCAGCAAAAATGTATGGAAATCCTTTCTTCTTCTGTTTTATATTATGGCTTCCACCGAAATTTTAGTGATTCTGCCAATGTCCAGTATAATGAGATACTAAGTATCGGTGTTGTACGGTAAAGTTTTTCCAAGTAGCATCAAAGATGGCGTATGTTCTTTGACGCCTCGTGGCAGCTTGGGGCGGCAAATCTATACGAGTCCATTTATCAGTCCACTTTAACTATTTCACAAATTGTTCATGAACACGAGCATTTATAACACCAAACTACACCAATTTTATATTATAAAGTCCACTAAAATCAATTTGCAAAATTGTCTAAGGCAAACTTCAACTGTACCCCTTGACTTCCCACCACAAACTCCTGGAAATCCTTTACTGCACTTCGAGGAAAAGCCGTGTTGCTCGAAGTTACTGCACTGTTTAGTTTTTTTAAATCGTGGATAATAGTTGTCACCTGTCATAAAGAAGGTTGGCCAACCTAACGGCCGTATGGAGTTAACAAAGGGACGTGTGTATTGCCTTGCCTATATAAAAATACTGGCCATAAAGAAAAAAAGCGGGAATGTGAACAACAAATTTTTAACTATTGTAATTTGTCTTCAGTTTTATTTTTCAACTACTTTTATTGCAGTAGTTAAAAGAAAAGCAGATTATGCACCTCGCATTAAGTAAGTTAAATTGCACTCGTGCTTTTTAGAGCCCTCGCTAGCGCTCGGGCTCCAAATAAACACTCGTGCAGCAATAACTTACTTTCTGCTCAGTGCAACAATCTACTATTCTTTTGTGCAATTTCTGTTTTTAAGCATTTACGCAAAACCGACAAACATCTAATTCTTCCGCAACAAAAGTGCAGTGGCGTTATATCAGGGGTAGGCGCAAAAAACAGTAACTGCAAGGGACTAACTACAAGCAACTGCAAGTCGATACATAGCGCATTTGAGTTCGAAACAGATGTACCTAGTTATTATGACATAATTAATTAACCACCTTCCTAGTAACAATTTCTCCAATGAAATCAGAATTTAGTGAGAAATTAGGAAAGTCTAAAACAAAAGCAGTATGTAGCTCAATTTTTATCACTAGAACGAAAAATACAACACAAAATTTCGTGTTTGATTTTTCGTTATAATAACTAGGTACATCTGTTTCGAACTCAAATCGCTATGTATCGACTTGCAGTTTATGATATGCCGTTATGATGGAAGCCTGGCTGCCTTGATCGATGAATGCTCGGAGTTTTATCCTGGTACCATCCCTGTGCTTAACTTGATGTAATGCAGTTGCCAAAAGTACATCAAATTTGTCACATTGCAATGACACGTGTAAGTTAGTGCGCAATTGTTGCGAAGGATCCGATTTCTGCACATTAACGCTAGCAGAATTTTTAAACGAAGCAGAATTAGATGTATGTCGGTTTTGCGTAAATGCTTCAAAACAAAAATTGCACAAAAGAAATATATTTATCTCATAGTTTTCAAGTAGTATCGAAAAAATGTATAAAACAAAACAAATGTCAAATTTGCGAATGTGGACCTCGATAAAGCTGGAAGTTAAATACGGAAACTTGTTTGTTATGAGACTTATTCTCACTCATCCAAGCCGTGCACAGGATGTGGTCGTGGTGACGAATCAGTCAGTTTTCTAAGAAATATCGGTACAAATACGTTCTATGGATTCAATCACATACATCCGTGCCCGTGTCGGCAACGAATTGACACCGTTAAAGAGTAGCTGTGACGAACACCTGCTCTTACTTATATCTAAATTGAATTAAGCTATTGGATATAGGAAATCAATAAAACATTAAATGCGTCACATTAATTTAATAAAAGCCAAGTTTACAATCCAATTGTTGTCCATTTTTCAATTTTATATTTCAGTAGGGCTGGATCTGAGAAAAGAAAGTAGAAATAAGGATAAATTATAAGCACTAAAAATCTTTAAGTAAGAGACCATCTGCGAAGGTTTAGATCTGTGTGATTTGTCCAAAACAAAAAAAAAGATATGTGGTTTGGATAGTCCATCCTTATATTAAAAACAAATTGAAATTCGTATTAAATACCGTGGCAAACTGTCTCTTAAAGCTTTTTAAAATCAGTAATCTAAGTTAAGGACTTTGCTGTTTAAGAAGCATACTCAATTTTTCTCACTTTCCTGTGCTTTTTAAAACCCTTAGGAGTAGGTAGGACTAACAAAAACCGTTAATTCATAGCAACATCCAAAACTTAATTTTTTTAACTTGGCCCAGTTTTATTGTGCAAATCAACTACACGATCAGATCCTTATTGGCCCTGTCTTTAGGACCGTTCTTACATCTACTCTGGCGTGGCATGTGAGTATCTGCGCAGCATGCTTAGGGTCAATTTATACTAGCGCAGAGTCGAAGCAAAGCGAAACGATCTTAACATGGCAAATGCACCATTAACTCAAAATCGTAATGCTCATTTTCATCTGAGATTCAGAAGCGCAAAATTCGGAGTAATTCCACAACTCGTCCCCCACACCTACGGCCCATTTGGGATAAATTGCAGAAAATCAAAATTTACAATATTTTCATTCTGCTACTCGTCCCATTATTTTTATGTATACAGTTTTGAACCTTATCAAAGCTTAGTACAGTCAGTGAGGCAAGATAAATATATTTTTTAGGATTGTTACATTTTGCCGTTCATACATAAATTTTAAAAACCTGAATTATCAAAAAAAAAAGTTTCTACTATATGTTTTATCTAGTACAACATGTTCTGCATGGCCCTCGATATTTTATGAACAACTGAAAATTTAATATTTAATTTTTCGTTTGATAAACTCAATGTTTATTATTTCTACACTAACACATTTTCTACTGAATGTACCATTTAAAACGTGGGACGAATTACAAAATGAAATTTTAATTAATTTTGATTTTCTAGAAGTCGTCCCAAATGGGCCGTAGGCATGTGGGACGAGTTGTGGAATTACTCGAAATTCGCGCGCAGACTTGCACCAAGCAGTTTACCAAGTAGTGCGGTGTAATTCCTGTCTACGTATTTAAAGTAAGTACATCCTACACACATTGGTAAGGAAGTAGAGAGAAGAGTAGGAACTCTAACTGGTACTGACTATTACACGTCTAATCCCTTTTACTTACGCGAAATGTAAAATCTCATAACAAATGAGCATCACGTGACACGTATAGGGAAGGGAAGGGGACAATTTTTGCCTATTTGTAGAACATTATTAACAACTTTCACTTTTTATGATAAGAAACAGAAGGGGGAAATGGACAAAGGATGTTACTGTATGGTACCATAGAGATGGAAAAAGACGAAATAGACGTCATAAAATAGGATGGGAGGATGAAATTAAACAAATAGCTACAACAACATGGAAGAAAAGTCACATGCAGAGAAACATGGAAAAACTTAGGGGAGGCCTATGCCAAAGGGCAAGCTGATAGTAACGTTACCGATGTCGAAGAATAAATTGCTATTTAAAATTTAATTTAGTTAATAATATATTTGCATTAAATATGAATAAACTAACTTCTCAATTTAGAAAAAAAAAGATTACTATATGATGT
Organism: Rhodophaea formosa; assembly: GCA_963082605.1. Lineage (NCBI taxonomy): Eukaryota > Metazoa > Arthropoda > Insecta > Lepidoptera > Pyralidae > Rhodophaea > Rhodophaea formosa. The sequence goes on along the minus strand of OY720213.1, from coordinate 14,227,178 downwards.
ATATAGATGTAAAATACAATAATTTATAAATTATATATTACTAGCTACATACAGCCTCCGTGGTCCGGTGGTTAAGGCGTTTGCTTTGTTGACCCGGGGGTCGTGGGTTCGATTCCCACGGGAAGCATACTTTGTTAAGTTGTTTCCAGTTTGGTTAGGACATTGCAGACATGAATCACCTAATTGTCTGATAAGAAAGATGGTTACGTGCTTCGGAAGGCACGTTAAGCCGTTGATCCCGCGGCTGCCATTTGGAAGTCGTTAAAGAAACCACGTCAGAGACTGAGAGGCGGTTCCAAAGAACTCTGACACCAGAGTGTGCATGGTCGACTGACCGTGTCACCTACACGAAATGATGATGACTAGCTATATAGCGTATGTCCTCCTCCGCATCCTAACCTATGTGTATGCAAAATTTCATGATGATCGGTTCAGTAGATACGGCGTGAAAGCGTAACATACAAATAAACAAACTCACCATCGCATTTATAATATTAGTTAGGATTAGGATAACAATAGTAAAAATGTTATGAAAATATCAAAAATAAAGGCTATTTTGATTTGATTTTTGATTAAAAATTTTATTAATACTCACTCCACCGAACAGGCTTCTCTTCTCTTCTTCGGTGTAATCGGCAAATCGATTAATACCAAAAGTTGCAGTTTGTCCCGGTACGGAATTTAGCTCATTTATTTTAATCAAACTTTTATAGAATTCTTCGTAGTGAATCTGTTTGTCCACTTCATCCCTGTAGACCTTGTGATAGTCCTTTATGAATTGCTCGAACAGGGCTGGAGCATCGTTTAGATCATAAATTTCTTTATAGGTTAGCACAGAATTTGCCAATGCTAGAAACAAAAGCACGGAAGTGATGATTACACGCATATTGTAAATGAGAGAAGAGATGTAAGACTCACATCCGATTTGGCTCATGAGTCCTATTTATCGGAGGTGTTCGTCTGTTTATCGAATAGTGCATGATTGTAAAAGAATGCCAAGTTCTTTTACGGTTTTGCTAAGAAACGCAAGTTTTGCAAACCTCATTAAATCATAGCTTATAGCACGCACTGAGAACATGAATAACGTAGTTCAATTGCTTAAATCCTAATCCTAATTAATATCATAAAAGCGAAAGTGAGTTTGTTTATTTATTTGTTTGTTTGTTACGCTTTCACGCTCAACCTACGGAACGGATCATCATGAAATTTTGCATACACATAGGTTAGGGTACTAAGAAGGACATAAGCTATATATCACGCGGACGAAGCCGCGGGTAACAGCTAGTTATTTATAAAACTGTCTGTACCTGCGTTTAAAAAAGTAGCATTTGTCTATTCTCAGGCACTACACTATCTGTGTACCAAATTTGCTTTAGATCAGTTCAGTAATTTTGGCGAGAAAGCAAGAAAGACAGAGCTACTTTTCTATTTATTATATTAGTACAGAAGGACGGATATGCTACTCATTTGTACTTCAAAGTCACAAGCCACGATTTTTTTGCTTTGCGAACTTGGCTTAATCTCTGCCGTGTGTGCGTACTTAATGTATAAAAATTAAATCACTTATTTCTATTGTTCTTGGTAATAATTTTTAAATCGATTATGAACTGGTCTGGACGTTTAAATTGAAAAATATGGCTTATCTTGTATTTTTCAATCCACTTACCACTTCTTAATTAAGGGAAATTATAACTCAAGCCACAAAATTATTTATTGGCCACGTGATCAAACTTCTAATTTCATAATTAAGCAACGTAAAAATGACAAAGCCTCTAAATAAACTAATTTGCGTATTTTACAACGCCAACTATCTTTAGAAGCCATCAAGTAAAGATCATCAATTATTATGACTTGTCCTTCATTCTTATAATAATACCACCTAACTTACTAACTTGGCCACGGAATTTATATTTGGTCACCATTTCACGTTTTACAGCTTGAACATATGGTCCTCAAAAATATGATTCTAGCCCATAGATATCAGAATATTTATGTTGGACATATTGCGTTCCCACCTGCCACGCCCCCGAGCCCACTCTATACATCTCTGTGTTCTAGCCTCTATGAATAACATCATCCTAATCCTAACTAGCCTAACTATATATATATATATATTGTAAACGGAATAGAGTAGGGTTACGTACTGAAAGGATAATACACTGATTCAAAGTTACTTATTTTATTGCAAGATAAATACATACATTTTACTTTTTTAGGGAACAGAGATAATAATCGCTTTTGGAATACATCAAAAGCATTTCAAAATCTTAATGAAACATCCTTGCTACATCATTCCTCCTCCTATAAAAAAAAATTTCAGCTCCTGAGGGAGAAATCTTTTTTTTCCTAACGGCAGTTATAAAAATTGCATAACACTATATAAAATAAATGTCTATCACGCATCACGCTTGGCACTTACTACTTGGCACACACACTCTAAAAACTTCTTTTATAAAATATAATATAAGAGTTGTATACTCTTATATTATATTTAATAAAAGAAGTAACGGAATACTAACGCCTCAAATGAGTTTGAATTTGTGGCACCCAAAATAATAAGAAACATTGAGTGGTAACTATCAAATTAATCAAATGTACTGGATGATGTAGTAATTCTTGTTTGTAGATTTATGAATTTGCAATTACCTATTACAAAAATATCACTGCGTGAAATAAAAAAAGGCAAAATTTAATATATATTAAATATATTATAACACAACTAAACCCTTAAAGTATATATTATTTTTGGTTTTTTAATGATTGATGATGTACGATTAAGATTGGAGTGAGGGTAAAGATGATAAATTATAACACAATTAAGTTTGAATTACTATTGGGGGCCACAAATTCAAACTCAATTGACGCGTGTTCTTTGCATTATATTCATAAATGTAGATTTTTTGGACGTGCTTGTGACAGATCATTTTACAGATTGTATTATGATGTTATTATTCGGCCTAACTTTATGATTGACAAACAATGTGCGGTTTGTTACACACACACATAAAGTAATGATAGAGTCTGATAGAAATGATTGTCAGCACTGGAGAGAATGTAAGGGTTTATTGATAGAACTGATGATGAGAGATGCACAAGATGATAACTCTGATAGAAGATAGTTCGACCGGAATACACTGATAAACTGATAGGAATGATAGCGAGCACACGACACTGCTTGTACCGTCATTGCCGAGAACGTGACGTGAACTGATTGATTTTGTCAGGCCGAGCGCCGCACGGTGTGTAAATTCGCTGACGCTTGTGATTTGTACGGGCCACGGCACGTTTCTGAAAAACTTCAATTATATTTATTCACTTTCCAAAATCGCTTGTGCGTGACCTGCAACCCATTTCCCCGGACAGACTATACCTAGGTATAGTCAACCCCCTAGTCGTTTCCTTAAAAGCCTTACTCAACCTCAAATTATTAAGGCGCTGAAGTAAAACCAGCCAGCAATTAATTATTTAATCATATCAAATTTAAAAAATCTAATAGCAGAATGCCCTAGTATATTTATAGCCCTAAAATATCTTTGAAAAGTTATAACAAAATACTACAAGTAATCGGTTAGGGCATACCGCTATTTTTTTTTATTTGATATGATTTTGGATTTAAATAATTAATTGCTCTAACTCTCATAAAATATCTCAGGTTGACAATTAGTAGTATGTCAGTTATTTCTCCACCTCGTCTAGGAAAACCTTATTTAAATTATATGATTTTACCGAGGGAAAAAGTAATATCTAATAAGTTGATTCGAGTTAAGGAAGGCTTGAAGAAACGATTTCATCCGTGTCCCGTCAGGGGCTGCCTGTTTACTCTGTGACTGTGACCGGGCTACAGATAGACCGAGGCCTTATTTTTGTAATAATAAAGACCATCCACACTCTGTGTTATCATTTATTAACATCGTTAAAGAGCAGGTGTTCGTCACAGCTACTCTTAAACGGTGTCAATTCGTTGCCGACACGGGCACGGATGTATGTGATCGACTCGTAGAACGTATTTGTACCGATATTTCTTAAAAAAATTACGACTACATCCCGTGCACGGTTTGGATGAGTGAGAATAGGTCTCATAACAAACAAGTGTCCGTATTTAACTTCCAGCTTCATCGAGGTCCACATTCGCAAATTTGACATTTTTTTTGTTTTTTTATTTTTTCGATAGTACTTAAAAACTATGATATATATATATATATATTTTCTTTCAACTACGCTGCAATTCTATCATAACTGCACTACATATCCAGCACAAAGCGGAACTTTGCTGCACTAGACGTAAAAAAAAAACTAAACAGTGCAGTAAAGGATTTCCATACATTTTTGCTGCTCTAGTGCAGCAAAAATGTATGGAAATCCTTTGCTGCACTGTTTAGTTTTTTTAAATCGTGGATAATAGTTGTCACCTGTCATAAAGAAGGTTAGCCAACCTAACGACCGTATGGAGTTACAAAGGGTCGTCGGAAGTTAGTGGTAGGAGGAAGTGTCTTTTTCGGGCTGCGCGTGCTGGCGTGCAGGTCCCTGAGAAGTTCTGTGCTGTGGGCTGTCTGTTTTTCTGTTCTGTAAGCTGCTGATTCTGGGATTTGAGGAAGAATCCGAAGGCGGCGTTGCTGCGAGCGTTATTCCTGGTTCCTGAAGTTCTGAGATAAAACCGGTGAGTTGAACACGTGTGAGAGCACACCCATGCGTGCGTTTTGGTGGTGATTCGTGTATAATCGTTTTCATTCTCTTACAGTTTCTGGTACTCTTCGGTGTCGGCGTGATCGCCTTGCTGTTGTTGGTTTCAACGGTTGCCGTAGTCCAGAAGCGTTTTTCTGCCTCCGTTACAGGTATGCGATAACCTCTTCTACATTTCTATCTTCAGAAACACTCTCCCCACGCTTTTAAATAAGTAGGAATTATGAAATCTTTCTATTAGAACTAAAGTTTGTGTAAAAGCTATCCTAAATATAGTTTTATTGTTTGTTACTCACTAATATCTTGTGCTACTAGAGCTATCTCTTTTGGTCACTGTTTACAATATTAGTTTTGTCAAATAGGGACCATGATGCATGGCCTGAGATTGTTTTACGATGGAGACGCTCGGTGCATCCAGCGCCACAAGCGTCCACCATCAATGGCATCATGCCTCTGGTGCGTTGTATTTCTTATTATGTTAATCTGAAACAATCTTTTCATTGTAATATCTAGATTTATTCTTAATCCCAAGAGTAGCAATCTTGTTATTGTAGTTTCAAGATTAATTATTCTTAAAAGAAGTGTAGTTATTCTGTTAAATGCTGTTCTGGGTGCGACGTCACAGTTTATGTAAAAGTCTGTAACTTCCCCTTATTTTTTGTCTGTAATTAGCTGTACCTAGTTGTAATGCATTATTGTGTACTACTACAGGAGGTGTTTGGCTGAGGTGTTTGGCTGAGGTGTTCGGCTGGAGTGTTTGGCTGGAGTGTCAGTCTGGAGTGTCTGTTCGGAGTACCTGGCTAAAGTGCTGTCTGGCTGGTGTCGGTCCGAGGAGTGGGTTCATCGGCTGGCAAGTCAAATCCTTCGTCGGTTGACTTGAGGATTCTTTTCTTTCTTTAATTACGGGGATAAATTTCTTGGTTGGAAGTTTTACCTTTACATAAATACTACTTTCAATACCACTATTCTACTTATCTTTAAGTACTACATAAATTAGTATACTACTTATAACTTCTAATTTAAATAGAATGCTACTTTACCTTAATATAAACGCGTTCTCAAGGGACCAGCCAAACTAGCCAACAACCCTCCCCTTTATTTCTTTATTTTCTCATTGTTGTTATCATAACTTTAAGATTACGGTTATATCTCTTCACTAAGAGTACCTAAGATGCTATTGTACGACAATAAATAAACCTCTTGTCATTTAAACCTATTTTTCTTGACTTTTCCCTACTTAGGAGTTTACCCCTCCACCACTTTAAAACTTAAATTAAACTTAAAACTTAAATTCCTTTTTTTTATAAGTTACATACCTTGCCTAAATAAAAATACTGGCCATAAAGAAGAAAAAAAGCGGGAATGTGAACAACAAATTTTTAACTATTGTAATTTGTCTTCAGTTTTATTTTTAACTACTTTTATTGCAGTAGTTGAAAGAAAAGCAGATTATGCACCTTGCATTAAGTAAGTTAAATTGCACTCGTGCTTTTTAGAGCCCTCGCTGGCGCTCGGGCTCCAAATAAACACTCCTGCAGCAATTACCTACTTTCTGCTCAGTGCAACAATCTACTATTCTTTTGTGCAATTTCTGTTTTTAAGCATTTACGCAAAACCGACAAACATCTAATTCTTCCGCAACAAAAGTGCAGTGGCGTTATATCAGGGGTAGGCGCAAAAAACAGTAACTGCAAGGGACTAACTACAATCAACTGCAAGTCGATACATAGCGCATTTGAGTTCGAAACAGATGTACCTAGTTATTATGACATAATTAATTAACCACCATTCTAGTAACAATTTCTCCAATGAAATCAGAATTTAGTGAGAAATTAGGAAAGTCTAAAACAAAAGCAGTATGTAGCTCAATTTTTATCAGTAGAACGAAAAATACAACACAAAATTTCGTGTTTGATTTTTCGTCATAATAACTAGGTACATCTGTTTCGAACTCAAATCGCTATGTATCGACTTGCAGTTGATGATATGCCGTTATGATGGAAGCCTGGCTGCCTTGATCGATGAATGCTCGGAGTTTTATCCTGGTACCATCCCTGTGCTTAACTTGATGTAATGCAGTTGCCAAAAGTACCTCAAATTTGTCACATTGCAATGACACGTGTAAGTTAGTGCGCAATTGTTGCGAAGGATCCAATTTCTGCACATTAACGCTAGCAGAATTTTTAAACGAAGCAGAATTAGATGTATGTCAGTTTTGCGTAAATGCTTCAAAACAAAATTGCACAAAAGAAATATATTTATCTCATAGTTTTCAAGTAGTATCGAAAAAAATGAAAAAAACAAAACAAATGTCAAATTTGCGACTGTGGACCTCGATAAAGCTGGAAGTTAAATACGGACACTTGTTTGTTATGAGACCTATTCTCACTCATCCACACCGTGCACGGGATCTGGTCGTGGTGACGAATCAGTCAGTTTTCTAAGAAATATCGGTACAAATACGTTCTATGGATTCAATCACATACATCCGTGCCCGTGTCGGCAACGAATTGACACCGTTAAAGAGTAGCTGTGACGAACACCTGCTCTTACTTATATCTAAATTGAATTAAGCTATTGGATATAGGAAATCAATAAAACATTAAATGCGTCACATTAATTTAATAAAAGCCAAGTTTACCATCCAATTGTTGTCCATTTTTCAATTTTATATTTCAGTAGGGCCGGATCTGAGAAAAGAAAGTAGAAATAAGGATAAATTATAAGCACTAAAAATCTTTAAGTAAGAGACCATCTGCGAAGGTTTAGATCTGTGTGATTTGTCCAAAACAAAAAAAAAGATATGTGGTTTGGATAGTCCATCCTTATATTAAAAACAAATTGAAATTCGTATTAAATACTGTGGCAAACTGTCTCTTAAAGCTTTTTAAAATCAGTAATCTAAGTTAAGGACTTTGCTGTTTAAGAAGCATACTCAATTTTTCTCACTTTCCTGTGCTTTTTAAAACCCTTAGGAGTAGGTAGGACTAACAAAAACCGTTAATTCATAGCAACATCCAAAACTTAATTTTTTTAACTTGGCCCAGTTTTATTGTGCAAATCAACTACACGATCAGATCCTTATTGGCCCTGTCTTTAGGACCGTTCTTACATCTACTCTGGCGTGGCATGTGAGTATCTGCGCAGCATGCTTAGGGTCAATTTATACTAGCGCAGAGTCGAAGCAAAGCGAAACGATCTTAACATGGCAAATGCACCATTAACTCAAAATCGTAATGCTCATTTTCATCTGAGATTCAGAAGCGCAAAATTCGGAGTAATTCCACAACTCGTCCGCCACACCTTCGGCCCATTTGGGATAAATTGCAGAAAATCAAAATTTACAATATTTTCATTCTGCTACTCGTCCCATTATTTTTTATGTATACAGTTTTGAACCTTATCAAAGCTTAGTACAGTCAGTGAGGCAAGATAAATATATTTTTTAGGATTGTTACATTTTGCCGTTCATACATAAATTTTAAAAACCTGAATTAAAAAAAAAAAGTTTCTACTATATGTTTTATCTAGTACAACATGTTCTGCATGGCCCTCGATATTTTATGAACAACTGAAAATTTAATATTTAATTTTTCGTTTGATAAACTCAATGTTTATTATTTCTACACTAACACATTTTCTACTGAATGTACCATTTAAAACGTGGGACGAATTACAAAATGAAATTTTAATTAATTTTGATTTTCTAGAAGTCGTCCCAAATGGGCCGTAGGCATGTGGGACGAGTTGTCGAATTACTCGAAATTTGCGCGCAGACTTGCACCAAGCAGTTTACCAAGTAGTGCGGTGTAAAATTCCTGTCAACGTATTTAAAGTAAGTACATCCTACACACATTGGTAAGGAAGTAGAGAAAAGAGTAGGAACTCTTACTGGTACTGACTATTACACCTCTAATCCCTTTTACTTACGCGAAATGTAAAATCTCATAACAAATAAGCATCACGTGACACGTATAGGGAAGGGTAGGGGAATAAATTTTTGCCTATTTGTAGAACATTATTAACAACTTTCACTTTTTATGATAAGAAACAGAAGGGGGAAATGGACAAAGGATGTTACTGTATGGTACCATAGAGATGGAAAAAGACGAAATAGACGTCAAAAAATAGGATGGCAGGATGAAATTAAACAAATAGCTACAACAACATGGAAGAAAAGTCACATGCAGAGAAACATGGAAAAACTTAGGGGAGGCCTATGCCAAAGGGCAAGCTGATAGTAACGTTACCGATGTCGAAGAATAAATTGCTATTCGAAATTTAATTTAGTTAAAAATATATTTGGATTAAATATGAATAAACTAACTTTTCAATTTAGAAAAAAAAAAGATTACTATATGATGTATATAGATGTAAAATACAATAATTTATAAATTATATATTACTAGCTACATACAGCCTCCGTGGTCCAGTGGTTAAGGCGTTTGCTTTGTTGACCCGGGGGTCGTGGGTTCGATTCCCACGGGAAGCATACTTTGTTAAGTTGTTTCCAGTTTGGTTAGGACATTGCAGACATGAATCACCTAATTGTCTGATAAGAAAGATGGTTACGTGCTTCGGAAGGCACGTTAAGCCGTTGATCCCGCGGCTGCCATTTGGAAGTCGTTAAAGAAACCACGTCAGAGACTGAGAGGCGGTTCCAAAGAACTCTGACACCAGAGTGTGCATGGTCGACTGACCGTGTCACCTACACGAAATGATGATGACTAGCTATATAGCGTATGTCCTCCTCCGCATCCTAACCTATGTGTATGCAAAATTTCATGATGATCGGTTCAGTAGATACGGCGTGAAAGCGCAACATACAAATAAACAAACTCACCATCGCATTTATAATATTAGTTAGGATTAGGATAACAATAGTAAAAATGTTATGAAAATATCAGAAATAAAGGCTATTTTGATTTGATTTTTGATTAAGAATTTTATTAATACTCACTCCACCGAACAGGCTTCTCTTCTCTTCTTCGGTGTAATCGGCAAATTGATTAATACCAAAAGTTGCAGTTTGTCCCGGCACGGAATTTAACTCATTTATTTTAATCAAACTTTTATAGAATGCTTCGTAGTGAATCTGTTTGTCCACTACATTCTTGTAGACCCTGTGATAGTCCTTTATGAATTGCTCGAACAGGGCTGGAGCATCGTTGAGATCATAAAATACTTTATCGGTTAGCACAGAATTTGCCAATGCTAGAAGCAAAAGCACGGAACTGATAATTACACGCATATTGTAAATGAGAGAAGAGATGTAAGACTCACATTAGATTTTGCTCATGAGTCCTATTTATCGGAGGTGTTCGTCTGTTTATCGACTTGTGCATGATTTAATAACCACCAAGTTCTTTTACGGTTTTGCCAAGAAAAGCAAGTTTTGCAGGCCTCATTAAATCATGGCTTATAGCAAGCATTGAATACATAAATAACGTAGTCCAATTGCTTAAGATTATTTATAAAACTATCTGTGCCTGCGTTTAAAAAAGTAGCGTTTGTCCATTCTCAGGCACTACACTATCTGTGTACCAAATTTACTTTAGATCAGTTCAATAGTTTTGGCGAGAAAACAAGTAAGACAGACAGACAGAGCTACTTTTGCATTTATAATATTAGTACAGAAGGGTGGATATGCTACTCATTATACTTCAAGTCACTGATGACACCACACACATGATTTTTTTTTTTTGCTTTGCAAACTCTGCCGTGTGAGCGTACTTTGCATATAAAAATAAACCACTTATGTCTACTGGTCTTGGCGATAATGTTAAAATCGATTATGAACTGGTCTGGACGTTTAAATTGAAAAATATGGCTTATATTGTTTTTTTTTTTCATTCCACTTATTCAATTCAATTTCAATTTATTTCAATTCAATTTTATTTATTTGCGGAAAAAGTGGTACAAAAACAGCTGTTAGGACAGAATACAAGCATCTCACCTTTAACCTATCTAGGCATGCAAATATACAGTTTTTATTAATATTACAAATTGTCCCTAAAGTATTCTTCTATTGTATAATAACATTTCTCAGTCAGGATATTTCGTAGTCTAATTTTGAATGTATGCAATGGTAGATCCTTTAAGTCATTTGGTAACTTATTGTAAATACGAATAGCCATCGGATAACTGTTTTGGCCATAAAGAGTGGTTATAATGTTTGGTAGTACAAGTTTATTAGGATATCTCCCTCTATATCCATCAATATCACAATTCTTTTGAAATAGTGTTGGATGCGCTTTGACAAAGTGACACATTTCATAAATATATAAAGACGGAAGAGTTTATAGGGTCAACTTTCTGAAATAATCTTTGCAACTCATCCTCTGTGGAACCTTACACATAGACCTTATGCAATTTTTCTGGGCAATAAATGCTCTGCCGCATTCCCCTGCATTCCCCCATATCATAATTACCACTACTTAACTAATAAACTAATAAAAAAACACAGTGATTATGCAACAGGCAGTCTTCGAAATTTAACGACAGCTGTCTTGGCAACACTCAGCAGCTGTCTCGGTGCTATTGTCGCACAATTGGCTTTAGAACCCGGCAACAAACCAACAAACAAAATGAGTGCTGTGAAACACGTCTTGCTCATGGTTTTATTTGCTTTAATTAGTTTTTGTAAATTCTGTAAGGGGTGTCATCCCCAACTACCTGTCCGGTGGTTGCAGATAGGACTCCCGAGCTATTACTTGCTTTCTCCCATTCATAAGCTAAATTAGTATCCACGTTCACTCCGTTCCTTCAGTCTCCAAAGTCCTTCCCCAACTTAAAAATGGTTCCGATAGGAAGCAGTATCGGAAGCACTTAGAAACTGCACTCACCAACCCGCCTGTCAAGCCTAATGAATAAAGCAGTATCCTTTCATAATTAAAAAAAAATTCTAGGTAGTGGTCGATGTCCAGCATTGATGTGCTCGTGGGTTAAATTATGATGATGATGATTTCCTCATGCTGTCACTGCAGATATTCCATACACATCGATAGTTACTTCGCTGACGAGGTCAGGTGTTGCTGCCGCTGCTGCAGTTCATTGGGGTTCAGTGGACTTATTCGGCCAATTTAAACCAGACTTAATGTATCAAAATCAGAAAAAAAAAGCCCTTAACAGTCTTTTAAGAGTTAAAAGTTTACTTAGTCACACATATTTTTAAAATCTATTCTTCATGCAAGGTCCCCATTGTTTATCGTACTTTGTAGCTCTTTGTAGTCGCTGTAATAAGAATCATGAGGTCTGCAATTCATAGAGCCGCTAGTTTTATAATACTATACAATTTAAAATTATACTTATTATAGATGGACGCCCTCATCTTGTCATGTTTTCTATTGTTTCGCATTTTAATAATATTACTTTTATTTCGGTTTTATCGTATTTACATTATTTTGACACCTAACGTTTCGAACATTCTTCATTATTCATGGTCGCAGGTAGATTAGTTTTTAAGTATTTTTATTGCAATACCATAAGTTGATAATAAGTTAAGTCTAAATATAAAAAAAAAAACAAATCCTGTCTTTTATAACCCTACATTTGTCAAGGTTTCCATTCCATCGTTGCTGATAGTGGTCAAAGGTAGAGTTCGCTTTTTATTAACGCGTATTGAGACTTATTGAAAGCCTCAATTTTTTTACATGGTGGACCAAGGCATTTTCGGATTGGGTCTCCCGCATTGGCTTATCAAGGCAAGCTCTTTTGCACCTAATAAGGAGAAGAGGATAATATAATAATTACTTGCCGACAGATTTTGATAGATTTTATCTCTGGTTTAAATAAGGATGTTTAAATAAAAGAAGAAGGCAGATGTTCCATGACAATTCATTGATAATCCAAAAAAAAATACTATTTTTCACTTTCTCTTGCAGGAGCCATATGTTTTTCAGAACGAATGAATCTGAAAAAAGAAAAAGATTAACACATAATGACTTTGACAAATAGTCAAAAATATTGCGTGGTTTATGAACCCCATTTATTTAAATAATAGCGCCTGGGGCTTGTAAAAACTGAACGTTTAAAAAAATACAATGATGACGTACCGTTTTTTTTTTTACTTAGTCCGCTGATGTATCGGAGCGGCACGAACGTGTTTATGTACGTCTGATAACGCGTGACTGTCAGGTATAAATGAAAAAAAATATACCAGCTGTTTTTCTTGCCGCAAAGACCATAAAAGGCGGTCAAGAGATTGGGCGAAAATCGCAGGAACCATGTTATATGCGATGCGGCTAGCAACCCGCTAAACGTGGCCTTAAGGTTTCATCACCTCGTTCTCTGTCTACCCCGCAAGGGATAAAGACGTGATAATAAGTATTTATATGTGAATTTTACGGGGTCGAGTACTGCCATACCATTTAAAATAAATAATTTAAGGAAAACGGTCATTGTTATTTGAAAATTTGATTTGCGATGTAGCCTTTTAAACTATGTTATGTATATGTACTGTTTACAATTTGAGTGAACTGAAAACGAGAAGCTTTGCTGAGTGTTTTTGTCAAAAATGGCCACTTCACGAGGTCCAGCTTAGCAATGCTTAAGCGTTAAGTCTGTAGTTGTTAGTAGGTACGTTCCTGAGACATCCCTGAAAAAAGAAATTTAGATGTGGATGTCCTGCAGAGAAAGATGGCGCGGTTAAAAGTAGGTTAGATTAGTGATACTAGCACCACCCATCATTTTATTTTTTTACTCCTATATAAACACCAAAAGTGTCTATCCTTGGTAGTTATCCACAATTCTTTCTAACTTTCAATACCCAGCAGTGAAGCGAAGAAAAATGTTGATGATGATGAGTCCTCACTATTATCCATTAACTTAGTACGAAAAAGGCAGTCACTGTTAATGGATAAAAAGACCACTGGTAGTGTGGACTTTCAAAAAAGGGCATTCGTATTATTTTAAGCAGTGACAATTGAAATCAAATCCTCTGACTACTCAGGCTAGTAGGCTCCGGTAGTACAGAGAGGGTCGTGCTCCTGCAGTGGAGACTAGAAAGACCTGATGATGATGATGATGACGACTTAGAGCGCATCAAACGCTTTTATAGATATATTAGATAAAAACCAAAAATTCATAAATATTAATAGTTTAAAAACTGTTTAACGAAGAATTAATTATTGTTCTTACACATATAGGTATCAAACTTATTATGTTTGGGACGCATGTATCTTTCAAATCTATCATTCTGGCGATAAAATTATTTCAGCTAATTGAAATTATATAGTAATAAGTAACCTTAAGTTTTGGAATACTTACATCATTCTTCGAGCAACACGGCCTCCGTACCGGACGGAGGGAGTGGGCAAAGCGACAATTTACTATGACAATTTTTCTGGCGTTTTTTGCGGGGGGAAATGTGCACACAAGTTTAATTCCGCACACCTACATACAAAACTTAAACTGTCACTTGATAGTAATTATGACATTGTCACAAAAATGACATAAAAAAGAAAAAATAATTTGTGTACAGATGAGTCACACACAACTAACACATAGACATGCATATGCCTAATTTTGGCTTGTACCTTGACAGAGGGGAATGCAGCGTATAGCTACTCCCTTCCGTGTTGCTCGAAGACATCATTCAATAAAATCATTTTGGAATTCTCACTCCGTTAGACATTTTGTTCCATTCTTCTTCTGTGTAATCGGCAAATTGATTAATACCAAAAGTTGCAGTTTGTCCCGGTACGGAATTTAACTCATTTATTTTAATCAAACTTTTATAGAATGCTTCGTAGTGAATCTGTTTGTCCACTACATTCTTGTAGACCTTGTGATACTCCTTTATGAATTGCTCGAACAGGGCTGGAGCATCGTTTAGATCATAAATTTCTTTATAGGTTAGCACAGTATTTGCCAATGCTAGAAACAAAAGCACGGAAGTGATGATTACACGCATATTGTAAATGAGAGAAGAGATGTAAGACTCACATCAGATTTGGCTCATGAGTCCTATTTATCGGAGGTGTTCGTCTGTTTATCGAATAGTGCATGATTGTAAAAGAATGCCAAGTTCTTTTACGGTTTTGCTAAGAAACGCAAGTTTTGCAAACCTCATTAAATCATAGCTTATGCACGCACTGAGAACATGAATAACGTAGTTCAATTGCTTAAAATCCTAATCCTAACTAATATTATAAAAGCGAAAGTGAGTTTGTTTATTTATTTGTTTGTTTGTTACGCTTTCACGCTCAACCTACAGAACGGATCATCATGAAATTTTGCATACACATAGGTTAGGGTACTGAGAAGGACATAAGCTATATATCACGCGGACGAAGCCGCGGGTAACAGCTAGTTATTTATAAAACTGTCTGTGCCTGCGTTTAAAAAAGTAGCATTTGTCTATTCTCAGGCATTACACTATCTGTGTACCAAATTTGCTTTAGATCAGTTCAGTAATTTTGGCGAGAAAGCAAGAAAGACAGAGCTACTTTTCTATTTATTATATTAGTACAGAAGGACGGATATGCTACTCATTTGTACTTCAAAGTCACAAGCCACGATTTTTTTGCTTTGCGAACTTGGCTTAATCTCTGCCGTGTGTGCGTACTTAATGTATAAAAATTAAATCACTTATTTCTATTGTTCTTGGTAATAATTTTAAAATCGATTATGAACTGGTCTGGACGTTTAAATTGAAAAATATGGCTTATCTTGTATTTTTCAATCCACTTACGACTTCTTAATTAAGGGAAATTATAACTCAAGCCACAAAATTATTTATTGGCCACGTGATCAAACTTCTAATTTCATAATTAAACAACGTAAAAATGACAAAGCCTCTAATAAACTAATTTGCGTATTTTACAACGCCAACTATCTTTAGAAGCCATCAAGTAAAGATCATCAATTATCATGACTTGTCCTTCATTCTTATAATAATACCACCTAACTTACTAACTTGGCTACGGAATTTATATTTGGTCACCATTTCAGCTTGAACATAAGGTCCTCAAAAATATGATTCTAGCCCATAGATACCAGAATATTTATGTTGGTCATATTACGTTCCCACCTGCCACGCCCCCGAGCCCACTCTATACATCTCTGTGTTCTAGCCTCTATGAATAACATCATCCTAATCCTAACTATCCTAACTATATATATATAATTATATTGTAAACGGAATAGAGTAGGGTTACGTACTGAAAGGATAACACACTGATTCAAAGTTACTTATTTTATTGCAAGATAAATACATTTATGTCCTCATACAAGGAACGTAGCTTGAATTCTGTGTCAATGTTCCCATTTTACTTTTTTAGGGAACAGAGATAGTAATCGCTTTTGGAATACATCAAAAGCATTTCAAAATCTTAATGAAACCTCCTTGCTACATCATTCCTCCTTCTATAAAAAAAAATAAGTTCAGCTCCTGAGGGAGAAATCTTTTTTTCCTAACGGCAGTTATACAAAACAAAACCCTAACCTACCTATGGGCAGGAATCCTTACTATGTATAATTCTTGGTAATCTATTAGTTAAGATGAAACCTCCTTGCTACAATATATATATATATATATATATATATATATATATATATATAATATATTGCCTGGTACCAGTACCAGTACCAGTACCACTATCTGGTAACCAGACGGGACAAGTTCGGCATCGTGAATTGATGCATCGCACCCCGTTTCTGTTATGGCGATTAAATCCGATTCCACTGCTTGTATGAATGACAAAAACTTTGTGATTTTCGTACGTAGGCCTTTGACGTTCTGGTAGTGTATTTCTATGATTCTTTTTGATGTACTTTGAATCATATTCCTGTCTCTGCCTTCATATTTAATCCTTGCTATTGATGTATCACTCCTACTTTTGTCCGGTTGTCTCCGCCTCCCTGTTCTTTCGAAAGTTCTGCCTCCACGGCTGTATACAGATGTCAGCCGCCCAATTTTTGGTTCCATAATTACCGCTGCTAACCTTGATGGAGTTCCAATTTTAAATGAAGCGTAGTTACCCCGCGACTTTAGTACCTCCACCGTGCAGACATCTTCCTGAGTGATAGCTTTCATATGCTCCCATACCTGTACGGGCTTGGTTCCCTGCTTCACATAAAACAAATGAAGATATTTCCATCTTTCTGCTGCCTCCAGCGACGTTGCTCCTGGCGTGGCCGTTCCCCGTAAAATCGACAAAGTTGACGGTCTTTGGCGTCTTCTTTTTACTTCCGTCCATTCTCTCGTTTCATTGTGGTTTTGGGTATTCTGTTCGCTGTTAGGAATACTGGTTTGAATATTGCTTGCGCTAGATATGTCAGCTCTGGGCACTGGTTTGAACTTCCTAGTACCCTTCTAGGATGCTGGAGATAATGCTTATTCTGAAACATTTATTTGAGGCAACAATGGGGGAGGGGATGCAAAAGAAGTTTTTTCTAAGAGTCATTCGAACGTCTATTAAAAAAAGAAGGTAACCATAAATACAAAATTTTGTCATACGAGTATTTAGGTACATTTCCCCACGAGTTAGTAGTCAAACTCAAAATTTTGCAATATGAGCTATATGAGCGAGCGAATATCGCTAATAGAGGCGCCACGAGCCTAGTATTTTTTTTTATAATAGTATTTTATGCAACGGTCTTATAATACGGGTGCAAGGGGTACAAAACGGTTTTACAATACTAGTAAAACATAAATTTTGAGTTTGACAACTAACTCGCGGATAATATAAACATGACAAAATTTTGTGTCTATGGTTACTTTTTCTTTTTAAATTAATATTCGCTAGACTCTACCGATGTATGGTTCCCGGCAGAGTAGAATAGGACCACTCCAAGTCTTCCTGTGGATATCGTAGAAGGCAACTTAGAAAATACAAGCTAAACAAAGCTTATAAACATCAAAGAGACCTCTCCAACCCGTCTGGCCAGCGTGAAGAGTATAGGCCATATCCTCTGACTGCCCGGGCTAATTAAGGCTCTGGTTGTTCAGTGAGGGTCATGCTCCTGCAGTGGATACTAAAAAGGGCCTGATGGATGCCTGATGGTGAGACTCTTTAAAAAAAATATGGAATAAGTTTTTCTTAAGTCGGCAGCAATGCATTTAGTTCAAAAAAACTTCTTTTGCAATCACGGGTTACAAAGCTCCCTTGTAAATATGCGGCAGAAAAAGTCATATGGAATCTCTGCCCTGGTAGCGTTCTTGTGTTTTTTAGCAGCGAAAATAGAAACGTAAAATCTCAAAAAGGATTTTTTTCTTGTTATATGGCTTTCAGGCGATACGTATTTAGACAAAATCAAGTAATAATTCGAAGTTGCCCGCGCTTTTCCGAGTTTTCTACTTTATCAAAAAATACGGTAGTTGCCTAATGTTAAGATTATATAAAATTTGTTTCTAATGAGACTAATTTCTATCTAAAAACACTTTAAAGAACACTTTTAATTTGATAGCGATTCGTTAAGTGATCTTAAAGCTTCTTTAAAGTTGGGTGAATAGGACCATTTTTTAAAGTATGAAAATCTTTAATTACAATTATACTGTATTTTAGTCTGCAAAATTTATAGCAACTTTTATTATGAAACCATTACCATAAACGAAATATTTCGTATAGCTACCAAACAAAATTCTCACGCCACCCATACAAAATACAAGCTTGTGACGTCACAAATATGTAGGTATTTCAAGGGCGCGTTTTCGCGTCTAAAAATTTACGTCTAAAAACATGTGTCTTTAAAACTTTTATAACTAAAAGAAATTTTTGTTTAGAAATGTATTTCTGTCACTATTGTGTTTATTTTTGGCAGGTCTTTACATAGCAACATGAAAAAAATTTTAGTCAACATGCCCATTATGGTGTAATTCATTTCGTTGATTTGACGGAGACCCTGGCGAAAATCTATCAGGAATCCGCTGGTTCAATCATAGACGACGTATGTAATATAACATATGTGTGTTTGTAAATCATATATGTAAATCACACTATAGCCGCGGTGACAGTTTATTTTCGTTATCCCACATATCGTTCACGGACATGGCCATTTATTACATCAAATCACAGCAATTTAACATTATAAAGTCCACTAGAAACAATTTGCACAACAATCCAAAACCAAACCAAAAGGTTTTTCTATCAAATCATTGGAAAAAAGAGGTGGGATACTTTTTTTTTGTATACGATTTTCAATGAAAGGAGGCGGGCAACCATTTTCAGCATGACGAAAAAAAAGACAAGCGCGGCAGTCACAGATTTGAGAGTTCTTGGCACGTAGTGATTATATGCTCTTTGGTTCTTGGCGGGAATTTTAGCGGACTACACAGTGTTTGTTTTGCAAATTGATTCTAGTGGACTTTATCATGTGAAATTGGTGTTATTTGGTGTTATTAATGCCCATATTTAAGAAAAATGTGTGAAATAACTAAAATAGACTGTCATGGTTGTTAATGACATACGTTTGCGGTGACATAGTTCTAGTTCGAATATAATCTGAAAGTAATCATTATAACTGTTTAACTAATGCAAAAATTTTAACTAACGCTTCAAACGGTTGATGGGTAAAAATGAGTAAGAAAACAATTGGAAAAATAGCCTAGCTTAGAGCAGATAAACTGTTAAATTGAGTACAGAAAAACCGTACAAACAGAAACACGTACTACGAGTTGTTACAAGAAATAAATTGAAATTTGAAACACAAACATACATAAACACTTTACAAATACATAATCTCTCTTTTTTTAAATACGTGACAAACAATTAAATGCATCTGCAGCGTCAATAAAATCTTTAAATTTATTTTTTCAGTGGTGATATTAACTTTTGTCGTGCGTTAGCTCACTTTCGTGGACAAAAGACCACGAAAGTTGTGCCACGATAGTTACGAAAATTTCACACTTTTGTGAATTACTATTAATTTAGCTGTAACTCCAGTTACAGCTAAATTAATGAACAGAATACTGAGAAATGATCTCGAAGACCTAGCTTATTTCTTAATTCAAAATTAGCTGGAAAACAATTAAGCAATACCCTTCAAAATATGCACATGAAAGTTTTTTGACTAAGTCTACATAGAAATATTCAAAGAATAACTGACCAATATATTTTTGTTTTGACAGGATGGACACATTTGTCTCCGCCACTTACAACTTGTAGCGACAGGTTGGCGCTCTTAGAAATGGGTGCTTTATGTTTGCGCGCTCGCGAAACTAGCAAAATCATGTGACAGAGACATAATGCCTATTAAGTAACTATTATACCTTACGAGATAAAATTAATGTTTTTTGGTTATTATGATGCGTAGTTAAAAACGATTAATTTGATGTATTGCACTATATGCTTATGAATTAAATACAAAAGTTATTAAAGTTTGCCGTGAGCGCTAACAGAGTGTGACGCGCGAAGAGCACTGATTTTGCCCCCGTTTTAGACAGTTGACATTTTTTAAAAGATAAATATATTCAGTTTAAGATTTTTAGTGTTGAAACTATATACGTATATCAATAAAGAATAATCTGTATTTGGTCCTATGAACGAATACTTGATAGTGATCGTGTGACCGCGTTTTGAGGGCCTCGAAGAACCACTCATATTGATCATTTAACAGTACAAAAGTGTACTGTTAAATGATCAATATATAAATAATAATTAATAATTCTAAATATTGTTCAAAAATCTCATGTAGTAGTGTCAATGAAAATGTGATAGTAAAAGACTTGATTTATAATGATGATGCCACCTAAATAATAATACAGCTCAAGATGCCATAAAGAACACACTACCTGAGAAGTCTTGAGACAAGAACAACAAAACTTATATTGATTTGTATTGTGGAATAGTAGCAAAAACACAAGATCATTCTGAGAAAACGTCCTACTACCAAGTCTTAGAGAAAAAGCTTCCTGGAAAAAACGCCATATTACAGTGTGCGTGGTCGCAGGTAGACTGTCAGTCTACAACACACTGGAAAGTGCTTGAAACGTTAGGTGTATAAATAATGTAATAACCGCGATAAAAACCGTATTAAAATTATTTTATTTAAATGTGTAACAATCGCGAAAACATAAGAAAACATTACGCCATTATATGTTTAAGTCATTATAACAATAGTTATATAAACTTTTATAAAAGAAATATTGTCTTATATTTTCCTCGTAGGTGTAGTATAAAGCACTATGTATCACTCGGGAGAAAGTTCTATTTCTGTTCACGAGTTTCTTTTAAGCCCTCCGTTGTGCGCCGGGCTTAAACATACTCTCGAACAGAAATAGATCGTTTTCTCCCCTCGATGTATAATGTACTATTTTTTAAATTAAATTTTAGCTTGATTATGACCTGATGTTGTATACCTAATTATTATTTTGACTATGAAAATAAAAATATTAATTTTGCATGCCAGTGTCTGGTAAAATGTGT
The DNA here is from genome assembly GCA_963082605.1 of Rhodophaea formosa. Lineage (NCBI taxonomy): Eukaryota > Metazoa > Arthropoda > Insecta > Lepidoptera > Pyralidae > Rhodophaea > Rhodophaea formosa. The sequence continues at coordinate 14,206,131 of OY720213.1, read as the reverse complement.
GTGACATATTCGTAATGTATTTTCTAATCCCCTTAAAAGTATTTGTATTCGTGATAGCTAGACAGTTGAAATTTTCACATATTATGTATAATTTCTGTTACCGCTTTTACAACAAATAGTAAAACACTTGTAAGTAAATATCTAAGGGTTTCCATACAATTTCTTTTTCCGTTTTTGCTCGATAGTCTAATATTGTGTAGATAATGGTACGAAGGGTTCCTCGTGCGCGAGTCTGACTCGCACTTGGCTGATTTTTTTATACTTTGTATAATCTAAACATCATAATTACTATTCATGTTTATTTTAATTGAGCCTTGTATGTTTCGATTATTGAGCGATCGGCCCTTACAATAAATAGGACTCATTAGCCAGACATGATGATAATTTCTTTGGACACGAGTGCTAACGAAGTTTTCAATATGCGTGTACTTATTATTTCCCTACTTTTGTTTCTTGCTGTTTTAGTTAATTCTGCACCGACTGAAAAAAAATTTTACAATGTCAACGATGCTCCAGCGCTGTTTGAGGAATTTATTAAGACTCATCACAAGACCTACAAAGATGAAGAGGACAAAATGATTCATTTCGCGGCATTCAGAGCAAATATGGCATTTATAATTTTTGCTCAAACCGTACCAGAGGCAGATAAGCATGGCTTTATGATGCCAGACTCTGAAATTTTTTCTGAGTCTGCTGATAAAATACCTGACGATTGGGAAATGTCTCGTTTTTAATAATAAACAGTGTCAAGTAAGTAGTATAAAAGTCAATCCTATCCTAATTCTTACTATCCTAACTAATATAATAAATGCGAAAGAGAGTTTGTTTGTTTGTTACGCTTTCACGTCCTCTCTATTGAACCGATCATCATGAAATTTTGCATACACACAGGTAAGGGTACTGAGAAAGACATGCTAGTCGAGCTCCGTGGCGCAGTGGTCAACACGCCAGCCTGCGACACGGAGGTCAAGATGGAAAACGATCTTTTTCAAATTGGCCTGGGTCTTGGATGTTTATCTATATAAGTATATGTTATAAAATATAGTATCGTTGAGTTAGTATCCCACAACACAAGTTCACAACTTACTGTGGGGCTAGCTCAATTTGTGTGATATGTCCCTATATATTTATTTATTTATTTATTATTTATCACGCGGGTGAAGCAGCTAGTTAATTATAAATGATCGAAATCTTGCTTACCGTTGATCAGAAAAATTGTATTCTTAAATTAAATGCGTTTAAAATTCCTAAATATGTATATTAATACCACAATGTTAAAAAAATATTTTTTCATTACACCTACACACAGGCGAGAGGTTAAATTATATTGACCACTATCCACGTACGAGAGTGAAATCAAAAAAATTGTGTTTTAATCGGATAAACGTAGAATACGATAATTAGTACGAGTCTAATCCGTACAATACTTATTCAGGAGTAACTCAGGGAGGTACGACCGGTCCCCTGGAGTTACTAATAATGATTAACTATTTGCCGTCTATAATAAAACACTCAAAATGTTTGATTTTTGCAGATGACGTTAAATTGGTATATGCAATAAAGGATAAAGAGGATTGCGTTTTGCTACAAAGAGACATAGACAGTGTTCTCAAATGGAGTCTGCTTAATAAATGCTTCAATACCTCTAAATGTTATGTTATGTCTTGCACTAAAGGGAAAAATCCAATTTATTTTGAATATAGGATAGGCACAAACGTGATGATTCGTACTGCATCCATAAGATATCTGAGCTAGGGGTTAAGGTTGACCAAGGTTTGACATTTCGGAGTCATATTGCTGAATTTGTAAACGAGCATTTCAAAATTTGGGATTCGTTATTCGACAGTGTCAAGGTTTTACAGATATCAGAGCTATTAAGTCCTTGTATAACGCACAGTGAGAAGTAGACTTGAGACTAATGCGATGATTTGGAGTCCTCATGAATTAAAATATAAATTAATGCTAAAAAATACAAAATAAGTTTCTGATACAAGGAACCCTTTATCATCATCATCGCAGTACCTGAAGGTGGGAGAAATGTTCTTAATCAAGCACCGCTACTAGGGCTCATTGCATGTTAAATAAAATATGTGAAGATTACTCGGATCTAGATATTTTTACTTGTACTTTGACGATATTGCATTGAAATGTATTAGTCATAAGTAGTTATGAGGTGAACTTGCATTGTCGCATTGGTCAAAACTGAAAAGACTATGTAAACTGATTTATTAATAAATAAATAAAATTTAAAGTTAGAATTGCTAATGAACCCGATAAAAGGAAATATTTGTCTCTAGTCTTCAATACGAATCCCTTCAGCTAAAAGTTCATCATATTATTGGTTTTTTTCCAGACGCTGCCCGCCCGCTCTTTCTGTAAGAGATCAAGCGAATGGGACTAAAAAGTGATTAAGCCATTGAATAAGTATTACCAATACTGTAAACGTATTAAAATGTGTATTGTGCTCGTGGATTCAATATAAATTGACATATTTTATTTTGTATATCTCATGTCAGCCCATCTCATCCCATCTAATATTATAAATGCGAAAGTGAGTTAGGTTGTTTGTTATGCTTTCACGCTCTACATACTGAACCGATCATCATGAAATTTTGCATAGGTACACGTTGTCTGGAGAACGGAGAAGGACATATTATGCTACCCTTTGTTCAAAATCAAATCAAAATCAAAATTATTTATTTGCCTTAATTTTAATTTCCGGAGAAAAGTACTTCAAGATTCAATCGTTTATTTAATATAGGTTTCTTTGAACACTTATTAATTGTCATATTTGTGCTTACAATTTTTACAACAAAAAAAATTTGTTGACATCAATAATTACTTATGTCTAAGTTTAGGCCGCTTCCAAAGCGGAGTGCAGAAGAAGCGGCAACAAACTGCACAGCGCATTTTCTTCCACTGTTTCCGAGGGATCGGCGGCTAGGCGACAGCTAATATATATAAAAAGAAAAAGTCATAATAGTAGTGCTATTGAGATACTCTGGGATCGCTTAGTCAATTGAGACATAGTTGACGTAGTAATTTCTAGATCTGAATTTATAAAGAATAACGGAACCAGACGAAGATATCGCTAATATAGCTGGCATCAAGGAAACTTGCGCCACCCATAATTTTAGCAGTAGTCCCCCCCTTTCTTATAGAGGCCCGGTATTTAATAGTACATTATGATGCAAGTACGGTAAGCAGGATATTACCGAGGAGGTGTTTATAGGCACGAGGCAAAGCCGAGTGCTTATAATAAACCGATGATTATAATGCTTACCGTACAAGCATCATACGATGTTTTTCAATACATTTGTATACATTATAATGCGATGATGATGATATTGATGAAAAGTTAGGAACTAAAGCAGTTTGAAAAATACATTTATAATTACCAGGTACATTCACTCTGGTGTATTGACGCTGACGAGCTCCGTGGCGCAGTGGTTACCACGCCGGCCTGCGACACGGGGGTCCCGGGTTCGATCCCCGGTCAGGTCATGATGGAAAACGATATTTTTCAGAGTGACCTGGGTCTTGGAAGTTTATACATAAGTATATATTATAAAATATAGTATCGTTGAGTTAGTATCCTGCGACACAAGTTCACAACTTACTGTGGGGCTAGCTCAATTTGTGTGATATGTCCTATATATTAAAAAAAATTACAAATAAGTACAGACAACAACCTCTGCAATTGGCCAGCTATTGCTCATCGACTGGCAACGCCCTTGATGCTGTCATAACCGTTGGCTCCAGACTGTGATGCATCGCAGCTGAAGATAATACCGGAAAACACCAATCACAACTGCTCAACATGTTTTCATGTTCAGCATGAAATCTTTTTGTGGATTATATGGATGTGATTTATGTAAAATAAAAAAAACTGATTAAAATTTACCTTACTATATAATTATACTTTTACAATCTGCTTTAATTATAAGATTTAATAAATATCTGCTAAACCGAATTCTTGTAATAATAAAGTGGTATCGTGTTCTCCATTTTGCACGCCAGTAGATATTTCCTGATGATGTTTCCTTCACCAGATGCATGCAGTATTATTAAGATTAAAATGACCTTTTTTGATAACTTTAGTAATGTCTACGCGACTTCCGAGGCAATAATGAAGACGCGGTGAGAGCCGATTAATAAACTTCAAAATTAGGCTGCGGCTCGCAGACAGGGCTCAGAGAAATAATGACGGGCAGACAAACCCTGTGTAGTGATTAGCACTTTCTAATATCTATCTTCACCATCATCATCAGGTCTTTGTAAGTCTTCACTGCAGAAGCCCGACCCTCTCTGTACTACCAAGCCATAATTTAGCTAGAGCAGTCAGAGGATTTGGCCTTCACTCTCCACTCTCGCAAGAGGGGTTGAAAAGGTATCTTTGATGTTTATAAGATTTGTTTACCTTGTGTTTCCTAAGTCTCTTACGACATCCACGGGAAGACTTGAATGGTCCAATTCTGCCAGGAACCACACAGGAAATATCTAGGTATCTTACTTTACACCAATTAGAATAATGCCAGACAGTTTTACATTTTATCTTACTTTAGTAATGTCTACGCGACTTCCGAGGCAATAATGAAGACGCGGTGAGAGGCGTTTAATTAACTTCAAAATGAGGCTGCGGCTCGCAGACAGGGCTCAGAAAAATAATGACGGCTGACAAACGCTGTGTAGTGAATTAGCACTTGTTTTGAACTGACCTTTCTAAAAATCTATCTTCATTATCAGTATCATCATTTATCGGAAAGAATAAGAATAATAAAAACAAAGTTTGTTGAAACCTTTAATATTTATTTAATTCTGTTTTTAGTATTTGTTTTTATAATATATCATCAACGACAGAAATATATCATCTGTGAAAATTTCAACTGTCTAGCTATCACGGTTTATGTGATAGAGTCTGGTGACAGACAGACAGACCAACAGACGGACATCGAAGCCTTATTAATCGGGTTCCGTTTATACCTTTTGGGTACTTACGGAACCCTAGAACTGTGATAGAATGAAAAAAAGTGATTAATTTATAATGATTTTAGGAACTCCAGGAATTTCCTTGAAAATCCAGTTTTACAGGATTTCCCGGCTATCCCACTAAGGAGGTCACGAGACTTTCTTGAGCGTCATCCCGGAAGGTGTCCAAATATATTGCAAAACGTCCCGTTTAGTAATTTTAAAGTTTAGGTTTGGTAAAAAAATTGGTCTAAATTGAATTTGGTCTAAAATCGAAGTTTGATGTCACGTATGTTACCACGTGATAAGGTAGGGTAATTTTCGTGATTTCAAATAATTAATTGCAATATTTTTAATAACCTAATCCTTGAAAAATCGCTTACCACGGGTTAAATAGTTTTTATACAGGAAAATGGAAACGTTTACTAAAGTAGGTTAAAAACTGGGATAAAAATACAGACTAAGAATCCGTATCTGATAAAGCTCTATCAGGTCTAATTCCACACATTCGCGCCGTGCACGGGACGTCGTCAGAACGAGTTCCGTCATGAGTTTCCAAAAATATCGTTACATTTTACGTTATATTTTTTATGGGTTGCATATTGCATCACACTCGTCCGTTCCTAACTTTTAGGTTCAGGCCGACGCTCTGACGTGCGTAAGTGTTCCGGTCCGATGACGTGAGTTAAGAGTTTATTGATATTATCATGACATTTAGTTACTCCTAAACGGTGTCAATAAATGCAAGTATAGTGAGGTGGGCTATCGAAAAAGAATTCTCGTCACATCACTGGCGTGTGACATCCATCGATGCAGTGGCCCTTCGCTGCAGCGCACCTTCGATATTGTGCCTGTCGATACGCCATACCATCGATATGTTGATGCAGCGACCATCGATATGATGTACTTTCGCTACTGTAACCTGTCGATGGAGCGTTCTCGGTGGAGCGACCATCGATGTAGTGGCTGGCGATACTATAATGTAGACCCGTGTGGACAGCCTCTGACGGGAGACAGCTGATGCACAGCGTCGATACGGTTATGTTCCTGCCTCGTCCCGGGCGCAGCCCGGGTGTGTGGGGTAGACCTAAGCAAATAAAAATATATACCTATAAACCAGATATTTTTGGAGTAAATATTTTGTGACTTAGGAGATGGAACTCAAACTAAAATCGTCTAATGGTTAATCTAATAATAACCAACAAACAAGCGTTGTCAATTTTCTGAGTTCAATTTATTAAACAGCTTAAACAGTGAAGGGGAATAAAACAAAACAGAATTGTTCCCATTACCGTTTGTTTCAAAGGCTTAGCATCGAAGAAAAATAAAAGAATTGCTCAGCAGGTGTAAATTGTTTTTTCACAACTACCGTCAAGAAAGAAGGGAAAATAAAAACATAGGGTTTGTAAATTTCCTGGCGTAAAGTAGCTGTTTTTAAATCGTGTTTATTTTTACTCCAATTTTGAGAAGAAAATTGTGTAATGTACGCTTATGGTATATAGCTACCTACATAACATTCTTAGGATCCTGTTATGGTGGAATGCAGCCGGGATTTACCTATAAAGGTAAATCTCGGCCAAATGAGGATTCGTAAAAGCTGAAACTTTCATTAAAAAAATTTACTGTTTACTACACTAAAATTATTTTGTTGAAAGCTTCAGGAGGTCGATGGCTCTGTAGGTGTGAGCATTATATTAGCAGTTTCAAATGTATAGCAATCCCCAGGCGTAGTTTCCACTTAAGGGGGCACACTAGGCACAGTAGCGACGCCAATCATTTTATTCCTAATACTTTACAAATAGAAAGAAATTCAAGAATGTAAATCATATAAGGCTTAGTAAATACCTTGAAGTATTTTTGGAATCATGTTTTAATATTATGAGAATCAGTCATTAAGAGAAAACGTGATTACCGCCAAAAACGGCCGTTTTTGGCGGTAATCACAAAAGAAGTCTGCAAAAGCCGAGTTCTTGTGCACGGCGAGAAATCGACTGCCTCGGAGTCTCCTGAACACTCTCACATACAGCGGCGATGTTTTCGGCCGATCTGGCGTTCCTTTGACGTAAAGGTGTTGGTTAGTTGTTTGCTGAAACGGTCTTCTCAAATTTGATCACCAATCGTTGGAGAGTAGATTTTGTTGGGCCACCGCGTCTGCCGCAAAGTTTACACTAACGAACACTCATTTTGATAATAAAGTTTTATCATTTGCACATGCTGCTCAACCGTGTAACTTGCCATGATGAGTGGCATCAATGACTGAATAAGAAAAAACATATTTGACAGACGCCGCCAAAACAAAATGGCCAAAACAGATTATTAACATCGACCCCCTCTATTTAAAAGAAGAAGGCACTATCGCGCTCAACGCGTTTTTCGGGTATTATTGTCTTGGCTCTATCGGTCTCGTAAGGGATAAAGACAAGATAAGTAGATATCTACTATATAGATTTATGACTAATACTTTGGAAATCATCATGGTCCTCTTAGCCAAGCCAGAAACCGCAATTAACACATATATATGGGAAAAATGGGAACCGGCTACTGGTTAAAAATCGCCTTTTTGCCTAGTCGGGTCATAAGTTCTGTCAAAACCTTATTATTTAATTTTTTTTTTAATACTGGCTAGATGAACTTCATCAATTTTAACGTTTTAACGTCGTAAAATTATAACGTCGAAGAAAGTTATAATAAACAAAATGATAAGGTGTATGCCCACAGCAGTGAAGAAGCTAGCACGCGTATTCCAAGGGTTCAACGAGGACATTATCCTTCGTCACTCATGGTTTGGCTTGGAGTCTCATATTCAGGCTTAACTGAGGTGTTTTTCTGTGAAAAAGGTGTAAAAACCAGTGCCGAGGTGTACCAAAATACCGTCCTAACAAACATAGTGGAACCTCTTTCTCAAACAATGTTCAAAAACAGACATTGGATATTCCAACAGGACTCTGCACCAGCTCATAGAGCACGAAGCACGCAAAACTTGTTGACCGCCCGTGGAATTGACTTTATCGGACATGAAGACTGACCCTCTTCTAGTCCAAATTCAAACCCACTGGATTACAAGATATGGTAACATTCGGAGGAGAAAGTCTGCGCCAAACCTCATCAGAATTTGGAATCTCTACGAGCATCTTTGGCTAAAGCAGCGGCAGAAAAAGATATGAATGTGGTGCATGCTGCGATTGATGATTGGCCGCGTCGATTAAGGGCATGTGTTCAAAATAGGGGTAGGCATTTTGAATAATGTAAATAAAATTGTATTCTAAATTAAATTACCTTTAATTTTATATATAATTTCTTTATAATTATCAAAAAGTGTATCATTAATTTTATAAAAAGTTTTTGACAGATCTTATGCCCTGACTAAGTATATCTGTTAATTGCGGTTTCTGACTTGGCTAAGACGACCATGATGATTTCCTGAGGTAGTTGACCCTTATTTTTTCCTTGTTTCTACTTTAGCTGCAAAATTTTATTATGAGCATTTTTATGAGCCCACATATAATGGTAAACCATCTTATTTGGGTTTTATTGGCAGAAATAGAAAAATGGCAATTGTAGATCAAATTTATCCTTCTGTATCCTAATTTATTCACTTCTGATTCAGATTCAGCTCAATATAGTGTTTCTAATTTGGTTTTCAAGATAAGCCTCACCCACACCTGAGAAGTAAAATAAAATCTTTTAAATATATAGGTACCAATGGAGCGTATGGTTCCCGGCCTTAGAGCATTAAAATGTTCTAAGTTCCCGGCAGAGTAGACTGTGACCACTCCTAGCCTTCCCGTGGATATCGAAGAAGGCGACTTAGAAAACACAACCTTAATAAAGCTTACAAACATCAAAGACATCTTCAACCCGTCTGGCTAGCGTGGAGAGTGTAGTCCAAATTCTCTGACTGCTCAGGCCACTATATGGCTTGGTAGTACAGGGAGGGTCGAGCTCCTGCAGTGGAGACTAAAAAGAACCTGATGATGAAGAAATGATGATATAAGTACCAATATGTTGTTATACTAAAAAAAAATATTATATCTGTAAAAGGGATTTCTATTCAATAATCCCATCGGGTTAAGTAGAGGTCAAATGCATTTAAATTGTTAATACTAAAGTCTGATCAAACATTGATGGAAAAATTATTTTCTGTTTGCATTATTTATCAATTACTAAGTATTACAGTCGATTAAATATCTAATTATGTTTTATTTCGACCGGAAAATTAATTAAACGTGTATCGCGTATGCTATGTGAAGTTTAAATTGAAAACTGTTAAGAAAATCCGATAAGAGTTACCTTGTCTGCAAGTTGCAGGAGAAACTTTAAAAGCCATGCGCCATCACTGGAGAACTTGCTTGAAATAATTGTCATAAAAAACAAGCCTTACCTTAGAATATATAAAGCCTAGATAGACTATATTAGCCTTTAGGCATAATTTTAATAATTCAATGCATATAAAAAAATAGCGTCTAATGCATAGTCTGTCGCGCACACACAGCTACCAATTTGATGGATTTTGAGGGCATAAATTGACAGGACGCATGTGACAACTGATAACACAAAGTTGTCACGCACACAAACATTGAAAAATTGGCCAGTTTTTAAAGGCATGACGTTATCTAGAGAGTTTATAAGTAGTCAAAGCTTACATTATATGCTTCTTTTTTGGGTTAATGGTAATGTAGTAGTATTAGTGTAAGATTTTTCAAACTGCCTTAAGGCATCTGGCATCAATGTTCGATGACAGCCAGGACGTAATTTCCGAAGCACAATTCGACATCTTTTCATGTCACTTGGGCAAAAACAAATTAATACCCTTGTGGTCTAAATAAAATAAATTTTTATACGGTTTTATTGCGTTAATTACATTTTTTATACACCTAATGTTTCAAACACTTTACAGTGTTCGTGGTCGCAGGTAGACGTACACCGTGAGATGTTTGAAACGTTAGGTGTATAAATAATGTATTTAACGTGATAAAACCGTATTAAAATCAATTTCATTTAAATGTGTAACAATCGCGAAAACATTAGAAAACTCTTGTGGTCACCTATCTTAAGGGGCACACTAGGCACAGTAGCGACGCCAATCATTTTATTCCTAATACTTTACAAATAGAAAGAAATTCAAGAATGTAAATCATATAAGGCTTAGTAAATACCTTGAAGTATTTTTGGAATCATGTTAAACAATGAATCAGTAGAATGGATTCCTAAAAAGAAAAATAAAAAGCACAAACCATACCGTCAATGAATTTTGAACACATTTCACAGACACATTTTACATATATAAAAAAAAAAACTGGCCAAATTCAGAATTCTATGAGCGTCAATTATATTAATTACAATTTATAAAATTTTCTTAGTCACAATTTCATTATATACAAAGAATGTTAGGAATGGAGGTTCTTAATTATTATCAAAAATGTCATTAACTTTATAAAACATTTTTTGGAGTAACCACATGTTCAATTTAGTTTTAAACAAATAATTACTAAGATTTTTAAGCTCATTTGGCAATCGATTATAAATTCCTTCGCACATGTTATGTGGACTATTTGCACATTTTACTGATTTAGGAGCCTATATGGATTTCTTTGTTTTCTGCCACTAATGTCACTTGCCATTTTCATGAACGAACATTCATATATATAAAGTGAGGGCAATGGTAAAATTTTGTGGTATTAATGGTAAGATTAGATATATGATTGTTTTACGAACATAACATTACCTTAGTTCCTAAACATTAAAAATATTTTGAAGACTTATAAAAAAATATTATTTTTTTCTTAGTTTAAATTTACAGTGATAAAAATTGTTGATTTATTTAGGAAGAAGTTTAATGTAAGAAATTTAGTAGTTGTAATTAACTTTATTGTTTTATTTGAATGATCTCTTAACATAAAACCTACCTTATTAGAGAAATACACAATTTACTTTAAAATTATTGAAATATCATAAATCAAAATGACGGGTCATGATGACCCACCCCGGTGCCCGAGTAACAATTTTTCACCCCCATGACGCCGGGTTAAAAATGTTTTTTTCCGTGACAAAATGTCTCTCATAAAGAAAGTTATATGAAATGCTTACCACCTGTTTTGCCATCAGTGGGAGCACAGAGTCGTGAAGTCCGATAGGCCACAGTCATTGGATAATATTTGAGAAGCATTGACAGTTGACACATTGTTGATCAGTTATGCCTTGAGTTCCCATAACATGTCTCGAACTTACTTTGGGGCTAGCTCAATCTGTGTGATTTCTCCTTATATAGTAATTTATTACGGCAGCTTTAAGGCGTCAGGGCCGGTAATGCCTATGGTTCCTAGGTTTGCGGTGACGCACTTGACGTCCGTCCAAGTAGGTCTCGCCTTAACCACTGGACCACACAGGCTGTTATTTTGATTTTATAAACAAGTTGAATACACGTTTCTCGGTTCTCAATATATGATATATACCCTCATTTGAAATTCAATACACTAAATTTAAGAGGTGACTCATGATACAACATGAATAACTTTTGTTATGGGACCAATGCAGAAAATTCAATATTATTTTTACCTTTCCCATACATTTTTCCGATCAGCGGGGCTTGAATGGCTATGTCAATTTTTTTGAGTTTCCAGCATTGGTCTCATATTAAAAGTTGTTCATATTGGGTTGAGTTACCTCTTAATGGTTGTGTATTAAATTATTACATTTAAAACAAGAGTGTAGAGACACAAATTTCTGTACCCAAACATGTCTTCTTCTTTTTCTTTTATATCTCTGGTATTTACGTAAGTAACAAAAGGTTCTCTATTTTTCCTTTGTGAATAGCTTTATCAACGAGCTTCCTGACCTGCCTAGTAAAGCTCGCAATACAAAATGTTTTGTTAACAAGAAATCTAAGGGCGCAGCCGTAAAAATAACAACTATCACGCTCGCTGAAATACAAAACGCATCGTTTTATTTCGACAACGGTAAGGGGTAAATTGAAACGCGGGTTGGGGGACCAGAATTGGTAAGTTTGAGTACGGAACCATTTCGGGGATTTGTCCGACCCTCGTAAAACGTTCCTCCGAAACGGCCGAGTTCGGTAGGTTTATCTTGTTTTGAAAATCCCGCTGGAATGATGAGTCGGCGTTTTCGACGCCCGAAACGCGTTATGGAAAATTGTCTGATGCTCCTGCTCTATTAAGTCTGACTCAATAATGGACGCGGAGTGACGTGAACGATATTGAAGGCTTCTTGTTCAAAGATGTGCTAATGAAAGTTATAATTTTGTTTTTACCATAGCAGCTTGGTGACTCATAATGGAGTAAAAAGTTTTTGCAAATACACGATTATACACAACTGTTCTGCTAAGAAATGTATTTCAAAGGTATTTTGAGACAAAACTATGATTCTAACAATACCTCTCACATCCATCCAAATGTAAAAGGTGTGATAAAATAACGTGATAAAACCATAATACTCTTTCCTAAGTAATATTAGGTATATAAATCATCATGTTTCATATGATGATGATAGATTTTTGGCCGAACTGGTAATAAGTATATTATGTGCTTTTAACCCGTGAAAAAAGCTCTCAACGAGGGATTACCGCGAGTTGTTCTAAGCAGCACTACTCTATATTTAAGTTCAAAGCATTATTTTTATTCCATATTACTTAAATTATATGTATAAATCAAAACACTGTGAGATAAGCGCGAAGTGTAATGATTAATTGGTAATTAAGCCAACCATTAATTATTTTCACGATCGGCCGAGCGTGCTGGGTTGAAGGGCCTTCGACATTCGAAACGAGTACCCTTCGCGATGGAAAGCTGTCCGGCTCTTATTATTATTTATTGGGAGTCTAGTGTCATCAACACGGAGTATCACAAACGTTTGGTCTAAATAAAGATCATTTGGCGTGGAATATTTACATACCATTACCTTATTTCTTTATGCCGTGTGGTTCCCGGCAGAGTACAATAGGATCATTCAAAGTCTTCCCGGGGATGTCATAGAAGGCGACTTAGGTAACTTAATCTAAACAAAGCTCAAATCAAGCAAAACTCAATATAAACATCAAAGAGACCTCTCCAACCGTCTGGCCAGTGTGGAGAATAAAGGCCAAAACCTCTGTCTGCTCTAGCTAATATATGGCTCTGGAAGTACAAAGAAGGTCGTGCTCCTGAAATAGTGACTAACAAAGACCTGATGTTGAAACCTTATTTTTTTTACATGTGTTCAAATAATAGATCCCAATCGCAGTCGTAGCTTCGCAGCTAATATTATAAATGCGAAAGTGATGTTTTTTGTTTATTTATTTGTTTGTTACGCTTTCACGCCGTATCTACTGGACCGATCATCATGAAATTTTGCTTATACATAGGTTAGGGTACTGAGAAGGACATAGGCTATATATCACGCGGGCGAAGCCGCGGGTAACAGCTAGTTACGTATAACTTTAGGAAATAGTAATAATTTTTCTGCCTCCAGTACAATGGGCCTCATACGAAAGCTCAAGGTCGCTCACAGAGACATGGAGAGGGCAATGCTCGGTATTTCTCCACGAGATCGAATCAGAAACGAGGAGACCCGTAGAAGTACCAAGTTCACCGATAGCCTAGCGGATTAGCTCTAGTGGCAGTGGGCGGGGCACATAGCGCGAAGAACAGATGGCCGATGGGGCAGAAAGTTTCTTGAATGGCGACCTTGTAGCAGCAAGCGAATCGTTAGATACCCACCGACCAGGTGGTCGGACGACCTGATAAGGGTCGCAGGAAGGCGCTGGATGCAGGCCGCTTCCAACCAGTCGTATTGGAAATCCTTGGGGGAGTATACATATCCAGCAGTGGACTTCTTGCGGCTGAAATGATGATGATGATGATGAAATTATAATGCAAATACGGTTAACTAGATATTTATGTCAAGGTGTTTATAACAAACCGATAACTCCCATTTAATAGCTTACTGAGTACGAGCTTTATACAACGTTCTTCAATATATTTGCGATAAAATATTGACGAGCTCCGTGGCGCAGTGGTCAACACACCGGTCTGTGGCACGGATGGTCCCGGGTTCGATCCCCGGTCAGGTCAAGATGAAAAATGATCTTTTAAGATTGACCTGGGTCTTGGATGTTTATCTATTATATGTATTTGTTATAAAATATAGTATCGTTGAGTTAGTGTCCCATAACACAAGTCTTACTTAAGAACTTACTTTGGGGCTAGCTCAATCTGTGTGATTTGTCCGTATATATTTATTATTATAATCCTAAAATAAATTGATCAATTGTGATTGGTGTTAAAACATGGCGAAACTATAAGGGTTGCTTGATTACTTACTGCGGAACCCTAAAAATTACACTTTAGTCCGTTAAATACAACATTACGATCAAGTTTCAACGGTTTTTATAGCAAATGTACGAAAAAAAAAATCAAAAGGCAATTATTTTATTCATCGTAAGATATTTCAATATCATTTAGTGACGTCAATTTTCATTACAGTTTGTTTTAGTTCTTTATGTAACTGTTAAGTAATAAGGGTTCTCACAATACGAGTGTGGGTTTATGCGAGTTTCATAATAAGATGACATAGGTATTTTAAGGACTAATTACGAACAGTTGCATACAATACTTTATCTACAAACACGCTATAAAGTGTCTATAATGTTTCAGAAACTGTTCTAAAAACTTTTTCATATATCTTCTTCATTCTTGACTTATCTGACAAAAAAATTGTTATTTATGTTAGCTGCCCTGTAGAAAATTTTGTGTAGTGTACAAAGCTGCTTCCTCATCACTTTTTCGATTTACTATCTTTCATTTTTATTACAAAATAGCTGATGCCCGCGACTTTGTTCACATGGACTTTATATCTCCGGCGTATTAATATACCTTAATCCTTAATACGAACTAAACATACATAAGAAATTACTTGTAGCAGTGTTATAAAATTGTATGGCATTGCATTGGCTGTTGCTAAATACTGGAGAGATAAAATATAAGATTCTTTTAGACTTTTTGAGCCACCGACACGAAAAGAAGAAGACTATATAGCTAGCTCAAATTGAGCTTGCACTACTTCACTAAACTTTCAGGTATGGCAGAGTACCCTCAACCTATCGCACATCTCCAAAGGGCCTTCGGGAAGGACGGACCTCGGCTTTAAAAAAATTTTTCGCCAGCAAAGATTATTTTGTTTTTCATAAGGTTTATATGAATGTCAAAGTTAGTTTTGCGGTTTATAAAAAAGTGTTATCTCAAAAATTACTAATTGTATATTAGGCATAAAACTTTTGAAATTCAAATATTGTATTTTTATTTTTTATATTTTATATAAAATTTCATGTTTTTCAGTTTAAAAGTTAGGAAGTTTCATACAAACGTTCAACCCACTTTTTACCCTTTTACTCCATCAAGTATATTAAATAATTGCATTATTATTTTTTAGTAAACAACTAAGAAGATCTAACATTTTATGAGTCTCACTTCGAAACTGAAGAAGTTGAAGGCATATACTTATAATAAACCGATGACTATTATAGACAGTTTACCGTACGAGCATAACACGACGTTTTTCAATACATTTGCGATTAATATATAAGTATTTTTTATCAGACTTCTCTTTCTTATTTAAACCCACTACAAGTTTCGTTGATAAAGTTACATAAACGCATCCGCAACAGGCTTCGTCAACAACAAAATACAAAAATGCATCCACCACATGCTTCAACAAGTTTCGTTCAAAAATGTTAGTCAAAAAGTCCACCTCGCATCGCATCCGGCCCAAAAGTTCCCTTAATGCTGGCGGCATTGCTTCGTTGAATCGCTATGGCAAGCTTCTGGACCAAATACGATGCGGAACATATAAATTAAAATAAGATTGCAGTTCAGGAGATACAGAATTTGTAAAAGTTAAGAATTAAAGCAGATTGCAATAATTCATTTATAATATTCAGGTTTATTTTTTACAAAAATCGTTTTCGAAGTCGGTCGGAATTAGAAAAACGTTTACATGCTGAACTTGAAACTTTTTGCTCGGATTCTATGAATGCTTCAATCTTGCATCTGTGGCATTGGGCTATTGAGCAGTTAAAAGGCCCAGTCCCGTAAATACAACATTACAATCCAATTTTCGATGTCATATGAACCGTATTATTATCAAAAGTACCTATCGAAAAAAATATTAAGAAAAAAAGAAAATAATTTATTAACCACTTTCAAAAATAGTGCTAAGCATTTCTAAACGTCCGTGCAAAATTAATGTGATTTTTATGCCTTGTTTTACCACCCGGTATAATTTTTTTTTATGTTTGCTTAATTAAGACATGGTCTAAAGTAAAATTGACAACTCCAATAAATAGTGCCCATGGGCCCAATCTAGTTTTAGTTAAAGTTTACAACATGCGGGTAGTCATATTATTTGTACTGTTGTGTCTAGTTGTTTTGGCTAATTCTGCGTTTATGGTCTTAAGAGAGGTCGATAGCAAGAAATTTTACGATATCAACGATGCTCCAGCCCTGTTCGAGGAATTTATAAGTGACCATCAGAAGAAGTACAAGGATGAAGAGGACAAAAGGTTTCACTTCGAGCACTTCAGAAAAAATATGGCATTTGCTAATTACTGGATGTCCTTACCATTATGTCCAGAAAATGGATTTCTTGACATGACTGTCGACCCTGACGCCGATAGCGATAAGCACGTTAACGTACACTTCAATAAGCACTCATAACATTTTTTTTTTCATAATAATCATATGCCTTAATGATTCATAGCCCTAACGTTATTATCGCATAATATCACGTGCCCGAAAATTGTAATCTCCAAATTTAACATGCTATAACTTTTTGTTATAAATATGATACATTATACTCAAAATGTTTTTTTTTCCCCATAATTATCACTAATCCTAACTTTTATTTTTTGCTGTAGAGTGAGCCTTATGCAGCAAGCTGTATTAAGCATGTATGCAGCAAGCATGCAGCAAGCATGCATGCAAGTATCCAAGCAAGCTTGCTGCAAGCCAGTATGTCTTTGTTACCGCGCAAAAAAATACTACTCTAGTCCACGTTGGATTTATAATCCATTTACAACTAATGGGCTACTTAACTTTTTGGAACTCTGGATAATGTTATGAAAATAAATATAAATTATTATTCCGAATATAAAGTTTTTCGTACAATTATTTTTTCGGACGAACATTCACTAAAGACCTAGGACATGTGACATTATAGTATCCAAAATAAGAACATTCAATTATTGTAGCAATTTACATTTTGGCACAGAAGTGTTGTAACGTGATTCAAGATATATAATAAATAAATAAATATTTAGGTAAATCTAAATTACGAATATTGGAACATTATGTCTTACGAAAAAGTTTAGGATACGCAAGGGACCCCGATAAAACAGATGAACTTAGACATCCCTTAGTTATCTAAATGTCAAGTAAGCATTGTACAAGTAGGTTAAATTATAATTGTGTATTTTTATGAATAAGACGGTTACCGTTGTGTGTTTTTAAAATAAGAGGGTTTCATAAAAAAAACAAATCTGGTTAATAAACCGAAATTAGTTAGATCGTTCACTAAGCCTTAATATGCAGCTAATGAGAAACGTCGGAAATGTTTATTCATAAACGCTTTATAAGCCTTGATTTACTAATGAACCTTCCATAGTGTAATGCATAATTCCCACGGAAACGAAAGAATACTAGGTAAGTAACAGATCACGGACAATACCAAAAAAATAATAATATTCTCTCATGATTCTCTATGATTGCCGTCAAATCAATATCGACATAAACATTGCAAACGCGCATGTATCGGCGATTTTTTATATATTGTAGAGCTTAGAATAGTCTACACCCAAGTTTGCAACTTTCTTAACCCTGTACAACTCCTGGGGGGCCCGAAAGTATGGGAGTTTTTTCAGTTTTTACCAAAAAACGTAAGGATGCTCTTTTTTGGGTATTTTTGTAGTATGCTTTCATGAAATTATCTACCGTTTGAGTATAATTTGAACTCTTAGTGACTAATAGTTATTGAGTCATACCTTGTCAAACCATGGCAATCTTTTCGCAAATTTGGCACAATTTGGGATAGTTTTGTTTCAGAAGAGAAATTTTTAAAAATATTTCTTAGATATCCATTTTTTTACAGCTTTTTGGTTAAAATCTTTGATCATAAGCTTGTTCGATAGAACCACGTGCCTACTTCTTTCTTCAGGCATAAGTAAGGCTTTTTTATCACCACTCTGACATTTGTTTCCTAATACAGCATATCTTCTACGATGTTTTGTAGTCAAAATAAACTAGTGAACATTTTTAAAAATCTACTCCATATTTTAATATCGTTCCATGATACTTGTTTTCTGTCAACGTTATAGCTAAACTAAGAATTTGAATTAGAGTAATATATAAACGACTACTTCAAATTTTGCTTAGGGTCCCATTTTTACCCTAAAGGGTAAAAACTAATACATTTTATTTTTCAAAAGTAAAGCCTCCTCAATCTAATAAATTTAAACTACAAACTGACCTAATTAATTACATGGCCCGGGTTTATTTTTTATTTTATAACGAAACAGTGGTTTTATTCAAAATGGGTCAGGAATAGTTCACTTTCACTTCGTTGTATAGGTATAGACACTTTTGCAGATAGGACAATATCGGCTAAAACCCTTTTTGTAAAATATCGACTTAACTCTGAAGTAAATAATAGTTTTTCGTCGATTTCCAAAAGTTTGCAATTTTGGAATCGGTCATTGTTTTAATTATTTCACATTCGGCCGAGCGTGCTGGGTTGAAGGGCCTTCGACATTCGATACGAGTACCCTTCGCGATGGAAAGCTGTCCGGCTCTTATTATTATTTATTGGGAGTCTAGTGTCATCAACACGGAGTATCACAAACGTTTGGTGTAACTAAATAAAGATCATTTGGCATGAAATTTTGATAGATTATGGTACTGAGAAAGACATAAGCTATATTTATTTATTTATTTATTAGGTACACCAACAGTATTTACATACAACATTAAATCTCATCGCTCAAAAAATCTAGTACTTATGCAAACACCAATAATAGGTATACACAACATTTACACTAAATTTCAAATAAGCTAAACAAATTACGTAGTTACAAACAACAATGTGATTTTTAATCCTTAATAAGATGCAGCACTCTTTATTTAAAGACATTTAAGCTAAGGTTAAATATGTCTAAGTCCTCCGAATCGCGGTTTATGTTATTATATGTATCGCACATACGGTTGACAGGAGAATGGCTACCACTTCTTCTTATTTAAGAGCTTTATAGCTCTTGTCGATGGAGTATGCGTGGAGTAATGGCTACCACATGGCTACCTAAATTGGTTCTAGACAATGGGCCACATAGGATTTTAGTCAAAGGGTAACGCGGTAGTCTACTCGGCACTTTGATATTTATTGATGACAATATGTCCCCAGAATCTAAAAGGTTATTAAATATTTTAAATATAAATATACTGTCCCTTAATTTTCTTCGATCGCACAAAGATATCATATTAAAATGCTTCAACCTCTCTTTGTAAGGAGCGCGATGTGAAATCGTAGACGCTGTGAACGCTAAATGCCTGGTAAAGGCTCTCTGAATTTGTTCAATTCGCTGAGAATGTACTGCGTATGTTGGGTTCCAAACTGAACTAGCGTATTCTAAGTTACTTCTGACCAAACAATTAAACAAAAGAATTTTTGTTTTGGCAAGACAGAACTCTTTTGTGTTTCTTTTAAGGAAACCCAACATTTGAGCTGATTTTCTAACAATATTATCAACATGTTCAACAAAATTGAGCTCTGAATCCAGCCAAACACCAAGGTCCCTAATAACATCCACTTTTTGTAATTTTTCTGACCCTATTTTATATGATGTAACAATGTTGCCTTTTCATAGTGAATGTAATATGCCGGCATTTACTTATGTTTATCGACATATCGTTGGCATGACACCATGATGTTAATCGATCGATGTCATCTTGTAATAGATCCGCATCAGCTGGAGATTTTATAACTCTATAAATTTTTGTATCATCTGAAATATTGAACTTTTAGAGCATACGATGACGTCAGGCAAATCATTAACAAAGAGAGAGAATAGTATTGGCCCAAGATGTGAACCTTGTGGGACTCCAGAATCGGCAAAATAGACCTGGGATTCATATCCAAGAACCGCGACTATCTGGGATCTTCGTTCCAGGTATGACTTGAACCATCTTAAAAGGGAGCCATGAATACCGCTGGCTTCTAGCTTTGCAAGTAACAACGAATGATTTACTATATATATAACGCGGGCAAATCTGTGGGCAAGAGCTAGTAAATTATAATTAAATTCTTAATGAATTCCTCATTGTAAATTATAATTTGTCAGGCAGGGGTGTCATACTCAACTGCCTGTCCGGTGGTTGCATGCATGGCATCGGTTCGCGCGCCCGGCCTCGCCGATCTGCTACTTTCTTATCTCCAATTCTTCCGAGCAAGTAGCATCCTTTATCACTCTATCCCACTCCCCCAGTCTAACAAACTTCTACCCATCCCTTACTTAAAACCGGTTTCAATGGGTAGCAGCATCGGAACCTAGATAAGCCTAATAAACTGCGCTTACCATCCGTCTGCTAAGCGTGTTGAGTATGGCAAAATCCCCTCAATGAATGAAAATATACCAAGGCCCCAAGTCCCCGGCAGCCCCACTATTCCTGACTCCGGTAGCGGTCATGATAACAGCGGGGCAGGAGGTGCTAAAAATCTCTGGAGGAGATCCGGCTACCATCCCCAACGAAGACTGGCCCTGGTAACACACAACATTCACACAATGAGGCTAGACGAGAAGGTCGAGGAAATGGAAGAGGAAATGAGTAGGTTACGGTGGGACATAGCGGGGTGGTCTGAAGTCCGAAGAGAGAGAGAGAGAGGGCACGACAACCCTAAAGTCTGGTAACCTACTCCATCACCGGGAAGATGACTTTAAAAAGTCACAGCATGGTGTCAGGTTTATCGTCCATAAGTCCCTCATCAACAACGTCATAACCATCGAAAGTGTTTCAAGTTGGGTAATATACCTGATACTCAGAGTATTTAAAAGATACTCGTTGAAGGTAATACAGTTAGATATGCCGACCGGGGAACAGTCAGATGAAGAGTTGAAAGTGGTGTTTATGGACATTAGTAGGGGCATACATACTTCAGAAACCTATTTTACGATTGTTTTGGGGGATTTCAACGCAATTTTTGTTAAGCAAAGCGATGGAGAGTCCAGAGAGAGTTAAGTAAAGCGATGGAGAGTCCAAATTGGCCCCAATTTGGATATGGAGCTCGGAATGACAGGGGTCATAGGCTGGCTGATTTTCTGGAGAAAGTGGGACTCTTTGCGATGAACTCTTTCTGCAAGAAGCCGCCTCACAGAAAATGGACCTGGATACGCCCCAGCAGAAGGGGCCAATCCCCTATCAAAAACAAGATAGACTTCATCTTGTCGATGAAGAGAGAAATATAACGATGTCTCTTTGATCAATAAGATTAAAATCGGTAGTGATCACCGAAGTGTAAGAGGCATCATGACATGAATATCAATCTCAGAAGAGAGAGGACTTGCTTGAAGTCTACTCTTCGACCATCACCGGCTCATATCCAAAAAATCGACAGTTTCCAACTGAAACTCTCAAATCGCTTCGATTACCTAAAGGATTGTGAAACAGTGGACGAGTTAAACGATAGGTTTGTAGACACTGTCCAGGCGGTGGGGTCAAAGTATTTTAGGTCCCACCCCAAAAACAAACCTCAAAAAATCCCTCCCCAGACCCTGAATTTGATGGCCACCCGACGATCCATGCCGCTGCAGACCTCCGAAGACGCGGACGTACATCGGCAGCTCAATAGACAAATCCAGAAATCCTTGCGACACGATATTCACTCCTTTAAGGCTTGTTCAGCCGCGGTCAAATCTGCATGGATAGCTTAAGGTCGATTTTTCTATGAGATTTTGTACAAGAGCGCACAAAAAAAACTAGACTGTGCTGTTTTCACTTTTTTACTAGTTGTGCTGTATCCACTACAGATAGCTTTCAAACCCTGCGCAAACGTTTTTGTTATGGAAATAGATCTACGGCTTAACTTTAAGCTGTGTGGATTTGCATTAGATAGTATTTTATTTCATTTTCAGATTCATAGATAAGAAGACTAGATGGCGTGGCACTGTTGACAAATAATAAATAAAGAATTACTATGTAATATAATACTAATAGGATGTCGTTTTTGACAGGAGGTTGGCTCCGCTTCTGCTGGGGCGCATCTAGGTCCATTTTCTATGACGCGGCTTCTTAAAGAAAGAGTTCATCGCAAAGAGTCCTTCTTCCTCCAGAAAATCAGCCAGCCTATGACCCCTGTCATTCCAGACTCCATATCCAAACTCTGGACTCTCCATCGCTCCGCTTACCAAGAATTGCGTTGAAGTCCCCCATTACAATCGTATAATAGGTTTCGGAAGTGTGTATGGCCCTACTTTTGTCCTCATACACCACTTCCACCTCTTCATCTGAGTGTTCCCCGGTTGGCATATATACCTGTATCACCTTCAGCGAGTATCATTTAGATACTCTGTGTATCCGGTATATCACCCTGCTGGAAACACTTTCGATGGTTATGGCGTTGTTGATGAGGGACTTGTGGACGAGAAACCCGACACCTTTAAAGTCACCCTCCCGGTATTAGAGTAGGTTACCAGACTTTAGGGTTGTCGTGCCCTCTCCCTCTCTTCAGACTTCGGACAACTCCACTATGTCCCACCGTAACCTACTCATTTCCTCTCACACTTCCTCGACCTTCTTGTCTAGCCTCATTGTGCGGATGTTGTGTGTTACCAGGGCCAGTCTTCGTTGGGGGTGGTAGCCGGATCTCTTCCGGAGATGTTAGGTTAGTAGGGTTCCGTAGTTGCGAATGACAACTTTGAGTTCACACTGTTCACACTCGCACCTCACAGTTTAACGACCAAAAACATCTAACAATGAAAATTGTATGCAATTTTACATTTTCGAATACATTTTATAAGTTGTTTGCCTATAACTTTTAGTTTGCACTTAGTACTCAGCTCTGATAGTTTTCCTTTCAACTCAAAGTACATAAACTACTGCTGTAATTTTTTTCACGTATCTATATATAACCGTTTAGCAGATAGAGGGGGGGAACACTTACCTCTATCAAAAATTCGCACTTTAAAACCAAATATTTCGGAAACGGATCCCTAAATCGAAAATGGTGTTCTTAACTTCACAATATTTTTTAAAGACCTATTTAACGATACCCCACACGATAGGTAAATAGAGAAAAAAAATGACTCCCCCACTTTACTTGTATGGGAGCTACCCAAAAAAAAAATTTTTTTTCAAGATTTTTTTCTACCACTTTTTTGCCATGATTAATATACATACCCAATACTAAATTACAGCTTTCTAGTACTTATAGTCTTTGAGTAAAACCGCGGACGGACAGACAGACATACAGACATGGCGAAACTATAAGGGTTCCTTGTTTACTACGGAACCCTAAAAAGCCCTGATGATGATTGTCACTATCCTGAATAAAGATTGTTGCATCATCATCATCATTTCAGCCGCAAGAAGTCCACTGCTGGACATAGGCCTCCCCCAAGGATTTCCAATATGACCGGTTGGAAGCGGCCTGCATCCAGCGTCTTCCTGCGACCTTTATTAGGTCGTCCGACCACCGATTGTTGCATCGTTAGCATACATTATGTATGTAGGTATTTTATACATAGCCTAACGATGCTTGTACACGCTCACTTATGAAAGAAACCAGATCATTGTATACCTGGATACCTGACAATTAAAAATGTGTAGGTGTTTAGTACAAAAATGGTGATAATAAAATAATCAGAATCAGAAGAACACGATATTTACGGTGTTTCCATAGATACATATATTATAAAGATGAAATCCAATTCTCTGAAACTTACACTTTTTATCAGCGAGTAATATAAACTATAATTTATGCAAACGAAATCCTGGAAAATTTGCTTGTCGAGAATAAGTACCTAGTGTTTATATCGTATCGCTGTTTTACATCATTATAATTTTGAATCAAAAATAAAGAAGACTATCATTAGAAAAAGCGTTGTCGCTGGCAATCATCTTCTAAGACATTCAGAAAACAAGTTGCTCTCTTATACAGCCATCTACAATCTTAATGACGGCATCGCTACGTTTTGGCCGCGCGCAGTGACTACAACATGTCTGTAAGAGCCCAAATCGCGAATTTATGTAAATTCAGACAGATGGCATACCTTCTAAGAATGTAACACTATGCGCGCTTGCCAACTTTCTTAACTTTATTTGGTGGGTCTATCACTATTACTACATTTATTATTAAACAAATTCCTCTGTCACTGTTTAATCTTCCTCAAGTACGGTAATTTTCATTTAACACTGCCTGCATTCAGTGAAGGAAAACATCGTCAGGGAATGTCCACTAGCGAGTAAAATGGAGAACACAAACCACTTTATTAGTAACTAGCTGTCCGCCAGGCTTTGGCCCGTGGTACATACCTAGTTTCCTTTTAACCGTCTCTTGGTTCTTCTGAGATACACCACCAATTTTCAGCCAAATCGGTTTAGCCGTTCTTGAGTTATACAAGGTTATAAATAGTCTAACCAACACGACTTACGTTCAATATGTATATGTCGCAGTAAGATAGATAAAGCCGTAATATAGTTTTATCGCTAGGGATATAATTATATGCCAGAACATAGTTATACGAAAGCGATTCATTACTATCTTCCTAGGAACATAATTATAAGACGGTTCAAGTTTATTGATATAAGCATATTACTACTAGCTGTTCCCCGCGGCTTTGCCCGCTAGACCTTCTCAGTACCCTAACCTTACGTGTATGCAAAATTTCATGATGATCGGTTCAGTATATAAGACGTGAAAGCGTAACAAACAAACAAATAAACAAACAAACTCACTTTCGCATTTATAATATTAGTTGGGATTGGGATAGTTGGAATATATAATATATAATATAATATATATTTAATAATATATAATTTATAGTATAATTATAGTTAGGAAGTTAGGATTATGATAGATAGAGTTTAGTGAAATAATTGTAAGAGTGTTGTGCGGTGTGCGGTGGAGGTGGCAGCGGGGGCTTCTTTGTGTTTGTGTATCCCCCGCGTCATTGTTTGGTGTTTACAGTTGCACTTATCGGGCGTATTCAAAATAAAAATGCCAAGTTTTCTTTTACATCATTATGCATTTGTTGGGTAAATTGTCCAAGCAAACAAAATACACTGCAATCCTGAATGGAAGTGCAATGTACTAGTTTATGATTTTGTTGGTAACCTTGGCAAAAAATATAACTACAAAATGTTCTCTAAAATATTACATCAAATAAAAATGCAAAATGGCAAATTATCATTATGATGACTTGTCCTGAACTCAACTTCGCTCGTAAAATCTGTCCCTGCTAATACAGTCATTATTTGGATTAGTAGTAGTAAATATAGTTTTTATTGATAAGCTATATTATAACTTAATGACGAGCTCCGTGGCGCAGCGGTCAACACGCCGGCCTGTGACACGGATGGTCCCGGGTTCGATCCCCGGTCAGGTCAAGATGAAAAACGATCTTTTTCATGATGATGATTTTTATCTATGTATCTATTTATTAAGCCGGGGCAACATATAAGGTAGAAATAATTTTGGAAAATGGAACACCTGATGCAGCATCATAATGTTCCAGCTGAACTATAGGAAATATAAAAGTGGAGCCTTAGCAAAAGTTATTAAGTCTGATGATCATTTTTGTTGAGGTATAAAAATTCTGAGATTTGGAACACCTCATGCAGAATCATAATAGTCCAGGTTAACTATAAGAAATACATAAATGACGCCTTAGCAAAAGTTATTCAACCTGATGAGCATTTTTTGTTGGGGTATTTAATTTGAAGATCTGGAACACCTGACGCAGAACCATAATGGTCCAGGGAAACTATGGGAAATATAAAAATGACGCTGTAGTAAAAGTTGTTCAGCCTGATTAGTATTTTTTGTTGAGGTAAAAAAATCGAAGATTTAGAAAATCCGATATACTACCATGTAAAATTTTATATCGACAATTTTACAGAGTCACACTCTCCACTGGGATAGAGTGCGTAGAGTACAATTAGCTCATATTACTGGTGACCGCACAGCGGCAGCGGACCCCTTTGGCAACGTAGTTTTCAGCCCATACGGCAAAACATGAGAGTTTGCTGTCTCTCCAAGCCTTGAACACACAGGCAACACCTAAAGCCGAGGTCCGTCTCTCCCGAAGGCCCTTTGGAGATGTGCGATAGGTTGAGGGCACTCTACCCATACCTCAAAGTTTGGTGAAGTAGCACAAGCTGACTTGGAGCTAACTATATTAGTCTTCTTTTTATAGTGTCGGTGGCTCAAAAAATCTAAAAGAATCCTATATTTTATCCCTCCAGTATTTAGCAACAGCCAATGCAATGCCATATAATTTTAATACCACTGCTACAAGTATTTTCTTTTGTATGTTTAATTCGTATTAAGGTATATTAATACGCCGGAGTCATAAAGTCCACGCAAACGAAGTCGCGGGCATCAGCTAGTAAAAAAGTTTTAAAATACGCTATAAAATGCAACCGTGAACGACGAACAACAACGTGGGGGGTGAAAAGGACAACGAAGCCCCCGCTGCTGCCTCCACCGCACCCCGCACAACATTCCTACAATTATTTCACTAAACTTAATCTAGTTATGTGAGTATATCACTAAACTTGAACAGTAATAGAATTATGTTCCTAGGAAGCTATCTTCCTAGGAATGAATCGCTTTCGTATAACTGTGTTTCGGCATATAATTATATCCCGAGGGATATAACTATACTACGGCTTTATCTCACTGTGACATATAGATTATCATAATTAAGTATTAGTAAAAGACAAGATTTCCGTTAAGCTGATATGAAATTTATTAACAATAAAAATTAGAGCAGAGAGTAAAAGTACAATTATAGAAATCAGGTACATTTATTCAGGTTTTTTTTACAAAAATATCACGTGTCAGCAAAAAGATTTCATGTTCAGCATGAAATCATTTTGCTGACTTTTCGCTCGGATTCTATGAAAAGAAAACTGCATATTGTGCCATTGGCATATTGAGCAGTTGTCATTGGTGTAAAGCAAGATAGATATTTCTTGAAAGCTCAGTTCAAAGTGAGTGCTAATTCACTACATAGCGTTTGTCGGTCCATCATTATTTTTCTGAGCCCTGACTGCGAGCCGCAGCCTCATTTTGAAGTTAATTAAATAGCTCTCATTGCGTCTTTATAATTGCCTCGAAAGTTGCGTAGACATTACGAAAGTAGTTAAATATAAAACTATCTAGCGTCAAAATTGTTCTTTTAGATGGAAAGTGTTATTTTATGTGGATGACATTGAGGGTGGCACCCATCGCAAGTATCGTAGTCCAAATTATGACTACAAATAATAATTTAATGTCTTTGCATCTCACTAATCAGCTAAAAGTTTTCAAGCTGAATAGGAGAACTTTACACTCGAATTCTATGAAAATTGGCCAATTGTGCATGTGCGATTGGCCTACTAAGCAATTGTGATTGGTGTAAAGTAAAAAAGTCTTCCCTGGAATATTGTAAAAGGTGACTTAGGAAACACAAGCTAAACAAAACATATAAACATCAAAGAGACCTCTCCAACTCATCTGGTCAGCGTGCAGAGTGTATGCAAAATGCTCTGACTGCTCTGGCTAATATATGGCTTTAGTAGTACAGAAAGGATCGTGCTTCTGCAGTAGAGACTAACAAAGAACTGATGATGATGTTAGTGATGAAGATAGATATTTCTAGAAAGGTCAGTTCAAAGCGAGTGCTAATTCACTACAAAGCGTTTGTCGGTCAATCATTATTTCTCTGAGCCCTGTCTGCGAGCCGCAGCCTCATTTTGAAGTTAATTAAACGGCTCTCACCGCGTCTTCATTATTGCCTCGGAAGTCGCGTAGACATTACTAAAGTAAGATAAAATGTAAAACTGTCTAGCGTCAAAATTCTTTTAGTCTTTTAGATAACACAAAAATGGAAAGTGTTATTTTTTATGGATGACATTGAGGGTGGCACCCATCTCAAGTATCGTAGTCCAAATTATGACTACAAATTACAAAAAAAATTATGTTCTTGCATCTCACTCATCAGCAAAAAGTAATCATAATGTTTTCTTATGTTTTCGCGATTGTTACACATTTAAATAAAATTATTTTAATACGGTTTTTATCGCGTTTATTACATTATTTATACACCTAACGTTTCGAGCACTTTACAGTGTTCGTGGTCGCAGGTAGACTACCTGCGACCACGAACACTGTAAAGTGCAGAAAGAACACTGTAAATAGAATTTTCCATATTGTTCCAGATTTCGAGTAGCATACATATAAAAACAGATTTCGACGAATTAAGATCCTCCTCTTTTTTCTTCTTTTCTTTTCTTCTTTTTAATTATGGCTTCCACCGATATTTCAGTGATTCTGCCAATGTCCAATATAATGAGATACCAAGTATCGGTGTTGTACGGTATGTGGCATCAAAGATGGCGTATGTTCTTTGGCAGCCTCGTAAGAGATTTTGGCGACAAATCTATACGAGTCCATTTAACAGTCCACTTTAACTATTTCACAAATTGTTCTCGAGCACGAGCATTTAAAACACCAAACTACACCAATTTTATATTATAAAGTTCACTTAAATCAATTTGCAAAATTGTATAAGGCAAACGACAACTGAACCCCTTGACTTCCCACCAAAAACTCCTCCTCTTTTTTATCGACGTCTAAAAAGGGATTAGTGTCATGTTACCTGATCTGTATCATCATAATCTTCTCAGCCTAAGAAGACTACTGCTGGACATGCCCTTAATGTTTTTTCAATATGACCGCTTGAAAACAGTCTGCATCCAGCGCATTTCTGCGATCTTGGTCAGGTCGTCCAACCACTTAGTTTGTGGGTAATAAGGATCTGAAATTAAAGATCATGAATAAAACCTAACGCTAAGCCACACTAATGATATAATTAAGGACTGTGTCATGTTGGGTAACAAAAGTGTCATCTTTTTTTATTCGAAAGCAGGTGTTCTAGCTATGGTTTTAAGACATGATTTGGCAGTCCAGCCGTTTAAAAGATAGAAGAATATTCGTGACAGGAGTTGCTAAGAGTATTTAATTTTACAAAATTGTTTACCGGCTTTTACTTATTCCCACTTGTACCGGTGTCTTGTGTATATGTGTGTAATAAAATCTTGCAAGTAAAATTTGACAAATTCCCTTTTATTATTGAGCTGAAAATTTGTGTATTTCTATAAGTCCGATAATAATGCAAAAATATGGAGTTGTTGTGCTGGATAGTTGGAAAGTGGCTAGGGGACTCCAAAAGTAAACAAAGTAAATCCATCGTATGATTTGGGTTCGATCCCCGGTCAGGTCAAGATAGAAAATGATCTTTTTCAGAATGACCTGGGTCTTGGATGTTTATCTATATAAGTATCTATTATAAAATATAGTATCGTTGAGTTAGTATACCATAACATAAGTCTCGAACTTACTTTGGGGCTAGCTCAATCTGTGTGATTTGTCCGTATATATTATTTATTTATTGCAGGCACTTTACGGTGTGAAAAGAATCGCTTATAATAAAATCTTGTTTAAAAGACATAACGTAAGAACCGCGTTTACTATCAAAGTACTACACATTGCCATACACACACAAGAAAAATAAATAACTAAAGAATGCTAAATTTTAACTTCAGTTTTAGAAAGCTTAAACAAAATTAGCTCAAAACTTTTACCTTCTGCATAACGGTTTAATCCTGAATGTAATGTTTTTAACAAAAAATAAAGAAATCCTTTATGTGAGCATTTTTAGAACGCTGAAATTAATATCTCAACGTTGTTGTTATACAAAAATATCTTATTTCAAGAGAGTCTGTTTCGAATTCATGAGGCCTCGTTTAATTTTAATTAAAGCACTAACGGCTTCTTTATTCGCAGTTTCATTTGACACATCAATGTTAATGTGCGTCTCAGAGCCAGAAAACCTCACTAAATATTCAGACAGTCGGAATTTCAGCAGAAACGCGATAGTGTTGCCAGAACTCAGTCGCAGTTAAAATTTTATTGTTATTATTGGCGGGCTAATTTGAAACAATTGCATTCGATTAAGTTTTTTTTTAAGATACTTTTTTGTTACGATTAAAGTTTTTGATTTTTTTTGGCAGATAGTGTTGCCAGATCTCCGTCGTAGGTCGTAATCAGTGTTTTTCTGAATTTATTTTAGCGAGCTACTAGATTTGTCTATACTGATGTTATAAAAAGATTGATTGTTTATTTTATTTGCATTGAATGGGCATGTTGACTAAATTTTTTTTCATGTTGTTATGTAAAGATCTACCAAAAATAAACACAATAGTGACAGAAATACATTTCTAAACAAAAACTCTTTCAGTTATAAAAGTTTTAAAGACACATGTTTTTAGACGTAAATTTTAAGACGTGAAAACGCGCTGCTGAAATGCCTACATATTTGTGACGTCACAAGCTTGTATTTTGTATGGGTGGCGTGAGAACTTTGTTTGGTAGCTATACGAAATATTTCGTTTATGGTAATGGTTTCATAATAAAAGTTGCTACAAATTTTGCAGACTAAAATACAGTATAATTGTAACTAAAGATTTTCATACTTTAAAAAATGGTCCTATTCACCCAACTTTAAGGAAGCTTTAAGATCACTTAACGAATCGATATCAAATTAAAAGTGTTCTTTATAGTGTTTTAAGATAGAAATTAGTCTCATTAGAAACAAATTTAATATAATCTTAACATGAGGCAACTACCGTATTAGCTCCAGAATCTCTGAACCGATTCACAAAATTCTTCTCATATGAGACGTTTATTTATCTGCGGTTGACATAGGCTATAATTTACGCGACAAAACGAGGAAAAATGGCTAGTTAAGAATAATTTGAGTGATCACGAGCGAGCGAGCGTATGGAGCATCTCATGCTAATTGTCATCATAGCCCTTAGGCTTCAATACAGCAAGGTAAACATTATGCATAGATCGAATCATGGTAGCTGTACGACCAATATGACTATGATACGATACTATTACAACTTCAACGTGAGCCATTATGTATGTATGTGTTATAGGTACTTATTTATGAACTCTTTTGGGTATTTTTTCTTAGTCATATATCAATCTTTTACTAATGAAACTAAGCCCAAAAGAATTCCAAGTACATAAAGTCAACAACTCACAGTCAACTCTTTAAATTTCTGAGGTCTGTCTGCCTAGCCTTATAATTATATTTACGCTCATTTTATTTTGAAGTAGACCCTAAAATAATACAAAATATTCTAACAGTCGAAATTTCATCAGACACGATATTGTTGCTGAACTTGTCTAGTTAAACTTTATGATAATTAGTTGCGGGCTAATTTGGAAGATCAAGTGCGAGTTTGTGACGTGAGGTTGCCGTGCGCCACTCGAGCAGCAGACGAGCCAGAACGAATAACTTGCGAACTAAATTGCAGATTCTGAGAGTTTTCTGAGAGTTGTGCCGCGGATGTTTATGGCGCAGATTGATTCTAGTGGCTTAATTTATGACACATCATAATTTGAATTATGTCTATTTCATTTAATTTCCTATTGATGATTTAGATTAGGTACTTTGACAAAAAGAAGACGTGTGACGTGACACATTACATGTAAAATGTAAGTACAAATACGACGCCCTGAGTAAGTTAAACTTAGGAGACGTTATATTTTTTTCCTTAGCTAATTGGCACAAAAATAAAGCGATTCCAACAATCAGTTACATAATCCTTCATTAGGTCCTTTTACCTTTTGCGTTACGAAATCCTAAAACTAATTAAAATTCAAACAATTGAAATTTTGGCAGAACCGCGATAGTGTTACCAGAACTTGTCGCATCAAACTTTATGATAATTAGTTGCGGGCTAATTTGAAAGATCAAGTGTGAGTTTGTGACGAGAGTCTGCCGAGCGGCACTCGAGCAGCAGCCGAGGCAGAACAAATAACTTGCAAACTAAATTGCAGATTCTGAAAGTTCCGATTCTGAGAGGAGCTGCGGATGTTTGCGGCACCGCGCCCTTGATGATGACGATAGTTTGAAGACTTTCAAGTTACATTATGTGACGCGGTGATTGGTGGGGTTTCATTTATATCTGTAGTATCATGTTTGTAGAGATTAATTCTAGTGGCTTAATTTATGACACATCATCATACAGATTTATATCTGTTGCACTTAATTTCCTATTAACGATTTAGATTACTTTGACAAAAAAGAAGACGTAATACAGTGGAGGTACAATGGACAATATGTAGCCCTAACTAGGCAAAACTTAGTGGAGCAATAAATATTTTTTTTAAATGTTTCTTACCTGAGTTACAAATATAAAATAACTCCAACAATCATAATGCTTAATTAGGCCCTTTTACCTTCTGCGTTACGAAATCTTGAAACTAATTATAATATTCAACAATAAAAATTTTGCCAGTATCACGATAGTGTTATCAGAACTTGTCGTATTAAATTTTATGATAATATAATAAATGATAAATAATAATACGTAACTCGGTGCAATGTAAAGAAAAATACGCAGCCTGTGGTGTATTTTCTAAGCATATTATCTAAAAATCTGTTACATAATGGGTAAAAAAACATGGCAACTTCGACAAAGAACTAATTAAAAAAAGAGTTTCGTTTTCTGCGATACGACATATTCAAAAAGTGAAAATTTTTGCAGAATTGCGATGGTGCTACCAGAACTGGTTGCTGTCAAATATTATGATATTTAATTGCGGACTAATTTGAAAGGTAAAGTTCGAGTTTGTGACGTGAGGATGCCGTGCACCACTCGAGCAGCAGCCGAGCCAGAATGAATATCTTGCAAACTAAATTGCAGATTCTGAGAGTTCTGATTCTGAGAGTTATGCCGTGGCTGTTTGCCACGTAGATTGATTCTAGTTTAATTCGTACCTATAGATAGTTTGATGATGAAGACCTTGAAGTGTCATACATTGCCTTGGGTATTGGTGGGGTTTTATTAATACATATGTGTAATGTCATGTTGTTGGATCGATGTTAGTGCCGTAAGTTATGATTCATACATCTATTTAAATACCTATTGACGTTACGAAGACGTAACACAGTAAGTAAGAGATAAAATTTACCAAAGAATACGCCCTTACTTACCTCTAACAAAAATTTGCACTTTAAAACCAAATATTTCGGAAACGGATCCCTAAATCGAAAAATGGTTTTCTCAACCTCACAATATTTTCAAAGACCGATTTAAAAATACCCCACACTATGGGTTAATAGAGAAAAAAAATACTCCCACTTTACACGTTTGGGAGCTACACTAAAAAAAAATTTTTTTCATGTTTTTTTTCTACTACTTTTTTGGCATGACTTTTATACATACCCATACCAAATTATAGCTTTCTAGTACTTATAGTCTCTGAGTAAAACCACAGACAGACGGACAGACAGACAGACATGGCGAAACTATAAGGGTTCCTTGTTTACTACGGAACCCTAAAAATGGGATATGGCGTATCTATTCTATTGCTTTTCGTTATTCTATCATTAACGTAAGGTCGTATACATAATATCAGTTAAAAAAATCTGTGATATCTTTTTCAACTGCAAAACTTTTTAAGACGACAATAATAGAAGAAATAGTTTAGAATGCCTTAGTCCTGCGCTTCGAAAGACATATTTCCGCAACGTATGGAACAGAACACGGTTTTAACTATAAATTGTAAAAAATAACCCATAAAGTTTGTTAAGAACGTAATTCTTATGCGATTACGGCGCCACTAAATCTTCGGAACTCGTTAATCGAAGTTTCTGGAAGTATTTCCCGTCTGACGCCAACTGCCTTTGGCAGAGTCCCGCCCGCTCCAAGCGGCGCCAATTTAAATGATAAAATTCAGATCCCTCAAAGGATAAAATTCAGATTATTCCGCCCCAAACTAAATT
Source organism: Rhodophaea formosa (assembly GCA_963082605.1). Lineage (NCBI taxonomy): Eukaryota > Metazoa > Arthropoda > Insecta > Lepidoptera > Pyralidae > Rhodophaea > Rhodophaea formosa. The sequence continues at coordinate 14,172,065 of OY720213.1, read as the reverse complement.
AAAAAATGTTCTTTTGCAATATTACATAGAGGCCAGCGTTGCTTCTAAAGTGACCTCTCTCGAGCGTGAAATTTGACCGCAGCATTTTTACGGGAAATGCCTTCAATTATAAAATTGAATGATAAATTATGAAAAATATGCGAACAACAAAAATGTGAAATCCAAGAGTTTGCCACCAAATTAGGACTGAGTTTTTAATGACAAGGAATTGTCATTAAAAATTATTTTTCTTAATATATAAGAAAACAAATTAACAGTAACTGAAGGAAAAAGAAATACGTTACCAATTTTTTTATTTTTATGAAATGGGTTTCTATTTACCATCATCTAGCCTAGAGGCAAAGATAGTGCCTTAGAAGGAGCGAACTTACTCAGAAGAAGCCTTTTCTATGGTTTCGGTGAGGCGGCAGGTTCAGGCACCTTTTGCTGAACACAGCTCTGTCACCGAAAATCTATCACCTATCACCGAAACTGAACTTTTGGTATTTTCTAGGAAAATAAGAATAATATATGTCCGGTTGCAGTAGGACAGGGCTCCCAGTAACAAATAATAAATTTATTCTGGCAACCATTTGTTAATTAGATTTTTTTCTTAAAAACTGTCTTAATAATCATTTCTATTTTATGTAAAATGAAATTTGTCCAGAGGCGACCGTCTGCTATCTACCCTGTCTCACAAGTACACTTATGAAGAAGTGAACATTGGCGATTCCATTTTATTTGTCATTTTTTTTTCAGAAATTGAATGTAGTTAAAAATAAGTGGCGGTTACCTTCAGAGTGGAAATTGAAATCCTAAATAATAATGGGTTGCTTGCCGCATCGCCCATTGACATGATTAGAGTTTAGCCTATTTTCTCGCCTAGCTTCTACAGACCGCGGAATGAAAACCAGCTGGTTCATTTCACGTTTTGTTTTTCCTAGACCAACATGTAAAGAACCACGCTTCGGCAGCTATTAAGCAGTCAGAAGAATGTGACATAGTTTTAGAAAAACTAAACAAATAAAGTATCATTCGGAAAATCATCATCATTAGGATTTTTACTGCAGGAGCATAACGCTCTCTGTATTACCAGAACCATAGTTATAGAAAAGACAATATAATACTTACGTAGTAATAGACTGCCCACCTCATATAAAAATATTGGGCGAAAGTAGGCGAATGCATGGCGCTGTAGACTACCGCCATCTAGTAGCGAGTGGCAAACAGCCACTCGATACTAGATGGCGGTAGTCTGCGTCAGCCTAAACTTACTAAAACTGAGGCATAATTTTAAAATAATTGTCCAAAAAATTTGTTCTATTTATTAATAAGATATATTTTGAAAATAATGCTTATATAATGAATATATAACTCATAATGCCGAAGATACAATGTCGTGTAGCAACGAGTAGCGCCATCTATGTGAATCTATGAGAACAAATCGTACGATTAAGGGGTTGGGACCATATGGTTATAGTAACCAGAGTAGTCAGAGAATTTGGTCTACACTCTCCACTTTGGCCAGACGGGCTGGAGAGTTCTCATTGATGTTTATAGCTTTGTATAGCTTGTTTCCTAAGTCGCCTTCTTCAACATCTACAGGAAAACTTAGAGTGGTCCTATTTTACTCTGCCGGGAACCACACGGCTTGGTTTTTTTAGTATTCGGTAAATAAATAAACAGAAATTTAAACCGTCAATCGATGCTTGCTTTTAAAGAACACACAATGTAAATAATCATACAAACCGATCCTACAAAAGATGTTGTACCTTTGTAGGATCGGCTTCGATGGAGACTAATGGCCCCCACAAAGCGCATACTTGAAAAGGACCACAAAGAGATTCCACGAACCACAAAGCTGTTATCGTACTTATGTGCTGCTACTAGTGCAAGTGGTCAACACTTGTATAAAAATATAAATATATATAGGGACATATCACACAAATTGTGCTGGCCCCACAGTATAAGTTGTGAACTTGTGTCGAAGGATACTAACTCAACGATACTATATTTTACAATATATACTTATTTATATAAACATCTAAGACCAGGGGTCTATCTATCTATGAAAAAAGTTTTTTTTCAATATGAAAAATATATTTTTTCATAGTGACCCGACCGGGGATCGAACTCGGGACCCCCATGTCGCAGGCTAGCGTGTTGACCGCTGCGCCACGGAGCTCGACAGTTTATCAGATGTTCATGTTGCCTACCTTAACAAGATATTTTCTGCCACATGTTGTCTCCAATTCCCTCTTTAAGTTCGATACGGAAACATACAAAACAACCCAACATGAGGAAAGGTTGGCATTTCCATTCCATTCTATTTTCCTGCCATTCGTTTCCATTTTCACAGGTATTTGTATGTGGTTCTGATGCAAACAAAATTTGAAAGATGTTGAAAGAACTCTTCTTCATCTGTTTTATAAAATGGCTTCCACCGAGATTTCAGTGATTCTGCCAATGTCCAGTAATCTTTAAAGGGTGACACAGCACGTCAATTTAAACAATTGTTCCGATGAGACTAACCGGGAGATTTTCGGCCGATACAAAAAACAGCAAAATTGGTGTTGAAGCAAAAATTTTTTTAATAAATAAATATATACGGACAAATCACACAGATTGAGTTAGCCCCAAAGTAAGTTCGAGACTTGTGTTATGGGATTCTAACTCAACGATACTATATTTTATAATAGATACACATAAAGATAAACATCCAATTCCATCTTGACCTGACCGGGAATCGAACCCGGGACCATCCGTGCCAAAGGCAGACGTGTTGACCGCTGCGCCACGAAGCTCGTAAACATTTCTTGCGGATGCCAATGCGTTCAAGTTTCTCCTTTATATGTATTGTCTCCTTTATGTATCATTGTCCCCTCCTGTAGCCTAAACGACTTGAAGCTCGATGGGCCAGTGGGCGTAAGCACTGTAAGCGCTTACTCATATAAAGCAACACCGGTGCGGTCGTCACTTGGATGGGTGGCCACAAGTGGCATCTTTAGCTCCTCCGTAACTGCCTCCGTGGTCCAGTGGTTAAGGCGTTTGCCTTGTTGACCCGGGGGTCGTGGGTTCGATTCCCACGGGAAGCATACTTTGTTAAGTTGTTTCCAGTTTGGTTAGGACATTGCAGGCATGAATCACCTGATTGTCTGATAAGAAAGATGATTCCGTGCTTCGGAAGGCACGTTAAGCTGGTGGTCCCGGCTGCCATCTGGTAGTCGTTAAAGGAACCACGTCAGAGGCCGAGAGGCGGTTCCGAAGAACTCTGACACCAGGGTGTGCATGGTCGACTGACCGTGTCATCTACACGAAATGATGATGATGATGATGAGCTCCTCCGTGCTTCGGAAGGCACGTTAAGCCGTTGGTCACGGCTGCATCATTGGTGGTAGTCGTGAAGCTTTGTCAGATGCCTCTAGGTGGTTTGAATTTTTTTAAGCGTGGGGTATCAATAGATTAGTATTCCTTGCCTGAGTGTCATATGCTATGTAGCGTAAACAAAAAATATGTGAAAGTCAGCTGTCAAAAAGGGCAGTTAGGTTATGTTTTTCTTAAATAATGTTTTATTTTAATAATCATACCTACCTACTCAAAGTAATATGAATACCAAAATAACTATTTTCGTCTGCAAATAGCAATGAATATTTAAATCTTCTGAAAGAAAACAGCAACGTTTAATGTTTGTTAGTCTGAAAAACCTCAAAGAAAATACTAAATGAAAAAGGTTTGTAGGTCAAAATTAAGCTTACAAGTACGCCTAGACCGAAATTCTAGTGAATTGTTAAGAAATGGCGCATGAAAGTTAATTAAGAGTTGCGGGCCAAGTAAGAAAAAAATCAGTCAGAGATGTTCTGGGCTAGACGTAGCTGGAAAAAGAATACGAACGTCTAAACCACAGGTTCTCAGACTATATTTTCTTTTAGATCCATTTTATGTCTTTGATTGTTAAAATTTTAACAAAACCAAATTATTAAACCAATAAATTAACATACTTTATATGAGATTTATTTTGCATTCACAATGCTATTTTACCTTTTTTATTAAATAAATAAAATAAATTCACAACTTACTTTGAAGCACCATATTACGAGTACATATATTTTTTAATAGATCATTAAATTTTGAAACTGAAGAGATTGTCTCGAAAACCGAACGCCCCTCTAAGTGCCTTAATGCTCACGTACAAAGTATGATTACATACGTGATGCATCAAACTGATCGTCGCTTGTTGATTAAAACCAATGTTTTCCAAAAAATATTGTCAAATTCTCAATCTGCTGGACTTTTCGATGGACGAGTGATTATTATGCTCTTTGATACAAGATTTGAATACATACATACAGATGAAAGTTTTCCTTCGACAGGGACTCATTGCAAGTCTTTAACGATAACTAAAGGGATAGATGAAATTCCACACTTTGAGAACCACTGATCTCGACCAACATTGAAGATATTGATTTGGAGAACTTTTTCATTCTTACGAGGCGCTGCAGCGATCCATCTTACGTATATTAAAAATTGCTAAGAATTTTTGATGTGGATATCATACTCAGTCAATGCAGTTCTCGGATATGTTGATATGAAATTCAAATTAAGTTGAAAATTTAAGCTCGTCAAGATCATCAGACATGAAGCACTAAACAATGACTTTTATTATTTTCATGCTATTTTATTGTTTAAAAAATTTACAACTTTGTATTAATGATAATATGGTTACTGATAGTTTTCAGACTTTAATGAACATAATATGATTACCATGCTGTGGTACAGTAGGTACACTGTGAATACTGTTTATATATATATATTTTATAATATCACTACATTTTATAAAACAAAGTCCTCCGCCGCGTCTGTCTGTCTGTTCGTGATAAACTTAAAAACTACAACACGGATTTTCATGTGGTTTTCACCAATAGATAGAGTGCTTCATGAGGAAGGTTTTTAGGTATAATACACCCGGGCGCAGCCGGGGAGGGCTGCTAGTAGAATTATAAATCAAAAAGGGTATAAGCAATCTAGTTAAATATACACTATTGTGATATGTCAGGTAAAAGTTTTTCAGTATCATATTGTCTTATGAGTTTTTTAAAAGCATCTCAATGTTTCAAACTAAGTATGATTTCGAAATATTTTGCAAACATTTGTTATACTTTTAACTTGAAAGACAAGTATGGATTAGTGCGACGCTACGTTTTGCTTAGAAAAGCTATTGCTGAAAGTATCCTTATTTGTAAGGCCGTAAGAATTAGAATCGAGAGGTAAAACATTGGGATCTAGTGTATAATCGGGGCTATAACAAATGATATCGCATTTTCGGCAACAAAAGCGCGCTCACCGCAAGAAGACTCAGTTCAATCATAATTCGGATCAGTGTCAGAGCGCGCAAATAGAGGATTTTCTCCGTTGTTTGTTCAAATCGGTTTGAACTCCTTTGAACTGGAGCCCGAATTTTCAAAAACACTTCTTATGACGTCTATATAAAATTATTTATAAACGGTTTTATCGCGTTTATTACATTATTCATACTCCTAATGTTTCGAACACTCATGCTCGCAAGTTGACATTTGTCTAGTATTTATAAAAACTATGCAAAAACTACTCTCTACATCTTATGACTTGTTTTGACTTGAGAATTTTTTAGGGTTCCGTAGTAAACTAGGAACCCTTATAGTTTCGCCATGTCTGTCTGTCTATCTGTCTGTCCGTCCGCGGCTTTACTCAGAGACTATTAGTACTAGAAAGCTGTAATTTGGTATAGGTATGTATATTAATCATGGCAAAAAAGTGGTAGAAAAAAATCACGATAAAAAATTTTATTTAGGGTAGCTCCCATACAAGTGGGGGAGTGATTTTTTTTCTCAACTTACCCATCGTGTGGGGTATCGTTAAAAGGGTCTTTGAAAAATATTGTGAGGTTAAGAACACCATTTTTCGATTTAGGAATCCGTTTCCGAAATATTTGGTTTTAAAGTGAAAATTTTTGTTAGAGGTAAGTGTCCTCCCCCCTCTATCTGCTAAACGGTTATATATGGATACGTGAAAAAAATTACAGCAGTAGTATATATACTGAAGTAGAAAGGAAAACTATCAGAGCTGAGTACTAAATGCAAACTAAAAAGTTATAGGCAACCAACTTATAAATGTACTGGAAAATGTAAAATTACATACAATTTTCATTGTTAGATGTTTTTGGTCGTTAAACTGTGAGGTGCGAGTGTAAACAGTGTAAACAGTGTAAACTCAAAGTTGTCTTTCGCAACTACGGAGCCCTACACTGCGCGTGGCCCGACACGCACTTGGCCGGTTTTTTTGTTTTAGGAAATAACAGAAATTGAAACCACATCTTATGTAATTCATTATTCATTAACCTACCTATTAAGTACCTTTGCAATGTTTATATGATTTTGAAATATCTATGATCGTTACTCGCTCTTCCAGCCGTGTAAAATCAGAAGTCAGTGTCCCTTTAATTACGGCTCTCAGTTAGTAAAGGCTTAGTATCGTTGATTTTTCCTAATCAAAATCACTTGTATCTGAAGAAATAAAGTATTTTAACAACCTAAAAAGTGCGGCCAATTAATTAAGACCAGTCAGAGTTGATACCTTCTTCGTTGCTGAAGTGAAGATATTAGGAAGGATGCGAATAAGAACATATCAGATGAGAAAGGTAGAGTGTATTGTTAACCTATTATTGTCGATGAGATATAGCCTCCTGACTTATAAACTCTCAAATAAATATCCGACGTTTAATAATAAGGCCTCGTTGACACCCCTAGGGAACGAGGCATTTTATTGTGTAGAATTTGCATATATTTTTTTGTTTATGAACAGAGGCTAAGGCTGACAGCCATATTGAGCTCGTTTGTGGGTATTTAAGGCATGTGGAAAATGAAGTAAAAATTGTCATGTGTTGCTGGCTCTATGCTATTGATATGATCCCTTTTATTTGCAATTATTCCCTTGCCCTTCTACAATTTGCGCGAAAGCACAAAGAAAAGAAGCTGGTGCAATATTTTTCTTTCAAACCAGCAACAAATCAGAAATTCAAACGGCTCAAAAATCGCACCCCAGGTCGAAGCGGTTCGAAGCGGTTAGAACTGGTTCTCGCGTTCTTAGTCGCTGGAGCGCCGCCAAAGATCCGTCGGCAGTGTTGAAGTGCGCGGACAAGACTGCATTAAACCGGTTTTATTAGAGAAATCGGAAAACGGGATTCTGTGATATTTCACGGAGATGAAGCCCGCAGATGTTGCAAAAAATGTTAGAAGTATTTGAAATTCATGTACTTTTTATTCAGTAAGCATTTTGTAACGAAGCAAAAAGCTTAGCTGCGAACTTTTAGATTGTAGGTAGGTATGTAACAGAACCTGCGTATTTCTGAGCGAAAATCGCTCCATAGAAAGTTAAACCTTTGCCAGCCAAAGTAATGTAAAGAACTGATTATTCGGATTTTAGGTTGTATATTATAGCTAAAATCTTCTGGAAAGGTAAAGTCTTGGCGTAACTAAAAAGTACCTTAATATATAAATATAAGTATAATAATAGTTCTCCTCCGCTCCATGGCGCAGCGGTCAACACGCCGGCCTGCGACACGGATGGTCCCGGGTTCGATCCCCGGTCAGGTCAAGATGAAAAATGATCTTTTTTTGATTGACCTGGGTCTTGGATGTTTATAATGGCATTACTGATATTAAATACAGTTAGTTGTGCCCTATGTTTAAGAAGCTTACTTTGCTTATCTCAACTAAATTTTATTTAATGCTTTGATGAATAATTAAAAGAACTACTCTATGAATAATTAAAAGAACTACTCTATTTAAATCTTTTTTCTAGTTTGCATTCAAATCTTTGTTTTGATTCGCAAAGAAACATAAACAGAGCAATCAGATTGGCATTTGTTTTCCTCTCAAAGCAAATATTCAGCCATTGCAATGTGCAGAGAAAATATCTTCACAAAATGTCTTTCATTTCATAAATAATAAAATCCCCGGAACCCTTTAACCACTTAAGAGGAAAATGAAAGAACTTTACGTAAAGGGTTACCAATATTCTAAATAGGCATTATTTTGTCTCCACTCTTCTTAGTCTTATTGAAAATTATTCAAATGTTTGAAAATCAATTCAAACACTTTAAGAAGCCCCTAGAGGGATCAAATCCGAATTCCCAAGTATTTTGTGAGTACATAACGCCCCAATAGATTTGATTATAAATTTAAATTTAGCTGCCTAAGTGAAAAAAGTTATCTGGTTAATGGCGGAAGAGGCTTTGGTTGGAAATATAATTGTCAATTCCTTCATTCACTTTGCTTACTTTGTGTTTACTGAGGATTGATAATCTGACTCCAAAATCGGGTCACGGTTGAAAGTACAAAAATAATCTTACCCTAATGGGTCGTTCGTATACTTACTTTTTGTGTATGTATGGGTTATAACCTCTTATATTATAATAACGTTCCGATACTCGGTTGGGCGAAAAATTGTGCATACTCATATAAATTGGATGATAGTGCAAAATCATAGTGTCATGTAGCTGCACTGCTAAAATTGTGTAAATAAATTTAACTTACAACAGAAAATAATAACAGTAAAGACATCTTCTTTTACGTATATTGATACACATAAATAAATAAAGTTAATTTGCCCATTTCAACAGATGCCCAAAAAAAAAAGAACGCGGTAGCCTTATTGGTAAACACACAGACGAAAGACACTGTGTTCATATTATATGGGTAAATCTTATTTCTTAAAATCATAAGAATATATTAGAATAACATTATAATTCATAAAAAAACATACGAAATTAAAATTATTTTCATAAAAATTTTGTTATCTTGTTAATAATTCATTTTATTTCTTGTTATTTCTGTCAAGATTTTTTTCTAAATTCCTAAGAGACCACGTGACGAAAACATCTGGCATTTGAAAACATTTTTTTTATTGTCTCTACTGTATGTTTACTCGACTTCTATCTTAAAAAATATATTATTAAAACAGACCAAAAAAGAGTGCACGCTAGCATTTGCTAATAAAAATAATACTTAGCCCGAAAGAGGGAGTGAATCAAGTTTAATAATTTTACAAGCATTCATTATGAATTTTCTCTTGTTTTTGATTGTTTCTTGAATGTCTACATTAAAAGATGGTTCTTCACAAAAAGTATAATAAATTAACAATTTTCCACATCATAAATCGTGTATAACAACAAGAAAACTGCAAATTTATGCAGATTTCATAGCGCAGCCGCGTGTCGCCGCTACAGCGACCGATGCCGCGATAAGGCCCGCTTCATGTATTTATGTAAATAATCTACAATATTTCTATTCTGAGATTTATCTTATAAATTTTCTAAAAGTATGAGGTGTCGCCCCCTTGCATAAAGGGATATAACCCACTTTTGGCTTCCTCATTTCATGTATCACTGCATAATTTTTGCTATTTGCAGCGAAAGTTGCCTTTATTAAATTCTTTCTGGGTTTATATTTATCTGAAGCTTTTGAGATGTACGTATGTTTCACATAAGTACAAAGCGACATAATTCAAGTGTTTGGTTATATGTGTACAATAGTAGTATAATATAGTATAGAGATGCATATGCATTTTTTGTTAATTGATATTGCACGTACAGTCATGTGCAAACATAAATAGATTTAAATTAGTTTTTTTGGTTAAATTGTAGATCTGTATGGAGATGAGAAATAATAAAAGGTTTATTAGTTCATATTTTATTTTATGCACAGTCACGAACATTAATTAAATTTAGATTAATTTATTTCAGGTATTTATGACCAATAGTAAATCAAATTATGTATTACATTTAATTTCATAATGTGTGTACACATTGGTTCTTAAGTTAATGTGATAAGATCTAAAATAGAATATAATAGAATATCTTTATTTCTCATAATCAATCATGCGTAGTTACAATAGCAATTGATCCCACACTAGGGTGGGCCTGTATCGTGGGCATCAAACAATATAAAATTTTACATAATATAATTATTAGCATAGCGCGACGTTTTCAAAATTGACTTTATATAATAAAAGCACCAGCAGAAAAACAGTAACAATAATACATTTAAATAAAAATTTTATGCTGTCAATGTGTGTGTGTGTGAGAGCGCGCGTGCGTGTGTGTGTGTGTGTGTGTGTTTTATACATTTATATAATTTTATGCAGATTATTATACGAATGATACAATTATGTTAATGGTTTTGTTAAAAAGTAATATTATACATCTACATTGAAAATATTTTCTGTTTCATCATAAGTCCACGACATCAATAAATCAAAAATGCGCTTTTGGCTACATGAATGGTAGAAAGCTTTATGTCACATTTTTTTACGATCTTGTTATACACAAAGGGAAACAAAAAGTTTTTGAATCGTTTGGCAAATGATGTATAGACCAGAGGCAGCGAAATGTTGAAGATTCTTTTATTTACTAAATCATCATAGTTTGGAAGATTTAGGGTGTATTTGTGCATGTATAAAATTACCCTCATCAGGAATAATTTGCGTACACTTAAGACTTGAGCTTCGCTGTACAGCGTGTCGGTGTCGTAACGTTTGGGAAATAAATGGAAAGCAATTGTATATAAATTAACGGTCGTGACTAAACCCATGGGTTAAGGTGAGGGCTTTTTAATGGTTTACGTCGGGTTAATACGGTTTTACAAAATTACACAAAAGATTACTTTTTTGGCATTGTAGAAAGATTAATGCCGTGTGGTTCCCAGCAGAGCAGAATAGCATCCACTCCAAGTCTTCCCGTGGATGTCGTAGAAGATGGCTTAGGATCTTAGAGCTTACGATACATAAGCTAAACAAAGCTTATAAACATCAAAGAGACCTCTCCAACCCGTCTGGCCAGCATGGAGAGCGTAGGCCAAATGCTCTGACTGCTCTGGCTAATATATGGCTCTGGTAGTACAAAGAGGGTTGTGCTCCTGCAGTGGAGACTTAAGACCTGATGACAGAAAGATTTTTATAATTGCAGTCGGTTAGCATCTAGAATTAAACTGGGGATTAGGATTAATAGAACTTCAATGGCCCCTATTTTTTTCGTTGTATTATGGAAAGAGCTTTTAAATAATAATATTGAAAAATCACCTTAATAATCACAAAAATCAATAGATTTTTTTTTTTCTACAAGCTGTTTGAAATGCTATGTATAATGCAAATGCTTAATGTAGGTAATGTGTGCTAATAATGATTACTAAAATTGAAAGTTTTATTCATCCATGATGTGACCGTGCCTACTTTCCGTAGATTTTGGTTAAATTATATTAAAATTTTTGCAAATAAATATCGTTTCCAGCGAAAAGATAAAAAAAAAAATTAATTTCATTTGACCGTATTGTTTTACACGTAAGCTTCTAAGAAAATTTAGGCAGATTTGCTAATAAAAGCGCGAGCATAAGTGATAATTATGTATACGAGCTTTCTTATGAGCTTAATGATGTTATTCGGCCCTTTATGTGTGTAATAAAAGAATAATAAGAGGCCGGGATGGTGGTATGTCTACGATTATGGTAGTTTTTCATTACTTAATCTCATTTGCTAATATAGCGTAGTTTGCCATTCATGTTTGAGAAATAAAGATGTTTGGTCTTTGTGCCTATTGTTATAAGACAGCGAGTATTCAAGGCTTATCGTTAAAATTAAGTTATCAAACAAGTTATTGATATTCTTTGATGTATGTGACATATGATTAGAGTGAAAATACTCAAACAGAATATTTCTTTCTTCTGTATTTATTGACATATAAATTTTTACATAAATTTTGGGAACCATTTTCAAGTTTTTTATTATATTTATATGTATAAATAATTATAATACAATTGCATGTATAAAATACTTAAGTAAGGTTTGAGTACAAACTTCACAAAATCATTTTCTGGAAGAATTAGCATTAAACTCATTTGCTATCGTATTAGCGGACCCTGGGTTCAAAACCACCACAGTTGAGACCGAATGAACAGACGTTCTGTTAAAAATATTATGGTGAGTATTTTTTCCACATAATATCAATTAAACTTGTTTATTACAAGTCTCAGTAAAAAAAACTGCAAAACAAAGAAACAGCCTTATAAAACAGAACACAAAACGCGAAACAAGAATCTAAGACGTCTGTACATATTTGCTCAGGAAATCTGTTACACGATTTATTTCTGTTATATGAATCGCTTTATAAATCCAATAAGGGCATAAATTTACCGAAATAATATTTGCAGCTGCCAATTGTCACCAATTTTGCTGTATTACTGAATTATGAGTATCTAAACACGGCGCCATGCTGCGCGCCGCGGTACTACGGTCGCCATGATGTGTGATTGTGGAGATATTATTATTCTAATAAAAAATAAATATACAAAACACATATTATGAGAAATATATACACAACTTACATTTTTATTATTATATTCAACTACACCTATACCCAACTAAAAGTAAAAATTAAAAAAATAGCACATAAAGCCATTACAAAAAGAAAACTTTAGTTAGCTATAGATTAAAGATGTCCCGCAAATCATTGCCCTGCGATAATGTGTCCAAAACGCTAGCAGCATTGGAATGTTGTATGGCATCTGTGCGCAAAAAAATGCCAGCCCTCTGGTCTTTGGATTTTCTTGATTGAAACTTTTCAAGTTTGTGAGTCAAGTCTGGCTCACTGAGAGAGAAAATATACTTAATTATCCAATAAAATTTTAGATTAATTGTCATAAATCGATAGAAAATAAAGACTCTGATAAATCTGTAAAGCAAAATGTTTAAGAACCATTTGAAGCCTTGTGCTCTTGTACTAACATATATACACACGGCGATATTATGCCGAGGCACGTGTAAAGAGGCGCTAAGAAGAAAACCGATTTTCTTTTTTAAGACACACTCCATTCATTTTTAAACACGTTATTTACGGTCAGAATTATGTTCAAAATGTAGGAGGTGCTACGGTCGTAAGTCCTACTTACTACGGCACTTTATGGTTACCCTACGTGAAGCCCATAAATTCGAGGGCGTCTTGTTCAATGATAATTTATGTACGATCAACTCCACTCGTGGTTAAAATATTTTTACGCGACTTTGTGCTTTATTTATATGAGTATAAGGGTCGAAGGTTACTATCTGTTTTCTAATATAGTTATTCATGTCCGCAAAGTTAATCACTTGTCTGTGAATTCATAAACGAATAGTAATGGCTTTTGTAGTTGTAATCGGGTATATGAGATAATATAATGGCTGCTCTTTCACTGGTTCTTATTTTGTGATTGGTATTTATTTAGATATTCATGGCAATGGATTTTATGGCAGCGATAAACAATGCCTTGGGGTTTGGAGTATAATTGTATCAAATGTCAGATTGGATTGGTTTGATCTTCTTGTTTTTATTTTTGCTGACGCAATAATAATAGTAATAAATTTAAGCTTTGTGTCACAAGAATTGGCTTTATTTGTGATATTTTATTGATGTTATGACGAGTAGTAAGACTCTTCTTCTTCCTCGCCTTTTCCCTATTTGGGCTCTGTTTGTAAACTCTGCAAAGCTTTTTATCCCCACCATATCAGCACTAGCCGTTCCTTCATATCAAAGATATCATTCCTCACACATTCCCTCTACGACTTTCTCGACCTTCCCTTTCCTCTACATCCCGACACTTTTAAGTATAGCATTCTTTTAGTCAATTTTAACGAGTATAACATTGTGATTAACAATAACTTTTTTTACAAACAGTATGAACGCGCGATTGATTTATTACTGATACGGTAGAAAACGTGAATATTTATTACAAAATAAGTTTGATGTAATGAGTGCCGTGTGGTTCCCGGCAGAGTAGAATAGGACACTCCAAGTCATCCCATGGATGTCGTAAAAGGCGACTTAGGGAACATAAGCTAAACAAAGCTTTAAAATATCAAAGACACCACTCCAACCCGTCTGGCCAGCGTGGAGAGTGTATGCCAAATCCTCTGACTGCCCTGGCTAATATACGGCTTTGGTAGTAAGAGAAGTTTGGGAGACTGACAAGACCTGATGATGATGATGATGATGTCAATTCTCCAAAGCTTTCTATCCCCAACCATATCAGCACTAGCTCCCGTTCTTTCATATCATTCCCTTTACGACTTTCTCGGCCTTCCCTTTCCTCTACATCCCGACACTTTTAAGTATAGCATTCTTTTAGTCAATATTAACGAGTATTAACATTGTGGATTAACAATAACTTTTTTTTACAAACAGTATGAACGCGCGATTGATTTATTACTAATACGATAGAAAACGTGAATATCTATTACAAAAAAGTTTGATAAAATATCAAGAAATAGGCAAAAACCTTTGGAAGGTGGGCTCTAAGAGTAAATTTTTCTATGGAAACAATACTCTATTACTTATGTTTAGATGCACTTTATGACGAGCTCCGTGGCGCAGTGGTCAACACGCCTGCCTGGGACACGGATGGTCCCAGGTTCGATCTCCGGTCAGGTCAAGATGGAAAATGATATTTTTCTGATTGGCCTATGCCTTGTATCTTTATCTATTTAGGTATCTTTTATAAAGTAAAGTTTTGTTGAGTTTGTATCCCACGACATAAATACATAACTTACTATAGGGCTAGCTCAATTTATGTGATATGTATGACCCAATATACTTATTGGTTATGTACGAGAGTGAATCATTCAAACGTAATACAAATAGTAAGTATAAGAGTGTGAGTGAGGGTATTAAAAGGTTTTCACTAATAAAATGAAAACTGAAAACCTCATAGAGCAATACGGCTTCCGGAAAACCTACAACAACTTACGTGAATGTCAAGACAGCTACGCCAAATCTCTACGGGCTACGCCGTAGGCAACGACAACTTGCTACGAGATGATACGAATGTTCTACAAAATAAAAAAAAATCTTGAATCATTCTTTCGTTTCGAACGTTTGAGAAAACCCTTTCCAACGAATGCAATGATTAGTAGCATTTAAAATCTCAATTAAAAACTATTTGCTTTACACAAGGTACGTACTTCAATTATAAAAAAGAGAAATAAACTTGGGCAAAATTTTATTTTTGATATTAAAAATTAAATATTACCGAATCAAAAAAAGGCACGCACACAAAAACTTAGTGTATGTGAGACACATAACTGAAACCTGTCAATAATATGTAGCATAATCACTTTTGTTCGGATAACTTAGTGACTAAATAATCGAACAAAAATTATTAAACTAATGTCAAGTTGCAGTTTTTAGGGTTTCGTAGTAAACAAGTAATCCTTATAGTTTCGCCATGTCTGTCTGTCTGTCCATCCGCGGTTTTATTTAGAGAGTATAAATACTAGAAAGCTGTAATTTGATACAAACAAAAAAACATTTTTTTAGGGTAGCTCCCATACAAGTAATGTGGGAGTATTTTTTTTCTCTAATAACCCACTACTGTTGAGTATTGTTAAATAGGTAATTAAAAATCCGTTTCTAAAAAATTTGGTTTTAAAGTACAATTTTTGTTAGAGGTGAATGCCTCTCTCCTCTCTATCTGCTAAACGATTATATATGAATACGTGAAAAAAATTACAGCAGTAGTATATATAACGAAATTGAAAGGAAAACTATCAGAGCTGAGTACTAAGTACAAACTAGAAAGTTATAGCACTTTTTTGTAAACCGCATAATAACTTTGTCATAACATACATATACAAACACTATGAAAAGCAAAGTTATCTGTGCTGGTGACAAATTATAGAGCTTTTTGGCTAATCTAAGCTTGCTTATATGAAACCATTCATGGGCGAGCTCAACTCTCACTTGTCCGATTTTTTCCATTACGTTTGTTGACCACCTAGTAGTAAGCACGCTCTGGATTGCTTAAAATGTGTAACCGTATACAATAAATATGTTCCTGATGAGTCCCGCTGAGCTATCGAGCTCCTTACTAAGTACTATATTTAATAATACATTGCGAATATATTTTACCATCCATTACATTTCCGTGCAATCGGTCAACTGTTTTTGTGTCACCGGTAATCTTGTTTCATGTCCAAGTAAATTGGAAGACACAGAGATACATTACCGGAAACCTAATAATAAAATTCCTTCCCTTTAAGTCCCACGATATTTGCTTCACTATATATGTTTTTACTGAAAGGAGGAAACAAAATGCACAATGTATACCTTCTTTAATTCTTTTTTAGTCTTCACTGCGGGAGCGCGACCCTCTCTGTACTACCAGTGCCATATTAGCCTGAGCAGTCAGAGGATTTGGCCTACACTCTCCACGCTGGCCAGACGGGTTGAAGAGGTCTCTTCGATGTTTATAAGCTTTGTTTAGCTTGTGTTCCCTAAGTCGCCTTGTACGATATCCACGGGAAGACTTGGAGTGGTCATATTCTACTCTGCCGGGAACCACACGGCTGAATGTATCCCTAATACATTGTATTTCATTGTATTTAAAATGTGTTGGCCACTTACACATACGAAAAACAAAAAAAAAAACAAAACATTGTATTTAATTTGACTAACTGTTTATCGATTTGATTCTTTTTTTGTTAACATTAAATAGGATCTGAAAAAAAAACTGGACTGATTTTCAAAATTTTTTTGCTTATAGAAAGCTTAATTTACCTGCGAGTGACTTAGGTTATAATTTACGCGGACAACGTCAAGGAAATATTGCAAGTTTCTTATAAAATACCTGCTTAAATATACCACTTCCTTTATTTTACAATCACTCACATACATTACACTCCCCTGGAATTGGATAAATCGTATTATCGTAACTGGTAATCTTGGTTCTTGACAAAGATACAGGTATAGAGATACATTTCCTAATTGCACTTCTGGCTTATAAGGCAAGCCAAATTCGTTATAGGTAATATAGTAAGGTAATGATTTAAAGAAGCATCAAGTATCTTTTTAACACAACTACATACATAAACATTGTCATTAAATGCAAGTAAAGTGGGCTGGATCGTTGCTTTTATGACCACGGGCTTTAAGGTAACATACAAATTTTATTTAGAGCGAGAGCGTATTAAGTTTTTCAGTTAATGAACCACTATACCACGCATAAATATCAAATTAACTAGATCCAAAAATTTTTTCAATAGGAAAATAAAATATGAAATCGCTCATGAACCCTATAAAAAAAAAGGATTTGATCTTAGACTGCAAGATTTTAAAAATAACAAGGAAACAATACAATAGTTACAATAAATATGACTTTAGTTTTCAAGTCAATTATATCACTCATCATTGATTTGAAAACCATGTCAGTCAATCATTACAATAGGTAAACCTCTTTTTTTGCTAACTATATATGCTTTCAATTTTACGCATACTGTAATAACTCATATACGTAAAGTTATGAATTACAAGTAAGCCTAAAATTTCATGAATTACAACAACTGTATCTGGAGAGCTTCGCTCTTAAGGATGCGCTAGTCGGAACTCGAACTCGTCAGCGCACGTGGCTAAAATGCGTGCTATTTCGCTGAAAAAGGGATAGACTCGGTTTTGAACAGTGCGGAACTATTTACACTGATGTATAAGCACATCGGAACAACAGTCTAGTGTGTGCAAACACAAATATTGTTGAAAATCTAAATCTTCGTCGTCTAAAAATTCGCGAGTATGCGTTTGGGAGAAGTGTTCTTGTCATAAAACAGCTGAATGTTTTTATTAAAAGTAAAATAATTTATATTTTTTAATAACCAAACTATGCTTGTATGAATTTTGTTTTAGAGATTTTATACTCCTTCCGGTATTTAATTGTGCCCAAAGTTGCGTTAAAATTAAGTGTTAAAACGGAATGTTTTGAGACTCATAACTTTTGAAGTACTTATAATTTTACAATTATGATTCCATACAAGCATAGATAACGACAAAACAAATCGATAGAATTAAAAACTTTAAACAGACAATACCGAACAACGGAGTCATCACCCTACAGAATTTGTATGGCGAAACACCTGACTAGCGCACCCTTAAAGAGGACGTTCTGCAATGTGATGTAAAATAATTTTACCATCCATTATTTGCCAGTGTAATCAGTCATATCTATTTATGTGTTCGCTGATCTCATTTCGTTTAGGGTGATACATTTCCGTAATCCGACAAAATAGAGCGAGACAAATACGCTATAAGCTACGTTACACCGGTACTTAATTAGATTTGTAAGTGGAATAACGAAATTACCGTTGAAAATATTATGCCGTTTCCTTTGAGAAATTGCGTTTACACCAACTTGTTTTTATCGCGAATTTAATTTTGTTTTATGTGCCCTGTAGAGCCTTTTGATTTTTCTCTCAATGGAGCTATTTTTACTTTATTTAGGGAAAAGTTTTATTCATTTTTGATATCGATAATTTTTTAGGGATGCATTGTTAAAATGATTACGTAGTCTTTAGTAGTAGTATAGTTGTTACAAAATTTGTTTGGGATTGAACTAGAGATAATGTAAATACGCGTTCTTAACATGAAAACGAATAACTTGTTTTGTGATCAAGTCTGAAATCGAGAAAAATCAATGAGTTTTTCCATACTAAGTTGAATGAATACCTCTGATCCAAAATGTATAATGCAGCTGACAGGTTTTACTCGATTTCAGGCTTGTGCACAGAACTTAAAGTTTTCATTTTCATGTGGAGAACGTGAATTATTGCTAGCTCAATACCAAACACATTTTGTCCCAATCCCATCCCAATCCCAACTAATATTATAAATGCGAAAGTGAGTTTGTTTATTTGTTTGTTTGTTTGTTACGCTTTCACGCCGTATCTACTGAACCAATCATCATGAAATTTTGAATACACATAGTTAAGGTTACCGAGAAGGATATAGGCTATATATAACGCGGGCGAAGCCGCGGGTAACAGCTAGTACTAAATAATGCGACGCTACTGAGCTCCGTGGCGCAGCGGTCAACACGCTCGCCTGTGGCACGGATGGTCCCGGGTTCGATCCCCGGTCAGGTCAAAATGAAAAACGATCTTTTTCAGATTGACCTGGGTCTTGGATGTTTATCTATATATGTATTTGTTATAAAATATAGTATCGTTGAGTTAGTATCCCATAACACAAGTCTTACTTAGGAACTTACTTTGGGGCTAGCTCAATCTGTGTGATCCGTCCGTATATATTTATATTTACTGAATGATATTGACCACAATTTGTGAATAGAGGAAGAATCCGATATGATAACATCTTATGAGTAAAGTTTCTTATCACGTAGAAAAACTTAGAGATAAGACAATAATCCACTGATTTTCAGTGCGATCTTCCGCCTTGGAAGGGTAACCTCTCTTAATATGCTGGATACGTACGTTTGATTTTAGGTACGGCGTACGTACGAGAATATTACTTGTGTCAAAGATAGTAAACGTTATATAACGTATAGACTACCTACTTTATACATAAACTAGCTGTTACCCGCGGCTCCGCCCACGTGATATATAGCCTATGCCCTTCTCAGTATACTAACCTATGTGTATGCAAAATTTAATGATGATCGTTTCAGTAGATACGGTGTGAAAGCGAAACAAACAAATAAACAAACTCACTTTCACATTTATAATATTAATTGGGATTGGGATATTGGTCTTAATTTAGGTCTGCTATAAGCACGTATAAAGTAGGCAGCACAGTTAATTCCACTAACCGCCACGGCTGACACTATAAATGGCGTTAGTCCGCGTTGGCGTAAACTTACTTAAACTAAAAAAAAAAAAAATAATTTTATGCTATAAATATTGCTTTATTTTTAATAAGAAAAATTTTGTGAATAGTGCTTTTTGTTTTTTCATAATATGGTCCTGAAGGAAGATTGGTCCAACTGCTTTGTACAGTGATTCTGATTCAGCGAATGCAAAAATACTCTTATTGTCAGTGAATATGCTTTGAAAACTATAAATGCATCGTTAGTCTTATACCTTGCCTTACTTATCAGAATCTAGAATTTTCAGTATGCCCTAAGTATCGTTCGTTCTTATTGTGTGTAAGTGGCCAACACTGGTGTCAGATTTTTCAAGACACCTATAGGCATCAATGCCTTCCGAAGCACAGAGGAGCTCGATATATTTTAATGTCACTTGCGGTTCACCATTTTTTTGCCATTAGTATCATAAAGGATACATAAAAAAACTACAAAGAACCGAATACATGAGGACAAATAAACACATGGATTTTACTGGGCATACGTTCTGCAAATGGCAAATGTGATCCATCCACAAAAAGCGACTGCTTTTTGGCACAAAAAGTAATTTTAACACAACAAAGGCCCATTTCACCTCACAAAAAACATCGGAAACCTTCCGCTGAGTATAAGTTATTGTTTTGTCTAACGGATTTATATTTTCAGTTAAAAAGAATGCCCGACTAGGCGAAAGAAAAAATAAATTAAAAAATAATAACCATGGATGTATTTTGCTGGGCGGAAATACAAAGGTTCTTTGTAAATGCGCCCATTTTACGGTAGAAACTCACTTTAATTAAAATTATAAGAGTTTTCATTTTTTGTCACCCTTTCAGCCACTCTTTTCATGACCGTTTTTGTCCGTTTTCGAGCTTTTAAAATAGCACCTTTGGCGATAATGCATTTGGTTATGTTGTTAGTACTCGTAATTCTGCTTGTATAGTTTGATAAGTTTGCAGAATGTGCTTGTTTTCTCTTTGAGCTTTAAGTAAAAAGCTTATCAGACTAAAATTACAAAAATCCGTAACTTTAAGCATTTACAAGCTTGCCTACAAATATGCCGTATTCGTGTGTAAGTATAGGTTAAATGTTGAAACCTAAATTAGAATTACTCTTAAGCTGAAATTTCGCATATGAAGTGTATCTGTTATGAATGAAATATCATGGAATCATAAAGCTGACATCAGATCAACATCAGAAGTGTCACAAAATTTCTCTCTGAGGGTTTTCCTGGCTGCATCCTGAGCTGTGATGCGTTGGAACTTGGGATTCACTATAAAGACAATAATTATACTGTATAATGATAAAATGAACTAGCTCATAGCAAAAGCTTGTAACATTTTATTTTAATTATTTTTCTTTTTATATGTGGTCAAAATTACAGGTGTATGTCCAAAAAAAATAAAAACACGATTGCCCTGACTTAAAATGTATGATACTTCACACATCCAAATCCATTAAAGCATTTACAAGTTATAATGAAATAAAAGTATACATAGGTAAATAGATATTTTTGTACATTTATGTAAAGCGGAACTTAATTTCAAATTTATCATGTGAATATAATTTATTTATTTTTTACTTCTACAACTACAATTTTACTAATTACACAAAGCTCTCCATACATTACACGATTTTAAATTGTTTATATCCCCAGGTACGAATTGAGGAAATCGATGGCCCAGTTAATAGTGTAAGCGCTTATGCATGTTAATTAACTCCGGGCTCGGGCCCCAGTTGGATGGGTGACCACAACTGGCATAAAAATATGTCAAGCTGCTCTGTGCTTTGGAAGGCATGTTTTACAGTTGGTCCCCCGCTGTCATTATTGGTGGCAATTGATAAGCTATGTCAGATGTGTGTTGGCCACTTACACATACGAATAACAAACAACAACGAGATGGAGCACGACAAAATAGTACGTGAGCACCCGCTTTTACCATCAAGATAAAGAACTAGTATCAATATATCTAATCACCATCTCAGTGGAAAAAATATAACAGAAAACACTACTTAAGCAAATTAATAAGCTATTTTGTTACATTATATAAAATCCAAAAATGAATTGCCATCAGTAACAAAAAGAAAAAGATGAGTAATAGAAATTAACATCTTAAAATATTATTTTTTTTCGATGAGAGACTATATATATATATATATATATATATATATATATATATATATATATATATATAGGTAGATGGCGTCAAATTAAAGTAGTATTTACTCTACAGCGGAAAGGTCAAAAGGGAGGGTCACTATTTAGATTTATTCTAGCCTGATGTTAGACTTCCGCTATTTTATTTATGGTCAAGCATTGCGCGCTTGCAAAACATGAGGGTTCCGTACTATGCAGTAAGCAAGCAGCCATATATAGCGCAGCCAAACCAGATTTTAATAAAACCATCCATGTTTGCCAGATTGCAGTATAAAAGAGACAACTCGGTAGAAAGATAACTCTTGTTGTCAACTTCGTTAGATGGCCTCAGTTTTGAAAACATTAAATTTATGTGTTTATGTATATGGTTTGTTACAGTGTTTGTTTGAGCAGGGGTAGTCTTGAAGTCCAGATCGATAATAATTATAAGTTTTTATGAGACTAATGCTGGAAACTTGTTTCATTTAATATTCACTTACAAAAGTCTTATGCAGAAGCCTGCCGGCTATTTTTAAGAAAAGGTTTAAAAAAAAAATTCGAGTTCCTAGAGTTCCTTTCATCAAAAATACATTATTTTGAGTTTTAGTCACCTCTTTAAGGCTATGATATCAAGGATAAAATTGCTCGTGGTATATTGGAAGTTGTTATTTCCACTAGGTATATTAATAATCATAATCTCTTTTTCGTAAATGTACAATAAAATTGCATGTCGTAATTAATATGCATGAATTTTAATTATTCAATTACTAATTCCAAAGCAATGTCAGTTCTTTGATACTTGATTATTTACTTTGATTAATAGCAATACTTGATCTCCAGTTGACCTACTTGCTTTCACGTACTGTGGCGGACCGCGTAGTTGGCATTTTAAACGAATTTTTAAACAGCGCAAAACTTCACTCGGAATGAATTCCAATTACTGCCTGATGGAGTATTTTGATGTTCGCCAAATATATGTTTTTTGCATACAAATTTTATGAGTGCTACTTCTATTATTTGGCGAATTTATCGAATAAACAGCTCAATGGGTTTGTATTCTTTCTTTAATTTATTTGTTAAAACACATTGACGAGCTCTGTGGCGCAGCTGACACGGATGGTCCCGGGTTCGATCCCCGGTCAGGTCAAGTCGAAAAATGATTTTTTTCAGATTGACCTGGGTTTTGAATGTTTATCTTTATATGTATTTGTTATAAAATATAGAATCGTTTAGTTAGTATCCTATAACACAAGACTTACTTTGGGGGAAGCTCAGTCTGTATGATTTGTTCATATACATTTATAATTTATTTTATTCACTAGTTTATGACGGTTGACAATTTGTTCTGAAACCGGGTGGCAATACAAGACTAATAAAACTAATTTAAGGAAAAGTTTTTGTGTTTCCTAAGTCGTCCTTTACGACATCCATGGGAAGACTTGAAGTGGTCCTATTCTTCTCTATCAGTAACCACACGGCAATGCCATGAGCACCACCTTGATCGAGGCCTCATTCATGACTTTGGGCTCTGTCTACCCCGCAAGGGATAAGATCGTGATTATATGTATGCAGTATCATATTGATAAATATATTACTATAATAGTAAGTAGCGAATACTCCAAATAGTATTGAGCAAACTGTCATTAGGGCGTTGATAAACAAACCTACAAAATGATTACACATGTAGATACACGAACCTCCAGCGCGGGCGTACCCCAGCAAATTGTTCCGACTGGAGATAAGTGGAATTTATGTGTAATGATATCGACTCCTGCCCTTTGTATCAGTGTGTCTCGATACGCAAGTAGATACCACTAATTTATGACGGTTGACAATTTGTTCTAAAACGGGCAGCTAATTCAAAACTAATTTTAGGGAAAGTTTACATAGGTACAATCGTTTTTAGGGCACATTTGGGGTAAAATTTAACGCCCATTCCATTCTAGAAGTTCTCCACTACAAATTATAGATTTATTGAATTAACTAGCTTTTGCCGGTGGCTCTACTTGCGTTAATGTCAATCCCTCTTTCAGTACTTTTCCTCAAACAGTACTTTTCTCCGGGATATAAGATGCCTTTGTCGTTCTCCATACTCCAGACAACGTGTATACAAAATTTTATACTGAGCGATTCAGCAGCTTCAAAAATGACGAAGATTCATACTTGCAACCCCTTTTTCACCTCCTTAGGGATGGAATTTTATTCTTTCTTAGCGGACATCTCCTAGTCACGATCTATCTTCGTGCCAAATTTCATCTTTATGGGCAGTCTTCGAGATTTCGTTGTGAGTGAGTGATTTTCGCTAATATATATAGAAAAGAAGATAAAAAATTAAAAGCGTTAGATTAAATTTGACTAATTTGCATTTCACAGCTTTCCCATTACTAGGGAAGAGGGGATTTTTATATATAATAGGATACCTTGCATAAAGTAGATGGACCTCCGTCATTTGTCCGACTTCAGGGTGGTAAGGTTATGTTTTAATTTTTTTGTTACTTAAGCTTATGGAAATCGTTAAAATATTTTATTGTTTACCGGTATTCTTGGATATTTTAGTCTAAATAAAATAAATATTGACCGCGAATAATACCATGAGAATTAATTTAAAGTGTTTGTGACCCTCAGCTTCCTTTCATCAAGATCATATCGTTAAAGTGTTGGAACACACTTTTTTGGGTGTAATTAACCTAGTTTATATGATTAAGAGGTTCTCAAATAATTTTATGTGAGTATTCTTTTTTGTTTCAGTATCTAAGAATCCCCTAGCCGCTCGCACATGGACCCAGATCCATGTCCCCGCATTGCTGAATCAATAAATATCATATAACCTTTTATCATCCTACCACATAATCTTCACAATCAAATATCTCACTATAACGCTTTAGTTACTGAAAATTTAGCATCCTCCCAAGCAAATTAAGCATCCCTACTATGAAAATTCAAGAAAAGGTTCACTTTTATCATATTCGTAGAGGTTATTATATTAAATACTAGCAATTGCAAGTGAATCCTCGCTTCAGAGCTAGTTCAGCACATAAATAACAACAATAATATTATTAATCACCAAGATTTACGAGTCCCAGGTGCTCAAGCCAAAACTAATCACCCTTTGGTCGTCAGTAGCTTTGTGTCTAATTCTATTATACTATTGAGGCGCGAAATAGAAAAAGAATTTGTGTGGATTTTGTCAAATACCTACTCGACTAATTTTTCTGCCAATATAAAAATTTTTTTTAGATTTTATAAATAAAGCAAGAAAGCTCAAGGTCGCTCAAAGAGCTATGGAGAGTGCTATGCTCGGTGTATAGAAACGAGGAGATCCGTAGAAGAACCAAGGTCACCGACATAGCCCAGCGGATTAGCTTTTTGAAGTGGCAGTGGGCGGGGCACATAGCGCGAAGAACCGATGGCCGATGGGGCAGAAAGGTTCTTGAATGGCGACCACGTACCGGCAAGCGCAGCGTTGGACACCCACCGACCAGGTGGTCGGACGAGCTAATAAAGGTCGCAGGAAGACGCTGGATGCAGGCCGCTTCCAACCGGTCATATTGGAAATCCTTGGGGGAGGCCTATGTCGAGCAGTGGACTTCTTGCGGCTGAAATGAAGATGTTGATGATGAAATAAAGCAAGATATGTAGTTTTTAATAGTTTAATGTCTTAAATTTTATACGCTTTCCCATGCAAAAAGTTTACTTAATTGACTTAAATTAGATACATTGAATAAAGTTTGAATTTAAAACACATTATAAATTCAACATCGAAAGGAGTTTAGGAGTAGATTAAAAACTGGTCATTTTTTAGGGTTCCATACCCAAAGGGTAAAAACGGGACCCTATAATTAAGACTTCGGTGTCCGTCCATCCGTCTGTCACCAGGCTGTATCTCAAGAACCGTAATAGCTAGACAGTTGAAATTTGCACAGATTATGTATTTTTATTATGGCTACAACAAATACTACAATCAAAATAATAATAATAATTAAGAGGGGCTCCCATAGTTGTTGGCATTTTTGCTGTATCTCATGAATTGCCACAGTGATAACAAATACTAAAAATAAAATAAAAATATTATTAGGCTTCTATACATCAAAAGTATTTTTAACCGTTTTTTTCTGGTACGGAGCCCTTGGTGCACGAGTCCGACTCGGACTTGGCCGGTTTTTTTCAATTAATGTTGCTTATATTTTCATTTAAATCTTTTTTGTCGTAATTGTAATAATATGCAATTATATCTTGAATAAAACGGATTAATGCGTCGCTAATTGAATCATTCGCTACGCTCGTGGTTGTTAGTATCCTTTGCCTTTAATATGGTATTTATTCACTTATTGCGTAACTAGCTGATGCCCGCGACTTCGTTCGCGTGGACTTTATGGCTCCGGTGTATTAATATACCTTGATATGACATAATGTCGATACATGAGAAAAGTATGAAAAAGTACTTGTAGCAGAGTTATATTATTATGTTATATATTAAAAGTTAATAAATATCAACACGTTTTGCAAAAGAACTTTGTATACTATGTTTGAACTATCCTTTGGGTTAGTTTTTTGGTATCAATCTGCCACGGTCATATAACCAAGAATTTTCCTGGTTTGTTATGCTCTGAAGGTCTGCAAATACTGAACGTAGAAGTACTTGTTAAAAAGAAACAACTTCGCCAAGTAAGTTTCGGGAAGCCTCACCTGACCATTCTGATCACGAAAGAGACGTTCCCCAATTTTTAATAATATTCTTGGAAATTCTTGTGCATGTGAACTACCGCCAAGCTGGAGTCTCATATTAATTGTCAATCTGAACTTTTGTATTCAGCTACTGATAAAAATGTTTTAAAAGGTGTCAATCTCATCAGCTCCAAGTGCCCCGACTTATAATTGGAAGGGTTTGTCGATAATCTCCCGAAAACAAAAATGTGACTTTGCCCATTGGCCAGTCA
Organism: Rhodophaea formosa; assembly: GCA_963082605.1. Classification (NCBI taxonomy): domain Eukaryota; kingdom Metazoa; phylum Arthropoda; class Insecta; order Lepidoptera; family Pyralidae; genus Rhodophaea; species Rhodophaea formosa. The sequence goes on along the minus strand of OY720213.1, from coordinate 14,145,333 downwards.
TCTCAACGAATGTCTCGCAATGTTCTATCTACAGCCTTTTTGTTGTACATTGGGCATTTATCTCCAATAAGGGCCTTCTGGAGGAACGGACCTTTGCTTGGGGTGTTGCCTGTGTGTGCAAGGCTTGGAGAGACAGCAAACTGTCATATTTTGCCGTATGGGCTGAAAACTACGTTGCCAAAATGTCATATCCTGTTTGCGTGTGACCCGGGACCGCTGGACGGTCACCTGTAAAATAGTCTGTAAAATGTGTGAATCTGTAAAATAAGTTCTGTATCAGATGTTCTAAATCTTCAATTTTAAGACCTCAACAAAAAATACTAATCAGCAACTTTTGCCACAGCGTCATTTTCATATTTCCTATAGTTTACCTGGACCTTTATGGTTCTGCATCAAGTGTTCCAAATCTCAACACAAAATACTCTTCACGTTGAATAACTTTTGCTAAGGCTTCATTTATATATTTCTTATAGTTCACCTGGACCATTATGGTTCTGCATGTGGTTCCAAATGTCAGATTTTTTTATATCTCAAAAAAATAATGCTCATCAGGCTTAACATCTTTTGCTAAGGCTCCACTTTTATATTTCGTATAGTTCTGCTGGACCATTATGATGCTGCATCAGATGTTCCATTTTTCAAAATCATTTCTACCCTATATGTTGCCTAGGCTTAATAGCTATATAGCAAAAACAGTTTCATTCGAATCGTGATCATACATACAGACAGACAAGAAATTCTAAATATTTTTTTTTGCTTTCTGTTATTCTTTTTAAGTGTCTCTCTATCCATTTCAGTCAAAAATACTAAATGTACAGACAAAATATTTTTACTGTTTTATTATATGTTTCACCCGTGGGTCCGGTCGCATTCACAAAAAAAAAAGATTTTAGTTAATATCTTATTGTAATTGAATTTTTATTTTTATTTCATTGTAAATGTTTACAGGTCTCACGATGTTGTTCCTTCACCGAAAAGCTAGCGAATAGATGATGAATGCATTGAGATAGGTATTATGTTCCATGGATGAATGTGAAGTCTCCAATACGCCTAAGAGAGAAGGCCTATGGCCATGAGTGGGACATATATAAGTTGTAATTCAGTACGCTGAAAATAGCGAAGTTATGAGTACAACGTGACGATTATTACTGATAGGGCCCCATCAAACGATTTTGCCATGGACTCCAGATGGTATAGTTAGGCCACTGTTGCGTACCCTAGACAATGTATATACAAAATGACGTCATGATCATGCATACCAAACAAATAAGAAATTAAGATTCCAGAACTGTATTTACTTTTATATTAACTAACACTTTATTCTTATTCTCTTAGTTTCATGTTAACGACAGAAATCCATGAAAATGAGATACTCCAGTAAATACATGCCTGACTTGGTATATCCAATAAAAGTGACAGTTTTTATAATAACTATTTTTTCCTTAATTATAAATTTTTCATTACAAGCTGAGTTGAATGTTGGTGAGCCAAGTCTGATCAATCAATAGAAAGTGCTTACGTGACTGCATCAAGACTGCAAAACACGTCACCCAATCTTAAAATGAAACCCACGTCCCTTTGCGCTGCAGATGAAAATTATGCATAGAAATGCACTGCAAAAAATATGACAAAAAAGCTTATAAGCTACTTTTGTAATTTATTTTAGTTTATTTCTTTATTATTATATGACAGTAGGTTTTTGTGTAGTAGATTATTAGATAAAACAACAAGTAGCTGAAGACCAGATCAAGGTTATCAAATTCGAATTTCAGTAAAACATTTGTATTATAGTGGCATTGGCAAGAATCCATAAAGGCTGATTCCAAAGTATACCTAAGCAAGTAAATTAATCCAATACAATCCAAAGTCTTAACTTCCTAACTATATATATATATATATATATATATATCTACATTATATGTGAGTTTGTTTGTTTGTTTGTTACGCTTTCACGCCGTATCTACTGAACCGATCATCATGAAATTTTGCATACACATAGGTTAGGGTACCGAGAAGGACATAGGCTATATATTACGCGGGCGAAGCCGCGGGTAACAGCTTGTCCTAACTATCCTAACTAATATTATAAATGCGAAAGTGAGTTTGTTTGTTTTTTACGCTTTCACGCCGTATCTACTGATCCGATCATAATTAAATTTCGCATACACATAGGTAAGGGTACTGAGAAGGACATAGGCATATTACGCGGGCGGAGCCGCGGGTAGCTGGTCCCAATCCCAACTTCCCAACTAATATTATAAATGCGAAAGTGAGTTTGTTTGTTTATTTGTTTGTTTGTTTGTTACGCTTTCACGCCGTATCTACTGAACCGATCATCATGAAATTTTGCATACACATAGGTTAGAGTACTGAGAAGGACATAGGCTATCTTTCATCCCGGAGAAAAGTACTGTTCCCGAGAGATCGACACTAACGCGGACGGAGCCGCGGGCAAAAGCTAGTAATTCAAATAAAAATAAATATATACGGACAAATCACACAGATTGAGCTAGGCCCAAAGTAAGTTCGAGACTTGTGTTATGGGATAGTAACTCAACGATACTATATTTTATAATAGATACTTATATAGATAAACATCCAATTTAATTGGGTTCCTAGATAATTTTTACATTCATAGATTTTCATATAATAGATTTTCATCAAAACAAAGAGCACGGTAACTAGAGCGACACATTAAATAAATTGCTTACCTTGGCTCGCCTTAGTGGCATTATTACAAGCTCATATGTTCCACGGAACCCACGTGGGGTGTTAATCTCATTACGCACTGTCGCAGTTCAACCACTTGTTTTCATTTATAAGGGAATGGGCGTCATTACGGCATAGAGCGAAGTGCTGTTAGCCATTATACCTTAAAATGGACATTATTCTTGCTTTCGTCTTACATTTTGTTCTAAATTTTGTTTGTGAGCGTATTTTATTTAGATTTGTGTGCTTCTTAATAGGTATTTGAAAGGCTTTTTGTGAGTTGTTGAAATATTTAAAAGTAAATCTACTTCGGTTTGTTAATTATATTTTAAAATTCGTATATGGAAAACAGGAATCATTGTACATTGGCAACTGACATAATGATAAATTTTTGGTAGGTTAGTTAGTAGGTATTTCATTTATTTATCATTCTGGAATAATTTAAAAATTTACGGTAATGTAAAGAATATTAGTCTTAATATTTTTCCAAACAGTATTATGCAGTTATGTATGTATATGAACGGAACTTAGCCCGGACCTTTCGATTATTGATTTTTGAAGAGTTTTGTTGCGACCACGATGGACGAATCAATAGAAAAGTCATCGTAAACAAAGAATTAAATAGTTCGAACTAGTTAATATGCTGTAGGCTATTTTCCTAGGTCAAAATATTAATAATAAAATTAGACCGTCAGTTAGACAATCAAAAAATATTGGACACGTATTTTTTCTTTCGTTAATTAAACAATAAATGTCAAAGATAAAGCATGTCAAAGTTCATGAGTCCCCACTCATGAACTTTGACATGCTAATCACAGGCCACTAAAAAATGTACTAGCTAGTGACGTCACACACAATTTAAACGGCCTATATCTTTGTCATTTTTTGTTTGATTGATTAAAGAACACACACGTGTTAAGGCCGCACACTAGGCACAGCAGCGACGCCAATCATTTTATTTCTAATACTTTCAAATAGAAAGAAATTCAAGAATGTAAATCATATAAGCACTAGTAAATAACCTGAAGTATTTTTGGAATCATGTTCAATATTATCAGAATCAGTGAGAATTATGAGAATCAGATTACCGCCAAAAACGGCCGTTTATCACGTTTTCTCTTAATGACTGATTCTCATATAATAGGTATTAAAACATGATTCCAAAAATACTTTAAGCTATTTACTAGTGCTTAAATGATTTACATTCTTGAATTTCTTTCATTTTGTAAAGTATTAGGAATAAAATGATTGGCGTCGCTACTGTGCCTAGTTTGCCCCCTTAAATGTTGTTTGATAATCTAACTAACGGACTAATTATATTTTTTTAGGAAAGTAGCCCATTACGTGTTCATCAGTAATGGGCTACTTTCCTACATCATAAGTAAGTAATTTAAAAAGAAGTATCGATAATTGTAAGCCAAATCCAAATTAACATTCGCCTGTAATTAATTGGGATTAAACAAATGCCCCTTTACTGACTTCGAACAAAATCCCGACATAACGAGGTCATTTAAAGTATAACGTTTTACATGTTCTCAACATGTTATCATAACATTGGGTTGTCAAAATATAATTAAAAAAAATTAACGTGCTTTGAAAATTTCTTATCAAATGAACACAAATAGAATATTTTGTATTACAATCACATGTTAGTGAAGAGAAAAGTGCTTAATTAAATAATATTAAATAAACTATTGAAATTGAAAGAAATGACTAATGCTTTTTTTTATTAATTATTGAATTAGGCATTTGTCTCCCATCTCCCCTGATGGAGACGAGGATGATACATGCCTATCCAGGAGATACCCATTAATTCTACTTTTGAATGCTTACACCAAACTGTTGCCAGTGGCTTCGCTCGCGTGATATACAACCTATGTCTTTTTCCTTAGCATTATCAACGGGTATGCCAAATAGTTTATATGGGATTTCTATTTTACCTTATTTATTAAATAAAGAAAATAAGAAATGGTGAAAAAAGTTCACGCGGGCAGGTCCGAGTCCTGCCCGCGCGAGCCCTATACGCGGGATGTCAATAGATAGGTCTATAAAAATGACATTGAGTTTCCTGAAACCATTTATTCTCAGTCTGAAAGGTATACTTCCAAAGTGGTAAATAATAAAACATCTTCAACGATTATTGGCCTGTCTTTACGTTTCTTAACTAAAGCTAAAACTATATTTATGTATTTCAATACCTGTGAAATGAATAAAAGTAAAAAAAGTCACCCTTTTTTTATTTTCTGCCACGCGGGCAGGACTTGGACCTGCCCGCGTGGACTTTTTTTCCCATTTCTTATTTTCTTTATTTAATAAATAGGGATAATAGCAGAGTCCCTCAAACGGCGCAAATATATATGCCTGGGTGACGCATATATTTTTGAGCCATTTGGGGCCGAGACACTGGGTCCGTGGGGCCCCTCAGCTCACAAACTATTCAAATTTGTGAGCAAAAGGCTGGTCGAGGTGTCAAATGACCAGAGGGCTGGTCACTATCTTGCCCAAAGAATAAGCATTGCCATTCAACGTGGCAATGCTGCCAGTCTTCTGGGCACATTACCGCAGGGTAATGACCTGCGGGACATTTTTTATTTATAGCTAGGTTTTATTTATAAGTCATTTTATTTCTTGGTAGGTTTAATTGATAGTTTCTAGTTCTTATAAGTTAGTTTTATTGTTTAATGTATTATATTACCTGCTAATAATTAAAAAAAATAAAATAAATAGGGTATGCCAAATTTCAAGAAGATTTTCTGGCTTTCTTGCCAACGTATCACAAGGGCATATTATTGGATTTTCAAGTTTCGTTTCTTTAAGAGTCTAGTTTTAGGTAGGTTACATTGTTATTTTTATTTTTTGTTAGCACTTTTATTCATTTCACAGATATTGAAATACATAAATATAGTAATTTATACTTTCAGCGTAATTCTATTTCAATGCGACCTATTTACTCGTATATTTGTTACTTTATTTATCTGATTTCATTACACCTCATTCAAAGAGCTCATTTCAGTAGCGTAATTAAGTAATTAACGTTATTGAACCAAATATCACGTTCTACTCCCATTCAGAATTAAATATGAGTTGAAATTAGTGAAATAACCGAAGCATTTCGCGTTTCAGTTTACAAGAAAATTGCGAGGAAATAAGTCCAACCTTTCACAGACGTATTTCTAAATTCTTTGCTCAGAAATAGTGATGGGATCTAAAATCAAATGCAAATACAAATGAACAAAATTGTATATTTTATACAAAATATTTTTTCATCATACATGCTTATTTTTCGTATAAATTAATTTGAAGGAATGTTTATCTTTATTTTATTTAATTATTATTTTTATTCTTTTTTTCTAAAAATAATCATTTCAGAGACAAACTAGGCGAAAAACTCAAAATTTTATTTACATGCACCATGTATTCAATGGGCATAGGTGTTTGCCTTCCTTAATATTTACTTATTTAATTTTTGGGCTGTTACCAACTGTTTGTGTTTATTTTACAGATCTATGCTTGTTATGCTTTATTTATTGTACGTAAGTAGTAAGTACCTATCTTTTGAGTTCATGGTATTAGCACCAATTAAACATGCCCATTGTAAGATACTAATGTCACGAATTCGAACGATTTCTCCTGAACCAAAATAAGCTTGATAAAAGAATTAAAAAGAAAATTCCACAATCTGTTGGAAATGGGCACTTATCGGATTCGTATTTAATCTGCCGTCTGCTTCCGCATAAACCCATCACTACTCGGGACCATTGGAAAGGAACGCATTACGGCCACACTTTAAATTTTCGTTTCGTTGGTTCCGTGCCTCAAAACCGAGGTGCTTGGGCCACAGCTGTTTTCCTTATTATGCTAACGATAATGTGACAGTAAATTCTCATAATTCAGTCGGATAGATCTCTTTAGTTAAGAAACGTGAAGAACAGGCCAATAACCGATGAACATGTTTTATTATTTACCACTTTGGAAGTATATCTTTTAGAAGACTGAGAATAAATGGTTTCAGGAAACTCAATATCATTTTTATAGACCTATCTATTGACATCCCGCGTATACGTTTGATGTTTTTTTTTCACAATAGGGACGGACCATCGAGAACGAAATACAGGTATAAATATGACGACTATAATATTTACCTATTAATTCAAAATTCAATCAGAGGAAGGGAAAACAGGTCAAATTCGGTACACAAGAATTGAATGTCATGAATTGGTACACAAAGGACAATAAGAGTCCGCCGTGTGGTTTCCAGTAGAGAAGAATAGGAATCAAGTATTCCCGTGGATGTCGTAGAATGCGACTTAGGAACCACAAGCTAAATACAGGTTATAAACATCAAAGAGACGTCTTCAACCCGTCTGGCCAGAGTGGAGAGTCTAGGCCAAATCCTCTGACTGCTCTGGCTAATATATGGCTCTGGTAGTTTAGAGAGGGTCATGCTCCTGCAGTGGAAAGTTAAAAAGAACTAATAATGATGATTTCAATGGCTATTTCATTTACTTAATTCGTATTTCATTATAAAATCGGAGTTGCTTGAGCCACAGCTGTTTCCCTTATTATGCTAACGATAATGTCTTACAATCTCTGAATTGAGTCAGTCTCGCATTTTTAGCGCTTTCAGATGTAAAGCAACTTCTACGCATCCTTCACCGGCCCCTCGGGGTTCGATTCCCACGGGATCGGGAAGCATACTTTGTTAAGTTGTTTCCAGTTTGGTTGGGACATTGCAGGCATGAATCGCCTGATTGCCTGATAAGAGAGATGACTCCGTGCTTCGGAAGGCACGTTAAGCCGTTGATCCCAGCTGCCATCTGGTAGTCGTTAAAGGAACCACGTCAGAGGCCGAGAGGCGGTTCGCAAGAACTCTGACCGTGTCATCTACACGAAATGATGATGATGATGACCTAAAACTTATTGACCTTTTAGATGAACTTGAATCCCTTTACTTAATTTGTTACGGTAAATGTTATAAAAGTACTAAATATAAATGTGTTAAATTGCCATTTTATATTTCGAATTTCAATGGTTCCGTATTTCATATAATTCGTATTTCATTATAAAATAAGAGATGCTAACAGTAATAGGATTTCATTTGATTTAGGGTATGATTGGTCAAGCCTGCAAATTGTTTTGAGTCTATAAGCGAAGTTTTGTCATCCATTTTTGTATGAGTTCATCAAATGTCAATAAGTTTTCGTTCCGCCAAACCATGTAAAGTTTCTGATTGGTTTGTCGGAAAGTTCTAATTATCGATAGTTTTGATTTTCCGAGTCGTCAAGCCTAGCCAGTCAGGTAAAAGCGAAGGTATAGTCCGGATATAGGAAAAACTACGAAAATGTCGTCTCATTTGAATTGGATGATCATCCGCAACAACAACGCCTTCCTGGTGAAGAAGCGTAACATTAAGAAGCCGTTCAGCAAGGAGCCCAACAATGTGACTAACCTCAACTCCTTCAGATACAATGGCTTGATCCACAAGAAAGCCATCAGCGTGGTTGAAAATCCCGATAAGAAAGGATTCACAGTCGTTTATAAGAAGGCTAAGGCAACAAACAAGCCCGTGAAAAACTCAGTGCGCCGTTCCTTCAAAGCCGGCGCGAGAAGGTCTCTCTTCAAGGTAAAGAGGTTGATGCAGGCAAACCATTACCGTACAGACTTGACCAAGGCTACCCTCCGTCGTGCATCTGCCATCCTCAGATCCCAGAGGCCGATCAAGGCGAAGAAACCCAAAGCCGCGGCTGCTAAGGCAGAATAAGTTTTGTATGTAAGGTTTTGTATGTAAGTCCCGATTCCCGACACAGCTTGTTCTTATTACGCTTACGAAAAACATGCACTAAAACGTTGTGTGATAATTTAGCAAAGTAATTAAAATAAATCATTTGTCTGACATTCAGTCGCTTTTGCAAGTTATGTGCGTATGTACTGTCGAAAACAGGACAAACTTAAATTAATTAAGTTTGAATTTGTAGATACAAATTGTATTTTTTTAATCATATTTACCCTCACTTCAATATTAGGGAGCCCGATGGCCTAGTGGAAGTGAGCATTATAAGCGCTTCCGCATGTTAAGCTACCCCAGGCGCAGTCCCCACTTGGATGGGTGACCGCAAATGGCATTAAAATATCTCGAACTCCTACGTGCTTCGAAAGGCACGTTAACTCGTTGGTCCCGGCTGTCATCATTGATGACAGTCGTTAAGCTTGGCCTTTAGGCAGCTTGAAAAATCTGCCCAGTGTTGGCCACTTACACACACGAAAAACAAATAAAAAACAAAAACTTAAATATTTATCTATGGTCTCTATTGTCGAGAAAAAACATAATGCATTCGGTCGTCTGATACTAATATTGTCTTCTTCATACTGGTGTTAGTACGTAAGTTTGTGACACAAATTCTAGGCCAGGAACCATTCAGCTCGAAGTAAAAACGGAGGTAGTCCCGATTCCCGACACAGCTGGCTGTTATTACGCTAACGATAATGAGCCACTAACTCTGAGTTATTGCGGCCGCGAGTTGCCGGTAATCCACCTTACTGAAAATAATACTCCTTGTAAAAGCCATTATAAATGCATGATAACAAATGTTTTTTGTAAAGAATAATTTTCAATGTTTAGGTTTGTTGATAAAGATATGTTATTATTGTTTAGATGAATATTTTTTTAATTATTTGGCAATAAAAATTTAAATTAATCGTTTGTCTGACATTAACTCTCGACGGTTTTTCTTTATTATTGTTATTAAGAATAAATTGTTTTTTATTTTATTTATAAAGCAAAAATACCGTTTTCATACTTTTCAAAGATTAATTCTTCAAAGCCACCCCTCTCCGCCGACATGATATAGATAGGTTTAGTTTTGAAGGAATGAATATTTATCTAGAGATTATGGTGTAAGAAGATCATTGTTACGAAATAACAATAGGTAATACCGTATTGCTTTTTTCAATTTTACAATTCAATTTTGATGCTCTTATCCTAAGCCGATTGAGTTAAAAAATATATGTACTTAAATAATACGGGTTACTCGGGTATAATTCAATTTTATGTTACCATAGTTCTGAGGCGATGAAAGAGTCGGATAGTGGCCATAGGCACTTTTGAACTACTAAGCCCATCGTGTTTAGGCTTATTTGATTTATCTTTTAATCGCCCATGATAAGATTTGCCACAAAATGTAAAGTTTCAAAATTTACTTTCTTCTAAAACTTATAAAAATTGTTGTATCTCATACACGCTCTGATTGTTTCATTGTGATTAAAGAAATGCACACAAAAATAAAACTAAAAATTTGCTGCCTTTCACATAATTTCTCCCCTTACAGGAAGCAATAGTAGACAAAGTGAACGAATATGATTGTATTACAAACTCAAGGGCGAAGATTATATCTGAGGTATTTAGATTACGCTCTTAATAGATCACCTAGCTGCTTCTGAATAAGATGATAACAAAATAACAATAGGTAATAACTTATAGTTTTTATCTTGTAATAAATATAATATGTTGTTTCCACGCTACCAGCTCGCTCCATAAATATCTAAGTTAATTGCACTTCCAGGTATATTCTCGGTAACTGTCGCTTGCTTTGAGCGAGATAAATTTTAAACACCCGCTCGTTTGCCTAATCGGTATCTCCATTAGCTCCAAATGGAATGCTCACCTGCCGTTTTTAATATCCTTACTTCTAAAGTAGGACACTTTTGTTACAAGTCTTTGCAATGCGGTAAACAAAATAAACTTAATGTTAAGAGGATTGTTGAAAATTCAATTTGTTTCAGCTTCACAAAATCCTGAATAAGGTACGTGTATTAATCTCTCCGTTGTAAATTCGATGATGATAGGCGATATAAATTTACCTTTACTTACATAATGTGATGCTGTTAATCATCTTTTATCTTTGCTTACGCTGAATGCAGACGAGCTCCGTGGCGCAGCGGTCAACACGCCAGGCTGCGACACGGATGGTCCCGGGTTCGATCTCCAGTCAGGTCAAAATGAAAAACGATCTTTTTCAGATTGACCTGGGTCTTGGATGTTTATTTATATATGTACTTGTTATAAAATATTCTATCGTTGAGTTAGTATCCCATAACACAAGTCTCGAACTTACTTTGGGGGCTAGCTCAATCTGTGTGATTTGTCCGTATATATTTATTTTATTTATTTAATGCAAAAAATTGGTTATTCTAATCCTTGGGGTAGGCCAATGTCCAGCAGTGGACTTCTTGTGGCTGAGATGATGATGATGATGGTGGTCATTTTAATATATCTTAATATCAAATCGTTCACCGCGCTTTTCTTTGTCACCATACAGTACAGGTGCCAGCCGTTCTAGAACCAAATGGGCTGGCCAGGAATGATAGAAAAAACCCGGCCGGGGTGTCACTTGTGCCCATGAAGCGAGGAAGACATTTAGTGTGGGAGGCTACATACGTCGACACTGTCGCATTTTCTTACATTCAAGGTACGCGTACTTAGGCTAGTGAGGCTACAGCGGCCGCTGACTCCCTCAAATGGCGCAAATATGCCTGCCTAGGCGACAGCTTCATATTCAAGCCGTTCGGGGCGAAAACGTTGGGGCGATGGGGGCCCTCAGCTCACAAACTAATTTTGTGCACCAAAGGCTGGTAAAGGTGTCGAATGATCAAAGTCTGGGGTGGAAACGTGGGGTCCATGGGGGTCCTCAGCTCATAAACTATTAAAGTTTGTGCACCAAAAGCTGGTAAAGGTGTCGAATGATCAGAGGGCTGTCAATTTCCTTGCACAAAGAATATGCAGTGTTATACATCATGACGATGCTGCTAGCCTTTTGGGCACACTACCGCAGGGCAGTGATTTGTGGGACTTCTTTTATTTATAGCACTATTTGTTATGTAAGATTTTTTGATAACTTTATTTATTTTCATTTTAAGTTACGTTTAGTTTAGGTTTTTATATTATCTAGCATGTGTTACTGAAATAAAAAAATAAAGTTATTTATTCAACTGTTTAGTCCTAATTAAATAGCAAAACAAAATTAAGCCTACTAACTATCCCCACATTAAAACCAGAGGTAAGTATCTAATTTAAAATCAATTCCTATCCCATGTGTCCCCAGACAAACATTGGGGTGGTATCCTAACCCTTTGTATTAAATTACCCTTGCTAATGACTGCCTATATTACTAAAGTTTTATTACGGGTTGATAAATGAGAACCAAGTTATTGAACACGCTAAAGGTAAAAAGTTTCACGGTTGCGCATATTAATGAAATATCAGATATAGCGTTTTCATTGCTACAAAGAATATTTTCATCATCATCAGGTCTTTCTTAGTCTCCATTGTAGGAGCACGCCACTCTCTGTACTAGTAGAGTTTGAGCCGTCAGGGGATTTGGCCTTCACTTTTCACGCTGGCCAAGGTTGGAGAGATCTCTTTGATGTTTGTAAGCTTTGTTTAGCTTGTGTTTCCTAAGTCGCTTTCTACAAAATCAGTGGGAAGACTTGAAATGGTCTTATTTTACTCTGCCACACCCAATCACCACAACCACCACTAGAACCACACGGCATATGTCCTCCGCACCTCATAATCATCATCATCAGGTCCTTCTAGACTCCACTGCAGGTGCACGACTCTCTCTGTACTACAAGAGCCATATATTAGCCAGAGGAGTCAAAGAATTTGGCCTACACTCTCCATGCTGGCCAGACGGTTGAAGAGGTTCTTTTGATGTTTTAAAGCTTTGTTTAGCTTGTGTTTCCTACGTTGACCTTCTACAACATCCACTGGACTAAGACTAGGAGTGATCCTATTCTTCTCTGCCGGGAACCACACGGCATAGGGCCACTGCACCTGGTTCCTGGTTCGTGTTATTTCTAGGTCCATGTAGATATCACAGCACGAGCCTCCGCTCACAAAAGTTAACGGCCCCTTATCTCTCCATGATAGCATAGAGAGTACGTACATGGAACAAAAACCGAGGCACCAGATAAGGATTTATGTTCCAATAAAATGGTCAGTGCTCTCTATCCAAAATTAAAACTCTTCCAAATGTTTTATCCGTACCTATTTATGCCGCTCTTATGTAACGCAAAAAATTGCGATGTCCTCCACACTGTCCGTATTATTTCTTGGTCCATATAGTCAGCACAGCACAAACCGCCGCTCACAAAAGTTAACGGCCCCTAATCTGTCCATGATAGCGAGTACATGGAACAAAAACCGAGGCGCCAGATAAGGATTTATGTTCCAATAAAATGGTCGCCGCTGGAATCGCTCCAGCCGCTGAATCTATTCGCACATAAAGGGAGCTCGCCAGAAAACGCGATTGCCCGAAACTTCACACTCACCGACTTTACGGCAATCCCACCTGCGCGGATACTGCGCCGCAATACTGCAATTGCATTCCCTGATTCTACTGCCTGAAGTTTTTATGTTCCTAATATCTTGGGCGATGCATTCAAAGGAAATCTCTTTAGCAGTTTTACTGCCTTTGAGAGATTTTTAAAATAAAAACTTACATTGTAGTATCACGTTTAGCATTTGTGCATGTTCAGCACCCTATACCATGATTGACCTCGGAAATGGCTCCAATGATTTTGACGGTAGATAGATAGTAAGTATGTTTTACGGGATCTAGGTAGATTTTTATCTCCAGGAGAATGTGTTTTTCATTAGTCATTATTCTTCGGATAAGAGATATAAATTTATATTATATAAATCTAAACTTGATTTATATAAAAATATTTACTTATAATCATCATCATCATCATCATCATCAGGTCTTTATTAGTCTCCACTGCAGGAGCACGGCCCTCTCTGTACTGCCAGAACAGTCAGAGGATTTGGCTTGCACTCTCCACGCTGGCCAGACGGGTTGGAGAGGTCTCTTTGATGTTTACAAGATATCTTTGTTTAGCTTGAGTTTCCTAAGTCGCCTTTTACGACATCCACGGAAAGATTTGGAGTGGTCCTATTCTTCTCTGCCAATGACCACAAGTTACTTATAATACAATTTATTACATCTTTAATACTTTTTCATTAAATATTTGGGATATTATACATTTTATTTTCCTAAAACTAAAAAAAAACTAAAACTTAACTTAAAAACAAAAATTAAAACTTTTAAATAAAAACCTAACTACATACAAAAACAAAGCTATAAATAAAAAATGTCCCGCATGTCGTTGTCACACGAAAGGGTACCCAGAATGCTGGCAGCATTGCCACGTTGAATGGCAATGCTTATCCTCTGTCCTAGAAAATTACCAGCCCTCTGGTTACCCGTCACCTCAACCAGCTTTTGACTCAAAACCTTAAAAAGTTTATGCGCCGAGGGGCCCCACGGACCCAGAGTCTCCACCCCAAACGGCTCAAATAAGAAACCATTGCCGATACAAGCATATTTACGCCGTTTGAGGGACTCTGCATTGGCTGCATTAAATGAAAAAGTATTAAATATGTTCACATTTAAAAATTTATTACAATTCATTACAATTAGGATTGGTGCTCATATTCCTAATAACTTATTCTTACTGATAAGAAACATGTAGGGTACTGCATGCACTGTACTGTGTTAGTACTTTAATGTGGTTGACTACAAATGAAGCCTAGTTCCTCAATGGGGTCTATTAAAAATCAGAAGCACGTCCAACCTTTAGGTGAAGCTCAGTTCTGAATAAAACGGTTCCAAATTTATGTATTAACTTCGCATAAATATTGTAGTCTGACTGAAAAACAGAACATTACCGCCCCAAAAATAAATGTAACCTTTGCAGCGAATATTCATGTCTAACTCACCGTTGTTCGGTTAATTAAGTTTTTTCCAAAGGAAATTTAGTTAGTAATTTATGTGCAAATTCCAGTTTGATTAGATCTCCGCAATTCCTCGAAGTGAAATCTTCGAACTTAATTTACAAAAGTTTGAGAAGTTAGCCAATTTTGTCCGTTACACTAGACGCTACACGTTCAAACCGGAGTGGAAAAGTATTTAAACCTCAGGAAAGTGAACTCCTTTGACCTCTTTTAAAACTCAGTGTTTGTAAGTAACAAGATGTAATTAAATGTAGCTTTGAATTTCATGTCGCGAATTGTGTTTTTTTTTTTAATTAACAGTCCTTAATGCCAGCCTAAAAAGTTGTACTAGTACATTTATTAGTATTTTGTAGTGCATGAAATGCCTATGCAAAGGAATCTATAGATATCATTCATTTATCATTTCAGCCGCAAGAAGTCCACTGCTGGACATAGGCCTCCCCCAAGGATTTCCAATATGACCGGTTGGAAGCGGCCTGCATCCAGCGTCTTCCTGCGACCTTTATTAGGTCGTCCGACCACCTGGTCAGTGGGTGTCCAACGCTGCGCTTGCCGGTACGTGGTCGCCATTCAAGAAACTTTCTGCCCCATCGGCCATCGGTTCTTCGCGCTATGTGCCCCGCCCACAGAGCTTCTCACTTCAAAGAGCTAATCCGCTGGGCTATATGTCGGTAACCTTGGTTCTTCTACGGATCTCCTCGTTTCTGATTCGATCTCGCAGAGAAACAGCAAGCATAGCCCTCTCCATAGCTTTTTGAGCGACCTTGAGCTTTCTTATGAGGCCCATAGTAAGGGACCACGTTTCGATAGATATCATCATCATCATCATCATCAGGTCTTTCTAGTCTCCACTGCAGGAGCACGACCCTCTCTGTACTACCAGAGCCATATACGGCCTGAGTAGTCAGAGGATTTGGCCTACACTCTCCACGCTGGCCAGACGGGTTTGAGAGGTCTCTTTGATGTTAATAAGCTTTGTTTAGCTTGTGTTTCCTTAGTCGCCTTTTACGACATCCACGGAATGACTTGGAGTGGTCCTATTCTACTCTGCCGGGAACCACACGGCGTCCGGGAACCACACGGCGTTCGATAGATATAAAGGTTGTTAAATATAATTTAAATGTAGAATACGCCCTGTAGGTACTGCCGTTGCACAACCGTGAAAAAATCAAATTATGAACGACAACGATAAATAATTAATATGTATTTCTAATTTTTAATGAAAACCTTTTGGCAACACGATGATTAAAATGAAACAAGTCATGCTTGCCTAGCATTAATTAAACGTTAATTATGTTACACACGAAATAAGATTTCAAAATAAAATTATTCACAGAGAAATTAGATAGAACAAATAACGACGGATTAAAAAACAAACGTAGGGTTTACATTCATTTAAATAAAATACATGTTTACGTTTCCTTTGTGTGGTTTGGATCGGGCTGCGGCGCAGGCCCTAATGTTTGTATGGGAGCGATGAGTGTTTGTATGGGAGCGCAGATTGTTTGCTTTGTCTGGGCGCGTCTGAGGCGGGGTACTTGGAAAATACTATGAGTAATATAGTTTGTTTGTTTTTCGTATGTGTAAATGGCCAACACTGGTGTCAGATTTTTCACTGCTGCCATCTGCTGCCATCAACTGCGTCATCAACATCGACTGCCATCAACGATGACAGCTGGGACCAACGGCTTAACGTGCTTTCCGAAGCGCGGAGGAGCTCGAGATATTTTTATGCCACTTGCGGTCACCCATCCAAGTAGGGACTGCACCAGGGGTTGCTTAACATACGTGAGCGCTCATAGAGCTCACACCCACTGGACCATTGGGCTCTAGTGGTGGTATATATATATATATATATATATATATATATATATATATATATATATATATAGTGCTCTACTTTTTTGATATTTTTAGGGCTTAGACTTACTGAGCATCTGTATTTAAATTTTAATATCAATTAAAAATGTTTGAACAGGAATTTATAAATCCATGCAATTGATTTTCAACCGGTTTTATTAGATCAAAATAATAGTAAAGGCCATAAAATCAATGCAAGATTTTATTTAGTGGCAGCACTAAAGCCTTCGTCAATTTTGAAACATTCCATACGTGGTATTTTGTTGGTATTGATGTACTTGTGTCAAGACAGCCCTTTTTAACCGACTTCAAAAAAGGAGGAGGTTCTCAATTCGTCTGTATGTTTCTTTTTTGTATGTTTGTTACGCGATTATTCAGTCAGTTATGGATCGATTTTAGTTATTCTTATTATGTTCGATAGGTAATGGTGAGGTGGAGAGGTGGTCCCATAAATTTTTAGCCTCAACATTTTGAGCACTTTTTGAAAAAAAAATAAACAAAAACCTAAAAAATTTTAAAGTATGCCGTTCGGTTTAAACTTATTTGTTACTTTTTTTATTCATATGCGAATCAAGACAAATTGATGAGAACGTTACTCCTCTGTTTTGAGTGAACTTCAAAGGTGGTTATCAATTAAGTTGTTTCTAGTTTATCGAAATGTATCCAGTGTTTTTAGAAAAAATCAACAAAAAAAAATAAACAAGTATGCCGTTTGGTGTTTTTTCGCGAATCAAGACAAGTTGATGACGACATTGTTCCTCTATTTTGTTTGATTGAACTATCACACCCACTTAAACCTAATTTTCAGTTCCAGTTTGTACATTTACGTATAGGGTTGAAGTCGGTTTTACTTTATCGTTAAAAATTATTATTATTACATAGTACCAAGTTCTTTTTGATACTTAAACCAGTTGATTGAGGAGTACATGCCAGTTAGACAGTCATAGTTAGTGCAACCCTTGAAAGTATTTTTTACAAATGCGCAGTAACGTACGAGCAAATTGCAGTGGAATACAAACTTCTACTTTGTGTATGGTTAAAAAGATGGTTCTTTTTATATACAACTAGCTGACCCGGCAAACTTCGTACCGCTTTATTTATATATTTTTCATTATTTTTAAGATTATGTATTCTGCTATTCGGGGCGGAGACAAATCCAACGAATCAATAACCATGAAAATTGGTTCAGCAGCTCTCGAGTTATAAGTGTTGTAACAAACCCGTCTTTGTTTTATATATATAGATTTGTATATTCAGTCAGCGATTTAAGTTATCTTTGGCAGATACCTTTTTCTAGAGCTGGTTTTTACAAGAATCTTTAGGTACGCGCACACTATGACGGGCCGCATCGCAAAAATTCGTATTCGGTTCATAATGTGCGCGTACTTTTTATGTACTTTGACTAACTTGAATAGATTTTCGAGGCCTGACTACGATTTTTTTATTTTCTCAATAATTAATATGCCTTTTACTTCACTCTCACAACTAACACAAATCTACCAAACTGAAATCTATCAAGCTTATTAGGCGTGCCAAAGAAAATATATATATATAAATAAATATATACGGACAAATCACACAGATTGAGCTAGCCCCAAAGCAAGTTTGAGACTTGTGTTATAGAATAATAACTTAACCATTATATATTTTATTTCAAATACATATATAGATAAACATCGTGGACCCAAGTCAATCTGAAAAAGATCATTGTTCATCTTGACCTGACCGGGGATCGAACCCGGGATCATCCGTGTCCGTGTATATAGTATAAAAACTTTTATGTAAGATAACATAAAGCGGAGTAGAAATGTAAAAAGGTCCATTCTTCAGCACGTTGCCGTGATTTTGTTATCTGCAAATTTCTGCTGAGATTGCCGTCGCTGGCGATTTGTAGCATCAGCATATTTTCATATTTACTCCAAATCTGGAAGGGAATGCTCTTTGAAGCCGTATCTCATGATTGTAACATTGTTATAAAATTATGTATTTAAGGTTTTGAACTAAATTACGTGTGGTATTAAAAATCCTATGACTTAGTTATAAAAATCAGTGGTTGGTTCCGTTAAAAAAAAAAAAAAACATCAAAAGTGAAGCATAACTAACGTCACATCAAGTCACATGTGTGCAGCATGTATTTGACATTTGGGAAATTTGACATTTCGTTCGACCGGGGAAAAGTGTAGGGATTTTTGTGCCGATGTGTGCGTGCGCTAGTGTCGCGACACGAGTGTAGGGATTTTTATGTGCGTCACTGTTACATTTTCCAAGGGCATATCCCGATTATTCTTAGATCCATGGGCTTAACTAACAAACAACTATCACTTCATTCAGGCAAGACATTTTATTAATATTACAGCTAAGAGTTTATACTTTCAAGTATATTTAATAACTCGTACAAGAAGAAGTTTAGAAATAGAAACATACTATTTTTTTTAAATACACGTTTCAGAAAAGATTAAAATGTTAACAAAACAAGCAATAAGTTCATATAATATTCAATATTTGAGCAGTTACTTCATGGACATGTACTTATTTAGTTTACTAGTGATCTCACACTTGGCCGAAAATGTAAGGCAACATAAACGGTTCAATTCAATTCAATTCTTTATTCCAATAACAATTATTTACATAACGGAAATAACTTAAAACTAAACATATAAAAATTTTAATAAATAGATAATGAATAAACATGTCAGATTTATAAAATAACTTCATTTTTAACTAGGTAACATAAACCGGACATAATAAGTCCCATTCTCTAGCGCGAATGTGCTGTGATTTTGTTGAGCTGAGAATTTTCGCTGAGCTTGCCCTGATTGGCGATTTGCTTCATCAGCACATTTTCATATTTACTCCAATCCTGGAAACGAATGCTTTTTTTACACCGTATTCACGATCGTAGCATTTTAAAATATAATCATATATTGAAGGAGAGTGTGGCATTTAAAAAAAAATAATTACTTTGTTACAAGCTTTCGTATTTTGCTATGGCTTAGTTATAAAAATCAGAGGTTGGTTGCCGTGGCAAAAATAATCTGGGGCTTGACTTGTAATTTCCCTGTTTAATTATAATTTCAATAAACTTACTAATAAAATTTGCCGTGTGGTTCCCGGCAGAGTAGAATAGGACCACTCCAAGTCATCCCGTGGATGTCGTAAAAGGCGACTAAGGAAACACAAGCTAAACAAAGCTTATAAACATCAAAGAGACCTCTCCAATCCGTCTGGCCAGCGTGGAGAGTGTAGGCCAAATCCTCTGACTACTTTAAAGCTAATATATAGCTCTGGTCGTACAGAGAGGGTCGTGCTCCTGCAGTGGAGACTAGAAAGACCTGATGAAACTAATAAACAAATTACTTCATTCAGGCAAGGTTATTTTTATTATTAAACTTCAAGTATATTTGAAAACTCGAAGTTACAAAAAAAACCCTTATACTTCAGAACTAGAAATATTATATAAAAAAAATAAAAAACACCTACGCTGATATTATATTTGATGTACATGAAAAGAGAAACAATGCTAGCAAAACATGTAGTACTTGTAATATTCAATATTTGCGAAGTTACTTCATGGAAATGTACCTAGATTTTTATTATATTTTAGTTTCCTCACACTTCGCCAAAAATATAAGGTAACATAAAGCGGAGTACGTAACAAGTCCTATTCTCTAGCGCGAGTGTGCTGTGATTTTGTTATCTGAGAATTTCTGCTGAGATCGCTGTGGCTGGTGATTTTGCTGCGTCGGTACATTTTGATATTTACTCTACATATAACTGAAAGAAAATTCGATGACGACGGACGTTTTATTTTTAATATTAAGGTCAATATTATAATCGCTTTGAAACAAATTTCATTCAACACCTACCCTAGCGAGCCAAAGCTGGAAAGCTACAACATTAAAATTAAAACCACTTCCTGAAGCTCTATTGGGCATAAATTTTGCAATGTAATACGAGTCACAATACTAACTACATTTTTTAATTTTCTATGGTTACTGCTGACACTGGTGATTGTGCCGCATTGGAAAATTTTGATGTCTAAACTAAATCTTGAAGGAAATGCTTCTTCAAAAACGTAATAATGTATGTTTACAGCATGATACAGACCATTAATGTAATTATTATCTATACACATTCTTTTCTAGTTTGTTTCTGATGTGTAGCTGACACATCAGAAAAACGTTTAACGTTTTTTTCATAAACTTGTAAGGCTTACTAATAAACACGTATTTCTTGAAACAAGTTTAATGAAATTTCCACACACTATTTTTCGTTTAATGTCTTGGCGTACTCACTAGCTTGTTACCATGTGGCAGTTTGAGGTATGCGGGAGACGAGGGCAAGGGGCTCTTTTTGCTTTGCCTCTTTATCTGATATTGCGCTGGACGGAACAAGCCTTTCGACTATGCTTGCGTGACGATAGTTGGTCGGGGAAGGGCCCGCTTAAAATAGCTGCTCCACTCAGCTTTTTGAGATCCTGCGACTGAATTAGATGATGGGGCACTTCATAACTCTATGCCAGATGATTTGTTCTGGAATGTGCACGCCGCTGAATTGCACCAACCCCACTTATGATATGCCGTGTTGCCTTTGTTTGTCCGGAGTTTTTGTGACTAACACTAGTGTCAGATTTTTTGTGGCTGATTTAAGGTTGATAAAGCTTTTCGACTGCCATCAATAATGACAGCCAGGACAAACGACTTAACATACCTTCCATAGCACCGAAGATCACGGTATACTGTTATACCACTTGCGGTAACCTTTCTCAATGAAGACCGTTTGGAGTTGCGTATGCGCGCATGCGTAAGCGCTAGTAATGCTCACAACTACTGTGGTAGTTTTGCTATTATGTACCAGAATTTGCACTGGGGTGCATGCACGAGAACGATATGTAATGGTTTATTCTTAAGTCGCCACTTGCAACAAACATAGGAAGATATAAATAAATAAAATAAATATATATATAGAGACATATCACACAAATTGAGCTAGCCCCACTGTAAATTGTGAACTTGTGTCGCAGGATACTAACTCAACGGTACTATATTTTATAATATATACTTATATAGATAAACATCCAAGACCCAGGTCAATATGCAAATGATCTTTTTCCATCTTGACCTGACCGGGGATCGAACCCGGGACCCCCGTGTCGCAGGCTAGCGTGTTGACCGCTGCGCCACGGAGCTTGAAGGACATAATACTAAAATACAATAAATTATACTCTATAGAGGCCGTGAGGTTCCCGGTAGAGTGGAATAGGATCAGTCCAAGTCTTCCCGTGGATGTCGTAGAAAGCGACTTAGGAAACACATTTACCCAAAGCTTGTAAACATCAAAGAGACCTCTCTAACCCGCCTGGTTAGCATGAAGAGTGTAGGCCAAACCCTCGGACTGCTCTGGCTAATATATGGCACTGGTAGTACAGAGAGGGTCGTGCAGTGGAGACTAAAAAAGACCTGATGATGATACTTTTTAGAGCAGATCCTTAAAGTACTATTTCGCTTTTCCGTTACACGATATATCATTATGTCGAGCCCAAACATATATTTCTAAACAACGTAACGTTCACGATACGAGTGAAACGCGGCAGTACCGCAATCTCGGCAGTGTGGCAGCGGATATGTCGGATATCCTGCAAATCCCCAGATAACACTACTAATGTTATTTATCATTTGTTTTTACAATAAAGTTTACAATAGAGTTAAACATTAATGAATATTTAAGAAATCATACAATATTTTTATTCTTCGGAGTTTTAATGAATATAAAGTTATTTCACGCATTTAAAAAACTTCAGAAAATCTCTTTGTCTCTTTTAATACAAATAACAAATATAAAAATAATTTAAACATTGATAAAAGTCTTAGTTACTTTGAGGTGATTAAAGTCCACTAGCGTTTGAAAAAAGAGTCGCCGTTGATCACCTAGGTGATAATTGATTCCGAGGTGAACAAAGTACACTAAAAAAGTCGCATTTTATCACCCAAATCACATGACCTGGGTGCTAAGATTCCGAAGTGGGCTTAAAGACTGTACTCTGTTCACCCAGGTGATATCACCTAGGTGATCACAGTGGAATAAACACTCACGTACACATGTCATCCTTGTGGAGTAAACGGAGCTACAGGTTTTTGACCAGGGGCCACGTTTAGCGAGATACTGATTCAATATAATAAAAAAAAAAAAAAATATATATAGTCCTAGGTTAAGTTGCGCAGTGCTTTGGTGTAACTGTAATGCTGTACAATACGGTAGTTGCCTAATGTTAAGATTATATAAAATTTGTTTCTAATGAGACTTATTTCTATCTAGAAACACTATAAAGAACACTTTTAATTTGATATCGATTCGTTAAGTGATCTTAAAGCTTCTTTAAAGTTGGGTAAATAGGACCATTTTTTAAAGTATGAAAATCAACAATTACAATTATACTGTATTTTAGTCTGCAAAATTTATAGCAACTTTTATTATGCAACCATTACCATAAACGAAATATTTCGTATAGCTACCAAACAAAGTTCTCACGCCACCCATACAAAATACAAGCTTGTGACGTCACAAATATGTAGGCATTTCAGCAGCGCGTTTTCACGTCTAAAAACATGTGTCTTTAAAACTTTTATAACTGAAAGAGTTTTTTGTTTAGAAATGTATTTCTGTCACTATTGTGTTTATTTTTGACAGGTCTTTACATAGCAACATGAAAAAATTTTAGTCAACATGCCCATTATGCTAATAAATAAATAAATTAAAATATCTCGCTAAGCCTTACCTTACATTTGGATATAGTATCTCATCTTTAAATTTTACTGTTACACTGTACTTCATTTTTGTTTAATGTTTTAATTAATTTCCCATAATTAGCACCACTAGCATCTTTCAATATTCAATATACAATTTTAATGGTTGCCTGCACTGTTGCTTAAAGCAATCTTATAGCAATAGAGATTGTATTAGCGATAAGGCCGCCTATTGTGCATCTTGTCACTAATTTCGTACAGTTTTCTAGTGTAATAAAGTGTTATATTATCATTTGTATCTCCTTTGGAGTCATTGGTGTTACCCCGGTCCTTTAGATCGCTTGCGGAGGGATATAGATCCAACACGTAGAGGCCTTTTGGAAAAGTTGATGTAATGGTAGGCCTCCAACCATAATCATTTATGGAAATACCAAAATATGATATGCCCTTGAACATTGTCTTGGCCAGAAGGGGACTTCTTATTATTGTTATAAATAAACCGTGACAAGTGGCCAATCCATCAACTTTTAAATAACCTGGAGATTCTAAGGTTTTTGAGGCCTTTTCGTTTAAATAAATAAATAATAAAAGAGTAGCTGACATATTCTATTTTTTTCCTCCCAGGCGAGCGTAAAAACGGTTGCACATTGTTTAGTTTTATTCTTTGTTTTTGGTTTTTGTGTGTGCAAGTGGCCAACACTGGTGTCAGATTTTTCAAGCTGCCTAAAGGCATCTGTCATAGCTTAACAACTGCCATCAATGATGACAGCCGGGACCAACGGCTTAACGTGCCTACCGAAGCACGAACGAGTTCGAGATATTTTTATGCCACTTGCGGTCACCCATTCAAGTGGGGATTGCACCCGGGGTTGCTTAACTAACGTAAGCGCTAATAATGCTCACGCCCACTAGGCCACCGGGCTCCTCAGTTTTATTATAAATCATGAGTTTCCCCGAGCTACTTTTAAAATTATGTTACGACAGAAAAATATCTATGCAAAGGATCTTTTTTACATTTTGTTGGATTACGCGATGGCGGCAAGTAAAGCTGGTTATCCGTTATTTTGGCGGGAGTATCACGCACGCATCCTCAAATAGACTTACTGCCAGAGGAATAACGGAATGCTTTTTATTAGGGTTCCGTAGTAAACTAAAAACCCTTATAATTTCGCCATGTCTGTCTGTCTGTCTGTCCGTCCGCGGTTTTACTTAGAGACTATAAGTACTAGAAAGCTGTTATTTGGTATGGGTATGTATATTAATCATGCCAAAAAAGTGGTAGAAAAAATCTTGAAAAAAAAAATTTTTTAGGGTAGCTCCCATACTAGTAAAGAGGGAGTAATATTTTTTTTCTATACAAACCCATCGTGTTGGTTATCGTTAAATAGGTCTTTGAAAAATATAGTGAGGTTGAGAACACTATTTTTCAATTTAGGGATCCGTTTCCGAAATATTTGGTAATAAAGTTCAAATTTTTGTTAGAGGTAAGTGTCCCCCCTCCCCCCTCTATCTGCTAAACGGTTATATATGGATACGTGAAAAATATTACAGCAGTAGTATATATACTGAAGTTGAAAGGAAAACTATCAGAGCTGAGTATTTAGTACGAACTAAATGTTATAGACAACCAACTTTCAATTTTCAATTTCATAAAATTTTCTTTGTTTGATAGATAGATAAAACATTTATTTGCTTTTTGTAACACACACACACACAACTTTATACAATATTGTACCAATTGTTGGATGTTTTTGGTCGTTAAACTATGAGGTGCGAGTGTGAACAGTGTGAAATCAAAGTTGTCTTTCGCAACTACGGACCCCTACACTGCGCGTGGCCCGACACGCACTTGGCCGGTTTTTTTTTATAGTATATACCTTGAAGATTTCAATCTTAATTTATGGGACTTGTTTTGTAAAAAAAGATACAAACATAAAAGAAGAGGTCTTTTAAAGTAACACATAAAATATCTACAAACGTAACAAATTACTCTTCATGATAAAAGAAATTTACATCTACATATCATTTGAAATCACTATCACTATTTAATATATTATTTAAAATCACTGAAAATTACAACTACTTTAACATGACCTTTTTTAAATATTAACTACTTCTTTTGACGGGTTTACAGTGATTGTTTGAATTTTTGTGTGTTTACACGCAAACAAAAACGGTGTACGATTTTTAAGGCTTCCTACTAACGTATTTTTAATATATAAGTATATATACTAGCTGTATTCGCGACTCCATCCGCGCTGACATTAAATACCGTATTACCGTACCGTTATTCAAACAAACGATGAAAGTCCCTTCAAAATTATTTGGGTTTCAGACGACAGTCGCTCTGTCTAAAAACCTAGTAACCGTGTAAGATCACCTAGGTTAGGTAAGCGGACCCCGGGTTCTGAAGTTTTACCGCTAAGGATAATACCGGGAATACGCTAGGATGAAAATGATTAAATATGTAGTAAGAGGTATATTTAGGTTCCGCTGCTGGGCTGGCGTTTTTTAGAAGTTATATAAAAATTACAGTAATTTTTCCCTGTATACGACATTATACGTACAGCCATCGGGGATCAAAGCAAAAAGTTTTATAGGTACGGTTATACGTGAAAGAGCCACATAAAGCTGACCGTGGGAAAAGCAGCTATTTCTCAGATCTACACGTGCAACTTTTAGCTTTTGGCATTGTGCTTTATTAATTGTCATCGCGTAGCATAGGCTTACTGGAAACTGGACTCGTTGTAAACAAAACGGAAAAGTGTATTAGAGGGATTCGCGGTATAAAAACAATTTCACCTGCTCCGCACCCCGTCAAAATCTCTGCTTCTATCACGTTTCGTTGTAAATGTTACAGACTTTTGGTGGGCTTAAATTCCTAAGGAGCATTATAAGTACCTCAACTTTTAGAACTATTTTATGAGCTGGCAACCCAAGAGCAATGAGGGATTCTAGAAATTCGATGGGATTATTAGTAGCTTCTTCTTCTATAACTTCTGGAACCAAGCTCAAAATTTCAGCTTTTTGCTGCCGCTTGTTAATTTCTTGGTGATCGCCCTTTCACAAAGCCACGTGTTTTCTTTAGTGGCTATCATCTTAGAGGCTATGAATGAAATGAATAATGAATGAATTTAGGCAGCCTGAAAAAAATGACACCAGTGTTGGCCACATGCACACACGAGAAAAAAAATCAGAAGATTTTTGGCCTACACTCTCCACGCTGGCCAGACGGGTTGGAGAGATTTCTTTGATGTTTAGGAGCTTTGTTTAGGTTGTGTTTCCTAAGTCGCCTTCTAAGACATCCACGGGAAGACTTGGAGAGGTCCTATTCCACTCTACTGGGAACCACACGGATTGAGATTTTACACGAAAGCAATGATAGTTAAAATGTATATATTAGCCTAATCAGTCAGAGGATTTGGTCTACACTCTCCACGCTGGCTAGACGGGTTGGAGAGGTTTCTTTGACGTTTAGGAGCTTTGTTTAACTTGTATTTACTAAGTCGCCGTCTACGACATCCACGGGAAAACTGGGAGAGGTCCTATTCTACTCTGCTTGGAACCACACGGCTTGAGATTTTACACGAAATCAATGATAGTTAAAATGTTAAGATATACTTATCTAAGCAGAAGAAGTCGCATGAAATAGAATATAGCATATACATAAACAGATTCTTTTTTAATGGACTATGTAGCTAGCTACAAATGAGCTTTCGCTACTTCACCGGACGTTTGAGGTGAGAGCAGAGTACCCTCAACCTGTAAGGCAAACATCACCAAATGGACCCAAGGAGTGACGAACCTCGGCTTTGGGCGTTGCCTGGGTGCGCAAGGCAAAGAAACAGCAAACTTTCACATGCCCGTTGGGCCGCGATTTGCATGCATGACCTGAAGGGCCGAACTGAGAACCAATGCGAAAGCCTTTAGAGAGCAGCAACTCTCATGTTTTGCCGTATGATCCGAAAGCTACGGTGTCAGAAGGACCTATCCTGGGTGCAAGTCGCTCGGGACCGCCGGACGGTCACATGTAAACGGAGCTAGTTTATAGAATTCAAACTGAGTCGGTCCCAGTGAAAAAACAACGATAGCGCGTTTTAAATTTTAACACAGCGCTATCTGGTTCGCCGAATTAACTGTTATACAAACTTAAGTAAGTATTCTTAAAATTGATGTTACTTTTTAGTTTATCAACCGATTGAGATGAAACAAAGCCTAAATATTAAGTGAAGCTTAGCATAATATATGCTGAAAGCCGCATGCAAATCGATCAAGCCGTTTCTGAGATTATCGTGCACAAACTCATTGACAAACAGACAAACAGACAAAAATTCTGAAAATCATTGATTTGGGTTTTATTGCGTTATTAGGGACCATTGACAATAGTTTTTCTTATTTACCTTCCATGTACAGACACCACCCACTTAGGATTTTATTATATGTATTTATAGAGTATACTGACTCATTTTTATGATGATTCAATGTTAATCAAGTACACGTAATGCCCTATAGTGAATAAGCAGAAGCAGACAATTAATCAACTTTATTCAACATCGGTATTAGATATATAGTGAGATATATACTTAAGTCCTAATAAGGACATATAGTACCCTAAATTTGTTTTATTTTGTGTTGGTTTAATTCACAATGTTAATAAAAAATAAATAGGTACATATACATCAATTTTTGAGTAAAATAAAAATCTGTTGAATATATTAAACAAGTTTCAGATTTATTATTTAAGCAACTGGAAAACCAATTCTTTGATTCGCATTTTAAAATCTGACTCAAAAAATGTATCAGCGTCAGGAAATAATGTTATATCCTCCTCAAATTCCTGTACAAACGGTAAGGAATACCACAAATTAAAAAATGCCAAATTCTGTCTGAATGCCTCGAAGCGAATACTTTTTTCCTCTTCATCACTGTACTCCTTCTGATGGTTAATTATAAATTTCTCAAAAAGGGCTGGAGCATCGTCGAGATCGATAAATATCTTGTCTATAGGCGCCGACGAATCAGCCAGAACAACCAGGAACAACAGTACAGATAATATGACTACACGCATATTGTAAATTTCAACTAAAACCAGATTTGGCTCACGGGCTTTTATTGGAGGTTTATTTTTTTTAATCTACACGTCCATGACTTAATTTAAGCTAACACAAAGAATAATTATTAAATACAAGGCAAACAAATTACAGTGATTTTGTCACGGACGTTTAGAAATTCTTTCTTACCTTTTTGGGGTTCCGTAGTAAACATGGAACCCTTATAGTTTCGCCATGTCTGTCTGTCTGTCTGTCCGTCCGCGGTTTAACGCAGAGACTATAAGTACTGGAAAGCTGTAATTTGGTATGGATATGTATATTAATCATGCCAAAAAAGTGGTCGAAAAAAATCTTGAAAAAAAATTTTTTTAGCTAGCCATCCATCCCATACAAGTATAGTGAGGGAGTAATTAATATATAATTAATAAGGGAGTAAAAAATATTGTGACGCTGAGAACACTATTTTTCGATTTAGGGATCCGTTTCCAAAATATTTGGTTTTAAAGTGTGAATTTTTGTTAGAGGTAAGTGTCCCCCCCCCCCCCCTCTATCTGCTAAACGGTTATATATAGATACGTGAAAAAAATACAGCAGTAGTTTATGTACTGAAGTTGAAAGGAAAACTATCAGAGCTGAGTACTAAGTGCAAACTAAAAGTTATAGGCAACCAACTTATAAAATGTACTCAAAAAAGTGTAAAATTTCATACAATTTTCATTGTTAGATGTTGTTGGTGCGAGTGTGAACAGTGTGAACTCAAAGTTGTCATTCGCAACTACGGAACCCTACACTGCGCGTGGCCCGACACGCTTTTGGCCGGTTTTTTTAAGACTGTTCTAGATAACAAAAGTGATAAATATTTTTTAATCAATCAAAACATTTCTTGCCTAACTTTGTTACTATACTGTATCTGATGTAGCGGAGGGGAGAGGTAGAAGGAATATGGCCGCATTTCAGAGGATTTTCAAATGATAATTATTTAAGCTGGTGTGGGAGAATAAACAACATAGAAAATACCATGCTTTTCTTCCCGCTCAGACCGTAAAAACCGGTCAAGGGATTGGGCGCAAATCTAAGGAATCACATCAATAGGCGATGTGGCTAGCAATCCATCACTTTATTGATTCCGCTTTCCACCTTTATGCGCACTAGCACGCTAAATGTGGCCTCTGAGTTTTATGACCTTGGCTCTGCTTACCGCAAAGGATAAACACGTGATAATATGTATGTAATATATGGCGAGCTCCGTGGCGCAGCGGTCAACACGCCTACCTGCGACACGGATGGTCCCGGGTTCGATCCCCGGTCAGGTCAAGATGACCAAGTCAAGTTTTTCAGATTGACCTGGGTCTTGGATGTTTATCTATATAAGTATCTATTATAAAATATAGTATCGTTGAGTTAGTATCCCATAACACAAGTCTCGAACTTACTTTGGGGCTAGCTCAATCTGTGTGATTTGTCCGTATATATATATATATATATATATATATATATATATATATATATTTATCACTATTAATATGTGTGTGGATAAACACGTCATAATATATACAACATACATACACAACGTGTAAGTGAATAAACTGAAAAACTGAACTTTTGTTCAGGCTGTCAATTTAAACAACTTTTTCTATGGCCCACCCACTGCTGGGATGAAAAAAAATTTTTCTTGACATTTCCGTACAAAAAATACCGGCCGGACGGCCGGTATTTTTGTGCTCAATTAGTATGGAAGGTCCATTTTTTTTTATTACAGCATTGGTCCCATAGGAATAGTTGTTCATATTGACGGGGTGAACAAACGGTTTTCAGGTTTTCAGTTTATTCAATTACACGTTGTATATCATCACGTGTTTATCTCATGAGGGGTTTTGAGGATTTCAGGGCATTCCATTGAAGTTGACGGCTTTGCTTATATGACACTATTTCGGAGACTTCATTGTCCGTCCGTCCGTCTGCTTTTTTTCAGGTAGAATCTCATGCACCGTAATAGCTAGACAGTTGAAATTTTCACAAATGATGTTTCTCTGTT
The DNA here is from genome assembly GCA_963082605.1 of Rhodophaea formosa. Taxonomy (NCBI): domain Eukaryota; kingdom Metazoa; phylum Arthropoda; class Insecta; order Lepidoptera; family Pyralidae; genus Rhodophaea; species Rhodophaea formosa. The sequence continues at coordinate 14,115,141 of OY720213.1, read as the reverse complement.
GCCGCTATATTAATAAAATACTAAAAACAGAATCAAATAAATATTTAAGAGGGCCTTGGACGCGCATGTTTCCATACGAACGGAAATAAGGAATTGTGGCAATATTTGATAATTTTGGAGTAAAATAAAGCATTCAATCAATTAATCTCATTACGAGTATAATGTTCGTACGTTCTTGTACAGCTTAGTTAAAATATCAATGGTTTGAGAATGGTTCCTCAAATTTCAAGGTATTAAAATAAAGCAAATTTTAATTATGGTTTCTAAAAAAAACTTACAATATTATGAAATTATCAACTAAACTAATTACCTATTTATTTCCAGAACATTTAATCATTTACATAGTTACGTAAATTAAAATGTAAGCATTCTGGGCGTATACTTAATGTACAGTATATTTTATTGAGACTAAAATATTAACAACTATGTTTTTATTACCTATAAAACTTTTGTTTTAGATAGGAATATTTTTTTTAGGTTAATTTAGTTTTAATCAATAATGTTTAATTTTAATTTAGAATGGTTTAAGCCTCTTAATATTCGTATTAGTAGGCCAGCCACGACCCGATTTTGAAAAATCTCGTCGGTATTGCTTGTGTATGCCTACAACAGGTATGGATGTATTCAGGGTATTGTGTAGATTGCGAAACTGCTTGTTGAAATGTTCTCAAGTGGTGGAGGAGATAGCAGTGCCGTCATAAACATAGCCATAGCATCGGCGGTTTTTGTTAATTACATCGCACCTATTAAGTCTATTTGCTTGTATATGGTGTCATTTGAAAGCGAATTAAATGTTCTTTATTTTGTTTTGGCAAAATATGATAGTTTTAAACTTATTTAAATATTTAATCTTTTTTACTGAGAAACCGCTAAAGTCACGGTAAGTTGTTTTCATATAAAAATATGCAGATTTTTATTACCTGTTTATAAATGTTAAGTTTATTGAAATAGGACTAAAAACTACTGAGCTATATCTAATTTTGTGGTGCAAAGAGCATGGTGTTGTACTGTCATTGTGTCACATAAATCTTACCCTTTCATGTTTTCTTTATAATGCTACCTTAAATCCCAACTAATATTATAAATGAGAAAGTGAGTTTGTTTGTTTGTTACGCTTTCACGCCGTATCTACTGAACCGATCTTCATGATATTTTGATACACATTGGTTAAGGTACTGAGAAGGACATAGGCTATAAATCACGCGGGCGAAGCAGCGGGTAACAGCTAGTAACTTATAAATATTAGTCGTTTATCTGCTGTTAAGACTGAACAATCAAAACAAAAAGTTAGGTTCTGTTAATTTTTTTTTCATTATCATTTGGTCATGGGAAAGTTGTATCAAGAGTAGGTTTTGAAAAATGTTTCTGATATGTAAGCATTCTTCATCTAAAATAGTACATTATAATGGAAGAATAGTAAGCTAAATATTATAGTCAAGATGAAGCGTTATTATGATAAACCGATGATTATAGTAGACATCTTACAAAATCATCTAATGTGAAAAACTAGAGCCCTCCCCTTAGAAGGAATAAGTACAGATAAAGTAGGACGACTCATATTATTGTTTAATTTTAACATCACACCGAAAAAAAATAATAACTCGCTTGTGATCCCTGCACATCCTAGGCTTAGTTTTTTGTTCTATTCCCACAGATTCTTATACAATACATCCTAGAGTAAGTTTTCTGCTTCGTTTTACCAAAGCGGAGCTTCAAAATATGGTAGGTGTGAAGAACATCATCTATGTTGTAGTAATCATTATCTTGTTATGTACCTGCCTGAAAAAAAGAGTGTTGCTGTGACTAGTCTTACGATCATGTGTTGGGATTAGCAGTGATGAAACAACCACTGCAACTGAAACACAGGTAAACCCACGATAACATTATCAGTCGGAGAAGATCTTCTGTTTCAGCATATGTTAGGGATTGTAGCCAGAATTTGGTAATCTTTTTTTTAAGCATATGTCTTTGTTAAGAGCAAATTATATTTAAATTAAGTCTATGATTTGCCAGTAAGTACAGAAAAGGCTCAGAAAAAGCTTTCTGACACATGAGCTCAGCGAGGCTGTATGATATACGACCTAGAGATTGTCTGCACTATGTTGACATAAGGACAGTTGCAGTGATCCTATAGCATTACAATAACACGAGCAACGTTCGTGTTCTATGACTGTTGGGGGCTAGTTGAGAACATTTTCTTATTTCAGAGGACACGTAACTAACTGGTTTTATGGACGTTAAAGGTGAGTAAATAGTTGCCCACTCTTTGAAGTTGATACCCGATTGCGTTGAATTGAAAGTGTCAGTCTATGTAAACCCAGTAAAAATAAGTTCTGTATCATGGGCAAATGATATCATCCTACCATTTGGTAGCTTCAAGTAACCGAGGTCAATTATGTAGACCAAAAAATGGGGTTGGGCCCGGTCACTGCCCTGTGGTACATCATAATGTGATGTGATGCCTGCACTTACAGCTGTGCCAATTTTCACACACTGAGTTCCTTTCTTAAGATAATCGTGGAAAAAAATTAATTGATTCCCTCTTATAGAGCGTAAGAAGAAAACAAAAGCTGCCAGAAATTTTAAAGGCTATCAGATCAGAGAACGCAAGCCGGTGTCACGGGGTCCCTGGTTCGATCCCAGCCATGTAATAATGGACAACGATCTTTTTCAGAATAGCTTGGGTCTTGGATATTCATCTATATGTATCTATAATATAATATAGTATCGTTGCATTAGTATCCTACGACACAAGTTCACAACTTACTGTAGTGCTAGCTCAATTCGTGTGATTTGATGACTAAATACTTATTTATTAGCTTTTTAAAATTGTCACACTTTTTAAATTGACTTTTCAAACCTATAATAACTAATCTTAATGTATCGATATCGGAGTAAAAGTTTCCCTAGTAGTCTTTTTCAAATCATCATCATTTCGTGTAGTTAACACGGTCAGTCGACCATGTACACCCTGGTGTCAGAGTTCTTCGGAACCGCCTCTTGGCCACTGACGTGGTTATTTTAATGACTACCAGATGGCAGCCGGGACCAACGGCTTAACGTGCCTTCCTAAGCATGGAATCAGACTTTTTCAGATGCAGAATACTTACATATCGGAAACATTTTTCAAAACCTACTCTTGATGCAACTTTCCCATTGCCAAATACTAATGAAATATATTTTTATAACAATTTGATTGTTCAATCTTAACAGCATATGTACGACAAATTTTACTGAATACTTAAGGGGGCTCCCATACAGCAACATTTTTTGCTTAATAGTTTAATCACACAGACATACTCGTAACAAACTATCTGTATCTTATAATATTTTGTAGGATAATAAATGAGTACGTGTTATCTTTTTGTAATATCTATAAACATTTAAAAAAAAAACTAAAAACAAATAAAATACTTTCAAATCGAAGTCTCACTTTGGCCTTTAGTGAAATTAATAATTGAGTGTTAAAAAATTTAATAAGTCACGAGGATTTTTCTTGAATTTTTATGTTATTGCCAAAAAGTAATAAGGAAAAATTACTGCTTTTTTATAGCAATCTTCGAGCAACACACAGAAGCCGTGTTGCTCGAAGATGGCAATGCATCGCTTCACAGAAATAAATAAGAAAAAAAAAATTACGCCTGCCAATTCTCTATTGGATCTTTTTTCACATTTGCTTGGATTAGGTGCCAGTGACTTATGACGCGATGGCTGCAAGTAAAGCCGGATATCCGTTATTTTGGCGGCAGTCGCACGTACGTCGTATCAAATGGGCTTACTGTTCAGATGGAATAAAGATTGCTCTTTATTTATATTTCCAGAGACCTTGAAGTTTACAGTCTTGATTTACGGGTCTTGTTTATAGTAAAAAAAGGTAGGTACAAACATAAAACAAAATGTTTTTTTTTGGATTTACATTTTGGATACTCTCTTTTCAATATCTTACAAAAGTAGGATATTGAAAGTGGTCTCACTAAAATATCTACAAATGCAACAAATTAACTTTCTTATCGTGATAAAAGATTCAATTAATTATTTGAAATCATGGAAATTGCTCCTACCTTATCACGAACTTTTTCAACAACAACAACATATTATTAACTAGTTATTTTTTTTTACAGATCTACAGTGTTTATTTGAATTTTAAGGGCTTACACGCAAACAAAAACGGTGTACGATTCTTCAAGCTTCCTATTAAGGCGAAGTGAGTTCACAAACTAGCGCCACCCAGAAATTAATTCATTTACTCCTAAATCAAATCAAATTTAAAAATTCTAATAGCTGATTGCCCTAGTAAATTACTTGTAGTATTCTTTTTGTTACTTTTTATAGATATTACAATCTAAGTTCTAATCTAAACTCTTAATTCATCAAATTAAAAATAGTGAAAACTTGTACCAATAATACTACAAGTAATTTACTCGGGCATTCAGCTATTAGATTTATTAAATTTGATATGATTTAGCACAAATAGAATTAATTGCTAGGTGGCGCTAGTGTGTGAACTCACGTCGCCTTAACGCATTTCAATGTAAATCAAGTACACGTAATGCCCTATAGTGATAACGCAGAAGCAGATAATTATTCAACTTTATTTAGTATCGATATTAGATTTATACTGAGATATATACATTATTACTCTTAGTTAGGACATATAATATAAAAAAAAATAGTTTTTTTTTGTGTTGGTTTAATTCAAAATGAAATATATATTTTATATACAAATTGTTTATACTTCAAATACAAACTTCAAGTATTTTTCATAAAAAAATATATGCACCAATTTTTGAATATAATAAAAGTTTGTTGTATATATATTACAAATAAGCAAGTTATAGATTTATAATTTGACCCACTTTCACAGTGTTTACTTGACATTTAAATAACAATGGGAAGTCTACTAATTCCATTCTCCATCTGTAAAATCAGCGTAAGGCAATAAGGTGATATCCAGTAAGTGCTTTTCGCCCGACGTGGCATACAAGAGATTACTATATACCAAATTCTTTCTGAATGCATCGAAGCGAAACCTTTTTTCCTCTTCATCCCTGTACTTCTTCTGATGGTTAATTATAAATTGCTCAAACAGGGCTGGAGCATTGTCGAGATCGGCCAATAACTTGTCCAAAGGCAAATAAATTGACAAATCAGCCAGCACAAATACGAACAACAGTGCAGATAATATGACTACACGCATATTGCAAACTTCGACTAAAACCAGATTTGGCTCACGGACACTTTTATTGGAGGTTTAATTTTTTTAATCTTCACGTCCAAGATTTAATTAAAGCAAACAAAGAATAATTATTAAATACAAGGCTTACAAATCACAGTGATTTTGTCACGGACATTTAGGAATGCTTATACTCACCTGTTTAAGACTATTCTTGAAAACAAAAGTTGTATATTTTTGAAGAAGATCAAAACATCCGTGGACTTGCTAGACGTTTTTCTTCTACTACTACTACTGTCTTAGCTAATAATTGATTTGAACTATTTAACAAACTCGTGTGAAGTGACCACGATCGCTCTGTCAAGAGCGTATCGTCTAAGAAGAAGATGAACTACCAAAAGAAAAGAACTTTCAAACGCACGAAGCTCGCACAATTCTTACTCCGCAATTACTTTTCTTTTACCGTAAGATCCTTCTAAAAGTATAAGAAAATTTAAAAAAAGAAAGATTGAAATCGAGCAAGCCGTTCTTAAGTTAAGGCATGACGAACGAAAATAGATTTTCAATTTAATTAAGGTATACAGATTTTGAATTAATATTTCAAAATAACATCAAATATTAAAATTGTTTATCAAAAACGCGATCAAAAATTACAACTACCTTTGATAATAGATATGAGTATTCACAGTTGTTTTGTACTTATACGTAAATACAGTATTATTGTGGTTTAATTCCAGGGTTATACCCGTTCAAGAGCTATTGAGACACAAACACACACACTTATACTGGCCCAACTTATAACAGCCCCCTTTATACATCGAGGTTTAAAATTAACCTCTAGCTGTGTTATAATGTCACATAGGCAAATAAATTGTGGCTGTAACGATTTCGAGAGCAAATGTGGCCAACGTTGTCTGAACACTTATTTAGCACCTATTGTTTATAAATATTCCTTTTATGCTGCATTATCTGACTTTGATATTTAAGTGCGAAAGTTTTATATTTGGATATTTCTAACTCAATCACGTAAAAAGGCTAAAGATTCTTGAATGTAAATTGGCATTTAAATATTTTATTACCTGGATTACCTCTTAAGTTTTAGTCGCTGAGGAAAATATTTGTATTTTTTGTATACTTAATATTGTACACAGAAATATAAAATAAATAATACAATATAATTATTTATTAGCAGACTTATCTACTTTTATGTTATTAACCTTTTACCTTGAATAAATAATTATTTTATTATTATTATTTGTATCTCTCTGAGACTCACGGGTGTTACCCCGGTCCTTTGGAAGGCTTGCGTGGGGATATAGATCCAACACGTAGAGGCCCTTTGGAGAAGTTGATGTAATGTAGGTCTCCAGCCAGAACCCATTCCTGGAAATACCAATGAATGATATGTCCTCGAACAGGTTTTGGCCAGAGGTGGGACTATTGCATTCGAAAAAGGGAAATTAATGGGCTATGGGGCTGAAATATGGGTGGACTTAATGCTGGGTTATTGCAAACGGTCGGACACCTGCCATAATCATGATAACTGACTACAATTGGCAGGTGGTGGCTTGCCGCCCACTAGATGGGCCCCTCAAAATAGCCGACGATTACTGCCGGCAAAAGGGGCAACACCGGTGCGGGCGACTCAGGGGTGTCGAGAGGTGTGCTGCGCTTTCTCCGAAGTTACTCGCGTCGTTAGGCCTTTAACACTTCCACCCCTGGAGCAACAGCTCTTACGACTCCTCTCTGGACGGCCAACTAAGGCAAGCCAGAGCTGAGAGTCCTGCGAGCCCTCTTGGGTTTCCACCCCGACCAATGAAGACACGTCGGGGGCAAGGGCTCTGACCGACTCTCTGGAGCACTCGGGTCCGTGGTGTCGTTACTCACCAACAGCTCGCCACAAGCTGCCCTGCGGGCTTATTATTATTATTTATTATTATTATTAAATATTAAATTTAGTCAATGTTTTCAAATATTTCAAAATTCACAATTTGATTCCTTATTTTCTACTTATTTTGTAAAGGGGAAAGAGTTAATTGTTTTTTAGTATGTTTCTTTGTTTGTATTGAATATGGTTTCGAAATTACTGGATCGACTTTCAAAACTCTTTCAACTATGAATTTATTTATCTGTAAGTGTATAATTTAACGCGAATGAAGTCATGGGAGCATTGGTAGTTTAATAATAAAATTTGAAAACTGAATAAACTAAACTCCATTAAGAAATTCTATTTATTATCAGTTGGTAACAGGCTGTAATATACGAGCATGGGGTCGCAGGAAAACAGCTACTGTTTAGAAGAAGAGCTTGTAAACTAATTTGATTGTAGTATGTAATGTTTTGTGTTCGATACAATTGTGCCTATATTGCACGCAGTATTTGCTTAAGAAGATAGATTTATTTGTATGAAAATTTACTACGTGTAAATTTTCATACAAATAAAAAAATAAAGCGATAACGCTTCCCACGCCTTAAATTTAGTTCAGTTTCGATATTTTTTTTACACAATATTGATAAATTGGAGAAGCAGGGCTGTACGTTTTGATATTTAAGATATATTGCTTATTTCAAAAGTTATGAGCATCTAAGTAAATATCCATATATTTTACTAAAAAATACCCAGCGCATTTAAATTTATTTAAATTAATCTAAACCGATTCAATAAAAAAAAATGGTTAGCCCTAGATTTTTTTTTAATACCCATGAGTGTCCCAATGTTGGGCAAAGGCCTCTCTTTCACTCCTCCAAGATTCTCTAGATTCTCTAGATCTAGAGCCCTAGATTAAGGTGTGCTAAATCGAATGACACCAAAATTTCCTCATTTCGTAAAGGTTTAGGGGGGTGGAAGAGTTATCGCTTTTTGTATGAAATTTACAGGTAGTCGATCCTCTTAATTTGTAAATTACAATCAAACTACTATAAACTATCACAAAATAATAGTATTAACATGATATTAAATTGCTTTTTGTTATTAGTTTGTTACTTGTATTCTACAAAGGTTCAACAAGACTTTTATCAATATTTTGATCTCTTCGTCTTTATTAGTTTCTAAGTATTCTAATTACCACTATACAACTGTATGCAGATACAGCGGTCATGACAGTGAGACAGCTTTTCATCATGATGACTTTACTTCGTAAACAGACCCAGATTCCCTATGACCCTACGCTAAAATACCGCAAACGAAGGTCAGATCTTGTATGCTCTACCCCTCGCCACAGGACTGCTTTTGCAGGACGGCACTTTAAAGTATTGAGCGGTAAATTGTATAATAAAATAAATAAAATTCTAGATATTTACCCCAAAACTAAGCGAAAAATTAAACTTGAAGTTCAAAAATGGTTGATGACACTAAACTATTCGGAAACTGAGAATCTCTTGTCTAACTTTTAATAAATAAAAAACTGTCTTTTCCCGACTCTCAAACCGTAGGTATCTAAATAAATAAAATAAATATATACGGACAAATCACACAGATTGAGCTGGCCCCAGAGTAAGTTCTTATGTAAGACTTGTGTTATGGGATACTAACTCAGCGATACTATATTTTTATAACAAATACATATATAGATGGACATCCAAGACCCAGGTCAATCTGAAGGAGATCGTTTTTCATCTTGATCTGACCGGGGATCGAACCCGGGACCATCCGTGTCGCGAACCGGCGTGTTGACCGCTGCGCCACGGAGCTCGAGCATCTATATCAAATTTCATTAAAATTGGTTGTGTAGTTTTTGGCGTGATAGTAGCGAGACAAACAGAGATACTTTTGCATTTATAATATTAGTTGGAACGATTATAAGATATTAATAAGTAATTAAAAAAAAGCGGTTTAGCACAAATATTTTACAAGTTCATTCATACACATACATACACACCATCACTGATAAACACAACTTTACACACACACACACACACACACACCTTTTACATATCAGACACAAATATTGTGAATCATTTACGGACGTGAGAGCAACTGTTGAAATAGAAATTATACAGATATTTTGCTAATGTAATAAGTCAAAATGCTATTTCAACTTTCTCTGTATCCCAAAATACAGCAAAAGCTAGTTTGGGAATCAGCGTGTTCATAAGCATAAGTTACTTTTAGGTTTCTTACTATCGCTGTATCGGACTCACCCTTGAATCCTTTATGACGCTCCCCACCACTCGAGATACAGGTTTATTCCTAGTTCGATGGTGGGCAGCTAATTATGGATGAACTTTGGTTTGTTCAAAACTAAATGGTAGTACGTATTAGTAAGCTAGTCTTAGGTACTATTACTGTAAACATAAATGTAGAAACCGACAATAAACGTATTTTTATTTATTTATTTTATTTAATTAAACTTTTATAAGTCGAGCTCCGTGGCGCAGCGGACAACACGCTAGCCTGCGACACGGGGGTCCCGGGTTCGATCCCCGGTCAGGTCAAGATGGAAAATGATCTTTTTCATATTGACCTGGGTCTTGGATGTTTATCTATATAAGTATATATTATAAAATATAGTATCGTTGAGTTAGTATCCTGCGACACAAGTTCACAACTTACTGTGGGGCTAGCTCAATTTGTGTGATATGTCCCTATATATTTATTCATATTTATATTTATAAGCTATTAGACTATTTTTTGCAGATAAAATCTATTTCTCTAGAATGAAGGGTAAAGAAGAGAAGAACTTGAAATACCTTCTCATGTCCATTTTTCTTAATCTCTCTCTCTTCCCTGGCTTTTAAACTATTTCCATACCAAATTTTATCTACATTGATCAAATAATTAAAATTCAAAGAGTGAACAGATTGACTGAGTGACGTACCTACACATTTATTTAATTTACTCGTAACTATGAATTGATTTTCACATTGCAGTCAGACCTAATTTAAAACCTACAAATTACTTAGTTATGTAATTTTTTACGCATTACGGCTCGGTGTAAGAGGTAAGATGAAAGACGAATTACTCATAGGTTAAAACTTACAAAAATGGTATAACTTTTACGTCAAAGACGAATCTCGTAGCATGAATGGAGACAAAAATTCAAACCGTCGAGTTTTATAAATGTGGCCACATAACGACTAATGTCCAACGACTCTCGCAGAAAGAAACAACAAGGGGAACCAGTTCTCAATTTGGCCAAAGAGCTTTCCCCTCTCGCGACATTAAGCACTTTTCAAGTAATGGTAACAACTTGTTGAACAAACATGAAAAAATTTTAGTCAACATGCCCATTATGCTAATAAATAAACAAATTAAAATATCTCGCTAAGCCTTACCTTACATTTGGATATAGTACCTCATCTTTAAATTTTACTGTTACAATGTACTTCATTTTTGTTTAATGTTTTAATTAATTTCCCATAATTAGCACCACTAGCATCTTTCAATATTCAACATACAATTTTAATGGTTGCCTGCACTATTGCTTATAGCAATCTTATAGCAATAGAGATTGTATTAGCGATAAGGCCGCCTATTGTGCATCTTGTCACTAATTTCGTACAGTTTTCTAGTGTAAAAAAGTGTTATATTATCATTTGTATCTCCTTTGGAGTCATGGGTAATACCCAAGTCCTTTAGATCGCTTGCGGGGGGATATAGATCCAACACGTAGAGGCCTTTTGGAAAAGTTGATGTAATGGAAGTCCTCCAGCCAAAATCATTTCTGGAAATACCAAAATATGATATGCCCTTGAACATTGTCTTGGCCAGAAGGGGACTCCTTATTATTGTTATAAATAAACCGTGACAAGTAGCCAATCCATCGGCCTTTAAATAACCTGAAGATTCTAAGGTTTTTGAGGCATTTTCGTTTAAATAAATAAATAATAAAAGAGTAGCTGACATATTCTATTTTTTTCCTCCCAGGCGAGCGTAAAAACGGTTGCACATTGTTTAGTTTTATTCTTTGTTTTTGTGTGTGCAAGTGGCCAACACTGGTGTCAGATTTTTCAAGCTGCCTAAAGGCATCTGTCATAGCTTAACAACTGCCATCAATGATGACAGCCGGGACCAACGGCTTAACGTGCCTACCGAAGCACGAAGGAGTTCGAGATATTTTTATGCCACTTGCGGTCACCCATTCAAGTGGGGATTGCGCCCGAGGTTGCTTAACTAACGTAAGCGCTAATAATGCTCACGCCCACTAGGCCACCGGGCTCCTCAGTTTTATTATAAATCATGAGTTTCCCCGTGCTACTTTTAAAATTATGTTACGACAGAAAAATCTCTATGCAAAGGATCTTTTTTACATTTTGTTGGATTACGCGATGGCGGCAAGTAAAGCTGGTTATCCGTTATTTTGGCGGGAGTATCACGCACGCATCCTCAAATAGACTTACTGCCAGAGGAATAACGGAATGCTTTTTATTAGGGTTCCGTAGTAAACTAAAAACCCTTATAGTTTCGCCATGTCTGTCTGTCTGTCTGTCCGTCCGCGGTTTTACTTAGAGACTATAAGTACTAGAAAGCTGTAATTTGGTATGGATATGTATATTAATCATGCCAAAAAAGTGGTAGCAAAAATCTTGAAAAAAATTTTTTTAGGGTAGCTCCCATACAATTAAAGAGCGGGAGTAATTTTTTTTCCCTATTTACCCATCATGTGGGGTATCGTTAAATAGGTCTTTAAAAAATATTGTGAGGTTGAGAACACTATTTTTCGATTTAGGGATCCGTTTCTAGATTATTTGGTTTTAAAGTGCGAATTTTTGTTAGAGGTAGGTCCCCCCCCCCTCTATCTGCTAAACGGTTATATATGGATACGTGAAAAAAATTACAGCAGTAGTATATATACTGAAGTTGAAAGGAAAACTATCAGAGCTGGGTATTTAGTACGAACTAAATGTTATAGACAACCAACTTTCAATTTTCAATTTCATAAAATTTCCTTTGTTTGATAGATAGATAAAACATTTATTTGCTTTATGTAACACACACAAACACACAACTTTATACAATATTGAACCAATTGTTTGATGTTTTTGGTCGTTAAACTATGAGGTGCGAGTGTGAACAGTGTGAACTCAAAGTTGTCTTTCGCAATTACGGACCCCTACACTGCGCGTGGCCCGACACGCACTTGGCCGGTTTTTTTTTTATAGTATAAACCTTGAAGATTTCAATCTTAATTTATGGGACTTGTTTTGTAAAAAAAGATACAAACATAAAAGAAGAGGTCTTTTAAAGTAACACATAAAATATCTACAAACTTAACAAATTACTCTTCATGATAAAAGAAATTTACATCTACATATCATTTGAAATCACTATCACTATTTAATATATTATTTAAAATCACTGAAAATTACACCTACTTTAACATGACCTTTTTTAAATATTAACTACTTCTTTTGACGGGTTTACAGTGATTGTTTGAATTTTTGTGTGTTTACACGCAAACAAAAACGGTGTACGATTTTTAAGGCTTCCTACTAACGTATTTTTAATATATAAGTATATATACTAGCTGTATTCGCGACTCCATCCGCGCTGACATTAAATACCGTATTACCGTACCGTTATTCAAACGATGAAAGTCCCTTCAAAATTATTTGGGTTGCAGACGACAGTCGCTCTGTCTAAAAACCTAGTAACCGTGTAAGATCACCTAGGTTAGGTAAGCGGACCCCGGGTTCTGAAGTTTTACCGCTAAGGATAATACCGGGAATACGCTAGGATGAAAATGATTAAATATGTAGTTAGAGGTATATTTAGGTTCCGCTGCTGGGCTGGCGTTTTTTAGAAGTTATATAAAAATTACAGTAATGTTTCCCTCTATACGACATTATACGTACAGCCATCGGGGATCAAAGCAAAAAGTTTAATAGGTACGGTTATACGTGAAAGAGCCACATAAAGCTGACCGTGGGAAAAGCAGCTATTTCTCAGATCTACACGTGCAACTTTTAGCTTTTGGCATTGTGCTTTATTAATTGTCATCGCGTAGCATAGGCTTACTGGAAACTGGACTCGTTGTAAACAAAACGGAAAAGTGTATTAGAGGGATTCGCGGTATAAAAACAATTTCACCTGCTCCGCACCCCGTCAAAATCTCTGCTTCTATCACGTTTCGTTGTAAATGTTACAGACTTTTGGTGGGCTTAAATTCCTAAGGAGCATTATAAGTACCTCAACTTTTAGAACTATTTTATGAGCTGGCAACCCAAGAGCAATGAGGGATTCTAGAAATTCGATGGGATTATTTGTAGCTTCTTCTTCTATAACTTCTGGAACCAAGCTCAAAATTTCAGCTTTTTGCTGCCGCTTTTTAATTTCTTGGTGATCGCCCTTTCACAAAGCCACGTGTTTTCTTTAGTGGCTATCATCTTAGAGGCTATGAATGAAATGAATAATGAATTAATTTAGGCAGCCTGAAAAAACTTACACCAGTGTTGGCCACATGCACACACGAGAAAAAAAATCAGAGGATTTTTGGCCTACACTCTCCACGCTGGCCAGACGGGTTGGAGAGATTTCTTTGATGTTTAGGAGCTTTGTTTAGGTTGTGTTTCCTAAGTCGCCTTCTAAGACATCCATGGGAAGACTTGGAGAGGTCCTATTCCACTCTACTGGGAACCACACGGCTTGAGATTTTACACGAAAACAATGATAGTTAAAATGTATATATTAGCCTAATCAGTCAGAGGATTTGGTCTACACTCTCCACGCTGGCTAGACGGGTTGGAGAGGTTTCTTTGACGTTTAGGAGCTTTGTTTAACTTGTATTTACTAAGTCGCCGTCTACGACATCCACGGGAAAACTTGGAGAGGTCCTATTCTACTCTGCTTGGAACCACACGGCTTGAGATTTTACACGAAATCAATGATAGGTAAAATGTTAAGATATACTTATCTAAGCAGAAGAAGTCGCATGAAATAGAATATAGCATATACATAAACAGATTTTTTTTTAATGGACTATGTAGCTAGCTACAAATGAGCTTTCGCTACTTCACCGGACGTTTGAGGTGAGAGCAGAGTACCCTCAACCTGTAAGGCAAACATCACCAAATGGACCCAAGGAGTGACGAACCTCGGCTTTGGCCGTTGCCTGGGTGCGCAAGGCAAAGAAACAGCAAACTTTAATATGCCCGTTGGGCCGCGATTTGCATGCATGACCTGAAGGGCCGAACTGAGAACCAATGTGAAAGCCTTTAGAGAGCAGCAACTCTCATGTTTTGCCGTATGATCCGAAAGCTACGGTGTCAGAAGGACCTATCCTGGGTGCAAGTCGCTCGGGACCGCCGGACGGTCACATGTAAACGGAGCTAGTTTATAGAATTCAAGCTGAGTCGGTCCCAGTGAAAAAACAACGATAGCGCGTTTTAAATTTTAACACAGCGCCATCTGGTTCGCCGAATTAACTGTTATACAAACTTAAGTAAGTATTCTTAAAATTGATGTTACTTTTTAGTTTATTAACCGATTGAGATGAAACAAAGCCTAAATATTAAGTGAAGCTTAGCATAATATATGCTAAAAGCCGCATGCAAATCGATCAAGCCGTTTCTGAGATTATCGCGCACAAACTCATAGACAAACAGACAAACCGACAAACAGACAAAAATTCTGAAAATCGTTGATTTGGGTTTTATTGCGTTATTAGGGACCATTGACAATAGTTTTTCTTATTTACCTTCCATGTACAGACACCACCCACTTAGGATTTTATTATATGTATTTATAGAGTATACTGACTCATTTTTATGACGATTCAATGTTAATCAAGTACACGTAATGCCCAACATCGGTGTTAGATATATAGTGAGATATATACTTAAGTCCTAATAAGGACATACAGTACCCTAAATTTGTTTTATTTTGTGTTGGTTTAATTCACAATGTTAATAAAAAATAAATAGGTACATATACATCAATTTTTGAGTAAAATAAAAATCTGTTGAATATATTAAACAAGTTTCAGATTTATTATTAAAGCAACTGGAAAACAAATTCTTTGATTCGCATTCTTAAATCTGAATCAAAAAATGTATCAGCGTGAGGAAATAATGTTATATCCTCAAATTGCTGTACAAACGGTAAGGAATACCACAAATTAAAAAATGCCAAATTCTGTCTGAATGCCTCGAAGCGAATACTTTTTTCCTCTTCATCACTGTACTCCTTCTGATGGTTAATTATAAATTTCTCAAAAAGGGCTGGAGCATCGTCGAGATCGATAAATATCTTGTCTATAGGCGCCGACGAATCAGCCAGAACAACCAGGAACAACAGTACAGATAATATGACTACACGCATATTGTAAATTTCAACTAAAACCAGATTTGGCTCACGGGCTTTTATTGGAGGTTTATTTTTTTTAATCTACACGTCCATGACTTAATTTAAGCTAACACAAAGAATAATTATTAAATACAAGGCAAACAAATTACAGTGATTTTGTCACGGACGTTTAGAAATTCTTTCTTACCTTTTTGGGGTTCCGTAGTAAACATGGAACCCTTATAGTTTCACCATGTCTGTCTGTCTGTCTGTCCGTCCGCGGTTTTACGCAGAGACTATAAGTACTGGAAAGCTGTAATTTGGTATGGATATGTATATTAATCATGCCAAAAAAGTGGTCGAAAAAAATCTTGAATAAAAATTTTTTTAGGGTAGCCATCCATCCCATACAAGTAAAGTGAGGGAGTAATTTTTTTTCTTTATTTACTTATCGTGTCCCATCGTTAAAAAGGTCTTTAAAAATATTGTGACGCTGAGAACACTATTTTTCGATTTAGGGATCCGTTTCCGAAATATTTGGTTTTAAAGTGTGAATTTTTGTTAGAGGTAAGTGTCCCCCCCCCTCTATCTGCTAAACGGTTATATATAGATACGTGAAAAAAATACAGCAGTAGTTTATGTACTGAAGTTGAAAGGAAAACTATCAGAGCTGAGTACTAAGTGCAAACTAAAAGTTATAGGCAACCAACTTATAAAATGTACTCAAAAAAGTGTAAAATTTCATACAATTTTCATTGTTAGATGTTGTTGGTGCGAGTGTGAACAGTGTGAACTCAAAGTTGTCATTCGCAACTACGGAACCCTACACTGCGCGTGGCCCGACACGCACTTGGCCGGTTTTTTTAAGACTGTTCTAGATAACAAAAGTGATAAATATTTTTTAATCAATCAAAACATTTCTTGCCTAACTTTGTTACTATACTGTATCTGATGTAGCGGAGGGGAGAGGTAGAAGGAATATGACCGCATTTCAGAGGATTTTCAAATGATAATTATTTAAGCTGGTGTGGGAGAATAAACAACATAGAAAATATCATGCTTTTCTTCCCGCTCAGACCGTAAAAACCGGTCAAGGGATTGGGCGCAAATCTAAGGAATCACATCAATAGGCGATGTGGCTAGCAATCCATCACTTTATTGATTCCGCTTTCCACCTTTATGCGCACTAGCACGCTAAATGTGGCCTCTGAGTTTTATGACCTTGGCTCTGCTTACCGCAAAGGATAAACACGTGATAATATGTATGTAATATATGGCGAGCTCCGTGGCGCAGCGGTCAACACGCCTGCCTGCGACACGGATGGTCCCGGGTTCGATCCCCGGTCAGGTCAAGATGGAAAATGATCTTTTTCAGATTGACCTGGGTCTTGGATGTTTATCTATATAAGTATCTATTATAAAATATAGTATCGTTGAGTTAGTATCCCATAACACAAGACTCGAACTTACTTTGGGGCTAGCTCAATCTGTGTGATTTGTCCGTATATATATATATAGATATATATATTTATTTATTTATCACTATTAATATGTGTGTGGATAAACACGTCATAATATATACAACATACATACACAACGTGTAAGTGAATAAACTGAAAAACTGAACTTTTGTTCAGGCTGTCAATTTAAACAACTTTTTCTATGGCCCACCCAATGCTGGGATGAAAAAAAATTTTTCTTGACATTTCCGTACAAAAAATACCGGCCGGTATTTTTGTGCTCAATTAGTATGGTAGGTCCATTTTTTTATTACAGCATTGGTCCCATAGGAATAGTTGTTCATATTGACGGGGTGAACAAACGGTTTTCAGGTTTTCAGTTTATTCAATTACACGTTGTATATCATCACGTGTTTATCTCATGAGGGGTTTTGAGGATTTCAGGGCATTCCATTGAAGTTGACGGCTTTGCTTATATGACACTATTTCGGAGACTTCATTGTCCGTCCGTCCGTCTGCTTTTTTTCAGGTAGAATCTCATGCACCGTAATAGCTAGACAGTTGAAATTTTCACAAATGATGTTTCTCTGTTGCCGCTATATTAATAAAATACTAAAAACAGAATCAAATAAATATTTAAGAGGGCCTTGGACGCGCATGTTTCCATACGAACGGAAATAAGGAATTGTGGCAATATTTGATAATTTTGGAGTAAAATAAAGCATTCAATCAATTAATCTCATTACGAGTATAATGTTCGTACGTTCTTGTACAGCTTAGTTAAAATATCAATGGTTTGAGAATGGTTCCTCAAATTTCAAGGTATTGAAATAAAGCAAATTTTAATTATGCTTTCTAAAAAAACTTACAATAATATGAAATTATCAACTAAACTAATTACCTATTTATTTCCAGAACATTTACTCATTTACATAGTTACGTAAATTAAAATGTAAGCATTCTGGGCGTATACTTAATGTACAGTATATTTTATTGAGACTAAAATATTAACAACTATGTTTTTATTACCTATAAAAGTTTTGTTTTAGATAGGAATATTTTTTTTTAGGTTAATTTAGTTTTAATCAATAATGTTTAATTTTAATTTAGAATGGTTTAAGCCTCTTAATATTCGTATTAGTAGGCCAGCCACGACCCGATTTTGAAAAATCTCGTCGGTATTGCTTGTGTATGCCTACAACAGGTATGGATGTATTCAGGGTATTGTGTAGATTGCGAAACTGCTTGTTGAAATGTTCTCAAGTGGTGGAGGAGATAGCAGTGCCGTCATAAACATAGCCATAGCATCGGCGGTTTTTGTTAATTACATCGCACCTATTAAGTCTATTTGCTTGTATATGGTGTCATTTGAAAGCGAATTAAATGTTCTTTATTTTGTTTTGGCAAAATATGATAGTTTTAAACTTATTTAAATATTTAATCTTTTTTACTGAGAAACCGCTAAAGTCACGGTAAGTTGTTTTCATATAAAAATATGCAGATTTTTATTACCTGTTTATAAATGTTAAGTTTATTGAAATAGGACTAAAAACTACTGAGCTATATCTAATTTTGTGGTGCAAAGAGCATGGTGTTGTACTGTCATTGTGTCACATAAATCTTACCCTTTCATGTTTTCTTTATAATGCTACCTTAAATCCCAACTAATATTATAAATGAGAAAGTGAGTTTGTTTGTTTGTTACGCTTTCACGCCGTATCTACTGAACCGATCTTCATGATATTTTGATACACATTGGTTAAGGTACTGAGAAGGACATAGGCTATAAATCACGCGGGCGAAGCAGCGGGTAACAGCTAGTAACTTATAAATATTAGTCGTGTATCTGCTGTTAAGACTGAACAATCAAAACAAAACGTTAGGTTCTGTTAATTTTTTTTTCATTATCATTTGGTAATGGGAAAGTTGCATCAAGAGTAGGTTTTGAAAAATGTTTCTGATATGTAAGCATTCTTCATCTAAAATTAGTAGTTAATTAAATAGTACATTATAATGGAAGAAGAGTAAGCTAAATATTATAGTCAAGATGAAGCCTTATTATGATAAACCGATGATTATAGTAGACATCTTACAAAATCATCTAATGTGAAAAACTAGAGCCCTCCCCTTAGAAGAAATAAGTACAGATAAAGTAGGACGACTCATATTATTGTTTAATATTCACATCACACCGAAAAAATAAATAACTCGCTTGTGATCCCTGCACATCCTAGGTTTAGTTTTTTGTTCTATTCCCACAGATTCTTATACATCCTAGAGTAAGTTTTCTGCTTCGTTTTACCAAAGCGGAGCTTCAAAATATGGTAGGTGTGAAGAACATCATCTATGTTGTAGTAATCATTATCTTGTTATGTACCTGCCTGACAAAAAGAGTGTTGCTGTGACTAGTCTTACGATCATGTGTTGGGATTAGCAGTGATGAAACAACCACTGCAACTGAAACACAGGTATACCCACGATAACATTATCAGTCGGAGAAGATCTTCTGTTTCAGCATATGTTAGGGATTGTAGCCAGAATTTGGTAATCTTTTTTTTAAGCATATGTCTTTGTTAAGAGCAAATTATATTTAAATTAAGTCTATGACTTGCCAGTAAGTACAGAAAAGGCTCAGAAAAAGCTTTCTGACACATGAGCTCAGCGAGGCTGTATGATATACGACCTAGAGATTGTCTGCACTGTGTTGACATAAGGACAGTTGCAGTGATCCTATGGCATTACAATAAAACGAGCAACGTTCGTGTTCTATGACTATTGGGGGCTAGTTGAGAACATTTTCTTATTTCAGAGGACACGTACCTAACTGGTTTTATGGACGTTAAAGGTGAGTAAATAGTTGCCCATTCTTTGAAGTTGATACCCGATTGCGTTGAATTGAAAGTGTCAGTCTATGTAAAACCAGTAAAAATAAGTTCTGTATCATGGGCAAATGATATCATCCTACCATTTGGTAGCTTCAAGTAACAGAGGTCAATTATGTAGACCAAAAAAATGGGGTTGGGCCCGGTCACTGCCCTGTGGTACATCATAATGTGACGTGATGCCTGCACTTACAGCTGTGCCAATTTTCACACACTGAGTTCCTTTCTTAAGATAATCGTGGAAAAAAATTAATTGATTCCCTCTTATAGAGCTGCGTAAGAAGAAAACAAAAGCTGCCAGAAATTTTAAAGGCTATCAGATGGTTATACTAGTCTCCGTGGTACAGTGGTTAGAACGCAAGCCGGTGTCACGGGGTCCCTGGTTCGATCCCAGCCATGTAATAATGGACAACGATCTTTTTCAGAATAGCTTGGGTCTTGGATATTCATCTATATGTATCTATAATATAATATAATATAGTATCGTTGCATTAGTATCCTACGACACAAGTTCACAACTTACTGTAGTGCTCAATTCGTGTAATTTGATGACTAAATACTTATTTATTAGCTATTTAAAATTGTCACATTTTTTAAATTGACTTTTCAAACCTATAATAACTAATCTTAATGTATCGATTTTGGAGTAAAAGTGTCCCTAATAGTCTTTTTCAAATCATCATCATTTCGTGTAGGTAACACGGTCAGTCGACCATGTACACCCTGGTGTCAGAGTTCTTCGGAACCGCCTCTTGGCCACTGACGTGGTTATTTTAACGACTACCAGATGGCAGCCGGGACCAACGGCTTAACGTGCCTTCCTAAGCATGGAATCAGACTTTTTCAGATGCAGAATACTTACATATCGGAAACATTTTTCAAAACCTACTCTTGATGCAACTTTCCCATTGCCAAATACTAATGAAATATATTTTTATAACAATTTGATTGTTCAATCTTAACAGCATATGTACGACAAATTTTACTGAATACTTAAGGGGGCTCCCATACAGCAACATTTTTTGCTTAATAGTTTAATCACACAGACATACTCGTAACAAACTATCTGTATCTTATAATATTTTGTAGGATAATAAATGAGTATGTGTTATCTTTTTGTAATATCTAAAACATTTAAAAAAAAAAACTAAAAACAAATAAAATACTTTCAAATCGAAGTCTCACTTTGGCCTTTAGTGAAATTAATAATTGAGTGTTAAAAAATTTAATAAGTCACGAGGATTTTTCTTGAATTTTTATGTTATTGCCAAAAAGTAATAAGGAAAAATTACTGCTTTTTTATAGCAATCTTCGAGCAACACACAGAAGCCGTGTTGCTCGAAGATGGCAATGCATCGCTTCACAGAAATAAATAAAAAAAAAAAATTACGCCTGCCAATTCTCTATTGGATCTTTTTTCACATTTGCTTGGATTAGGTGCCAGTGACTTATGACGCGATGGCTGCAAGTAAAGCCGGATATCCGTTATTTTGGCGGCAGTCGCACGTACGTCGTATCAAATGGGCTTACTGTTCAGATGGAATAAAGATTGCTCTTTATTTATATTTCCAGAGACCTTGAAGTTTACAGTCTTGATTTACGGGTCTTGTTTATAGTAAAAAAAGGTAGGTACAAACATAAAACAAAATGTTTTTTATAGTAACACATTTTGGATACTCTCCCGTTTTCAATATCTTACAAAAGTAGGATATTGAAAGTGGTCTCACTAAAATATCTACAAATGCAACAAATTAACTTTCTTATCGTGATAAAAGATTCACTTAATTATTTGAAATCATGGAAATTGCTCCTACCTTATCACGAACTTTTTCAACAACAACAACAACATATTATTAACTAGTTATTTTTTTTATAGATCTACAGTGTTTATTTGAATTTTAAGGGCTTACACGCAAACAAAAACGGTGTACGATTTTTCAAGCTTCCTATTAAGGCGAAGTGAGAACACAAACTAGCGCCACCCAGCAATTAATTCATTTACTCCTAAATCAAATCAAATTTAAAAAATCTAATAGCTGATTGCCTTAGTAAATTACTTGTAGTATTCTTTTTGTCCAGCGTGGAGAGAGTAGGCCAAATCCTCTGACTACTCAGGCTAGTATATGGCTCTGGTAGTACAGAGAGGGTCGTGCTCCTGCAGTGGAGACTAGTAAAGACCTGATGATGATGATTCTTTTTGTTACTTTTTATAGATATTACAATCTAAGCTCTTAATTCATCAAATTAAAAATAGTGAAAACTTGTACCAATAATACTACAAGTAATTTACTAGGGCATTCAGCTATTAGATTTATTAAATTTGATATGATTTAGGACATATAGAATTAATTGCTAGGTGGCGCTAGTGTGTGAACTCACGTCGCCTTAACGCATTTCAATGTAAATCAAGTACACGTAATGCCCTATAGTGATAACGCAGAAGCAGATAATTATTCAACTTTATTTAGCATCGGTATTAGATTTTAAACTGAGATATATACATTATCACTCCTAGTTAGGACATATAATATCAAAAAAATGAGTTTTTTTGTGTTGTTTTAATTCAAAATGTCAATAAAAAATAAAATATATATTTTATATACAAATTGTTTATACTTCAAATACAAACTTCAAGTATTTTTCATAAAAAAATATATGCACCAATTTTTGAATATAATAAAAGTTTGTTGTAAGTATATATATTACAAATAAGCAAGTTATAGATTTATAATTTAACCCACTTTATATATCTAAGTAACAATGGGAAGTCTACTAATTCCATTCTCCACTTGTAAAATCAGCGTAAGGCAATAAGGTGATATCCAGTAAGTGCTTTTCGCCCGACGTGGCATACAAGAGATTACTATATACCAAATTCTTTCTGAATGCATCGAAGCGAAACCTTTTTTCCTCTTCATCCCTGTACTTCTTCTGATGGTTAATTATAAATTGCTCAAACAGGGCTGGAGCATTGTCGAGATCGGCCAATAACTTGTCCAAAGGCAAATAAATTGACAAATCAGCCAGCACAAATACGAACAACAGTGCAGATAATATGACTACACGCATATTGCAAACTTCGACTAAAACCAGATTTGGCTCACGGACACTTTTATTGGAGGTTTAATTTTTTTAATCTTCACGTCCAAGATTTAATTAAAGCAAACAAAGAATAATTATTAAATACAAGGCTTACAAATCACAGTGATTTTGTCACGGACATTTAGGAATGCTTATACTCACCTGTTTAAGACTATTCTTGAAAACAAAAGTTGTATATTTTTGAAGAAGATCAAAACATCCGTGGACTTGCTAGACGTTTTTCTTCTACTACTACTACTGTCTTAGCTAATAATTGATTTGAACTATTTAACAAACTCGTGTGAAGTGACCACGATCGCTCTGTCAAGAGCGTATCGTCTAAGAAGAAGATAATAAACTACCAAAACAAAAGAACTTTCAAACGCACGAAGCTCGCACAATTCTTACTCCGCAATTACTTTTCTTTTACCGTAAGATCCTTCTAAAAGTATAAGAAAATTTAAAAAAAGAAAGATTGAAATCAAGCAAGCCGTTCTTAAGTTAAGGCATGACGAACGAAAATAGATTTTCAATTTAATATAGGTATACAGATTTCGAAGTAATATTTCAAAATAACATCAAATATTAAAATTGTTTATCAAAAACGCGATCAAAAATTACAACTACCTTTGATAATAGATACGAGTATTCACAGTTGTTTTGTACTTATACGTAAATACAGTATCATTGTGGTTTAATTCCAGGGTTATACCCGTTCAAGAGCTACTGAGGCACAAACACACACACTTATTCCGGCCAAACTTATAACAGCCCGTTTTATATGTCGGTGTTTAAAGTTAACCTCTAGCTGTGTTATAATGTCACAGAGGCAAATAAATTGTGGCTGTAACGATTTCGAGAGCAAATGTAGCCAACGTTGTTTGCTATCTGTCTGAACACTTATTTTGCACCTATATGTTTATAAATATTCCTTTTATGCTGCATTATCTGACTTTGATATTTAAGTTTTATATTTTGATATTTCTAACTCAATCACGTAATAAAAAGGCTTAAGATTCTTGGATGTAAATTGGCATTCAAGTATTTTATTTATTGCCTGGATTAACTCTTAAGTTTTCGTCGCTGAGGAAAATATTTATATTTTTTGTATACTTTAGACAGTATATTGTAGACAGAAATATATATAAATAATACAATAGAATTATTTATTAGCAGAATTATCTACTATTATGGTCTTAAATATTTAATTTAGTCAATGTCTTCAAATATTTTAAAATTCACAATTAGATTCCTTGTTTAATACTTATTTTATAAAGGGGAAAGAGTTGTTTCTTTGTTTGTATTGAATATGGTTTCGGAATTACTGGATCGATTTTCAAAACTCTTTCAACTATGAAAGCTTATTTATCAGTAAGTGATATAGGCTATGATTTATTGCAAATGAAGTTACGGGAGCATTGGTAGTTTAATAATAAAATTTTAAAACTGAATAATCTATACAACTTAGACAAGTAACATTAAGAAATTCTATTCATTATCAGTTGGTAACAGGCTGTTATATACGAACACGGAGTCGCAGGAAAACAGCTAGTGTTTAGAAGAAGAGCTTGTAAACTAATTTGATCATCATCATCATCATTTCATGTAGGTGACACGGTCAGTCGACCATTCACACCCTGGTGTAAGAGTTCTTCGGAACCGCCTTTTGGCCTCTGACGTGGTTCCTTTAACGACTACCAATGGCAGCTGGGACCAACAGCTTAACGTGCCTTCCGAAGCACGGAATCATCTTTTTTATCAGACAAGCAGGTGATTCATGCCTGCAATGTCCTAACCAAACAGGAAACAACTTAACAAAGTATGCTTCCCATGGGAATCGAACCCACGACCTCCGGGTCAACAAGGCAAACGCCTTAACCACTGGACCACGGAGGCTGTTGTTACTAATTTGATTGTAGTATGTAATGTTTCGTGTTCGATACAATTGCGCCTATATTGCACGTAGTATTCACTTAAGAAGATAGACTATAGACTACCTGTAAATTTTCATACAAAAAGCGATAACGCTTCCCACGCCTTAAATTTAGTCCAATTTCGATATTTTTTTACACAATATTGATAAATTGTAGAAGTAGGGTTGTACGTTTTGATATTTAAGATATATTGCTTACTACAAAAGTTATAAGCATCTAAGTCCATATATTTTACTAAAAATACCCAGCGCATTTAAATTTATTTGAATTAATCTAAACCGAATCAATAAAAAGGAAATGGTTAGCCCTAGATAAAGGTGGGCTGAATCGAATGACACCAAAATTTCCTCATTTCGTAAAGGTTCAGGGGGGTGGAAGAGTTATCGCTTTTTGTATGAAATTTACAGGTAGTCGATCCTCTTAATTTGTAAATTCCATTAAAACTACTATAAATTATCACAAAACAATAGTATTAACATGATATTAAATTGTTTTTTGTTATTAGTTTGTTACTTGTATTCTACAAAGTTTCAACAAGACTTTTATCAATATTTTGATCTCTTGGTCTCTATTAGTTTCTAAGTATTCTAATTAAACTTTTATAAGCTATTAGACTATTTTTGCTGATATAAACTGAACTTGAGATACCTTCTCATGTCCATTTTTCTTAATCTCTCTCTCTCTTCCCTGGCTTTTAAACTATTCCCATACCAAATTTAATCTAAATTGATCAAATAGTTAAATTTAAAGAGTGAACAGATTAACTGAGTGACGTACACAGTTATTTAATTTACTCGTAACTATGAATTGATTTTCACATTGCAGTCAGACCTAATTTAAAACCTACAAATTACTTAGTTATGTCATTTTTTTACGCATTACGGCTCGGTGTAAGATGTAAGATGAAAGACGAATTACTCATAGGTTAAAACTTACAAAAATGGTATAACTTTTACGTCAAAGACGAATCCCGTAGCATGAATGGAGACAAAAATTCAAACCGTCGAGTTTTATAAATGTGGCCACATAACGACTAATGTCCAATGACTCTCGCAGAAAGAAACAACAAGGGGAACCAGTTCTCAATTTGGCCAAAGAGCTTTCCCCTCTCGCGACATTAAGCACTTTTCCAATAAAGAATAAAAAAATACATTCCTGTAGACACAGCACGAGCAGTCAAACGTATACTTTGTGACGTGGTGCCAGGGGGCTGAGATGCAAATGGATATTGAATAAATTATTTTTCTCAAACATGCTTGGAAATTCTCACATTATTTTGACAACCTTGTTTGGGATAAATCGATATTGCTGTACTGGCCAATACACGCCAGTAAAGTATGTATGAAAATTCATATCTGTCGTGTTTTAGCAGCCGGCAAAGTAACTATGAAAACTCATATCTGTCTATATCTGTCGTGTTATTCAAAAATGGAACGCTGAGTTTGCTGCGAAATAATTCAACTACGGAGGTTACAAATTCGAATTTCAAATTTGACCTGGCCAGTTAGAAAACAAGAAATTAAAAAATACAAGATTTTGGCGCCATAATTTCTACATATTGTTGTTTATGAACATTTTATGAATATTTATTGACATATTTACATCAATATTTCATGCTGGTCTAGGATAAAAGAAAAATCATAGAATATACCAGCTGCTTCTCTTTCCGTATCCGTAAAAACAGGCCGGAGAGGGCGAAAACTGATGGAGAAGAATACGTCTATAGGTGCTGCGGCTAGCATCCCATCACTATTTTAATTGCATATCTACATACAAGTCCACGCTAAACGTGGCTTTTGGGGTCCGTCACACCTGTAAGGGTAAACACGTGATAATACGTATATCTGTTTGTCCATATAGGTACTGTTTTTTTTTTAATTTCCGCGCAATATTTGAGAAACGTACTATACAAGCCTTGGCCGCAATCAGGCATTGATGGACTTACGTATGTATTTACACGTTCGTCCATCAATGTCTATTGCCGGCCGCTGCTGTAATGTATTATTTTTTTTCGTTGCGCTTGGAAAATTCCCTTTAAAAATACACCATTCTCTTAACATGGTCGTTCCCAAATGACATAAAAGGATAATTAAGCGTAGTAAATTTATCAAAAGCAAATTAAAAGTGTGAAAAAGCACACTTCTTTGTCAGGCAGATTTTTTTAAATATTTTAATATAAAACATTTTTATAATACTGAACTAGATGGTTTGTCTGCGGTTCAGACGATACGACACACAAGCGCCACCCAGCAATTAATTCTATAAGTCCTAAATCATATCCAATTTAAAAATCTAAGAGCTGAGTGTCCTAGTAATTTACTTGTAGTATTATTGATACAAGTTTTCACTATTTTTAATTTGATGACTGAGGAGAACGAATTATTACTTAACTTACTTAAACTTAGAATGAAAAGTAATAAAAAGAATAGTACAATTTATTTATTAGGGCAATCAGCTATTAGATTTTTTAAATTTGATTTGATTTAGGAGTAAAAGAATTAATTACTGGGTGGCGCTAGTATCGCGTATCGTGTGAACTCACAGCGCTTTAAGGACCTTACGCTACGCTGCGCAGAGAAGGTTGGTCATACATTTTCCCATAGTAACTAGAAATAAAAACCGGCCAAGTGCGTGTCAGGCCACGCGCCGTTTAGGGTTCCGTAGTTGCGAATGACAACTTTGAGTTCACACTGTTTACACTCGCACCTCACAGTTTAACGAACAAAAACTGTACGAAATTTTAAATTTTCTAGTACATTTTATAAGTTGGTTGCCTATAACTTTTTAGTTTGCACTTAGTACTCAGCTCTGGGGCCCGATTCTCGTTTCTATAGAGATTTGTCGAATTCGATAAAAATGTCGAAGATTCGATGTCGAATGAAAAATATCATTATTGCTATTCTGGGGCATAATAGACATGATATTTTCACATCTCTACTGAAAAACGTTCCGTATTGCTCGATTGTGCCAGATCATAATCGATGAAATATCAATTTATTTTAAAATTATTTATTTCTGTAATTTATCGTATTAAATGGAAAAATATCTTTGTAAAAAGTAGTTTTTTACGTTTAATAATAATATTTAATGGCTTTGTATTATTTTTCATGCTAATAAATGTTAATAATAATAAAAGTTTTCATACTTTTGATAGCGTGTGTGCATAAAACGAAACGCATCATGGCAAATATCGCAATGCGATATCAATGAAACGCGCGCTTTCTGTTTTTGTCAAAACATCTTTCTTGTCCCTATTTAACTTAATTTATGAATTAAAAGTGTTACTAGATGTGTTTTCCTTGTAATTTGCGTATAGAAATGTTAACCTACGCGTCTACTGTGCCTATTTGTTGGACGGGGAGCCATCACACCTTGTTGGAAAAATTTAAATATCTTTTTTCACTCCGAAAATAGTCTGTGTCTGCTGGATAATTTGATACAAAGAACTTGAAAATGATGGAGTCCGTGACCAAAGGTAAAACATACGATGTTTTCTAATAGTAAAAGGTATATCTATGTATAACTACGACTTACGAAACAAGTGTTCTAAACTTGTTTACTCACTTCGATCACCCATGGATCACATAGAAAAATTCTTCAAAAACTACAGCCTTACACATGCTTTAAATAGCTAAATAAAGAGTTATTAGATTGTAGCTCAAATTTCCGATCCCTTTTATCATAAGTTTTGTCTCATTGTAATAAATAAACAAAGGTACCTACTTAATCAAGATAGTTTATAAATGAAAGAAGTAAAGTTGTATACTATCTTTATCATCATCAAGTATTTTTTAGTCTCTACTGCTGGAACACGACCCTCTTTGTACCACTTACCAGAGCAGTCAGATGATTTGGCCTACACTCTCCATGCTGGCCAAACGTGTTGAAAAGGTCTCTTTGATGTTTTGCTTAGTTTGTGTTTCATAAGTCACCTCTGTAGGAGGTGACTAACATCCACAGCAAGACTGAGTGGAGGAATAGGAATGCTACTTTGCTTGGATGTTGTATGCATAGATTTTTCTGTTTTAATGTTATTTAATTATATGTAAAATACAATTTTTCATTAATTAGCATTATCTTTTTATTTTCAGTTTCTAGCAGTAAAGGTCTCAACATAACATGAACATGAGAAAGATGACTTGGAAATAAAACAAAACAATCTGGAACACTTGGAAAATCATAAAAATCTTCAAATAATTAATACATATTGGAGCGTAGATCAAAAAATAAATATTTAAATACCAATTAATGACATTTTATTTATGAAATTCCAAATTTTAACAATATCTGACCCAACAAGAAGTATTTTTAACCGACTTCTGAAAAGGAGGTTATCAATTCAACTCATATGTATGTAATATATTGTCAGATTTATCCAGTTTTTGGATATGTTAGTCTATACTATCTTCTTAACATGTGTGCCAAATTTCATAAGTGTTTAATACTTGTCTGTTTGTCCTCACATATCTCAAATTAGCAGTGGAATTGCCAAAATTCTTTTGAACTTATTCATTAATCATTTGGCTTAAGTAAAGTAAAGTAAAATAAGTTTATTACCATATAAACTGCATGCTGAATACCTACTTACATTAAGTTTATATCAAACACTTAAAATCTAAAAGTAGGAATAAGAGATGCTATTTGGTATTAACAAAATTTCTCACTAGGCTAAGCCTGCTAAGTTGGTAGGTAGTCTAACTTTTAAGGAACAAAGTTTCATCAAAATCTGTTCATTCGTTTTGGAGATACCTAGTGGTAAGTGTCAATAAGTCACTAGGAAAATTGAAGTTTGTTCTTTATTATTTTATAATAGCTACTTGTAGGGATACATGTAATTCTTTATCAGCTTCTAAACATACATGGCAAATTTCATAGGTGTATATTGTATGTTTCATACGCATAGTTATCTCAGAAATCAAAGTCAGTTTGTAAAATTCTTGTTTTTGTTGGACTAGGTAAATCTATTCCAACAAAGACAAGAATTTCAAGAGAAATCCAACTTAGGGAACAGTGCAAGTTTCATCAAAATCGTTTTTGAGATAGAGAGTAAAGTGTGCATCAGTTATTGGGAAAAATTTAATCTGTTAAATTTACAAGAAATACTTATCTAAAATTAACCCAACTTCAATTTTGATGAAATTTGCTATTTCCCTAAGTTGGATTATAGTTATAATCAACAAAAAAATAATTAACAATCCTACTAATAGTTTCCGCAATATTCGCAGATAAACAAACATACATGCATACATACATGTTGAGAAGCTAATAATGACTAACATATACAAAACTCATGCAATTCTGACATATTACATACAAACGAGTCGAATTCATAACCTCTTTCTTTAAAGTCAGCTGAAAATAATTGACAAAATATCGAAGTAATTGCATGAGACATGCCTTGTCGAGTGCTGCCGACCACTCGATGCATATCGAACGCTGGGAGTCGATAAATATCGACGGTGATATAAGTGAGAATAGCACAATTCGATATCCGCCATGTTTTTTCGATATATATCGACTTCGACATCATGTCGAGCGCGCGAGAATCGCCCCCCTGATAGTTTTCCTTTCAACTTCAGTATATATACTACTGCTGTATTTTTTTTCATGTATCCATATATAACCGTTTAGCAGATAGAGGGGGGGGGGGGGACACTTACCTCTAACAAAAATTTACACTTTAAAACCAAATATTTCGGAAACGGATCCCTAAATCGAAAAATAGTGTTCTCAACCTCACAATGTTTACGAAACGATACCCCACACGATGGGTAAGTAGAGAAAAAAAAATACTCCCCTACTTTACTTGTATGGGAGCTACACTGAAAAAAAATTTTTTTCAAGATTTTTTTCACCACTCTTTTGCCATGATTAATATACATACCCATACCAAATTACAGATTTCTAGTACTTATAGTCTCTGAGTAAAACCGCGGACGAACAGACAGACAGACAGACAGACAGACATGGCGAAACTATAAGGGTTCCTAGTTTACTACGGAACCCTAAAAACGCTGTTACCGTCTTACTACAAAACTTCACATAAAGCTCATAAGTTGGTTAGGACGTAATTTGGCACAAACGTACTTAAACAATTGCGTGAAAAGTTCATGTATATATTTGTTTCAATCCAAACAAGTATGTATGTTTATTAATTCTATCGTAACTTCTAGATAAGTGAATAGCTATAGATGCATAGGACCTTTGCTTTATCCCGATTGTCGTAGTATTTTTTTTGCACACCAATCACTAGCTTTATACCGGCGTCCTTTGGACACTGATAACCAATTCAGCATACCACTGAATACTTAACAGCAGGCTAATACTATACGTCTTAAATTCTTAAATTTATAAAGCCATTTTCGACTATTGGTTTTAGTATGATAGCTACGATAGATAGATATTAAATGTTTGAAATTTTTTTAAATAAAAATTAATGTTAAGAGTTTACAACCAAAGATGTGAAATTCTTTTATGTTGTGGTGTGAGACAAAGAAGTTTGTCACACTCCACAATATAAAGGGATTTCTAATCTTTGGTCCTTATTTATAAAAATGATTCAAGTTCCATTCCAATCTAACCTCTCCGCATGGCATATAAACGTCGCGAGGCGGAGTGAACTTTGCAATACACTTACGAGGCCAAGTTCTCGTTTGACCTCTTACTCGAGGCGTTCCCTGCAAATAATGCGATGTGTGGCTTGGCCTCCCGCACCCCGCTACGAACTTCTACCTAGCTTTAAAGTTAATTAACTGTCGCCGACTTCCCCATGCTGTTCTGTAAGATATGTGACGTATGGTGGACTAGATTGGCAGTTTCCCAGCGCAGTCTAGTTACCAACAAAGTTTCGGCTACAATAGTGCAAGTGGGCAACTTTCAACAATGTATTTAATGTCTAGACTGTTGCCCAATTTTCACCGCATGAAAATGTTCGTGTTGTATAAAAGTTGCGGATTAAAGCGCGTATTTGTTTCAGTGGTCTAATAATCCTTTTGTGGATTTAATCGATCACTCATAAAGCTAATTACACAAGTTGAGCCAGCCGGACAGTAAGTTGTGAACTTGTGTCGTAGGATACTAACTCAACGATACTTTTTTTTTATTTATATCAACTAATGTATTAACTATTTATTTTCATTTATATTTTGTCAAGTTACTGAAGGGCTAGCACAATTTGTGTAATATGTCTTATATATATTTACTTACATAGTCTTACATATCCAAGCCCAAGGCCAATCTAAAAAAAAATGTTTTCTATCATAACCTGGCCGGAGATCTACTCATTTCGCAGGTTGGCGTGTTAAGCACTGTACCACCGAGGTCGTCAAATACTTTAGCTCAAAATATTGAAATCCTCGCTAACTAAAATTTGATTGTAAATGTGTAAATAAAGTAAAAGTGCCTCGGGGTAAACTAATATAGATAAACATTAAAGAGACAGGTCAATCTGAAAAAGATTAATTGCCATCATGACCTGGCTGGATATCCAATAATGTAGCAGGCTGGCGTGTTAACCACTGCGCCACCGTGATCGTCCAATACTTAAGCTCAAAGTATTATATTTCCCGCTTACTAAAATCTGAGTGAAATAAAGTATAAAGACCTTGGGGTAAAGGTGAAAAATCACGGACAAACCACACAGAAATCATTCAAGTTAACGGGATACAGCGATCTGCACTTTGGGCGCTCGTGACCTGTGACTCTTCCATTTTTCCCGCAGTCGGCCGCTGCAAAACAAACAAAAATGGGAAAGTTACCAAAACTAGAAATGGACGTGGAGTGAGCGTCGAGAATGAACTGTTTTAAACGCAGCCATTTTGCCGTTGCGATAAGCTTGTTAAAATCAACTAGCAAAGTGAGTGCTATTTGCGCGGATTTGTTTTTGGTTCATCGCGCCTGTTTTGTTTTGGTTAGCTTCTTTTTTGTTAGGGATTTATTTTAATTAGAAAAAAGTCTGAGCATTTTCTAAAATATTTTTTTTTTGTTTTTCGTATGTGTAAGTGGCCAACACTGGTGTCAGATTTTTCAATCTGCCTTAACAAAAATATGAACAATAGCTTCATACGTAATGACCAGATTTACGTTTAGATGTACTTTTGTAGAACCTTTTTATTGTTGTTGTATTTTGTTTCTGAAAAAGGTGAAAATTAGGTTAGTAATATTTTGTTTACTTGTTATTATTTTACGCTTTAAATACTTAAAATAAGTTAAGTACATTTTTTTTAATAATGGTGTAATAGAAAAAAAAATCTTTTCTTCTCATTCTATTGTTTTGTAGTATATCCGATCATAATAAAAATCCGTAGCAAGATAAAAAAACCGGCTAAGTGTGAGTCAAACTCGCGCAATGAGGGTTCCGTACAATATGCTTCGTGAACACACACACAATGTGCAAAAAATGTTTTATTCAATTGACTAGCGCCATCTAGTGGTGTTTTAGTGAACTAATTCCCTAGATGAACTTATTATTGTGAGTTTACCACTTAATTTTCAAGTGATAGAATTCTTATTATTTTTCCTGTAATCTTCAAGGAATGAACTATATTTTGTAATTTTTTCAAAATTTTCGGTCCAGTAGTTTCGAAGATCAGGGGGGGGGGGAATGGTCAAATTTTGCCTTCTTTCGTGAATAAAATCAAAAGTATTGATTTTACCCGAACAAAAAAAAATATTTTTGAGATCCTCATAATGAGCCCTTTTATTTGATATATGACACAGTAAGGTTTGCAAACCCTTTTTTTTTAATTTTGTAATTGGGCCCCTGAAAATGACACTTATTTCAAAAAAATCTTTATTTACTTTGCACATCCGTGTTTGGGTCACAGGATTACACCATCTTACCAAATTTCACATAATTTGGTTCAGTAGATTCGGAGAAAATCGGCTGTGACAGACGGACGGACGGACAGACAGACGCTCGAGTGATCCTATAAGGGTTCCTTTTTTCAACTTTTGTACGGAACCCTAAAAAAGAGTAAATTTCCTTGGAGATTGCGAGTAAAACTATTACTTAGTATACTTGTAGCACAATAACATCAAAAAAAGTAAAAAAAATTTTCGGGGAATATAAAAATTAACAAACAAAAAAAGTATATTTAAAAAACGAACGCCAGCGTAAAGAAATGAGATTCGAAAGCTATAAATTTGTAGCGAAGAAATGTGGCGCAGAACACGTAGATACTACTGATCGGATTTACCTAGATAGATTTTCAGTAAAAATATAGTCCATAAACTGACATAGTTTTCGGTTCGCAGGAAATAATGAATCCAGGATGTATTGGCAAGCCGGTTCACCGCGTCTTCAAACAATAAGTAACCGTGACTGTGACAGTGATCCTGCTGGCTTGCAGCCAGCCGCTTTCTTTGACTCTACACCACTATTCCATTATCCTAATAGGTGTTTCTTTGGAAAGGCAAGTAAGGCTGTTCTCTAATTTTCCACTCAAACAGATTTTAGACTCCATTAAAAAACAAAACCCCATCTAAACGTGATCTCGTCTGCTGCTCCCTAGGGCTAGTTTTACGCCTGTAGCACACAGCCGCGAAAGCGGAACGGAAGCGGTCCGGAACGAAAGCGGTCCGGAACGGAACACTGGCGGAACCGCGAAACGATCTTGTATGATTCCGTTTCGGTTCCGTTCCGCTTGCGGTGTGAGACGCAAACAAAATCATACTAGACAGCGTTTTGCGGTTCCGCCAGTGTTCCGTTCCGGACCGCTTCCGTTCCGCATTCGCGGCTGTGTGCTACAGGCGATAGGAATTTTCTTTTCCATTATGTAGGTCTTTTTTGAAAGTGAGACTAATGACGTATATTAATAGTCGATAATTTTAAGATATGTAATTCTTAATCAGATTTAGCTTCACACTTATCCAATAACTAGTTCTTGTTCGTATTTTAGATGATTTCAGTACAGACCATAAATAATTTGATGAGAGTTCCAGAGTCAGACATTTTTTTTCTGAATTATAAACATGAAGCTTATTCCACCACCTCCTGAATCAAAACATTGAAAATCATGAAAAGAAAAAAAAAACAGAACCCATGAAAACCTATGTATATACGTAGGTACTTTTGAGATGTTTTAATTAATCGATTGTCTGGGCCATCAGGTTGAAGTTTGGTGTAGTTAATTAGGAATAGTGTAGTTAAAAGTCACGATTTTTGTTTTTAGTTGTTATACATTTGTGCATAATAGTCACGGCCTGTCCTAACCGGTGTAATAATTTTTAACAGGTCATATTAAAGACAGGCCTTATAATGGCGAGTCGTAAAGTACGTTACTGGGTTAATGATTTTGTATCCGACGCATTTCACTCTGGGGCGCAAGTTTACAATTAAAATCTTATTTACAATAGTACAGATTTTAATTTGTCATATTATTATCAGTCATTTCTGCTAATTGCGACTTAAATTTAACTATTATTAGCCAGTAAAATTTAATTATGATCATCAGGTCTATTTTAATCAACAGGAGCATGACCCTCTCTGTACTACCAGAAATAAGTATATTAGCCAGAGCACTCAAAGGATTTGGTCTACCCTCTCCACGATGGCCAGACGGGTTGAAGAGGTCTCTTTTATGTTTATAAGGTTTGCTTAGCTTGTCCTTGCCTTGCCTAAGTCGCCTTCTACGACATTCACTGGAAAACTTGGAGTAGTCTTATTCTACACTGACGGGAATCTGTTAGCCGGTAAAATTTATTTCAGCTCTAATTAAGAAAAGGCCTTATTACGGAAAGTCGTTATACGTTACTGGGTTAATGATTTTTCATCCACCACATTATTTCACACTGGGGACATTAGTTTACATTTTAGATTTAATTTCCGATAATCGTTTGTTTTGAATGCGCCGTCCAGCAGTAGAAAATAGCAAAACACAGTTTGCTCGATTTTCTTTGTTATGTTCTTGTCCAGTAGCTTTAGAATATCTATTACAGTTTTGTTATTTGTAGAACAAACTTTTGATCGTAGGGCTTTATGTCGCCTCGTTTCATATTAAAATAAGAATAATTTTGTGTGTGTGGCAAATCAAAACCCATAAAGGATCACTCGTTCTTCTGTTTGTTTATTATAGCACAATTATCCTGAACTCATTATATACCAATTTAGTTAAAATGGCTACGTACACGTTTGCATGACGCAACAAACGTGTCATGTAGGTACCTAAATAAATGAATTATATATTAAAAAAACTAAAATTTTAAAATTTCTTCGAAAGCCGTCAAGTGACCTCTAAAGGAAAATAAATCCTTTGGGACTATTACAGATAATTTAAAAAAAAACTATTCAAGCCAGCCGAAGAGCTGGCCCTTGTATGAAAATGACCAGACATTTTGAGTTCCCGACATTAATCCCAAAGAAATCTCATTAATATACAATAACTTGTACATATATCCGACAATAGTTGACAGTGGTCAAAATATTTTTAAGTCTATTAGATACTAATATATAATAAACTATATAACTAGATATAATAAACCAATACATAGCTGTAAAAAAAGATATGTTTTTCAAACAGAATGAATACATCGTTTAACTGCCTTCCATGCTGGTTTGGGAGAAAAGAAAAAACATAGAATATGCTGCATTTCTTCCCGCGCAGACCGTAAAAGCCGGTCAAGGGATTGGGTGAAAATCTAAGGAATCACATTGATAGGCGATGCGGCTAGCAACCCATCACTATTTTGTTTCCGCTTTCCACCTTTACTTGATGCTGTAGGTTGTTATGACCTTGGGCTCTGTCTACCTCGCTAGGGATAAAGAAGTGATGTATGTATGTATGTTTAACTGCCATTTTTTTTTAAACTTGGCAAGTTTGTCGAATGAGCGACCTCGCCTACAAACTTTTTGACTTTAGACTTAAGTTTTGTCAAAGCCACAGAATCGTCGTCGGGAAACTTGTACGATAAATTCGACAGTAGATTTAACATCTAGGAATTCGTCATAGAGGTGAACGGTCATTGACACAGAGCAGTTGGAGCTTTAAAAAAATTGATTTTGTTACCTTTTACATTCATTCTTATGTGCAATTCTAACCGGATATCTCAAGTGCCATTTTGGGGACTAGGTATTCAATATTTTCGCAATTGTTATACATTTAAATGAAAATACTAAAAGTTAAATTAAAAGTAATATTATTTGAATGACAGGACTTAGTGCAGATATCAACTTAAACAAGTTATTAAGACGCTACATAGTTGCGAGATTTAAGAGAGACGGTTTTTTTTCAGAATATCCGTTTCTCCAATGATTCAATCCATATCAGACAATGTTAATAAATAATTTATCGCTTGATTATTTGAGATTTTGTTCAATTGTGTACAATATTTCCATAACAGTGACTTATGATTATCATCATCAAATCTTTTTTTGTCTCCACTGCAGGAGCACGACCCTCTATGTACTACCAAAGCAGCCAGAGCAGTCAGAGGATTTGGCCTACACTCTCCACGCTAGCCTTTAACTCAAAGTATGTAAAACTTTCTAGTTATAATTTTGGTATTAACAAATAAATATTAATATATTTAGTTTTGTTAGTTAAGTTTTACATTCTCTTAAATATATTACAAAAAAAAATACAGTTCGACAGTGGTAAGTAAGCGTTTGCCCTACAAATTTCAGTTACAAAAGTTATTATTCTTATAGCCATGGGAGTCGTTGTACGTAATGGCGAGATGATTAAAATATCAGCAATCCCAGGGGGCCTGGAGATTGTCTTTTGCCAGGAAAATAAAGGTTCCATCAAGACAAATTTTTAAATGAAAAAGGAATGTTGGGTATAGTCCCAAATTATATGAAAGCCCACATGTTTTCACGTTTCAATGATCAAGGCTTGCCTTTTGTGTAAATGTCTATTGTATAAAATGTATTATTTAATAGCTATTACTTGCTAGCTTGCTACCACAGAAGTAGGAACGATTTGTTTTTTTTTTTATAAATCTATGCTTGCTGCCTATTTTGTCTTAAATTATTGTTTTAGTTAGTCCTGGTCATGATATTTTTGCAGGTTTTAAGCTATTCAAAATTTTATAATTTTTCTTGGGGTTTTTTTACGTAGATACTTACATAAATCTTTGTTTCGTTGCAATCAAAAATATAGTCGAATACAATTCTTACTAATCGATTTAAGTAACAACCAATGGTAACAACAGACAGAGTTACTTAAGCTATTAGATGCCTTATAAGATGTAGGTAAAGTTTAAAGACGATGGTAAATGAATCTCATTGGTTACTACGTCGTACGAGTGCCTATAGAAGTTGTTGGAGTCGGATTAATTTGATTTGGAACTTCAATTACCTTGGCGTGTGTCGTGTTTACTGTATAGTCTTGAAATCACTCGCACTTTATACATTCTACAGTCTCAGAAACATTTAACGCCCGAATACTCAACGATCTTAACATAATAAAAATAAACGTTGTCAAAAAAATATAAAATATCCGAGAAACACAGATTGAGAAGTTCGACTTGTATTATGGGATACCCACTTAACAATACTTTATTTTATAATAGATATTCATCCTAATCCTAACTAATATTATAAATGCGAAAGTGAGTTTGTTTATTTGTTTATTTGTTTGTTTGTTTGTAACGCTTTCACGCCGAATCTACAGAACCGATCATCATGAAATTTTGCATACACATAGGTTAGGGTACCGAGAAGGACATAGGCTATATAACACGCGGGCGAAGCCGCGGGTAACAGCTAGTATAGATATACATCCAAGACCCTGGTCAAACTGAAAAAAAAAAAAAACATTTTCCATCATGACCTGACCGGGGATCGACCCCGGGACGGGACCATTCATGGCGCAGGCAGACGTGTTGACGGTTATGTCACGGAGCTCGTCATCGTTCTCAAATCTCAGATTATAACAGATTATGTACCTAGCCAGACAAAAATAGCCTGAGATTAAGGACGTCATAAGTAAAGATTTGTCGAATATTCTGAGGTAAGTTGATTTTGAAAGCCTGGGAGCATCACCGTATCTATTCAAGCCAGCCTGCGACATGGGTTCTGCTTCCGGCTAGGTCATGATGGAAAACGATATTTTAGATTGGCCTGGGTCTCGGATATTTATCTATGTATCTATTATAAAATATTGTATCATTGAGTTAGTATCTTGTGACACAAGTTCAAAATTTACTGTGGGGCTAGCTGAATCTGCGTGATTTGACCCAATATATTTCATTAATTTTATTTAATGATGTTAATTTTGTAAAGCATTGCGTACTGAAGTAATCTTTACTTTCCAGACAAATTAATGGTTTATTATTGATTTGTCTTGCTTGGCGTTACTAGTTATTTTTTATTGATTTAATTTACTTGATTTGGCAAATTTTTTATAACCTTTCTGACGCCATCGCTTCTGGGTATTACCCAAGAGATTATATAGAGAACAACCAATTATCTCTTACAGCAAGGTATTTAACGTGTGCTACCTAGTACCATAATTAATTACCAAATATATTTTTATACAAAGTTATCTTAAAAATGGCCGCCTTATACCTATGTAGTTAGGCGTTTGTTGCAAAAGGCCACTTAATTGGCTCCCTAATGGCCGGCAGCACGCGTCCTTTCAAAGAGCTCGGCTCCAGATAATAGATCTCTGGAATGAAAGGCCGGAACTGGAAGGAAGAGGCCAAACTTGTTTTTAACGCCATGAGGAGTTAGATAGACATCGTTCTTTGAAAATATATATTTAGAGCTAATTCTTAACTTTACTAACAATTAATTGGGCTTTAAAATACGGGTGAGTGCGAGTCTGATTCGCGCATGAATGTTTCCGTACTATTATTTATAATCCGTATTTTTAATGATCGGTGTTAGTGGCTTGAAAAGTAGCTAAGCTGGTAATTGAATCTATAGCTATCCAGCTATCCTTCCTATTATTATAAGACTCGATAGTCTAATGCTGTATAAATAATAGGAATGATAGCTGGATAGCTATAGATTCAATTACCAGCTTAGCTACTTTTGAAGCCACTAACACCGATTATTAAAATCACTTGCAATGGTACTTTCTGGCGATATTTTCAAAACAGTGCATTATGAACTTTATAGATTATTTTATTCGTATTATTTTATTACTAGATATTACTAGCGGCTTCACTCGCGTTTAATTTTGCCGTATATATTTGCCGAGTTGTGTATCGCAAATCCTACGGGAATCGTACTTTTTTCCAGGGTAAAAGGTACGCTATATCCTTTTCTGTATCCTAACCTATTATTATTATTTCAAGCCATCATGTGTCCCACTGTAAGGACTCCTAACCTATATGTATGCCAAATATCAAGAAGATTGGTTCAGTAGATAAAGCGTGAAGAGGTAACAAACAAACAAATAAACAAACAAACTAATATACAAACTCACTTTCGCATTTTTAATATTAGTTGATATTGGGATTGGTATATTGCAAGTGACTAAGGTGATTTCAAATATTGGTATATAAAAATCTATGGTTACATACTTGTAGAAGTTTTCAAGCATTAAAAGTATCCATAAACACACATAATGAATGACAAGCTCAATTCACACTGCAATATAGAACTCAATAGCTATGGTACCTATAGTAATAAATTTTCCACTGACTGTAGAATGTACAAAGAGCGAGTCATTCCAAGATTACAGTGAATGCCACACACGACAAGACATCTGAATTGATTTCCAAATCACATTGATCCGACTCCAGCGATTTCTATACTCAAAAGATGTTAACCAATCCAATTCAGTTACTTCTTTAGCTTCTGCTTTTAAGGAACCTTAAAGCCTTGCTTAATTGGCAGCATAATTTGTAAAATGTGATGTTGCATTTAGTGATAACTAAGATATATACTTAGTAAGAAAAAACAACATTTATGAGATTTATGTGGCGTGTCATAATCTCAAAATTGTTGACAAATCTTTTGATATACGGTCAAAATACAGAAACCTTAAAATGTATTCAATTTAAGTAGGTACATTATTAAAATCTATGATTAAAACCATTATGAAGTATCTATAAAAACTCACACAAATTGAAGATTCATTCATACTGCAATAAATAATAATAATTCTTTATTTTTAAAATAATGTGTCACATTCACAGTGGTATTTAACTAACAATACACTTTTGGTGACTTAATCTAAATAACCTTAGATCGTGTAGTTATCCACTATGAGTTGATCTGCAATGCAAAACGCAATAACTACTTAGGTATAATAAATCCACTGACTCTAGAATGTACAAAAGCAAGTGATGCCAAGATTACAGTGGTGCTACACACGACAAGACATTTTAATTGGATTTCGAAATCAAATTGATGCGACTACAGCGATTTCTATACTCGGAAGATGTAAGCAGCTCAATTCAGTTACAAATTTAGCTTTTGCTTTTGAACTTTACACGCGTCTTTTCAAGGAACTCTAAAGCCTTGCTTAATTGGCAGCATGATTGTAAAATGCGATGTTGCATTTAGTGATAACACAGTTATATTAAAAGAAAGCAGATACAACATTATGAAATTTATAACGTATCATTATCTCAAAATTATTTTTAAACTTTTTTTTTGTAAATGATAAATCTTTGAAATGTATTCAATTTAAACACATGACTAAAATCTATAATTGCAATATTTATGAAGTTTCCAAGTATAACGAAATATCCATCAAAACTTACACAAATTGGAGATTAATTCACAATGCAATGCAAATCTCAATAGCTACTAATAATAATAAATTTTCCACAAACTGTAGAATGTAAAAAAAGTAAGTGATACCAAGATTACAGTGAATATCACACACGACAAGACATCTTAATTGGATTTCCAAATCAAATTGATCCAATTCCAGCGATTTCTATACTCAAAAGATGTTACCAATCCAATTCAGTTTCTTATTTAGCTCCTGTTCTGAACCTTACACGCGTCTTTTCAAGGAATCTTAAAGCCTTGCTAAAATGGTAGCGTTACTGTAAAATCGCTTACGATGTTATGTTTGGTGATACTACCTATATGCTTAGTAAGCAGATACGACATGAATGAGATTTATCCGTATAATAATCTCAAAATCTCAATTGAAATACAATTGAAGGCTTTTATGTTTTAAACATGTACAAAATAGTGTTAAAAATACATAAAAGTCATTATTATATTTGCCAACATTTTAATTTACGCTTGTTTTTAACACAATTCAAAAAATCAAGTTCTTTCTTGTGCCGCTTCTTATTTACATATACTGATGAAATAAATACTTTTCTATGTTGAGAAAATGCAGAAAAAAAAATCTGCATTTCTAAAATCGTTTGTCTTGTGGTTAGACATGACTAAAATAACATTATAATAAAATATTTATTTGTACGGCAGGATTATGCTGCACATTAAAGACGTTGTCATTGAAAAGACTTTTTTCAGTTTATATGAAAACAAATGTTTATGTTGAGTTTGTTTTGTTTTACTTTGACGAGCACCGTGGCGCAGCGGTCAACACGCCTGCCTACGACACGCATGGTCCCGAGTTCGATTCCCAGTCAGGTCAAGATGGAAAATGATCTTTTTCAGATTGACCTGGGTCTTAGATGTTTATCTATTTAAGTATCTATTATAAGATATAGTATCGTTGAGTTAGTATCCCATAACACAAGTCTCGAACTTATATATATTTATTTATTTCTATGGATGGAATGATAAGCTTCAACCTAAGGTTTCTTTTTTAGGGTTCCGTAGTATTTTTCTTTGAAGTCTCAGTGACAGAAAATATAGGAATTTTCAGTCATATGGATATCAGAGGCTAAACTTAGGATACAAAGAAAATACCGCTAACCATAAATATATCTTAACTATTTAATATTTTAAATTCGAAAGTGAGTTTGTTTGTTACGTTTTAACGCCCTATCTCTAGTGAACCGGTCACCATGAAGTTTTGCATACACATAAGTTAGGGTACTGAGAAGGACACAGACGGGCAAAGCCGCGGGTAACAGCTAGTAGTGTATAATTACGAAGCAGTTGAAAGAAAAGTTCTAATTTATTATTTTTTCTTTCGAGCTTATAGTGTTTAATTCTTGGTCAAAAACCGTCATGATAAATCTAAATGTTCATTTACGCAGTTTTCCAAGCAAAACTATATCAAATATGTCTTGTGTGCAAATTGGTGTGTAGTTATGGCGGGTCAA
The DNA here is from genome assembly GCA_963082605.1 of Rhodophaea formosa. Classification (NCBI taxonomy): domain Eukaryota; kingdom Metazoa; phylum Arthropoda; class Insecta; order Lepidoptera; family Pyralidae; genus Rhodophaea; species Rhodophaea formosa. The sequence continues at coordinate 14,072,236 of OY720213.1, read as the reverse complement.
CTGCAAATTTATGCAGATTGAGTTCGTTTCATAGCTCTGCTGTGCGTTGCTACAAATGCCAGATAAGGAAGGATTTATGGGGAAGACTTTATGACGTCACTGTACCGTTTGCTTAGTTTTAGTGGCAGTTTCTTTGCTAAATTTAATAATATTTTAGGTCTAACATGAGGAAACAAACGAAGAAAACATACAACATGAGGGTAGGAACTACTTCTTTTTACTTCTTCATTGTGGCAAGAGCGTTTTAAATTATTTATCTACTCACACACTATAAAACGTCTATAACGATGTCACAAATTGACTATTAATAGGGTCATTACGTCAATCACATTTATAATAACAATTAAGTATATTGTCTCTAGCCGTAGGTAATATTGTACGCATTTTTATTACGACATCGTTTTTCTATTAAGTAATGACTTTCAAATTTCGAATATCTGCGTTTGAAAAGGAATTGGGGTAAATTTTTCAAAAGGTCAAAAGCGACGACCGTCTTTATCAAAAACTCTAAGAAAACCTTCAACTTCTTACTCTAAATTATGAACAGTAGGTACCTATATTTTTCATAAAATAGTTTAAAGAGTTATCTAAAGCCTTGCGGAACACAACTTTATATAGTCTCTCCGTTTTCTTTTAAATAATTTATTTAAATAGAGGCAGCAATGGAACCCATAAAATTTATTTGTATTACATGATAGCAACTTCGGTGTGGATCCCTAATGTTTGAAATAAAACAAAGGCTTAGTTACTCGCTAATAATTAAGCTTTTAATAGTGGTCCTTTAGTTACACACACAATCAAATATTTATGAATTTTGTATAGATTATTTACCTATAAAATTTGCGAGTTAAATTATTAAAACTTGCCTCTGGGGTGTGATAATTAGGCTGATCAAATGATTGTCTAGTAATAAAGATGATCCATGCTTCGGAGGGCATGTTAAGCCATCGACCTCGGTCGTTGTCTTTGACAGAAATTTAACAGATGCCTTAAGGCAGCTTAAAAAATCTGACACCAGTGTTGGCCACATACACATACGAAAAACAAACAAAACAGAAATTTAACTACTAAAAAAGCATTTTAGTTACTAAAAAGTATATTAAATGCCTGTTCAATACATGAACATATAATTGTAATAATCATTGGTAGTTTTACTAGTCATAAGCTGGTATCACTTTTTGTATTTTTATTGTTGGCAACACTGCCATTTTCACTTCCTTTTTTTACGTTGTCATTGCGAACATTGTTCCTCATTTATTAATTTAAAATAATATAGAAATTTGCTATATTTTCAAATCAGCTTGTTTTATTTCCAACAAGCTAGTTGTAAAACTACCAATGATTATTACAATTATATGTTCAATACATGAACATATAATTGTAATAATCATTGGTAGTTTTACTAGTCATAAGCTGGTATCACTTTTTGTATTTTTATTGTTGGCAACACTGCCATTTTCACTTCCTTTTTTACGTTGTCATTGCGAACATTGTTCCTCATTTATTAATTTAAAATAATATAGAAATTTGCTATATTTTCAAATCAGCTTGTTTTATTTCCAACAAGCTAGTGGTCCTTCGAAAGTTTTGATAATAGAATCAGTGTTTTGTGGTGTTTCGTCGTGTTTGTACCGTGTACAAAACTTGCGGTGGCGGTGGGACAGTGTCTCGCTACCCCGGCGGCGGAGTCTCCCCGATCTATAATTCGGGTGATTACAGCATCTTATGCTGTTTTTGGAAGATATCATCGCTCATCGTCGTGGAGAAATCGCATTACAAGCGATTTTGGTTGCATTTCAACGAAGATCATTTTTCTGCACTCAATGAGGGTAATTGTGAACCGCCAACTAGGTATGTGAATTTTGCTACCTATTCCTTGTCACGGAGTTGTCATTCTCGTGAATCGATTCGTTTGCGCGCGAAGGACATCACTACGCTCTAACCATAGACGAGAGACTTGCGAGGTGTCTACGTCATTGACGTATTGTCAATTTGATTTTGACAGGTCAACACATCGACTTGTAAATAAACCGGCAATTTTGGTGTTTCCAGTGAAAAAGTGCTATTGTTTTCCCCAAAAAAGTGCTTCAAAGTGAATAACAAGTGTTTGTGCGGCATATTACGGCTTATTTGCGTTTAAAAATGGCAGAACAACTTAAAAAACTTAAAAATGCACGTGCCGCCTGTAAGGCGACAGTGACTCGGATACAAAACTATATTATGGACCCTATTAACCTTGCCTCCGCGACTGTGGACATTCTAGAAGCTCGTAAAGACAAATTAGTGTTAGCATTAAAGAGCTACGAAAGTATTCAGTTAGATATTTTGAATTTGGATAGCGAGGATGCAGACGATGTCGGTGAGTTCGAAGAGAAGTTTTTTAACACGATTGCTAAGATTAACGAAACAATTCGTATGCTTACCAAGAACGAGACCTCACAGACTACCTGTGTATCGACATCTAAGCTCCCCAATGTTGATATTCCGTCATTTGATGGTAAAGATTTTACTAAATTTAAACCTTTTTATGAACTTTTTATGGCAGTCATTGACAATAATAAAACTTTAACGGATGTTCAAAAATTATTTTATTTAAGGACATATTTAACAGAGGAGGCGTTATCTGTAATTATCAACTTGCCTCTCGTGTCCACCTCTTATAAAGAGGCGTTGCAATTATTGAAAAAACGTTTCGACAATAAAACTAGATTAATTTGCAATCACATAAACTTGCTTTTGGATATTCCACCAATACAAAAAGGGACAGCGACCTCTATAAGGACCTTTGTCTCTCAAATAAAACAACAATTACATGCCTTAAAAAATTTTGATGAACCAGTTGATAACTGGGATCGTCTTTTGCTGTGTGTCCTTACCAAAAAATTGGATTTATTCACACACAGAGCTTTTCATTTAGATAGGAATCCTGAAGTATTGCCAACTATGGTAGAATTTTTAGCCTTTTTAGAAAAACGCGCTATGGCGTTGGAGGATACTATCCCCCTAAAAGGGCAATCTTCTGAAAATAAACAAAAACCTGCAGTGCGGGTCAGTAATGTTTCAGCGCATTCCAATGCAATGTGCACCTATTGCAAGAAAACTGAACATGCAATTTTTAATTGCCCTAAATTTACAACAGTCCCTATAGAGACACGCTTGACCTTTGTCAAGGATCACAAATTGTGTTCTATTTGTTTGAGAGATCACGCAGGCAGTGCTTGTAAGTACAAATTTAAATGTAAAGTTTGTAAACAGTCTCATAATACACTATTGCATTCTGATACTGAAAAGGAAGTTCCTGTTTCTTTATGTTCCAATAGTAACATTAATAATTGCAATATTTTGTTACCAACTGTTAAGGTAAAGGTCACTGACAAATATGGTCGTGACATTTTTGTTCGAGCTTTACTCGATAGTGGCAGTCAAGCCTCTTTTGTGACAAGTTCTTTAGTGTCAAAATTGAACTTAGCACTCTCTTTGCATTCTTCCAATATTATTGGAATAGGCAATAAGCCTACTAAAATAAAGCACGTTATTAACTTGCCTATTTACTCATCTATACATGAGAATGTAAAATACAATGTTAACTGTTATGTAGTAGATTCAATAACATCACCTTTGCCGCAACAACAATTTGACATTTCGAAACTAAACATTCCTAAGGATATTCAGCTGTCTGATGATGAATTTAACATTCCTTCAGAGATCTCAATTTTATTGGGAGCAGACATTTACTTTGACTCATTGCTCAGTGGTTGCCTCAAGCTTTTAAATGGGCCTATTTTACAAAACACAGTCTTTGGGTATGTTGTTGCGGGAAAGGCTTGTCTTAAAAATAAATCATTTAATACTTCCCCAACTATCGTTTCAAATTTAGTGATCTGTGATTACGAAAAATTGGAGGATGTAATGGAAAAATTTTGGTTGACGGAGAAAGTTCCAGACAAACCTGTAAAAGGTATGCCGTTAGAGTTTCAAAAAGCACAAGATTTTTGATCAATCGTTAAAAATTTTAGATAACACGTTTCATTTAGATATGCCTCTTATGCATAAAAAAAGATGACTTACAACTCGGGGACTCATTTTCAGTTGCGCTTCAAAGATTTTTAAGTTTGGAACGTAAATTAAAACAAAATCCAATATTATTGGAAGAATATTCTAAATTTATTGACCAATACGTTGCATTGGGGCATGCCAAGGAAGTTGATATAAATTCCTATGATGTTTATAATGGTTCTGTTTACTTTTTAGCACACCACGCAGTCTTCAATCAGCAAAGCAAAACTACAAAGTTACGAGTGGTTTTTGATGGGAGTATGAAGTCAAAAAATAAAACATCACTCAATGATGTCATGCTGAATGGGCCCGTGGTACAGGGTGAGCTGTTCGATATCCTTCTTTTATTTCGGACTTTTTTATATATTTTAGTTTGTGACATAGAGAAAATGTTTCGCTGTGTTTTCATAAATGAACATCACCGAAGCCTTCAAAACATTCTTTGGAGGGATGACCCGAGTAAGCCCATACGTTGCCTGCAGTTACAGACCGTTACATACGGGTTAAAGGCCTCTACCTTTTTAGCCACACGAAGCCTGGTAGAGCTTGCCCATAGACATGCAAAAGAATTTCCCCGAGCGGCCAAAGCCATATTACAAAATACCTATATCGATGACATCTTGGTAGGTTCAGACAGCATAAAAGAGCTCCAGTCACTCAAAAGTGAACTTATAGATTTACTCAAGTTAGGCAATTTCAAATTACACAAATGGTGCTCAAACCAGCCTTCCATTTTGGAGGAAATTCCTTCACAGCAAAGATACTTTGAGGAAATTGATCTTAATTCGGAAAAAATAATCAAAACTTTAGGTCTAAAATACGATGTTGTTTTAGATACTTTTTATTTTCACACTCCACCACAATGTGATGAGGAAATTAATACAAAACGAAAAATTCTAAGCTATATTAGCAAGATTTTTGACCCATTGGGTATTATAGGCCCTATCGTAGTAGAGGCCAAGATGATCATGCAAGAGTTGTGGTCTTTAAAATTAGAGTGGGACGAAGTCCTGCCTTTGCAGTCCCTCCAGGTGTGGGAAAAGTTTTTAAACAATTTAAAATCAATGGACAAAATTTCAGTTCCCAGGTTCATGCAGCATCATGACTTTTCATCCATTACATTAGTTGGTTTTTCTGATGCATCGTTGAAAGCTTATGGCTGTTGCCTATATTTAAGGGTCCTAAAATCGGACGGGAGTATAGAAGTCAACCTCCTCTGTTCAAAGTCTCGGGTTGCACCCCTATCTAAGACGCATACCATACCCTAGCTAGAATTGAACAGTGCATTACTCCTTGCTCAGTTAACAGAAAGGGTTAGCAAGACACTTGCCACAAGGTTCCCCCACTCCATCCGTCTTTTCAGCGATTCACAAATCGTTCTTGCCTGGATACAGTCAGGTACAGTCAAGTCCAATACTTATGTCAATAATAGAGTTCAGCAAATTGCTAATCTCACTGACAAATCGTCATGGTCGTATGTACGATCTTGTAATAATCCCGCAGATCTTATCTCGCGTGGTGTAGAAGCCCAAAAATTACAGGAAAAATATATTTGGTGGCATGGTCCACAGTTTTTATTGAACTCAGACGTGAAAGATAATTTTTCTGGATCAATTGATTTAAATCAATTTAATACTCCTGACTCTACTTCTGAGGAAATTCCTTGTTTCACCCAAACTATAGATAATACACCATCTCTCACTTTACTTGAGAAATTCTCAGATTTAAATAAATTACAAAATGTAATTGCATACATTTACAGATTTTTCAACAATGCTTCTAAAAAAGTAGTAATTAGAGGTGCAACTTTAACTCCTAAGGAGTTAGAGGCTGCATTGTTGGTTATTGTCCGCTCAGTGCAAAGAGAACATTTCTCTCATGAAATATCTTCTATTGTTAAGGGCAACAAGTTGAAGTCTGGTCTTGCTAGTCTACATCCTTTTATTGATGCACAAGGCGTCCTGCGTGTGGGTGGTAGGTTGCAAAATGCTGGCCTCCCCCAAAATAAAATGCACCCTATTATACTCCCAAAAAATTCTAAAATTACAACTTTGATTATTGAAAGGGAGCACATTCGCTTATTGCATGCTGGTCCAAGGCTGGTACTCAGCTCACTAGCCCAGAAGTTTTGGATTATTAGCGGCATCCGTGAGGTAAAAAAGGTTTTACACAGGTGTTTGAAATGTGCGCGTTTGAAGGCTGATACTGCAAGGCAGCTTATGGGCTCGTTGCCCGCAGAACGCATTACTGCTAGCAGGCCTTTTGAGTTTGTAGGAATTGATTTTTGTGGCCCTTTCAGCATGAAAGTGGCAAGGATCCGAAAACCACTCGTGACTAAGGGTTATGTAGCGCTATTTGTCTGCTTCTGCACTAAAGCTATACACGCAGAAGTTGTATCAGATCTTACTACCGCAACTTTTTTGGCATGCTTCGATCGCTTCATATCAAGGCGAGGTATGCCCACCAAGGTCTTTTGCGACAACGCGAAAACATTTAAGGGTGCTGAGAATCAATTAAAAGAATTGTATGATTTACATTCATCTAGAGCTCATAGAGACTCGGTTTATAATTATTGTAACAAAAAATTCATAAAATTCATGTATATACCAAGTTATTCCCCGGAATTTGGGGGTTTGTGGGAAGCGGGGGTCAAGAGCCTCAAGCATCACCTTAAGCGTACCGTTGGTACTCTCTGTTTAACCTACGAAGAGTTTAACACTGTCATTGTGCAGATTGAAGGCGTCTTGAACTCTAGACCGCTCCTTGCCAACCCCAGCGAAGGTGGATATCTTACCCCGGGCCATTTTCTAATTGGTGCGGCTTTGTCAAGTTATCCGGAGGTGGATTTATTGGAAGTTCCAATAAACCGTTTAAAATTCTGGAAAGTAGTGTCCAAATTAAAGCAGGATTTCTGGAAGACTTGGTCTCGCGATTACCTTACCCAACTTCAAAGCCGGCCCAAGTGGAAACATACCACCCCTAACTTGAAGGAGGGTGATATTGTTCTTGTTAAGAATATGAATACTCCACCTTTAGAATGGCCAATGGCCAGAATTGTAAAGATTTTCCCGGGAAAGGATAATAAAGTAAGAGTAGCCGAAGTAAAGTTTAATAATAAAATTTATTTAAGATCTATAACAAAGCTGTGCCCACTTCCACTTAATTAAAATCTACATATATGTTTGTATTCATAAAGTAAAATAAAAGTGTTTTAGAATAAGATTAGTCTTATTGGTTTTTTTATTTTTTGTGTATGTAAGTGGCCAGCACTGGTGTCGGATTTTTCAAACTGCCTAGAGGCATCTGATGTAGCTTAACGACTGCCATCAATGATGACAGCTGGGACCGAACAACTTATGTTTGCTTTCATTCAATCTCTATGATTTACCTTTGTAACACAAAAAGGGCGTCTTTGTTTGTTAAATTAAAAATTCACTTATGTGCTTGTATTCCGCCCGCCCAACTATGTTCAATACATGAACATATAATTGTAATAATCATTGGTAGTTTTACTAGTCATAAGCTGGTATCACTTTTTGTATTTTTATTGTTGGCAACACTGCCATTTTCACTTCCTTTTTTTACGTTGTCATTGCGAACATTGTTCCTCATTTATTAATTTAAAATAATATAGAAATTTGCTATATTTTCAAATCAGCTTGTTTTATTTCCAACAATGCCTATTCTCTGTCACCAGGGCTCATGGAATCATTCTTTGATCTACACACGATGTGACAAAGATGATAAAAACTTAATGAGGTTATTTTAGCCTTTTGCATGAAAATTCCACGGCTAAAATTAATTACAATTGCATAAAGCTATCCCTTAAATTTTTTTAGGCAGTAATTAAATAAACCTTTGGTCAGAGGTGTCATCCTCACCACCTGTCCGGTGGTTGCGGGTGTGGCATCTGGCACGCGCGTTCGGCCTCCCGAGTTGCTACTTTCTCATCCCCTAACCATCCGAGATAGTAGCATTTGTAATACCTTTATCTCCATTATGGCAAAATCCCCCAATGATAGAAATCTTTGGTGAGGCCTGTGTCTTGCATGGATTTTATAATGATCATGAATTAAATTGTACTTCAATAAATAATCTCTTCCGCATTGTGCCGTGTGGTTCCCCGTAGAGTAGAGTAGGACCACTCCAAGTCTTCCCGTGGATGTTGTAGGAGTTGACTTAGGAGACACAAGCTCCCCCCCGATGGTTCCCATCTTGACGCGATGGGGGGGCTCTAGTAGCCGCGGTCTCGCCACCCGCGGTGAAGCTAAGAGGAACCGGGTTAACGCGCTCGAGAAGGGTCTGGGCAACCCACCTCGCGCCTGACGTAGAGGAAGACAACCTCTTTAAAAAATTACCGGAGGAGGCCCTCACTTTGAGTGGCCTGGCTGAGGGTGAAGGGGGTGTACTCTCCCTACACCTACAGTCGTAGTTGGGGTCGCGGGGGAATAGGAGTGCCGGTATTCCGGTGCGCCGCTCTCCCTGTCCTCCGCGACCAAGCGTGGCCGTGGCGCTTGACGCGGCATCGGTGGGGCCGCAGGGGAAGAGGAGTGTTGGTATGGCGATGCGCCGCTCTCCCTATCCTCTGCGGCCGATTTGGAGATGGCCTTGATCAGTCTCTGCTGCGCTGTGATCTGTGGTCCGAGGAGGCGGGACTTCGTTACTTGACAGATGGCTCTCGAGTTGGAGGAGCGTGCTCGGGTGTCAGGCACGACCTTCGGGGGCGGGTTGTCGCGGCCAGGGGCCTATGAGCCCTTGACCGCGATAGCCCGCCCGGTGTAGGTGGCCGCTCCGATCCCTCTGCTGTCACTTTGTGACTAAGAGGGAGTCGTGAGCGTGCCTTGGAGGGGTCGCTAAGCGCGACCGCCGCGCCGGGGCTGTGGAGCGAGAGTAGCACACGCCCCCGGCACATAGCGGCTCAGTAGTGACACCGTGGAGTTTAGTGGCCACACCACATAACCGCGCGTGGCTTCCCGTAGCCCGTGCGGTATCCGAAGGGATTCTCCAAGTTAAAAAAAAAAAACAGGAGACACAAGCTAAACAAAGCTTATAAACATCAAATCAACCCTTTTAACCCGTTTGGCCAGCGTGGAGAGTGTAGGCCAAATCTTCTGACTACTCTCGTTATAAAACTACAATATAGCTCTGGTAGTACAGAGAGGGTCGTGCTCCTGCAGTGCCTCCGTGGTCCAGTGGTTAAGGCGTTTGCCTAGTTGACCCGGGGGTCGTGGGTTCGATTCTCACGTTTAACTCATACTTTGTTAAGTTGTTTCCAGTTTGATTAGGACATTGCAGGCATGAATCCCCTGATTGTCTGATAAGAAAGATGATTCCGTGCTTCGGAAGGCACGTTAAGCCGGTGGTCCCGGCTGCCATTTGGTAGTCGTTAAAGGAACCACGTCAGAGGCCGAAAGGCGGTTCCGAAGAACTCTCAAACCAGGGTGTGCATGGTCGTCTGACCGTGTAACCTACACGAAATGATGATGACGAGTGGAATCTAGAAAAGGCTTGATAAAGATAAAAATAATCTCTAAAAGGTTACGCAGACTCGTCGATAATTTGTTAACTTGCATTAGTGAAATCGTGTAGGGCACATCAATCACACACAAATCGATCACAACTCTTAAAAAGGTGAAGGTGTTTCTCTCTTTCAACCCCTGTTGACATGACTTTGATTTATGATTTACTTACACAAAGGTTTATCGACCTCTTATTCAAGTGATTGGGGAATTAAATTTCGCTGCGAATTTATCTTAAAGTTTACAGACGTCTAAATAAAATCAAATAATAATAAACCAAAGTTTGTATATTATTTATTAAACGGAAATTATAGTAATCTAAAGCGTAATACTTGTAAGTGTATAAAAATACATAGAAAATAAGTCACTAAGCTGAAAGGGCAGTTAAATCGTCGGATACAAATTAAGTCATAAAAATAAAAAATATTGAGTTATTAATATATAAAAAATCTTCGAATGCTATTTTTTTTACCAAAGGTTAAACTTAAGTAAAAAGCCTTTACTAAAGGGAAATTTGATCTTCAAATGTACCATTAGTAAAAAGACTCGTACCTATCGAAGTAGGTAGCAGCGCGTAATGACGCGCATTTTTAAAAATGCGTGACCCTTGCCGCTGCCGTACAACTATAAAGTTTATCTTTAAATATTATCACACATCCCTAAAGCGAATGCCTTGTTATAAACTTATGGGCGTATCTTACATATATTCCGCAGTCTAATAAACACCAAAGAGAAGTCCATAATTTAATGCACGCTTCCACTCCACAAAGCGATTTAACGAACATGGTAACCAATATTCGCACAATCAAGAGGCTAAGGACTAATTAATTTAAGCGAACTCGCGCCACCCGATTGAAATCCATGGCGTAAACAGAATTAATTAAATAAATTATAAGGAACTGTCTGTTTGTTTACTAGGATTAGACGCAATTAGAATTATTTTAATATTAGCTGTTAATTAATTCTTTGATCTTTAGAATTCGGAGTTTAACGAAATTTAATAATTTAAGAGCAAATAGCTCACTGACGTATGAGATTTAAGGTTATTATATTAAATTGTTTACTGGTCTGGAAGAGGAATCAATTCCTTTGTTTAAAATGACACTAAAATTACTGTCAATGAATAATAAAGGTCCAATAAAAGTAACTAAACAAGTTTTTTAAAGAAAAAAGTCGTAGTTCATGATGTACAGCCTGACAGTCAGAGGTGTCAAATAGACTGACATCGAAGTCTCAGTAATTGGGTCCCATTTTAATTCCTTGGGCATGGGTCCCTAAAATAAACATCAACTCAATCAAATTAATTTAAGTAAGGTCATAGTAAACTATAATAAAATAACTTGATTAATATAAATGCTATGTCATAAAGAAATAACTTCGATGTTAATATGCTCCATACCTTTTCAGCATTTTTCGGAATGATTCGACTAAGAACCAGCAAAACGTTTAGTATGCCACTTCGCTTTTGATGAAACTAGTTCATAAATATGGTTAAAGGTACTCAAATAATAAAAGGTGTCCTACTTACATAAAATTGTCAATATTTAATCATACCATTCACAAAATATCGTTTTTTACTTGATCTTATTGGAAACTAGTTGAAAAAAAATCTGTACCAAAGCATAAAACATAAAACCTAGAATATGAATACGCTTGCAGGTTATTCAGCATTTTGCTTAATGAGTCCAACAGAGAACTAGCTAAATGTTCCCGTGAACCACTTCACTATTAATGAAACCCGTTCATGAATGTGATTCAAGGTAAAGAAATATAAAACTTGTCCTGCTTTATATTCTTTTGCAGTAAAGCGCTTGCAATGAATTACTGAAGCGAGTACGCGACCGCATTCGTTGCAAAAGCAGTTTATTCGTATGAAATCGCGTAGTGTTTTATGTATCACATGTTCGTATTTCAATTGAAAATGTTGTACTATTTTATTTTCGGTAAGACAGCCCTGTCAATGTTATTAACCACTGAGCGTGAATTGTGGTTTTAGTTTAAATCACAAATTCTCTGTTTGAATTAACCTTTTACTTCACTTTAAGCATATTATAAATAGGCAAAATAAAATAAAATTACTGTAATACTCTAAAGTAGGAGTAGGTTCTGTCCAACAAGACAATAAGCGTAGAGTTTGGGAACGCAGTTGCTCATGAATGTGATTCTAAATAATGAAATATAAAACTTGTTCTGCTTTATTTTCTTTTGCAGTAAAGGCGTTTGCAATGAATTACTAAAGCGAGTTCACGACCGCATTCGGTGCAATAGCAATTTATTTGTACGAAGTCGCGTAGAGTTTTGTATATCACATGCTCGTATTTTAATTGAAAATGTTGACCTATTTTTTATTTTCGGTAAAAGAGCCCCATCAAAAGTTATTAGCCACTAATGAGTTTGATAAAACTAGTTCATAAATGTGGACAAAGGTACACACATATAAAAGTTATCCTACCTAAATACTATTTCCAGCAAAATGTATGCTGCATCTATTTTATCATATCATACACAAAATTTAGGAAATCTTATTACACATAGTAAAGTAGTTGAAAAATGTTCAGTACCTAAGCATAAAACCTAGAATATGAATACACTTGCAGGTTATTCAGCATTAATGAGTCCAACAGAGAACTAGCTAAATGTTCCCGTGAACCACTTCACTATTAATGAAACCCGTTCGTGAATGTGATTCAAGGTAAAGAAATATAAAACTTGTCCTGCTTTATATTCTTTTGCAGTAAAGCGCTTGCAATGAATTACTGAAGCGAGTACGCGACCGCATTCATTGCAAAAGCAGTTTATTCGTATGAAATCGTAGTGTTTTATGTAACACATGTTCGTATTTCAATTAGAAAATATAGTGCTGTTTTTATTTTGGTAAGACAGCCATTTCAAAGTTATTAGCCACTAATGAGTGCGTGTAACGTGGTTTTAGAATAAATAACAAATTATCTGTTAGAATTGGCTACTTGACAAAAAAATTTTTCGTGTCGCTATGTAAAGACCAGCCAAAAATAAACACAATAGTGACCGAAATACATTTCTAAACAAAAAACTCTTTCAGATATAAAAGTTTTAAAGACACATATTTTTAGACGTGAAAACGCACTGCTGAAATGCCTACATTTTTGTGACGTCACAACTTTGTATTTTGTATGGGCGGCGTGAGAACTTTGTTTGGTAGCTATACGAAATATTAAGTTTGTGGTAATGGTTTCATAATAAAAGTTGCTTTAAATTTAGCGGACTACAATACAGTATAATTGTAATTTAAGATTTTCATACTTTTGAAAATGGTCCTATTCACCCAACTTTAAAGAAGCTTTAAGAACACTTAACGAATTGATATCAAATTAAAAGTGTTTTTTATAGTGTTTTTAGGTAGAAATTAGTATCATCGTAAACAAATTTTATGTAATCTTAACATTAGGCAAATACCGAATTAACCTTTTACTTGACTTTGGGCATAGGTACACTGAATAAATTAAGATTATCTTAATTCCAATATAGACTCAGTCCAAAAATAATTTAGACGTAGGATTTAGGAGCGCTGTTGTTTCTATAATAGAATTGTCTCTACAGATATGTAAGGTGCCTCAGATCTTAACCTTTTTTTACCAGGATTTTATACAAAAACTACATGAAAACAACATCCAAGAGATATAGTATAAAACTAGATGATGCCCGCATCTTCGTTCGCGTAAACTTTATGATTTTGGCGTATTCATATACCTTAATAGGAACGAATGTCGATACATAAGAAAATACTTGTAGCAGAGTATAATTAATAAATTTAATATTAACGAATTATGCAAAAACAAACTTTATATATTATGTTGGAACTATCCTTAGTTTTTTGGTATCAATATGCCGCGTTCACATAACCAAGAATTTGCCGGGTTTGTGATGCTCTAAAACACTAATTATTTTTTAATAAGGAGTTCATCTCGTCTGCCCTAGTGCTGGGCCCTACTTTTAGCTGGAAGATCACATGTTCTAACTCTTCCATTTTTATACCTCAACAAAAAAATACTAATCGGGCTGAACAACTTTTGCTACAGCGTCAATTGTATATGTCTTATAGTTTACCTGGACCACTACGGTTCTGCGTCAGGTGTTCTAAATCTTAAATTTAAATACCTTAACCAAAAATGCTCATCAGGTTGAGTAACTTTTGCTAAGGCGTCATTTTTATATTTCTTATAATTCACCTGGACCATTATGGTTCTGCATGAGGTGTTCCAAATCTTAGATTTTTTTAAACCTCAACTAAAATGCTCATCAGGCTTAACAACTTTTGCTAACGCTCCACTTTTATATTTCTTATAATTCAGCTGGACCATTATGGTGCTGCATCAAGTGTTCCATTTTCCAAAATAATTTCTACCCTATATGTTGCCCAAGCTTAATAGCTATATAGCCAAAAAGTTTCATTCGAATCCGTCCAATACTTCCGGAGATAATCGTGATCATACACACAGAAAGACAGACAGACAAGAAATAATAAAAAAAATTTTGCTTTCTGTTATACTTTTTAAGTGTCCCTCTATCCATTTCAGTCAAAAATACTAAATTTACAGACAAAATATTTTTACTGATTTATTATATGTATAGATTATAAAAACACACACGTCATAATTGACTTGTTAAGGAAAAACTGTACGTCTTTCTCTTCTTACACAGTGTCTAGTGGAAAAACAAAAGTTTGCTTTGCTTTGTAAACAGGTACCAAATATATATTATTTATATATTATTACATAAAAATGCTAGTCACAATGTAAATTTTGAAAACAACTGGTTTAATACAACAAGCAACAGTGATATATACACAGAATAAAAGCTACTGTTAGTCTGGCAAAACTAAATTTCCTCGCTAAAAATACAAGCGGAAGTCGGATGTGACGCGGCGCTTCAGGTAAATTGCACGCGGATGAAATGTGATCCCGAGAATTGTGAGACGTAACCCTAACCGCTTGGATCCGGACGATGGATGCAGGGATTGAAAGCAGCGGTGATAAGATAAGGCTGTTATATAAAAGAGCTATTTAGTAATTTTTTTTTATACTTTAAAGTGACCAACAGGTGTGTTGTCTAGTGCAAGAGATATAAATATGATTAAATAAATAAATAAGTGCAAATCACACAAATTAAGCTGGCCCCACGGTAAATTGCAAATTTATGTCGTAAGATACTCTGTTAAAGATACTCAAAAGATTGCTTCTAAAATTTAAACAAAATACATATCATTTGTTGATAGATGGAAAATGCTACTTACAATGTCCATTTATAACAAATGGTATAATAAAACTAGGAACAGAGATATGTGTACAAAATAAAAGGTACTGTTAGTCCGACAAAACTAAATTTTCTCGCTAAAAATACAAGCGGAAGTCGGAAGTGAGGCGGCGCTTCAGGCAAATTGCACGCGGCTGAAATGTGATCCCGGGAATTGTGAGACGTAACCCTAACCGCTTGGATCCGGACGATGGATGCAGGGATTGAAAGCAGCTGTGATAAGGTTAGGGTAATAAAGTTTAGGTGATATTATAGATCTATATTTTATAATAGATACCTATATACATACGTAGATAAACATCCTGAGCCCAGGCCAATCCCAATCCCAACTAATATTATAAATGCGAAAGCGACTTTGTTTGTTTGTTACGCTTTCACGCCCTATCTACTGTATCGATCATCATGAAATTTGGAATACACATAGGTTAGGGTACTGAGAAGGACATAGGCTATATATCACGCGGGCGAAGCCGCGGGTAACAGCTAGTCTGATATAAATGATGAAATAACTAATCTCCGAAACGTCCTAATTGAGTTGGGAAGTAAAATTATTTTTTCGTCATTAAAAAGAAAACTATACATTCGGAAGTTAAAAAGAAAACTATCAGAGCTGAGTACTAAGTACAAACTAAAAAGTTATAGGCAACCAACTTATAAATTGTACTCCAAAATTTCATAAAATTTCATAGAATTTACATTGTAAGATGTTTTTGGTCGTTAAACTGTGAGGTGCGAATGTAAACAGTGTGAACTCAAAGTTCTCATTCGCAACTACGGAACCCTAGACTGCGCGTGGCCCGACACGCACTTGGCCGGGTTTTTTTTTTGCCCACTGGCCACTAAGGCAGTATTTTTATACAATGGTATACCCATCCATTTTTGCTGCAATCATGATCTCAAAACATTTGTTTTATCGTTTCTCTCTTCACAATTTAAACCGTTGACATTGGCTAGATTCTTTTAAAGGCCGCTGCATAGTGGTCAAAAAGCGTCGTCACTAAGCTAAGTGGAGCTTTGAGAGAACACGTGTTAACCACTACAGCAAAGACCGTGTTTTTTCCGTTTTTCCTCTAAAAGCTTTTACACAGGAACTGCAGCTTCAATTAAAACTCCTCTTTTTAATTTGCCTTAATAAACGGAGTTGATTGTTCAATCGTGGTATTTTAGAATATGACTTTTGTTCCCCGCGGCTACAAAGTAAAATAAACTTTAGCGCTCTACTTGCAAAACTGAAACTCGCTTAATGTGTGCTCCCAAGTACTAAGTTGAGGAGTAACTCAGTTTCAGTGTATAGAACGAATGAGAATAAGTTAATGTAGAGAAAGTTTTTATCGCAACGCATCGGAGTTTGCACTGAGGGGTATCTTTCAACCCCATTACGTGTGCTAATTTCATTTCACTGGGTGTAAAGTTTGGAACTCGGAAGAGTGTTTGTAGAGTAGCCTTTTTGTTATATTACATAGCTTTTTCCGACTTATAGAGTGTTTAGAGCTTTTTTCACTATTTTTTTCCTTTCCTATTAAGAAATATATTAAAATATGACAAAAAAACTATTTAAAAATCCACAGGATCTGACCGTGCGGCGTAGTGCCTAGAAGGCTGGCTGCCTAACACTAACTAGATAGCAATAGTTATATGCCGTGCAAAAAAGCAGCCGGTTATTTTGGCATCAGCAGCAGCAAAGAGTCTTGAAGATATTTCTTTCAGGAAACGTCTCATACCAGCAAAACCCAAATTGCATAAACGTGTAGTCCCTTAAGCGATGCATGCTTGCACCATTGACATCAGCAACCTCAGAAGCTGACCCCACTCCCTAGACTAATCCTCTGAGGTGGATGGCGACAAAGTTTTTATGCATGTAGCGTCCAAAACTTTGTTCCTTAATTTTATTACCTACCGAAATGAATTTAAATACTATGGAAATTTCATTTGGCGATAAATATGAATAATTGTTGAAAGTATGTAGACTTATAAAAGCAGTTAGGATCACTACTGTTACTAGAACTTGAGAAGGAATCTATTTATCAAATTGTATAAATATTTTGTTGGATCGTTAGATTTTACTAGATTATTAGCTAGTGCTCATACTGCTTTACTCATCATCATTAGGTTTTTGGAGTCTTCACTGCAGGAGCATGACCTTCTCTATACTACATACTTTTTTAAATTCGTCAGGTCTTTGTTAGTCTCCATTGCAGGAGCACGATACTCTCTGTACCACCAGGGCTACACATTAGCCAGAGCAGTCAGAGGATTTGGCCTACACTCTCCATGCTGGCCAGAAAGGTTGGAGAGGTCTCTTTGATGTTTATAAGCTTTGTTTAGCGTGTGTTTCCTAATACACTTTCTATGACATCCACGATAAGACTTGGAGTGGGTCCCATTCTACTCTGCCGCGAACTACACGGCGACACTACTACATACTTACAAGCTTATTCTTACTATGAGTATTAATTTGACACATGATTTTTTATAAGCTATCCATACTGTAGTGCTTATTAAGACACGTCTTATGAGCTGAAAATTATGACTTAAGTAAACTTCTTTACTAAAGAAATTCCAATGATCACACATTCTGACTAACTTTATTATTATCTCTATTAAGCCAGCTATAATGCACTAATGATCTTTTTCAGATTGACCTGGGTCTTGGATGTTTATCTATATATGTATATTTTATAAAATATAGTATCGTTAAGGTAGTATCCCATAACACAAGTCTTACTAAAGAACTTACTTTGGGGCTAGCTCAATCTGTGTGATTTGTCCGTATATATATATATATATATATATTTATTTATAACATAGGATTTTCACCTCATTTATTTATGGACGCATTTCAACTCTATCGTATAAGGACTTAAAAATTGTGTTGCAAGATTTTAACCTCACATACAGAGTACCATGGCAAGTTCATTAAAAGCTGGTAAAAAGCTAGCCCAGTATGTCCCCCGCCCGTAGCTTGTCACTTTTGAAATGTACAAAAGCTTATCAAAAATCATTTAACATGTTTTTAGTTATCTTCTTTGCTAAAACACCTTTCATTTTCAATAAACAAAGCTACGAAATTCACAGAAAGCAACTTAAAGTGGAGTGGAATTAAAACCTCATCCTGGAGAAAATTAAACCGCGAATAGTTAATGGATCTTAACTCGATTTCAAAACGCTAACTTTGTCGAAAGCGAGTCGTTGCCTTCAATAAGATTCGGGCAAGTTTGGGAAATTCACTTCCTTTTAAAATGGCTGCCATTTAACCGTCTAAAGCCCGACTTAAAAGTATTTTAGTCTTGGACATTGCCTTGTATTAAAAATATTGTGTTGTTATTGAAAAACTCTAAGTTTGCGTAGAAGAAGTTATAATTAACATTTTGATATATTACACAAATTTTGAATAAGTATTATTAGATTATCAATAATAATTTGATTTTGAAAATGTTAAGCAAAATCCATGTTTAGTGATTATAAAAATACCAGTTGTACTATAACGTCGTCTTTCTTGCTTTTTCAGGAGTTTTTGGATTATGGGCCCTACGACATGTACGAGGTATACAGAATGTTAATTGACCCTCGATATTCTCTTACAGGGGTGACTCAGACCGTCAATATGAATAACTTATCTTACGGGACCAATGTTAGGAACTCGATTTTTTTTTACTTTTCTATACTTAATGGCAAAATAGTTTTGTATGAAAATGTTAAATGTTTTTTAAGTTCCCGGCAATGATCCCAAAGTAAAAATGGTTCATATGGGCGGGCTGAGTCACACCTTAAAGGTAATATTGAGGGTCAATTTAAACGCTGTATACGGGGTATTCGCCATATCAAGAACGTGATGTTCACGTTGTATACCGGGTATTTGTCATATCAAAGAAGCGATGGATGGTTTCCTGAGCCTTATAATAAGATAATGTTTATAAATACAGTTTTTTTGTATTATTTAGAATTGAAACATAATGTAGATGACACAAGGCCTGGTTACTGAGAACGCAGATTAGTTACATACCCACGATAAGGTCGCAAGCAGCACTAAAGTTCGCTCACGAAAAAGAAATTTAAGAAGAGGAGATAAAAGTAGAATAAGTTGGCAAAACATTACCACTTTGCAATTCTCGGGAAGCACACGATTTTGACAGAAGTACGCTTGTCCCTTCGACACGTCTTCCCTTCACGCCGAGCGTGACCTTGAAATTTAAACATCAAACTAGGGACTGACAGAATATTTGGCGATTTTTATCGATTCGAATGTTTAAAATGAAAATTTAATACATTGAACAACGTTTTCTCATCCCATACTAATGTTTATAGCTTATTAGATGAATTTCAATAAAAACAAAATAACAGAGATGAATATACATCAAGGAATCTGAGACTGAATACATACGGATTCTATGCATCAACCCTTAAATGTTATAAAATCTATGGTATCGTAGTTTTGACATTTGTCAATTTTCAATCGGCATTCTCGTGCAGTGTTTCAGCGATCACTTCACCCAGGAACAAGAAATTTATCTGTCAAATGAAAAGTTACTTTTTAGCTACGGAAACTTGGATGATATCGCTGTTGTCTTTAAAACAGGGTTCGATTCCCGTAGCAAATAAAAATATAAACGATATTTTTCACGTAGCCCTGCATCTTGGACGTTTCCTATATTAAAATTAAAATTTATTTTAGATTACATCCAAGGTGGTGGGAATCGATGGAAGGAAGAAAAAAGATTGATAGGTGTACCTACTTGTTTGTAATGGAAAAACTCAACAAAGTACTAAACCGATTAAATAAATTTAAATGTACTATGTTTTATATACAATGTTGGACAACTGTGTCGGAACCTTAAAGGGGTGACCATCAATATGAACAACTTTTTCTATGGGACTGAAGCTCAAAATTAGAAAACAAAACTACTCAGCCGGCCGGGCAATATTGTATGACAATTTTGCAGGTTGTTTTTTGGTATATTTAGATTTAGTCCCATAGGAAAGTTGTTTATACTTATTGACAGGCTGAGTCGCCACTTTAAGGCTTTGACACAGCTGACGGGACATATTATATACTAGTAAGTTTTTAGTTCTGTAGGAAGATATCTAAAGTAGTAAAAATGCGCCAACAGATGCGCATAAGTAAAAGAACTTTACCATCTCATAGAAACACATCTCGTTTCATATAGGAAACATAAATAATACATAAATATATAGGGTCATACTTATCACACAACTTATCCTTGGGGGAGGCCTATATCCAGCAGTGGACTTCTTGTGGCCGAGATGATGATGATATCACACAATTTGATAGAAAGTTGTGAACGTTTGTTCGGTATAGGAAAGATACTGGGATTGGGCAGTTACGTGGATTTCGCAGATTCTGGAATTGGACGGATTCGTGGACTCGGCAGATTCTATGATTCGGATTTAGGATTTATTCGGATTACCTATACGACATAAAATGAACAGTTGAGCTCAAAAAGATGTTATACCTATCTGACTAATATAAATTTGTAAGTAAAAGTTTGTGACGTGTGTTTGGATGTTTATTTCTCAATCACGCTCCAAATACTAAGAAGTCGTAGGATACTAACTTAACGGTACTATATCATCATCAATATCAATACATATAATAAAATCGTAAGTGGGTCGTGTCTGTACATGGAAGATAAATAAGAAAAACTATTTTCAGCGGACCCTAATAACGCAATAAAACCCAAATCGACCATTTTTAGAATTTTTGTCTGTTTGTCGGTTTGTCTGTTTGTCTATGAGTTTGTGCACGATTATCTCAGAAACGGTTTGACCGATTTGCATGCGGTTTTCAGAAATGCATTATACCAAACTTCATACATTCTTTTCGCTTTAATATATCTCAATCGGTTTACAAATAAAAAAGTAACATCAATTTAAAGAATTTAAAGAAGCTAATCTAAGAAACGGGTCGATCGATTTGCATGCGGTTTTCAGCAATGTGTTATGGTTAGCTTCACTAAATATGTAGACTTTATCTTATCTCAATCGGTTTATTAACTAAAAAGTAACATCAATTTTAAGAATACGTAACGTAAGTTTGTATAACGGTTAATTTGGCAAACCATCACTAGATGGCGCTGTGCTAAATTTAAAACGCGCTAACGTTGTTTTTTTGCTAGGAACACCCAACGCGTGGTTGGTGCTCAGTGTCTGCAACTTTCATAACCCTTGCTACTCCTGGGGGGCCCGAAAGTATGGGACTTTAATCAGGTTTTACGAAAAAACTACGTTAAGAATGCCGTTTTTGGGTATTCTATAATGTATTGATAAATTATCTACTGTTTGAATGACGAAAAAAATTTTTTTTAAACCTATGGTTTGAGTATAATTTAAACTCTCTCTATGACTTATTGTTATTGAGTTATAGTTTGTCAAATCCGATTCAGACGGTAATGTCCCTTTCGCAACCATGTCAATTTTTACCATATTTGGCACAATTTGGGGTAGTTTTGCTTTCCAGGCCCGTACCAATGAAACTAATCCTACAGGAAAGTTGAAATAAAATAAAAGAAAGAAAACTATCTATGCTTTCAAATGAGTGTTATTTTATCTCTCTAAGTTTTTAACAGTAGAGAAACAGACTCTCAAAAATGGTTCTCTCGACCGAAGTATGAAAAGTAGTTAGTTTTTTATTTTGTTGTTGTAAAGAACTAATTTAAAATTGCTTTAATCCAAATGGAGACTATCCAGCCCAAATCTTACATCAAATTTTTCTCTTCGGTTGAAAGGACCCATTTTCGACAGTTTGTTTGTAGACCGTTTGGAAAATAAATAGTACAGAAAAAAGTCCACATACAATGAAATATATATTTGTTAGTCATTACAAATTCCACCAACAATTAGGTACCTACTATTTTAGTTCACAATTTTCTATTAACGAGTCCCAGTATTGACCTCTTTACTTTTGCGCTTGTTTTAATCCGCAATATTTTGTCACTTAAACAAAAAAAAAAACAGATTTTCACGTCATTTCCACACGTCTTTAGCTACGATGACCATTTTGTAGTCAATATAATTTTTGTATTATATTTAAATCTGGTAGTTTGCACACCCCCTAACACCAGCAATGAGCCCTCATTGCTTATTATTATGCGGTGATTCAGGCCTGTAACGCCAACACTCCACTATTAATGTATTTACGAACAAAATCGACTTGATTTGTGATATTCGTAGGTGATGAGCGATAATCATCAGCCAAATACAACAGCAGCATCCAGGGTGTCTTCAACAACAAAAAATATAATATGTAGCCTTATTACTATAACAATTTTGTTAATGTGTTATTATAATCATAGAAGACCTCAGAAAATGTAATAATTTAAGTTGAACACCGTTTTATAGAACTTAATTCGAACTAACAACTGAGATTAACAACGTCATATTGACAGCTTGCAATGTGACAGATTTTTTATTAGCATGCAAAATTGTTCTTTCCAACTTTATTTTCAACCAAATAGTCCAGATGCAAAATTGCGGATAGTAGGAAAAAATGCTATAAAATTTTGGTCAAAATTAAAGATCGACATCAGTTCAGTGTTTGTGTAATATATGTATGTTTGTTTGTTCTTTCAACTGTATCTTCTAAACTAACTAAGATGCGTAGTTATAGCACAGACAATTTTTTTTTGCTTATAATAAAAATATATATACTATGTACTTACTACTTACTTACTATTCTAATATTTGTGCGTAATAGACAATGCTGCATTACGCCATATTCAAAAATAAAATCTCAGATTTTTGAAATATATTTTATTTTGTATCAAATGAAAGGTGTAGCGTGTCCTATCGAACCTCAGCGGTGATATTGGGCACATTGACACTAAAAGGAAAAAGAAGACGTCTTTTTGTCAGTTTAATGTCTTCGGTGAAAATTATTGAATGGTATCTGGAAATATTTTGTGTCGTGCTTATTTTTTTAGCTTTGTAATTACTATTAAAGAATTTAACGTTTGTTAAAAAGGTATTTTTATCTAGGTTAATTACAAAATATATAATTGATATACTTAAGTCGTCAACGGGCACTAATCCAGACATAATAGATTATTTTTTTGTTAGAACGTCTAGAACGTTCTAACAATAAAAATTCTGTAACGTTAGAACCGCAGGGGCTATGCGTCTACCGTCCGTCAATGCGTATCATACCACCATTCTTCAGTGAAACTTAAAAATGTGAATAGAATCCTATCCTACTAATATTATAACTGCGAAAGTTTGTATGTTTGGACATTTGCTACTCAATCACGTTGAAACTGCTGAACGGAGAAGCACGATTTTTTTTTACATAGATAGGTTATTATATTTTTTTTATTTATTTGCACATTTTTGTGTCGATATTGCCTGGCCTATCTAGTCGGCTTTTAAGTTTTAAATTTCAATTATATATTTTGTAAGCAAACCTCATTTTTATTAGAAAAAGATAAAAAAATAAAAAGTGATTCCAATGTCAATTGAACAAGTCATAAAAATTATATCAAAGATTTTATTGCATAAAATATTGTACACATTTAATTCATTGTTGAACATATTAAATATTTATTAACATAATAATGGAACAGTACACCTGAATGTGTGTGTATCAATATCTAGGTTAATCCAAAGAACAACAGTACAAAACCTGTGTGTACCTGATGGTTACTGACTACTAAGCATGATTCGTTCATGCTTCGTTCAAGCTTTGTCGTATTTTTCCTAGATCCATGGTTGTAGTGCAGAAGGTGCTAAAGTACATAATTAAATCTGGTGTTAATGTAGATATTTTTTGCTGTCTTTCAGATTGCTACAGAATCGTGTGGTTTAAAAATAAAATAAATGTCCTATGTGGGTGCGAACAGTATAAAATGTTAGTTGCTCTTCAGCAAATAAGGGCTGAGAATGGACGGTATCAATTTAGTTCATAAATTTGCGTAATTAATGATTTTTTTCAGTTTTATTTTAAACAAATTGTTCTTAAATGTAAAATAAAGATACAATATCGCTTTACGATACGAATTGTTTTATTTCGCTTTTAATAAAAGCTCAAGCACAGAAATTTACTTATTAGTACAGTATGCCGACCGACAGAATCCCCTCCGAAGTGTACCAAAAAGTACATCTGGTAGAACAAGTGATACAATCCTTACATGTAAGAGGAGAAATCATTATAGCCTTATGAATTAGAGGATGGGTTAGGCACCTATTTAAATTCATGTGAATTCATGGGAAGTAACTTACTTAAAAAAACTGTACCTATTAACAGGTAGGCACAGCAAAAAGTGATAACCTATATTTAATAATTAGGAATGCAGAAATACTTACAAAGAGATACTACCATTTACCAACAGGTATTACATGATAAGTAAGCAAAAAAAGTGTGATTTAATCCCATGAATACATTTTCTCTATCTTTGAGATCTAGTTAAACTAAACCGGAAACAATCGACATTTTTTTTCCAAAACAAGCCCCATCCTTAATCCCACTTCACTTCCCCTGACCTTGAAAGTGCACCAGAATACCAAATCAACAACTGTCATTGCATGTCAAGGTCAGGGTCAACCTTGTGCGAAGTGGCGGGGAAGTGGAGTGATGAGATATTTGACAATTAATCAATTAAGCCTTAACCAAACCACAGCGGGTACGTTATAGGCGTCCAGGTAAACGCCCGATAAATACTCTCATTAATTTGTTCTACATGTTTTCATCCAAACGGTCAACTTGCATAATCCATGTTCCATTGTAACATCAGAACATGATGACACACTTGCTATCATGTAAAACAGGGTACATAATAGCCTGCTGAAGTTTTTGTTACAAAACCAATTTGTACTAAATTATCTAATAGAGAACATTATATAGATAATTGATTTTGAAAAATCCAGTTCCTAGTTTTGGCCCATCTAAAATGCTGTTCTAATTCATATGCTGAGTCATCCCTTCAAGAGAATGCCTACAGTATCATCAACAAATGGTGGCACTATAAGCAACTTTGAATTGGCTGCGGATGTGATTGATCGCTTTTATGTCCTCGGTTTGCACACTTCAGTGTGGGTAGGTTTTTAATACTGTCTAAATTTCAAGGGCATTGCCAGCTTTTGAGCAATAGGGGGGCAGAAACTCATAGATGGCCGGAGTTTAAAAGCCCAGGTGGCAGAAGCGAGATTTTTTTCCATATGTTTAAGGGTGGTTAAAATTAGTGCTACACTGAAAGGGAAAAATAGAGAATAGAAGTAGATCAATGACTTCCTACCTAGGTGTAAGAATCGAACTTACATTTCGAGCTGAATATGTTGACATGACCAACCACACCCGTACCAATCAAAAATAATAAATTAAGTATTAATTTTTATTGTGTTTCCACGAAAGATCAATGTTGCTGACTGTTATATTATGACAGTCGGCAAGTATGCTTAGTGGAACTCAAGATCACTGAATAAAGATTTTTATACTATTTTTTAATTCTATTCTTACCGACCATAGAAATTAAAGTCAAATCATTATTCAAAATCATAGGTTTCTTCCTTGATTAAATTGAATGACCCAAATTTATTATAACGAGACTTTATCTGTAAAAATTACGAGTAAAAAAAGTTCTTAACTTTTTATTTAGTTTATTGTTATTAAAAGCAGAACAATTTATAGCAAAAAAACAAAGTGTGTCACCCTTAAATGGAAGACACCGTCACCGATCGCCCCCTCTAGTTACGCCACTGGATTGATCTTTTGACGTTTGACAGAATTTCACGAGAATACCAAATTGAAAAATGACATAAAATCAGCGCTGTTTTCAGCGCTGATTTTATGACATTTACGCCCGAGAATTGCACCAGAAAAGCAAGATCTATTTTCAACAAAAATTCATAAGCGCTAATATTTAACAACATAAGCACACTATGAATGGAATGGGTATCAACTTATATTTATGTGTCAGGGAGCGGGGTCACCACGCCGGAATATATTTACAATAATTCTTATTTAAGTAGAATTTATGCAACAGGAGAAGGCACACTCCACAAGAGCTACAGTTGAATTATTCTGCCACGAAATATTGTTATTTTAGTCTTTCGTATCATAACCTAAAGGAGACAAACACTACATTTTCCTTGCTTGGTATAGTTCAGACGAATAAGATTGGATTAATAAATTTAAATATACTTTAGAGTTAAAAGCAGGGATTGAATAACCGAAAAAATACGGTTAAATCGGTAAGCGGTATAACGTCATACCTTTATATTTCGATACCTTAGTATAATAGTACCTTCAAATGACCATACCATAAAGAAACGGTACCTGTACGATTTTGGTACTGTAATATTGCGGTATCGTTATTTTTTTCGATATTGGAATTATGAAAAAAGGTTTTCATTGAATTTTACCGCCGAGGATCCGCCTCAATGTTCTTCGTCGCATAATTTTTTCGGTACTGAAAATACTCGTATTTCAGTTAAGGTACCAGTAATTATAAAGGTATCGATACATAACGATATCGTAAATGTATAAATACCATTATTTATATTTACCTATATCACAACCGTAATTGTCAACCAATTTGGTTCTACCTTTAAATCTTAGGTGTATCGTAATTTTATACCGGTACCATACACTTATACCTTTACCGTTTTCAACCCCTGGTTAAAAGGCCTAATGGCAACATATGACAATTTACCTGAAGATTTTCGTTCAGTTATTTGTTCAGTTCGCATGAAGTCGTTAGGTTAAGTTACATACAAAATACTGCAACATTCTGTGAAGATCACGTCAAAGAAACGGAAATAATAGGCAGGCCATCCAAGGTAGGGTCAGATAATCAGCCAACTTGTATGGAGAGACAAGTTTTTTTTTTATATATTTGCTCTATTTTGGTTCGTTTAACTGCCATACAAGCTCACTGAACATTTTTTGCCTGAATGGCAAAAATGACTCATAAGTGAGTTCAATCAACCATCTCATTTGAACTTAAAGTAAATATTCATTAAAAGTACTGCTTTGATATTAACTTAAGCTTTAACAAGCCTGGCTGCACATTTTTCTTTGACACTGTCATGTCATTATCGTTAAAAGTGAAAATCATCGTGTAATTTAGTCCTAATTTAGCCTACAGCCATTAATGCCTTGATCACGAAAGTAATTAGAACAAAAACGATTTAAGAGAAGCCAATAGTAATATATTGCCAGCCTTTTTTTAGCTCAAAGGCCTTTATTTTTTTGTTGGCAAAGGTAATCTCTCTGATGAGATATCTAACAAATTATAATTAAACCTAAACAAAGCTGTTGAACTAAAGGGCAAGGTAAGATTTCTAATTATCGCGTACATTCAGCTTTGTTTGACTTACAACTTTGTCTGTACCTACAAATTATAGTGAATAGGCCGATTTAGACGATTGGAAAGATTAGTAGCTGTATCATCGCCTACTCTCCTTCTTAGTAGGCAATGGCGCGTGAAAAAGGTACCCTCTTTTTTATTTTTATTTTATTTATATATTTCTGATCCTTCTTTAGTGCTAGCAATTTTCGCGCGACTTCATCCGCGTAAATGGACGGTAAAGGGTCACATAGGCTATTTTATGTTACTCACATATAAATGAGCTTTCAATAAGGGAAAGTATTTTGAAAATTGGTACTTACTCAATGCAAACATACAATTTAAGGCCAAAATAAAATTACTAATTTTCTCATACATACAGCTTTGTTTGCCCTACAACTTTGTCTGCACCTACAAATTATAGTGCATAAGTTGATTTAGATGTACTGGGAAAGGTTGGTGGCGGTATTGCCTACTCACTTTCTTAGTAGGTGCCTAATGGCGCGTGAAGAGGGTAACGTATGAAGTGTTTAGCGTAAACGAATAACTACGAATGCCTCCGTTCCGAACTTCTGGCAGATAATTATATTCGTAAAAGACAGACAGATAGACAACTGTATCTTTTTGGTTCTTTATTACTGGAACTGAAGAAGAAACATATTATTGTTACTTAGGTATGTCATATTATTTGTCATAGCTACTCGTATGCTTAAATACAATTCATTTTAAAACCTAAAGCAACTCAAACACGAATTAGTTACGGTGATCCGATATAAACTTTCAATTCCAACCTTCCACTCCAGTATATCAGGTTGTTAATACTAAATCATTGTGTTGTGAACTATCTATCTAACAACTAATAAATATTTAAGGGTTTTTAAAGGTACTAACCTAACTACATCCAAATGCCAATTTTCACAATGATTGTAGTAAAAACCTATTAGTGGATAAAATACGTCAATAAGTTATCTTACCTTCTAACATACAATACGTATCGACCCAATAAAACAATTTAATTAATGAAATAAGATTGCATTTGTTATTTGACTTTATCTTAATGCAGCATTTACAGAGATTATTAAATTTTGACTCACATAAATTTTATAATCGGGCCAGTTTTTATTTAAAAGCCTCACAGTTTTGAGCTCTCGCCTGGCTAACGTGGAGAGTGTAGGCAAATCCTTTGTCTACTTTGGCTAATATAAGACTTTGGTAGTACAAAAAGTGTCGTGCTCCTGCAGTGGAGACAAACAAAGACCTGATGATGATGAAGTCGCGAGAAACCGCTTTCAATTATAAGGTACTGAAACAACACAACCCTAGCTCCACTTCTGCTAAGTTTTGGTTTTGGTTTCCCGCGACAAGTGCACAGCGCCCGCAAGACTACAGAGCTTTTGAAAGTTCCTAACAGAGCTCGACGGAACTTTAGCCATGAGACTTTGTTCAAAACGTGACTAATTAGCTTTTACTGGAAAATTTCAGTCAATTTGTATTCAATAAATTAATAAAATTAACTACAGAATGTTGTATGGATATATTTTTGATCATAATCTTCTTACTACTTGCTTCTTTAAGTGTTTACCCGACTGTCCTTCCCAGAAGGAGGGAAAAGTTTTTCGCGCATTTGTATGTATCATCATCATCATCATCAGGTCTTTCCAGTCTCCACTGCAGGAGCACGACCCTCTCTGTACTACCAGAGTCATATACTAGCCTGAGTATTCAGAGGATTTAGCCTACACTACGTGATAGTATGTATACATATATACATACTATCACGTCTTTTTCCTTTTCGGGGTAAGTAGAGTCCAGGTCTTCAAAACCTAAAGGATATTAAATGCAAAATCGGGAATTAACGCGAAACATACCGTTTTTCTTCAGACGTTTCAGCCGGGTTACACCGACTGTAGTCACTTAGATACTTAAGGGGTACATGTATGAATAATTACATACACATTATTCACTGCTATGCCTATTTTCTAAAAGCATTACCATAGCACATGGAAAAAAAACGTATGCTATGAAAGTATACATTTTTATAGGTAAAATTTTGTCCTGCTGGTTATTTCTTTCAAACGAGAAAATAAGTCAATAGTTAACTAAAAAGTGCCTTTTGAATTCCAATATGCCAGTGTTAACAGGTGCTGTATACGATGTCGCCTACAGCGCAGCGGAATCCAATCAGTGAGGTCAACAGAAGCACCAGCGGGAAGGTTAAACAAGCCACCCTGATTTATGTAAGTCTCGATCACGAAATAAGAAGAGTATAGATGTGTCGTCATCGTCAAATATTCGTTCTTCTAGCAATTACACACAGAGAATGCGTTAGATTAGGGATTAGAGAATCTGAAGGTTAGAGCAATGCCAATATAACCCAAAAAAAAATTAAGGGTTTGGTCTGGTTAATATAGACAAGAATCCTGATTAGTGCTGATTCCTAGCCTAGGTTTGATAGTCAAGGCTAGGAATCAGCATGTATCAAATGATGTGAATGATGTATATATGGATGAATATCTTTACCTCTTTATTTACCTTTTTTTCACGGTTATGCCTATTTTCTGAAGGTATTTCCATAGCACAAGAAAAAAACGTATTGCCTTTTGAGTTTGGATGCCAATTTATACAGTTACTGTATACGCTGTCGCCAACAGCGCAGCGGAATCTAATCAGTGAGGTCAACAGAAGCACCAGCGGGAAGGTTAAACAAGCCACCCTGATTTATGTAAGTCTCGATCACGAAATAAAGAGAGTATAGATGTGTCGTGTAGGGCAAATATGCATCCTTTTAGCAATTACGCACAGATAATACGTTTGATTTGGCGGGAAATCGTGCGGAAAGCTGTGTCCGCCTCTACCATCGACGTGGACGTCTCAATGTGACCACGACCGCTCTGTCAAGAGCGAAACGACAAAGAAGAAGAAGAATACGTTTGATTAGAGATTAGAGAATCTGATGGTATGAGAAACTCCAATATGACGTGATAAACGTTTTAATTTGTAGTCTGGTAAATAGAGGTAAGTGCTGATTCTTAGCCTTAGGTTATCATTAATAAATGCTTTACAATAATCTAGTTACACTCAAAATCAATACGTAATGCAAATTGCAAACTTTCCCCAGATTTTTTACTTCAATTCCTGTTGAGCGTTTCTACTGCTTCTTAGAAGATTTGACGTTATTTTAGTTTTTTGCGCTTGCGCTTGCGCTGTGGATGGCAAGAATAATCATTAATCATAGGTATGCATAATATTCACAGACAAATAATATTCAATTAAAACTGATATGAAAACTGATTTTATTTTGTAAAGTGAAAAGGGAGTCCAGTCGGTCGTTATACGTGTTATTTAGACAAACTTGAGTTAAATTCGCTCAAAAATATATATTTAAAACATATTTTTAATGGTTTAAAAATACATAATATATATTATCACGTCTTTATCCCTCGCGGGGTAGATAGAGTACAAGGTTACGATTAGCGTGTTGGTTTTAAAAATAACAAAGTTAAATTTTAAGTTCTTCTGATCTATCTTTATTCGCGATGTAAGTATGCAAATGTACGTTAATTCTAATTCGAGAAAGCAGCGTCTTCGTTCCCCGAGTTTTGTTTATTCATTATTTTTTAACAGCATTTCAGTTAATACAACAACTCCTACTTTGACTTTAGTTTGCTCTCTCACTTCTCTATTAAATTAATTAGTTCGTTTTCATTCATAAAAGGCTGCGTGGAGATCTTTTGGCGAATTTTTGTATATTTTTAAAAGAGGCTTCATGGCTATTAATTTTTATTCGGCTAACAAGTATTAATAAAACACTGCACTGAGACCTTTTTAATTTGGGCTTGCTTATGTTTTTTGACTACTAAGTACCTATTTAAATAAATTAAAATTGTGTATTAAAATAAATAATGAAATTACGCAGTCAGTTGATCAATAAGGCTTTTCCTACTAAATTGCTTAAATCAAATCGAAAATTTAAACGCATTAAAATTGATTTCATATTTGGAATGTTAAAATTGCTAACCAACAGCATAATAATTTTTAATGAAGGTTTTGTGACTCAAATATTAAAATATCAAGTCATCATAAGCTGCAATGGGTTAACTAGGTACTTATTTGGATTTACTTTAATAGATAATATTATAAAGAGAAAATATTTGATTGATTGTTTGTTTGAATTGAATAGACTCCAAAACTACTGGTCAGATTTTCAAAATCCTTTCATCAAAGCTAATTAATCTACGCCTGACACAGGCTATAATTTACGCGGACGAAATCGCGAGAAAATTGATTACATTAAGAAATACAAAAGGCAATTTTATTAAGCGTAGGGTCAATAAACAAAATATCTTACGGTATAAAATAACTAACAGTCTTTGTTTAGACTGATGCCAGTAGCAGTTAATTAAGTTAAATTCCTACTCTGAAGTTTCGAAACAACTTCGTCTTTTGAAAGGATTTGTTCAGATTCATCTTTAGAGATGTCTTCTTTACTTAACATTTTAAAAGCATATTTCGTCTATAGTCCACGTGAATTGACTTTTAATTACTAAGCGCAAAGTGGTTAGGTACTTTGCAAGCATTGTTTTCTTTGACTCCGCTGCGCTGTGTTTGACACGCCAGCCTGCGACACGAAGGGTCCCAGGTTCGATCCCCGGCCAGGTCATGATCTTGTTCAGATTGCCCTGGGTCTTGTTTGTTTATCTTTATAAGTATCAATTATTAAATATAGTATCGTTGAGTTAGTATCCTAAGAAAACTTCACAATTTACTGTGGGGCTTGCTCAATTTGTGTGATTTGACACTATACATAATATTTATTTATTGTCTTCTTACCCATCCTTCTGTCCAACTCCACATCTAAGCGTTTTCCCGTTTACGTCATAAGATGTGAAAATTCAGAGCCCGTGGTCTGCTGTTACGACATCGTTAATTTTTTTTATGATAATAAACAATAAACAATTTACGCTGTTCACAGTGTCATCAAGTTGGGGTAGAGCCACGCTACCAGCAAAATTCGGTTTTGTCGGCCGTGCCCAAATAAGCCGGCTTGTCCGGGGAAGTATCACACTCTTACAGAAAATCGACCTTTGAGTAGTTGCTTTACCGCTTCTATCTTCGTTCGGTGAATGTAAGAGTAAAAAAAAAAACTTTGTTTTAGTTGTTTGTTTGTTTTTCGTATGTGTAAGTGGCCAACACTGGTGTCACATTTTTCAAGCTGCCTTAAGGCATCTGATATAGCTAAATGACTGCCATCAACGATGACAGCCGGGACCAACGGCTTAACGTGCCTTTCGAAGCACGGAGGAGCTCGAGATATTTTTATGCCACTTGCAGTCACCCATCCAAGTAGGGACTGCACCAGGGGTTGCTTAACATACGTAAGCGCTCATAGAGCTCACACCCACTGGACCATCGGGCTCCTCTATTGTTTTAGTATAAACGAGGTATTTTTTTTAAACTAAAGAATATTTCGTTTACCTATACAAAAGATAGTTATGTACGTATTAAAAAGCCCTTTAAAATTTAATATATAAATTTACGAGTAACCGTTAGTTTATACTCTTACGTTGATAGGTTCCAATCTAACCTACTGATTGTTTATAACCTCACGCCTCATATTAAAAAGTGATGAAATTCACAATTTTACGGTGACATATACAATACACCATATGTCTATACCTCTCCAACACGTCTGGCCAGCGTCGAGAGTGAAGGCTAAATCCTCTGACTGCTCTGGCTAATGCATGGCTCTGGTAGTATAGAGGGTCGTGCTCCTGTAGTGGAGACAAACAGACCTGATGATGATGATGAATAATCAATCAAAAAGGTTTTTAAGGGTGATTTTTATATGGTTGTTAAATAAGGGTTTACAGTGTAATAAGTAATGTAGGCATATACATGAGGTATCCATAGGAGGCAATATATAAACACTTATTTGAGACGGACAGCAGAGGTCAATGACAAAGTTGGGTTGAAACCCTCTGCATCCCAAATATAAGATCTAGAAAGTTGAAAAATTTGAAGTTCAATGAACTTCCTTTATTAAACTTTTGTGTTGAGTTTGCATTTGACTTTAGCCACTCATTTAAGAATTAAATAATAGGCGTCGTACGCACAGTGTTTCAGGTCTATACAAACTACATGACAAAAAAATTTCATTGCGAATATTACTTGGTTGAATTATTAAATAAGTTAAATACTTACGACAAGTAGTTGATTTAGTAAACTCACTTTTTATTTATTTCATTTTTTTAAACGTTTTTAATATATCTTATCTAAATAAGTCTCATTTAAAATGTAGGGATAAACGTATAAAATTTTTCAACTTTATTTAGAGCCTTAAATTACCACACATTATTCAGAACTGGAATAGCTATTCCTGGACTTCCAAATTAGTCCGTTTTTTACTGGTATTCAAACAAGGCAAAGTTTATTTTGAATTTCTTAAGAATAAATTCTTGGAAAAATAAAACATATACTTCAACATAATTATTATATAATAATAATAAGCTATTTTTTATACTCACGCAAGAACAGGATATTTTAGTTAAAAGTTATACACGGAAAATTTATATATACTTATAAAAAATCGCAAAAAGAAGCATTATTGTATTAAAATGAATACAGAAAAACACAAGCTAAAGCTTACAATCATCAAATAGATAGAAAGAGACTAAAAAGACCTGATAACGAATAACTAAAAACACAATTACTGATATTTCTAAGGAATATGTGATTTTGGAAAAAAAAGTATAGTTTTCACTATGATGCTAGTTGTGACCGGGTTTTATGACCTTTGGCTCTGTTTTCTCCGCTAGGGATGAAGACGTGATAATATGTATGTATGTAAAATTTTCATACGATATAATCTACTAGAGAGACTATAATTTGTAAAAGGATTTTCTTTTTAGAATAGACAACCTCTACACTGCTATCCACCCTTTTTAAAATCTTTCTTTCAGAAACACTGTGCGTCGGTCGCCTGTCGGTAACAGTTAATTAAGTTGACATCTCTGAAGTTTGGCGCAACTTCGTCTTTTCAAAGGATTTGCTCAAGTTCATCTTGAGACGTTTTCTTTGCGCAACTCATTAAAAACATATTTTGGTGTGTGGGCCTGTTATTACAAAGAAGATGAATAATTTTAAGCTTGAAGTTTATTTGTTAATGTGATTTTCTTGTTGTGTTATTAAGGAAAATGCCGATAAAAAACCTACATACCCTCTTATTTTTGCAAATTTTTCCGTTATGACAATATTTTTCCGCGATTTTGCTTCCAGGGCATCCAACTGAAAACCAACGGAAAAAACACACAGAGTTACTTTTGCATATACATTAAGGCGAAGCGCCACCCAGCAATTCATTCATTAAATCTATAAGTCCTAAATCATATTAAATTTAAAAAATCTAATAGCTGAATGCCCTAGTAAATTTCTTGTAGTATAATTGGTACAAGTTTTCACTATTTTTAATTTGATGAATTAAGTTTTCATTATTTTTTAATTATATGGAGGTAGGGGTATGTCAGAACAGGATTTAGAAAGCTTTCATGACGTTGAAAAAGATAATATTGGGCCAGATATAATGAGAGAAGAATTTGAAAAAGCTCTAAATAGTTTACAAAACGGTAAATCAGTTGGATATGATCGTATAAGTATAGAATTAATAAAATATGCAGTTTGCGACCCTTTGATTGAAGAAATGTATCAGCTAGTAAGAATTATGTACAACACAGGAAAACTACCCAAAGATTTTAAAATAAGTAAGACTGTTACAATCCCTAAAAAAGTAAATACACTAAAGTGTGAGGAGTATAGGACTCTAAGTCTTATATCCCAAGCATCTAAAATACTAATAAAAATAATCCAAAATCGTATCAGACCACTATCAGAAAAATACATTGGTCAGGATCAATACGGGTTCAGACAAAATAGAGGCACTAGAGAAGCAATTTTGGCATTGAAACTTATTATTGATAGACGCTTAGATTTAGGTATTAATACACATATAGGATATATAGATTTAGAAAAAGCTTTTGATAAGGTAGATTGGAAGATGATGATGGATATATTAAAGGAAGCTGGATTAGATTTTAAAGACAGGAGAATTATTTACGAACCCTACAAGGAACAAGAAACCGTAATAGAAGTAGGAGATGAAACACAGCATGCAACAATACAACAAGGAGTAAGACAGGGATGCCCACTATCACCATTAATATTTAATATGTACATAGAAAAAGTAATTAGGAAAATACAGGAGTCAGATATAGGAGGAATTAAAGTTAATGGAGAAAAAATATTTTTTATTCGTTTTGCAGACGATATTGCGGCTCTGGGCGATACAAAACAAGATATTGAACAATTATTGCAACTTATGGACATAACATTTCAAGAATTCGGTCTTAAAATCAATATATCTAAAACTAAAACTATGATCACATATAAAACATTAGAAGTCAGAGATCCTGTATACCTTAATGGAACACCTATTGAGCAGGTCGATAAGTTTAAATATTTAGGAAGTACACTAACAGCAGACTCCAGAAATTCCATTGAAATCAAAACTAGAATCGCAATTGCAAAAAAAGCTTACAATAATAAGAAACAACTATTTACTTCAAAAATATCCAGAAAATTAAGAAAGCGTCTTATAAAAACCTACATCTGGAGCATAGCTTTATATGGATGTGAAACGTGGACACTCACACAGAGGGACAATGAAAGGCTAGCTGCCTTTGAAATGTGGTGCTGGAGAAGGATGGAAAAAATCAGTTGGATAGAACGAAAAAGTAATGAAGAGGTGCTGGAAATTGTAGGAGAGAAAAGAAGACTGATAAACGAAATAGAGAATAGGAGGGGTAGGATGATTGGTCACTTGATACGACATGATACCTTCTTTAAAAACATACTGGAGGGTAAGGTAAAAGGAAGGAAAGGTCCTGGGAGACCAAGAAAAAGTTTTGTTGATCAACTAAAGAAAAAGGCTGGTGTCATGTCGTATCAAGAACTAAAGTCTAAAGCAGAGGATAGAGAAGTTTGGCGTATACTCCATCGACAAGAGCTACAAAGCTCTTAAATAAGAAGAAGAAGAGAACGTATTATTACCGCCAAAAGTGTAATATCTATGAAAAGTAATAAAAAGAATACTACAAGTAATTTACTAGGGCATTCAGCTATTAGATTTTTTAAATTTAATATGATTTAGGACTTACAGAATTAATTGCTGGGTGGCGCAGCAGTCCACCTCGGCTTTGCCCGTGGTACACATAAGCCTATGGCACTAAGGAAGGAGTAACGTATCTATCAAACGGTGAAAGAATTTTTGAAATAAGTTTAATAGTTCGTGAGATAAGCGTTTCCGAATTAATAAAGAACAGATAAGTATCAATTAAATGTTAATTGATCGGTTACTTAAAGTATTTAATTTGTAAATATATACTGTAACTCCGTTGATATTGGTTTAGTGACAATACCCACACACTAATGAACTTGCCATGCAGTTTGTTGAATATGGGATAATTAACATACAAATCCAACTGTAATTCAATTAGTTGAAATTGCAAAAGCCAATACAATCAGAGTTTATACTAGGATTTCCTTAGTAAATTTAGAGGTATGCCGTATCGTAGACGATCCCACTCATCATCATTTCGTGTAGGTGACACGGTCAATCGACCATGCACAGTCTGGTGTCAGAGTTCTTCGGAACCACCTCTCAGCCTCTGACGTGGTTCCTTTAACGACTACCAGATGGCAGCCGAGACCAACGGCTTGACGTGCCTTCCGGAGCACGGAATCATCTTTCTTATCGATCACACTGAGATGCATGTTTCAAGAGAAAGTAAAGATGAAAAATGAATGTGTTAATCTTTAATTTCTATAGGTGGTTCTTTTTGCATTTACAATGCTATTCTGATATGGAAGAAAAAATCACGCGTTCAGGACTCGAATCTGCGTCTTTGTTTTTAAAGCATGAAGACTTTGTCGGTTTGAGTCCTGCCCTGATAGAATTTTTCCCAATATCTTATTTCTTTATTTAATTAATTTTTATATCTTACGGGGAAGCCCGAGCCTTCAGTTATTAATACACATTTAACGTGATGGAAAACGTGCAGGTGAAAAAAATAATCAAAGTATGTATGGATTGCTTGTCACATTTCCTATGATGTGATTCCTGTGATAATTGCTTATTACTTTGATCAGACTTACCGATTTCCAACAGGGTGAAAGAGGTTGGTATTTTTTTCTCCAGACCAACATAATAGATCTATGTCCATTTTTGTTAGTTAACATTTTACTTAAATCTATGTTAGTAGAATTTCAATTTTAATGTTTATTTTTAAATTAACAATATTAATAAAGCCGCTGTGCGGGAGTAATCGGGACGTGCACAGCGACCCAACTGGCCATAAAAGGACCATTCATGCGGTCCCCAACAACACGCAAGAGACTGTTGTCGCTGCCCCGAGTCCGCCGCATCATAGATGCTATTCGCTTGCGCATAGTGGCATGGAAGCCGTCCACATACGCTTCAGCCAGCATGGTGGACGCGCTGCTGAATTGCGGCAGCCGCAACAGCCGCCTGAACGCGTTGTTATATTGAACGCGAAGGGAGTTTAGCGTACGTTGAGAGTGCCTAACCCACAGGCTGCAAGTATAAAAAGAGGTGCAATAGGCCCTGAACAGTGCTATTTTCACTTCCGTTGAAAGATTATATAAATTCTAGATGGACCCTATAACCGTAGAAAATTTGTGTTCGACAAACAGACAAGATGTAAAAGCGAAAAAAAATTGTGTTTGACTAATAATAGTCTAAGATAAAACACATAGCTACCGATGCAATAATATAATTTGCACATGCTAACACAAAGCTGTAACGCACACAAGCATTGAAAAATTGGCCAGTTTTTTAATTATTTTAATAAATGCATGATGTAGTCTAGACAGTAAATGTATAGTCAAGGGTCGTAACTTAGTAAAATAACCTGAAGACACATTTTATAAAAAATGGCTAAATCAATAATATAATTACCATTAAAAACCTCTAAAATTGCTAGGTTTGATGACACAACCAGTAAACCCCGTATGGGATAATCAACATACAAATCCGACCGTAATTCAATTAGGTTTAGGCCTTATTAGCATAAACGCAAAAGCCAATCTAATCACAATTAATTCCAGGATTCCTTGTGCCAATAGAGGCGTATGTTTGAATAGAAAATATACATTAAAGACTTGATGAAATGTATAAATTTTTCAGCTATTTCAAATGTGCCTAAAAACCGTATTACATTGTTAAAGTTAGTAATATATATTTTACAGTTTCAATATACTTTTGGTGTGCCCAGAAAACCACTTGAAAACACACAAAAGACTGACCTGGGGGATCGAACCCGGGACCACTCGTGTTGCAGGCTGGCGTGTGAACCACTGCGCCATAAAACTGTTAAAATAATAGGTACTTACATCATATATTTTTGAAGGTTTTCAGAATGTTACACTATTTAAAAATTATAAAAGAATGAGATATGGTGAAATTTTGAAAGCGACTTTAGGTGTTTTACAAAAATAGTTTAACAAACACAAAATTACGAAGCGAAATTGGTTAAATTAAATTCTGGAAATATTCCTGCAGCTTGCGTTTTAATACAGTTAATATTGTGAACATTTAGAATTAAATTGAAAACAATTCAAATAGTTTCCATGTGCAACGTATATTGCGCATTTTGCGTCCTGTATCGAACTAATTGCAATTAGGAAGTGTTCCAGGACGCTGTGATATTGCTTTCTGTTTGATAAAGTTGGTTTTATTTTATTTATTGCCATGCATGCATCTTACGTGTGCGGTTTTGCTTGCGTTATCGTTAATATAAAATTTTATACGATCAGTGCTGGTAGTAATTTAGACGTGAAATCGTAACAAGCAAACTAACTTTCGCATTTATAATAATCATCATCAGGTCTTTTTAGTCTTGATTGCAGGCGCACGACCTTATCGGTTCTACCAGAGCCATTTATTAGCCAAAGCAGTCAGAAGACTCGGCGTACTAGGTCTCTTTGATGTTTGTAAGCTTTTTTAAGCTTGTGTTCCATACTTAGAAGACTTAGAGTGGTGCTATTCTTCTCTGCCGGGAGGCACACGGTGGATATAATATGATTTGTTTATTCCATTTTGATTTAAAAGCGACTTCTACACGGAAATTCATGAGCATTAGCGTAAGCTCTTTTATGATAAATGAAGTTGAAAACAGAATTTATTATGGGAAGCAACGGCGTGCGAGCACCTCGTAAGTCAACCACCATTCTCAGTCTGACAACTGTGACACATTATGAGAGGAACTTATGCATACTTGTTTCACTTAGTAAATTTATCGCGTCTGTTAACTTTACGAGTTATGTATTAGCCAAGTTGCAAACTTTGATTTGTTCTCTATAAACTTGATATTAATTAAACAAAGTTTTCGTGTAAAAGATTAATTAACTTTGCCTTGTTTTGTCTTATGTATACTTCACCGCTGTGTTGATTTTTGACGTTATGAATGTATTACATTACAAATGATATTCTCGCGATATAACTATAGCTTTGAATAATAATGTGAACCTCCTTACAACATTGCAATCTTTGAATCAAAGTTTACAGAAATATTTATCATTTAGGTAATTTAATTACCCAAACATTTTTTTTAATTTTAGTTATTGATTGATTTGTTTATTAGCTAAATACGTACAATTTATGATTATGCTTTTGCTCATTCGCAATATTTACCTCTAATGTGTGATTTGACTTAAGATCCTAAGGCCCCTAGGTGGGGGCACAGGGCTTCAACAGTCTTTCTCCATCGTGAACGGTCTTTGGCAACACGCTTTGCTTCGGGCCAGGTTAGCCCGATTGTCTTCATCTCCGCTGCAGCTGTGCGCTGCCAGGTCTGCTAGGGATGGCCAACTTTTTGCTTGCCTCGGGATGTGTGTGGGCTTTCAAAATTTACCTCTAATGTGTAATTACTTTTTAATTTTCAATTTTTTTAAACCAGCCTTTGCTACGGTATTATGATTGCACCAGAGCATGAAACCTCTACCTTTGTTTGAAACAGCAATTAGCGCTGTTCAATAAAGGCGCGCACGTAGTAATATTTGTTCGAGCACAGGCAAATGTAATTAGTCGGCGTAGTTCCGTGTCGCATAAATTGAATCGCTTCCTGACTCGTATAGCGGGCTTTTGAATTCCGAGTTTTAAAAATAAATTTAAGATAGTTTACCTTGAAGATCCTTACATGTGTTATTACTGAATGTTAATATGTAAGAAACTTACGCTATTTTTGTCATACATTACGAAAATCGGCAAGAACATGATGACCACGTTCAAAATCGTGCGATCGGTATAGTCGACGACGAGACTTTCGCCGATGATCTCGATCGTCTGGCTCTGCGTAGGGATATCACATTCTTTATCGCATCATGGGGAATACTCCCAAAAATGGTTTAACCTAATACCTGCGGCAAAATTTCACTACCGCACCACCCGATATAAATTGAAGATTCATCCCTCTCACCTGGATAACACTGACACCAGTGTTGGCCACTTACACATTCGAAAAACAAACAAACCTGGATAACTTTCAGGCAACCACCATACATTCTTATTAAAATAAACTCTTTGCCACGTATGACCAAACGGTAGAATCATTAACTTCGTGCAACGGTATTTCTGAATCGATACGACATTGGAACCTTAAAAAACGAGTCTGTGTTTTCTTAAAACGCCGGCAACTGTCTTGTCACGACCCTGTTGCAGTTTTCCATGGGCAGCAGTGAATACTTCCCATCAGGCGTCCCGCTTGCTCGTTAGCTGCCCTATGTCATAAAAAAAGAAACAGAAAACAAATGTTTGGCCATGCTGCTGCCACTGAGTCTGGTAGCATGGAAAACCCAGTGAGTTGGTAGGATGTTTTCAGGTATGATTGATTGTCAACAGTTTATAATGCGTGCTATTTATCTGGTGCAAAATAAGAGCTACAGTTATCCGTTCCAGTTCTGTTATTTGCTACTCCAGAAGATCCAAATCCTCTTACTGCCCTGGCTAATACATGCCTCTGGTAGTACAGAGAGGGTCGTGCTCCTGCAGTGGAGACTAACAAGGACATGATGATTGCAAAAGATCTATAAAATGAATCTTGAATATTGAGTTCAGTTTATAATCAAACTCATGAACGAGCAACAAGTAAAATTTTCATACGAAAACCCTACTGCGACTCAGAAGTAGAATACAATTATAGATAGGCAGGTTCATGAATAGCCATCGAGTGAAATTTTCTGCCAAAAACCCTACCGCGACACAGTAGTAAGGGAATACGATTACAGATAGGTAGTGCAAATACGCTCTGTCGTCGCCGGCCGTTTGCAATCTCTAATTGTCTGGTGCAGGTGAGAGCTGCGGCGATTGGCTTCGGTTTTGTTGCTTGCTTCTCTGATTGCAAAGTTCAAACTACGTCAATGCGTCGTTCTGTGGATTTTCAGGTGCTCGACTATACATAATTAGCTTTCGTACATATTGATTCTGAGTGCGATAAATCAGGTATTATTTATTTTAACCTGCCTAGGAGTCTGTATGCATGGCTAACTTTATCCCCTTCATCCAAGTGTTTCCTCGGTTATCTCCACAGCTGTGATGCTTCTGAGCCGAGGGTCCTATTATGACAGCTATTATGACATGTAATTTATTAAAAAACTGACACTTTGCAATACAAATATACATTATACTTAAGTTGTTTAATATTTTTGAATAAGTAGGGTCTTCTTAAAAATATTTATATTTGACGTCAACCGTATAGATTCCGGCAACTTATTATAAATAGCTCTACGGAATACACCACTGCGTATCAGTGTCGTTTTGCAAGTTAGAAATTGAAATTTATGTAATAACAACAAATCTTACAATGTAAGAATAAGTAACACAGCACATTCGTAAATGTAGATACAAGCAATGACATTATATAAGCAAGACGTTCTCTTGGGCCCATATACCACACTTTTGCAAAAAACACCGTCACATAGCACAATGTAGTCCACAGCTTGATTAGCCACTGCATTTGCTGGCATTGTGCCGTAAATTACAAGCTAATAGTATGTCTGCTTATGACGCTTAGTTAAGCCGAATTTGGATTATTGCGCGTAAACACACTCACTCACAAAGATACTCGGATAAGGAGAAAGAAGTACCAACTAACATTCTGCCTCACATCCGGCTCCGGCCTTTGAAGAACTATATCTGAATAGCAACGTGCTTTACAAATTGATGAGCTGTCTAGAGTAAGTAAATTACACTATATAAGTCCTTTTAATTTGTAGTTCGCAATGTAACATCTAATAAGGTTTTGTTTCCGTGTTCGATGTGGGTAAGACTATCGACAATGACCGACATGAGGTTGTGATTAGAAATGGCTACGGCACCTCCCTTGTTAATTAGATGTGAATATTCTCTTTGACATAAAAATATAGGAGAAAACAAAAAAAAAATTAGATGGCCCCTCTGTTACTTTCAAACAAATGCATTAACACAATTCATCACATTATAAACAGATTTTCTCCAACCCGTCTAGCCAGCGTGAGGGTGTAGGCTAAATCCAATGCCTGCTCTGGTAGTACAGAGAGGGTCGTGCTCCTGAAGTGTAGACGGAAAGGACCTGATGATGATGAAACAGTTTCACAAGATTTTGTGAATCTGTTTATATGTGATGAATTGTGCCCTAAACTAGCCTCAAATTGAAGCGTAAGATCACAAATGCAGCAAATAGTCGATTGCGAGATATAAACCTCTTCCAAATGATAAATATAAAAATGTAAAAAGCGGCGTTTATTCAACGCATTTAACCATCTTGGTTAGTCCATCCTAAAAAATTGTTGGTGTCCTAACGAACCTTCCAGGCTAATAGGGATAACAATAGTTCGGCTCGCTAATTGTCCTCCTTACAAGCAAGTCGAAGTTTTAATGAGAGCAATTAAACACAAAACTATCTCAAGGCTAATTAAACTGCATTTTGCAAACATTTTTAACTTCCGTGTAAAAGAAGGAACTACACTTTGTGTTAAAGTAGGTACAAGAGGAAGTAAGCTGCTTTCAAGTGACGTAACAATTCCGGGAACACGGGTATTAGTTGATTTAAAAGAGTTTCTTACTTTTTAGGGTTCCGTACAAAAAATGAAAAACGGAACCCTTATAGGATCACTCGTGCGTCTGTCTGTCCGTCCGTCCGTCTGTCACAGTCAATTTTCTCCGAATCTACTGAACCAAATTAAATGAAATTTGGTAAGATGGTGTAAACCTATGACCCAAACACGGATGTGCAAAATATATATATATTTTTTTTAAATAAGTGTCAGTTTACGGGGTCCGAATAGAAAATGTTAAAAAAAAGTTTTGCAAACCTTACCGTGTTATATATCAAATGAAAGGGCTTGTTATGAGGATGTCAAAAAATTTTTTTTTATTCGGGAAAAATCAATACTTTTGATTTTATTCACGAAAGAAGGCAAGAATTGACCATTCTCCCCCCCCCCCCCTGATCTCCAAAACTACTGGGCCTTAAGTTTCGAAAAAATTACAATATATAGTTTATTGCTTGAAGATACCAGGAAAAATAATAAGAATTCTACCAGTTGAAAATAAAGTGGTAAACTCACCATAATAAGTTCACCTAGGAAAATAATTCACTAATACACCACTAGATAGCGCTAGTCAAATAAAACATTTTTGCACATTGTGTGTGTGTTCACGAAGCATATTGTACGGAACCCTCATTGCGCGAGTTTGACTCACACTTGGCCGGGTTTTTTTTAAACACATTTTACTTTAGAAAAATAGTTATTCTTTTGTCAGGGCCATAATGCGTTCCGTACCTAGATTTGATTTCCACTTCTTTAGAAGTTATTGTTCTTTGATTTCTTTGATGTTGGTTTTTCTTTTGCTTACTTTTTCCGTATATTTTTTTAGGTAAATATGTAGGTATGCAATGTTTCTGCGATTGTTATATATTTACAAAATAAGTATGCAATTAATCAGAAGTTCTCACATTTATTCCATAATTTATTTCAAGGATTACTGTACCCCCAAAGTAGAACAAGGTGCAAAAGTCACAACTCTTAATAAGATTACATGGTACCTATATGCAACTCTGCAAGAAATCTGATCGATAAATTAGTTTTTATAACTAACAAACAGTAATATAGATTTCTTTTTTTCATAAGAAGAGTACACACTGGACTTTACTTAAAGCCTACATTTATGACGATATCCATCATCAAGTAGTAATTAAAAAAAAATGATATTTTTTATTTTTTTATATACATATATATACATTATTATCTTTTTCCCTTGCGGGGTAGACAGAGTCCAAGGTCATAAACCCAAAGGCCACGTTAAGCGTGTTGCGGCGTTAAGGTGGAAAGCGGAAATAAAATAGCGATGGGTTGCTAGCCGCATCTTCT
Source organism: Rhodophaea formosa (assembly GCA_963082605.1). Classification (NCBI taxonomy): domain Eukaryota; kingdom Metazoa; phylum Arthropoda; class Insecta; order Lepidoptera; family Pyralidae; genus Rhodophaea; species Rhodophaea formosa. The sequence goes on along the minus strand of OY720213.1, from coordinate 14,027,598 downwards.
ATTGATGATTCCTTAGGTTTTCACCCAATCCTTTGACTGGCTTTTACGGTCTGTGCGGGAAGAAAAACAACTGGTATATTCTATATATTTTCTTTTCTCCCAAACCAGCATGGAATATGTATAGGTAAAAGTTAAAAGATATTCTTTACAAAGACGAGTATCCACTGGCTACATATTTAACGATACCTATACAGGATACAGGTCTAAGCCCGAGCATAGTACTCCAGACAATTACGGGCCAAACAAAGGACGAACTACCTACCTCTCTAATTACCTTATTTACCTCTGCAGGGCGCGGCCCTATTTTCTATCCCACTGTTTTGCTTTCATAAGTGTCATTAACACAGTTTTAAGGGTGGATGCTCATAGACGGAATAATTTGATTATTTGCTCTTTGTCTATGAATTTTGAGAGTATTGTCTTTATAATTGACACCCCTCCCCCCCAGTCAACAGATGCCCGAGTTTATAAAATTAGGGCTGTAAGAATTTTGTGGCATCAGCCTATTGAGTGGAATACGAAACAAGATGTGCAAGGTTACAAGTTATTTAGCTAGCTCAAATATTCTAACATCAGTGTTAGCCATTGAAAATACGAAAATGAAAGAAAATAAAGGCAATTTTCGTTAATTATATGGACTGTTAAGAATTAATGGAATTATTTTTATTTTTCTTCTGTTTTCGTAACATTTGTTTTATATAAAAATATATACTTATAAGGAAGACGGTATTTTTTGATATACAGATATGAAGGTAGTATGTACTTGCCTTTAGATATGACTCAGTACCATACCTAACATAGATAGCGTAAACAGAAATCGGGCCTCCTACCCGCTTTGGTCGCTGGTTATTGTGTTACGACTAGGAGCGAGCCGGTTATTGCGATGTGCGAACATTGTTTTTACTCCTGGGATCACCTATAGGTCGCAATGCGAAATTCAAGTTATAATACACATATATACGTATTAATTTTAGTCAGTAAAGCTATTGCTTTACCGACTAAAATTAATATGTTGAGTGGAACACGAAACTATATGTCCAAGGAGGTCAAAGCTTAAAGATTTTTATATCATAGACACCATTGACCATAACGAAGAAGTAAGAAAATAATGCAATATTCGTTAATTACAGGGACTGTTGAATATATACCGATGTTACTTTATTCACTTTATGAGCAGTACAACATTTTTTTCTGTTTTTGCCCTATGGTTGACTGGAAGAACAAGCTCTAGCATTAAGTCCGCTTGTTGTAACAAATTTAATTTTTGGAGCAAGAAAGTTTATTACATTAAGTAAAATAAAAAATATTGAGTTGTTTTTATTCTTCTTTTGGTGTCGTAATACCAGTTTTTTTTTAAATGATTATTGTATTAGGCAGATGTCAATTTCTTAATTTACATGGTATGAAGCTGGTATCAGTATGTGCTTGCCTTTAGATATGGCTCAGTACCATACCTAACGTAGATAGCGTAAACAGACATCGGGCCTGCTTCCCGCTTTGTTCGCTGGTTATTGTGTTACGACTAGGAGCGAGCTGGTTATTGCGATGTGCGAACATTGTTCTAAGTTTTGGAGTTATCACAAATAATCGTTATTCGAATTTTGCCATACCAAACTATATAATAAGCTATTTTTAGAAAAATGGTTGTAAGTAGATACGATTCTGACTCAGAATATAACTTTTTTTTTTCTTTTTCTCTTCATGCGTATAAAATAAACATTTTCATACAATCGCCCAGCCGGCTCAACAGTCTTGTCAATTATTTTGACGATTTTCTAAAATAAATCCTGTATAAAAAATTTGCATATTGACGGGCTGACACGGATGGTGCCGGGTTCGATCCGGGACAGGTCAAGATGAAAAATGATCTTTTTCAAATTAACCTGGATCTTGGATGTTTATCTATATGTATGTGTTATAAAATATAGTATCGTTGAGTTAGTATCCCATAACACAAATCTTACTTAAGAACTTACTTTGGGGCTAGCTCAGTCTGTGTCATTTGTTCGTATATATTTATTTATTCATTTATTTATTATTGTATAAAGAATATCGTGCTCACGGTATTTTGGTAAAGCAGACGTTTGAAATTACGGCTAGTCAAAATTGTGATATATTGATAGTCTGGAACTTCGATTCTGGATGTTTCACGCTCGAGCGAATGACTTCAGCCATTGATTGGTCAAATGGCTTTCGTTCTTGTGCAGTAAACCCATTACAAAATATCAACATTGAGACTGAGCTTAATATGTGTATGATTGCCCAATCATGTATGCTCATACTTTGGCACATACAAGTATACACTAAAGGCAGTGACGAAAACGGTAAGACGGTATTTTTTTTTCATACTTATGTTTTATAATAAAAGTGGAATCTTTAAATTATAAAATGATGTGGAGTGTCTGTGCGATAAGATTTTTTCAACTACTCAACGGATTATAAGCAGTTTTCAGCAATATATAGAGTAGTACATATATAAATTGTAATTATAATAAGTACATTCTCGGGCGCAGCCAAGAAGGGTTGCTATACGAATAAATAATTTTGAAGATTTCAGGCGAAAATTTTATTTTACCATAGAATATGAACTTTATTTTAGGCGAATAAGTTATTTCTAGTAGGTACCTACATTTTGGTTACCTAGAAAATAATTTTCATCGACAATAATAGGACAACTGTAAAGAATACCTAAATAAGTACGGACTACTGAACACATAACAAAGAAACTAACATTTTGCGAATCTGTTTGATCACTAAGGAAAAGTGAAATCAAAGTCAAATAAAAGGTATTTTGCAGTCATGCGATATTTCTCTCACGTACGGTCACTTTTGTATGGCGTTTTTAGGAATCAACTGATTGGAACGATGTTGTGAACGGATTCCGGCCGTTTCCTTTGGCGGTTGTGCTCATATATTTTTATGGTTCTTTATTTCCTTACTCATATAAGGGCTAAGTTTTATTTCTTACTAGATTTTTTGTTTGCGTAAGACGAGTTTTACATTCCTTAATTGGGAAATTGCTTTTTTACCACACAAATACCCTAGCTTTTGATCTCTTAAGGTATGTTTCCGGGATTCAAACTATTAACTTGTCATTTTTAGGGGCATCGATTTAAATAAAATGTAGTAGAGATAGTTTGGTTATCTTTTCACCTCTTTTTATTTCATTCCTGAATTACTTTAGCGATTTCATCATCATCATCGGGTCTTTTTTAGTCTCCACTGCAGAAGCATGACCCTCTCTGTACCACCAGAGCCATACACTAGCCAGAGCAGTCAGAGGATTTGGCCTACACACTCTACGCGGGCCGAACGGGTTGGAGAGGTCTCTTTGATGTTTATTAGCTTTGATTAGCTTGTGTGGGGCCTTTTACGACATTCGCAGGAAGGCTTGAACTAGTCCTATTCTACTCTGCCAAGAGCCCCACGGCGTTTACGCGATTTAGACGCGAAAATAATAGACACAGAGATATTTTGATGAGCTTGCACATAGCGCGAGCAATGCGTTTCGCTTTAGCTTTGGCAATTATTAATCTGTTTGTTTGTCTGTTTCACTGATCAGCTTTTCTTTCCTAGAGGTCGCATTTTCTAACTGAACCTCATGATTTTAAAAAAAATTGAGTACCTATGACATTTTGCCCTACAATAATTTGATTCCTATAACACTAACTATATATAGTGACTATCTTAATAGTTATAGCATAAACATTCTTTTGAAGAACCAATAGGAGAAATAATATTAGAAGTACATGCTCGTTCAGTCCACTTCAAATATTGAAAACTTATCTTAAGAGACAAGTAGGTGTGGGAGTAGAGAAAAGTGCTCAAAGGAACGCTGGCACTGTTTTAAGAGACATATAAATTACTTCACTACAGTATTATCAACAACCCGAAAAGCTTTTGCAACATTGTCAATTTTTAGGGTTCCGTAGTAAACTAGGAACCCTTATAGTTTCGCCATGTCTGTCTGTCTGTCCATCCGCGGTTTTGCGCAGAGACTATAAGTACTAGAAAGCTGTAATTTGGTATGAATATGTATATTAAACATGCCAAAAAAGTGGTAGAAACAAATCTTGAAAAAAATTTTTTTAGGGTAGCTCCCATACAAGTAAAGAGGGGGAGTAATTTTTTTCTCTATTTACCCATCATGTGGGGTATCGTTAAATAGGTCTTTAAAAAATATTGTGAGGTTGTAACACTATTTTTCGATTTAGGGATCCGTTTCTAGATTATTTGGTTTTAAAGTGCGAATTTTTGTTAGAGGCAGGTGTCCCCCCCCCTCTATCTACTCAACGGTTATATACAGATACGTGAAAAAAATTACAGCAGTAGTATATATACTGAAGTTGAAAGGAAAACTATCAGAGCTGAGAGCTAAGTACAAACTAAAAAGTTATAAGCAACCAACTTATAAAATGTACTGGAAAATGTAAAACTTCATCATAGATTAAAAAAATAATTTTCGATTCATACTTCTATGAACTTCATACAATTTTCATTGTTAGATGTTTTTGGTCGTTAAACTGTAAGGTGCGAGTGTGAAAAGTACGAACTCAAAGTTGTCATTCGCAAATACGGAACCCTACACTCCGCGTGGCCCGACACGCACTTGGCCGGTTTTTTATTTTCATAATATTCCTAGATTTTACAATAAAAATTCCCACTGACCCATCTGTATGAGACATACTGTGTATTAAGCACATAAATTATGAACATTGGTTGTCTTCTTTCCTTTTATTTTTGTTATCATTTTCCATGCTCGACTGGGATATAAGAAAAAACGTAGAATGTGCCAGCTGCAGCTTGTCTTCCCGCGCAGACCGTAAAAGCCGGTCGAGGGAATGGGCCGAAATCTAAGAAATTATATCAATAGGCGATGCAGCTAGCAACCCATCACTAATTTGATTTCGTTTTTCACATATACGCCAATCAATATGCTAAACGAGGTCTTTGGACATTATCACCTTAGGCTCTGTCTACCCCGTAAGGGGAAAAGGGTTACATAAGAGATAAAGACGTGATACCTACTATGAATGTAGGTCAAAATAATTTTCCACGAATATTGTGTTTCCATATCAAGTAATTTTTAATTATTTTGCGTTTTTGTAACAGCCTGTGTATGATTGAATATCAAAATATACAATTAGTGGCTATCCCTAGCCGGATCTGTTCTCACTTGTAATAATGTTCCGAAGTTTAACTCAATTATGTTGTGGGAGCCCGAGCTATTTCGCAACTTTGCTATCTATACAGATTTATGAGACATTGAATTGCCAGTTAAGATGTAAGTTTGAGATGACTGAATAAGATAGAATTGAAAATGAAAAAATAAAAATATATATATATTGTAAATAAAATGTAGATATAAATATAATATACAGATTCTGTTTAAAATACGTCGTGTAAAACGTGAAATCAGGTCTTTGTTCCTTATCAGAGTAAACACAGCCTGGGGCCCTAAGATCCATAGGCCAATTTTAACAAATTTGTGGACGTGTCGATGGAAAATGGAACTAAAGTAGGTATTTTAAATCTAAACCAGGTATCCCAATATGTCTATTAAAATACCTATAAACGAAACCTTTTGAAAAATATTAAAAATTGTAAATATAGTCAAAGTCTCTCGTGGATGAGAGAAGCACAGGACCGTGATGGATGTCGAAGAGAGGCCTTTACCACAGATCATCATCAGGTCCTTCCAGTCTCCACTGCAGGAGCACGACCCTCTATGTACCACCAGAGCCATAAACTAGCCTGAGTAGACAGAGGATTTGACCTACACTCTCCACGCTGGCCAGACGGGTTGGAGAGGTCTCTTTGATGTTAAGAAGCTTTATTTAGCTTGTGTTTCCTTAGTCGCTTTTTACGACATCCACGGGATGACTTGGAGTGGTCCTATTCTACTTTGCCGGGAACCACACGGCACTTTACCACAGATTACTAGTTAAAAGTTCATAACTCAGTAGTGGGCAGAAGATAGACTACAATGATAATGATATTTTAATTGTAAAAAATCTAAAGATTTAAGAACAAAAAGTTGTTTTAAAATTTACTAGTAAACCTGAAGTTGTCTAGTCAGGGATTATGATTACGCAATGCTAATTTACTCAAGCTCATGACGTCCAGATTAGTGGTGGCGTTTGAATTTATTGTAACAGTAACACTCCACCGAGATTTGAATTTAGAGATAAATAATTAGTTTTAAGTATTTCGGGCAAGCGATATAAAAATCAATATTTATAAACGAATAGGATAAATTTTCCAGTTAGGTTTATAACTTTAAAATATTACCTACACCTACCAAACTTTTTTCTTTAAATTATCCTCTACTTTTAACAAGTGCGATTTATACAAGTGAAGTAAAACTTATGCATAATACCTGCATTATAAATAAAACGTTATATCCGTGCACATGGCAATGTGTGAGTTAACAATCAGAGTCACCACCACAGAGTGAACTAACGTACGTATATAAAGCGGCGAGTAACGTGCGTATAACAAGAGTAGAAGCTAACCCTGTTTATCAAAACATTAAATACTCCGAAAAACTGGATAGAGGTGTGGAGACGCCATATTCCAGGGGACGCTGTGAGTTTCCGTTCGGTAAGTTAGTACTTTTGCTCATTCTGTGACAATGGCTAGGTAAATCTACATTGTACCCGTGTACCGAATTCCAGCTATATAATTTTGCTATCTAGTCTGTAACACTAAAACTTTAAAATGACTGAATTTTAGTTGAGGGTGATAAGGGTAAAATAAGCCGCACCTGTGTCAATTCATCTCCATGCGTCTCATATTTTGACTCATACCGATTATAATTTAACTATCTACTACTAACATTAACACTGACTATAACTTTTATAGCATATCTGTTGAGAGCAATAAAGGTTAAATAACCGTATCCTGTTCACCTGCATGCATATCTCATTGGGATCACCTAAGCAACTCATGAGCTCTTATTCTTAAGAAGGTATACTAGCAGTGCGTTTTCCATACAAATGTATTTCTCTATTTTCTCGCTGAAACCTGCTTCTAGAGGCACAATTATTTTTACATACAATCTATTACTAAAATGGGTATGTCCCTATGTTTTACTTTTTTTCTAAAAACCTGTTTAAAAGAAAAAAAATGTACAAAAACAGTTTTTTTGGAAAAAATAAAAAATAGGGACATACCCATTTTAGTACTAGGGGCATTCCTATTTTAGTACTAGATTTTATGAAAAAAGAATTGTGGCTCTAGAATCAGTTTTCAGCGAGAAAATAGAGAAATACATTTGTATGGAAACCATATTGAAAAAATACTGCTAGTATACACTCTTAATAGTCTCCGGTTAACGCGTTGTCTAGGTTAATTTACATTCTTCACGTGTACTGGTTACAATTTTCCTATCTAGTCTATAACACTAAAACGGTCTATAACTTTAAAATTACTAAATAGCTATTGAGGATAATGAAGGTAAAATAACCCATCCTGTTCACCTGCATGCACCTCTCATTTGGGTCACCTAAGCAACTCAAGAGCTCTTATTCGTAATAGTCTCCGGTTAGCGTGTAGTCTCTCGACGAAAATACGCCGAACTTGGCACAAAGCCTTCAGTAAACAGTTTCTTTCATAGAAAAATGTAGTAAATCCTTGGGCGCAGACGTTTTCGTATGCACACAGAGTGCTGCGCTCAATCAGTTCTCAAAGACGTTGCCGTAAGAGTGCGCGGGAGGCAGCGAGATCAAAGGCCCTCGTTTTGCCGTGAGGCAATTCGAACGACGACGTTCGGCTCGCGTATTTCTGCATTCGGACCATTCTGTTTGCTTGATTAATTTCAGAATTCAATTCTGTATGAATACTGGAAGGTTTGCGTTTTGGTTCTTAAGGTAGTTATCGACTATTGTTGAAATACTTTGAGATTTACAGCGATTTATTTTGTGAGTTTGATATTTAACAGACGTATGGTGTAGAATTTCTAGTGATCGTGGTCGCGAAAGTTTAATACCATTTCGTGACACCACGTTGTTTTGTGAGTGTTGGCCACTTACACTCACGAAAAACAGAAAACAAACAATACTATTTCTATAAAGACTAGTTTCCGTCTGCCTTACACTTCAACAATACTAAACAGTATTCTGTGATGTTTTTAAACGACTTTTGTGACTCAGTGAACGACTGTGTGATTCTGTGATTTTTTTTACGACTCTGTGATTTTTTTAACGAGCTTTGTGTCTCAGTGGACACTCACAACAGGTGTCTTTGAATCGCAGGGTCCTGGGTTCCAGCCATGCCAATTTGACCTGGATCTTGGATATTTATCTATATATGACGAGCTTCGTGGCGCAGCGGTCAACACGCCGGCATGCGACACGGATGGTCTCTGGGTTCGATCCCCGATCAGGTCAATATGAAAAATTATCTTTTTCAGATTAACCTGGGTCTTGGATGTTTATCTATATGTATATATATATATATATATATATATATATATATTATATATATATTATATATATATTATTATATAAAATATTGTATCGTTCGTATTGTATCGTGTAACACAAGACTCGAACTTACTTTGGGCCTAGCTTAATCTGCGTGATTCGTCCGTATATATTTATTTATTTACTACATTTTTATAAGCAAGTCAAACTAAAGTATTTTTTCACAGTAAAAAAGGGTAGTACATCCAATGTTACTAGTTTTTGAGATTGAATTTGTCTTAACTTTTCAAATTATTCACTTTTATCTGATGTAAAATGCCTGTCGAACATTCTTTTTTCTATTCAGGCTGAATTTAGATTAGGAACGATAATTTTAACTTTGATACTAAAAGTTCTAAAATATATCTCTTTTATAGACTGATATTAACTTTATGAGAGTCGTAACTAAAACTAATACCAATCGTGATTCGATCAATTTAGAGAAACCTCTTCAGTTCCAATAAATTTAGTTAAAACTTAATATTTTAGCCAAGTTTGTAATCAAGAGAGTAATTCTTATAGAAATAAATAAAAAACCTTTCTCTTTCTCTAGATATTATTCTGGATATTTTTAAAGTGGCTGTGGTGCCACAGTGTGCTACAGCGTTTAAAATTGATGGCCGATGGTGCAAAAAGGATTTCAACGTCATCATCATCTCAGCCCATCTTCCTCCCACTGCTGAGTATGCCTCTCTTCGTTTCCACCATCCACATCTGTCTCGATCCTATGCAGATCTTATCGAGGAGCGTCGTGCAACTTTGACTATATCGTCAACCCACGTCATAGGAGGACGTCTGACACTTCTTCAAAAGAAAATTTTAAAAAATCACACATCTGTTTATCGTACTCAAGTAGTACACTCCAATCACTAAGAAATATTTTTAAGTATCAGATCAGCCGCAAGAAGCCGCTGCTGGACAATAGGCCTCCCTTAAGAGCGTATACTAGCAGTATTTTTTCAATATGGTTTCCATACAAATGTATTTCTCTATTTTCTCGCTGAAAACTGATTCTAGAGCCATAATTCTTTTTTCATAAAATCTAGTTCTAAAATAGGAATGCCTGTATTTTTTATTTTTTCCAAAAAAACTGTTTTTGTACATTTTCTATTTCTTTTATACAGGTTTTTAGAAAAAATTAAAACATAGGGACATACCTATTTTAGTAATAGATTGTATGTAAAAAGAATTGTGTCTCTAGAAGCAGTTTTCAGCGAGAAAATAGAGAAATACATTTGTATGGAAAACGCACTGCTAGTATACCCTCTTAAGGATTTCCAATACGATGGGTTGAAAGCAGCCTGCGCCTTCCTGCGAGCAAGAGCTATCAAAAACAATATGCCAATTTATCAGTAGCGTAGCTAGCAAAGGTATTACCTGGGGCGGTCGATATGATCTCATCACACAGACAGGCAAAGCGACTTTGACGACGGTCCTGCAGGGCGGTCTAGGTGTCACCTGAGACACGGGGAGAGGAGAAATCGAAACGCCATGCGACTTTGAAGATGATTCCTAACAGCGATCACTCTAGAACATTGTGTTGTTTTGTGAGTGTCACCCCCCAAAGACACCCATGGAGTGCCCCCTAGCTACGCCACTGAATTAATTCAAATATGTTTTGTGTTGATAAAACAACACAAGAGTAATATAAGTGTTGTCACTAGTTAAATATTTCAGCTGCTGAAACTAGTTTACCAAGATAAAGCAGCCACTAAGCAGGAGGTGCATTTAAACAGATTAGCAGACTGCCTCATACTGTAACTTGATTTATGGTAGTTCATTATGACTAGTTTAAAAAATAGTCTTTATTTACTATACTTCTATTTTGAAATATATTTATCTGTAATAAAATAAACAAATAAAGTTTTATATGTAAAAATGATAAATGGCCAGAGCGTGGAGAGTGAAGGCCAAATCCTCTGACTGCTCTGGCTAATATACGCCTCTGGTAGTACAGAGAGGGTCGTACTTCAGCAGTGGAGACTAATATAAAGACCTGATGATGATGTAAAAATATGATTAAGTAATTTTTTATTAGGCTTTAAGAATCTAGATCCCAGACGTCAATGTCGGTGTTGTCAAATAATTTTGGCTGCTGAAACTAGTTTAACAAGATAAGCCAGCCACTAAGCTGGAAGGTCATTTGAAGAAATTAACATATTACCTCATTTTGTAACTTGATTTATTGTGGTTTAAAAAAAAACTTAGTATAAAAGAATCCTCTGACTGCTCTGGCAGTACAGAGAGGGTCGTACTCCTGCAATGGAGATTAATAAAGACCTGATGATGATGATGATAAAAAAGTAGCTGTTTTAAATTTACATTTTGCATTCATTAAATAAGTTTTTATCTAATAAAATAAACATAATAAAGTTAAATATGTGTAATAAATTTGATTAAAATATGAATAAGGCTACTTGTATGAAAACTAGTCTATCTTTAAGCGTCTAGATCCCACAGTGTTGTAACTACGAGTAGTTAAATAATTTCGGCTCCTGAAACTTATTGAACAAGATAAGGCAGCCACTGGAGGTGCTTAAGAATAGATTACAATACTGTAACTTGATTTATTGTGGTTTATTATAACTAAGTATATTTCAAATTACAAATTTTGCATTAATCAAATAAGTTTTTATTTTATAAAATAAACAAAATATGTAATAAAAATGATAATGATGTAAACAAGGTTAGTTTTTAACTTTTTTAAGGTTCCGTAGTAAACTAGGTACCCTTATAGTTTCGCCATGTCTGTCTGTCTGTCTGTCCGTCCACGGTTTTACTCAGAGACTATAAGTACTAGAAAGCTGTAATTTGGTTTGGGTATGTATATTAATCAAGCCAAAAAAGTGGTAGAAAAATATTAAAAAAAAAATTTTTTTTTGTGTAAGTAGCTCCCACACAAGAAAGAGGGAGTAATATTTTTTTTTTCTATACAAACCCATCGTGTTGGGTATTGTTACATAGGTCTTTAAAAAACATTGTGAGGTTGAGAACACCATTTTTCGATTTAGGGATCCGTTTCCGAAATATTTGGTTTTAAAGTGCGAATTTTTGTTAGATGTAAGTGTCCCCCCCCCTCTATCTACTAAATGGTTATATATAGATACGGGAAAAAAATTACAGCAGTAGTATATATACTGAAATTGAAAGGAAAACTATCAGAGCTGAGTACTAAATACAAACTAAAAAGTTATAGGCTACCAACTTATAAAATGTACTCGAAAATTTAAAATTTTATACAATTTTCATCGTTAGATTTTTTTTTTGGTCGTTAAGGGTACTCCTTGGCCATTTCGAATATGTTTCACCTCTATAAAAATGGTCAAACATAAAACACAATACCCAAAAAAGACATATATTGTAGAATGGTTTATAATCTTTACTTGCTGAGGAGGACTTTTTTCTAAAGTTCATAGTTTTTTAGAAAAAAAAAGTACCGCGTACATCGATTTTTATTGCAAATATTCATTTGTCTTAGAGTCACGAAATTTTTAAGTTTCATACAATACCAATCATCCTACAAACTCACCCGAGGAATTTTTATTTTATAGATTATTTTTCTTTTTAATACTAAATTTATGTTATATAATATTTTAAATGCGCGCGGGCGACGGGCGGCAGTCGACCGCTTACTTTCTGAAGAGCTAAGGTTCAAAACTCAGCCCATATCCTGGAGGTCATTAGCGCATGTACGAGCCTTAAACTGTGAGGTGCGAGTGTGAACAGTGTGAACTCAAAGTTGTCATTCGCAACTACGGAACCCTACACTGCGCGTGGCCGGACACGCACTTGGGCGGTCTTTTATCTAGCGTCTTGATTCCAACGGACTGAATCAGTGTTATCACTAGTTATAATTTCGGCTGCTGAAACCAGTTTAACAAGATAAGACAGCTACTAAGCTGAAGGTCTCTTTGAACAGATTAGCATAGCGCTGTCTCATTTTGAAACTTGATTTATTGTGGTTTATAAGATTTATTTGAAACTAATTTTTGCTCGTGGCTCCGCTCGCGTAAGTGTCGATCCCTCGGAAACAGTGCTTTCCTTCGGGATGAAAGTTATGTGTAAAAGTGTATGCAAAATTTCATGAAGATCGGTATATACCTATCTGCAAAAGATAGGGCGATTATTTTTTATATCGATTTTTTTTTCTTTCCCTTACTAATAGATATTATACTACCCTTACTAATGATACTAAATAGCTGAACAGTATACAGTATAGCGTAACAGTAAAAAAAATCGAAAAACAAATTTGAGTTCCCATCTATGATCCCATAGGAAAAGTTATTCATTTCAACGGGCTGATTCACCCTTTAATATAAAGGTCGAAAACGATCAAATTTCGCCGTGTATACTTCATGTGAATTCTTTGCTTGTCTCTAGACGTCAAGGCATAGAGTGTTGACATAATTTAATTATTTTCGGTCTGCTGAAAGTAATAAACTTATTAAACTCTTTAACTAAATTAAAGAAACAACACAAGACTTATTATCCAACTTGAGATAAAATTAAGATTTCATATGACTAATTAAAAACTAATTTTTATTGCTAAATCAACTAATGAACGTCTAAAGATTTTAAAGCATGTTTTTATATTAACCACCATCATTATTTTAAAGGGGTGACTCAGCCCGTCAAAATAAAAATTTTTTCCAATGGGGCTAAACCTAAGATCTAAAACATCAACATTTTTATATAAAACTGTAAACAGTCCCAGCAGTGTGTATAAAAGTGACGAAAATATTTTTGTTACAGTATTGGTCCTATAGGAAAAAATGATCATTTAATGGGCTGATTCACCCCTTCAAGGGAATATGTGTGGTTAATTTACACTAAGTAAGAGTGCTAAGACTAATTGGAAAAGTCAAGGCATCACCACTAAGCTGAGCCTTTGGGCAGATTAACATAACGCAGACTCATTCTGTAGCTTGATTAATGTAGGCTTAATATGACTAATTAAAAGAAAATTTTGTTAGATATTTTTAAATAAATGTTTTGTCTGTTTTGTGGTTTTTGCGAGATGGTCTCGGCGGCACAGTGGCTAACAAGCCAGCTTGAGATACAAGGGTCACTCGGGTTTCATTTCTGGCGCGAGCAAATATTTGTACTTTATTTACCTACACTAATCTGCGGTTTTGGAAATACCCGAAGAGGTTGTAAACAGCCAGGTTGCTAGCCGTAAAACCATTTGCCAAGTATATAACAGAGTGCTATCACATTAGAATGCCCCGGGGTCTAACGCGCTATTGCTAAGGACGCAACCTGGAAAACGCTTGGATGAAGGTGAGTAATAGATACCGCTAGTTAATTTTACTAAAAAAAATATACATACATACTATTACGTCTTTTTCTCTTGTAGTCTGAGTCTCTCAGAACCCTGGTCTATACAACCAAAAGACAACGTAAAACATGTTAGTGGGCTGGTAGGTGGAGAACGGAATCAAAATAGTAATGGGCTGCTAGCCGCATCGCCTATTGATATGATTCCTGGTGCCCATTCCCTCGATTGGCTATTACAATCTGCGCGGGAAGTGAAGCAGCTGGTACATTCTGCGTTTTTCCTTTCCTCCCAGACCAGCGTGGATTTGTTGCCCTAATTTACCCGCAATGTGTCAGTTATTATAGTTATAAATTTGACGTTAATCCAGTGCCATAGCGCTGTCAAGGCGCAACCGCTAATAATCCCACAGTATGACAAGCGCCGTCAACTCCAGATGGTTGTTGACTATGACCTTTTATTTACACTCAGTCTATAATTAGTATTGATGTAGTGAGGAGCTCGATAGCTCAGTGGGCGTGAGCATTATTAGCACTTACGCATGTTAAGCAACCCCCGGCGCAGTCCCCACTTGAAAAGGAGACCACAAATAATAAATCTCAAGTTCCTCCGTGCTTCGAAAGGCACGTTAAGCCGTTGGTCCCGGCTGTCATCATTGATAGCAGTCGATAGGCTAACAGATGCCCTTAGACAGCTTATTAAATCTGACACCATTGTTAGCCACTTACACATATGGAAGACAAACAGTGGCTAAGTTGGAGTCAATCGTGTGATATCGGGATGTCATGGCGTGACCACAAATTATCCCACACTGTGTCCAGTGAATGTCACAAGTGCCTGATGAGGGTCATAGTTATCTTGTGGCCTTATTTATCCTAAATTTGGATTCGTTACATTCTTTTATTAAGTAAACAAATGTTGTTAAAACTAAATAATAATGGGCAATCATGTAAAAAGTTTCATTTGGTTTAGTTAAATGTTACATAACACGATAAAATTAGTAGGTGCAACTACGTCATTGATTTAACGTGGATCCGGGACCGTCCCTCGGGGCCGATACATCACTGTAACAAACCCTGATTTCATATAAACTACTTGTCAACGAAACAACGGCTTGAAGGTAGGAGTGTATTTGTAATGGTTGTCTAATGTAAATAATAAATCAATTGTTAAACTTGCGCATATATGCAAAATAGTTAATTTATAATTCAAAAGCAATTTTCCCGCGACTTCGTTCTCATAAATTATAGCCTTTTACACCCACAGACAAATAAGTGCAAGAATTTTGAAATTTGGTCCTCTAGCTTCGGCCTATAAAATTCAAACAAACAATTAAATTTTTCCTATTTATAATATTAACATAGATTAGAACTCTAAAAATAATACCTACACCACCTACACATTTTTGAGTAATCATGTAAAAAGTTTCATTTGATTTAGTTAAATGTTAGATAAGGGAAACCTAACTTGATTCTAACACGATCAAATTAGTAGGTGAGCAACTACGTCATTGATTTAACGTGGATCCGGGACCGTCCCTCGGGGCCGATACATCACTGTAACAAACCCTGATTTCATATAAACTACTTTTCAACGGAAAGGTAGAACGGAGCTCAGAGTGACATAGGTAGGAGTGTTTTTGTAATGGTTGTATAATAATAATAGATGGACTCTAACTTTTTGGATTTAAAACACACACAAACACAAACATTGTTTTCATCCGCAAAGTAGTAAACTGAATGAATGACTGACTGATATATCAACGTACAGCCTAAACCTCTGGGTCTAGAGACTCAAATTTTGCATACAGGTTTTTTTATACAACGTAGACAAACACTTATGAAAGATTTTAAAAAATTCAGACCCTAAGGGTTTGAAAAAGGGGTTCAAAATTTTACATATCGATCAAGTTCCAGATGAAACTACCGAGTTAGGAAGCTTTTTCAAATTTAACCTCTTAGTGGATGAAAAGGGGGATTCATAACAAATTATGAAACCCTCTTTTCATCCTCTAAGAGGCCATGACATTGATAATAATAATATATATCAAAATATACCTATATTATTATTATCAATGTTATGGCTAAACCATTGCGTTAGAAAGCTTCAAATACTGCATATATATTATTTATACGACGTAGGTATACAACAAAAAAAGGTTATTCAAAATTCAACCTCGAAGTTAGTTGGAAAGGGCGTTCAAAATATGATATACCTACTGTTCAAAGTCCAAACAAACCACCGAATAAGTATTGAAATTCAATGGATATAAAACCTTATTATTACTGCGAATATGAGTTTGTTATTTGTTACCCTTTTACGCCCAGTCTACTGAACCAATCACTAATTAAGTATTGCATAGGGTACTTCAAGCGGACGAAGTCAAGGGCAAAAGCTAGGCCTCACATATTATAAAACAAAGTCCTCCACCGCGTCTGTCTGTCTGTCTGTTCGCGATAAACTCAAACACTACTTGACGGATTTTAATGCGGTTTTCACGAATAGATAGGAGGATTCATGAGGAAGATTTTAAGGTATAATACATGCCCGGGCGTAGCGTAGCCTGCTAGTATACCTAATATAAAAGGCAAACTAGACTGACTCACTGAATTATATATCAATATCAATGAACAGGCAAAAATAAGGTACCTAGAAACTTAAAATGAAATGCAGAAATTCAACCTCTTAGGGGATGAAATAGGGCGTTGAAGTTTTAGGCGGATGAAGTTACGGGAAAATTGCTAGTAATTTATAAAACAAACACTAAGTTTTCAAAATAATACATAAACCTAAATATGTAAAATCAATTACCTAATTCTTAAGAGTCCCACGTAAAGCCGAAATCCCATACAAACGTAGTTTGGTTTTAGTTTTACAACAGGTAAGTCAATCTCAACCAAATTTCGTACATACGACCGGATAAGGCATATTGAGGCATGTGATTGTGGTTAGTAACCTTAGTAACGGTAAATCATATGAATTAATGTACATAGAAAGATAACATGTTTTTAGTAATTTTAGAATACATTGTATTCATTTAAACATTGTCTTTTGCAAAATTACAATATCGTAAATTTATCTATAATTCATAAAATAAACACACGATTAGTTTATTAAAATATGCATAAACTATATTCGCGCGATGTACTAACAATCTACTCATGCGTAATTAAGTTTTAACGAAAAGCGATTACAATTAAGCCGATTGCTTCTAGTAACATCTACTCACTTGATTGAACTCATGTGCATTTGTGTGTGGTTAAAACCACTGATATGATATGACTGTAGATAGACGCCATATTTTGAAAATGTCATACCAAATATGTCATGCTTATGTTATATTTAAGAACAGTATATGTTTTGTGTTTTTTTCAAAGTTTTTATTGAGTTTTACCTGTCTGCCGCCTATATTAATAACCATAAAAGTTTGTTATTGTATTAAAAAGCTCGATCAAGCATGGAATTTAGCATGTCCATGAAATATATGGCAGGTATATTGAAATGTTAAGGGTCCATCATAAAATATTGTACAATTATAATAAGTTATAAGCTTTTGTAGTAAAAATTTACAGCTTGTAACGAGAATCGATAATTTTTTTTAATTATTCCTGTAATGTCAAGTATCAAAGGTGAACATGAAAAACAATAAAAAATTGGCCAATTACGAGTCGGATTTGCGCACGAAGAATTTCGAACGATATTTTTATATAAATTAAATATTCAACCAAATATCCCGTGGATATTCCACGCCTCCTTTTGCCGTTATAAATATCAAGCAAAAAATGCAAAAATGTCTATTTTGCTGTATGGGAGCCCCTTTAAATATTTAATTTATTCTGTTTGAAGGATTTGTTGTAGTATGTGTTGTTATAGTGGCTAGAAACACAGACAGACAGACAGACAGACGGACAGTGAAGTCTCGTGAATAGGGTCTCGTTTTTACCCTTTGGGTACGGAACCCTAAGTCCCAAATGCTACATGCGGCTTTGTGATCAAAGAGTTACCCCTACACTTTTGTTATCCATGTTATATTCGTCATTGGCGCAGTCCTTTGATCTAAAACTCGTTATCAGAATTATTCAAGTATTACGTTTACAAGTCGCGTATTAAGCTGCTGCGGTTTTAGTGTAAACGTACTCGGGTTTAATAGGATTCTTGAAGGTTCATTTTGGTTGGGATTTGTTTGCTAGTAAATATAAGTAGTAGTTTGCTCATGTCTATGTAAATTGTCTGTTTGGAAGCCCTCTGTTTGCTTTTCTATGTTATAAAATTGAGGAAAAATTACAAAAAATAAATTCTTTCTGATATTCCTTTAGGCAGATTGAATAATCTGACAGAAGTGTTTTCCTCTCATATATTCATATGCAGGAATATTGAGCGCCTCTACGATTTTCTTCCGTCTCGTTCTGCCTTCGGTCTCCCATGTCCAAGAAGTTTTTGTGTCTAGCTCTTTGTCTTCCTCCTGATAATTCTGCTTCCGCTGACTTAGTCTTCATTGGGGTCTTTTCTGTTATGTAGACGAAGAGTCCGTTTTTAGTTGGAGCTCTAGTGTCATTCATTACTTTCGAAATGCACATCTCAGCCATTCTGACTCGCTAGGCCTGATGATGGTTTCTTTGTGCATCAGATCCATTTGTACCATCTTTTTGACGAATTAGTCCGAAAATTTGCTGTTGATAAGCTCCCGGTCATTATATTAGCTCGCTAATATCAATTTATTAATCGTAACTTTATGCAAATTCTAAGTGTTATTATGAAAAGGTATGTAAATTAGTTAATTTGTATTCATGACCTAAACACTCAACTGATCATATTCAATTTTCTGTTGTTATACAACGTCAAAAACGTTGATACTTTTTATTTAGGCATAAAATATCATTCCGCGGGCGCTTTATTAAAGGGAACTATATCGTGGTCGAAACTATTAATCACCTCAAAATTTCCAGCTCAATCTAAAAGTCTATTTTATTTTGCAAGATTTAAACAGCCACTACATCTCTATATAGACAGTCAATGTCTTTAATAAACTAAGAGATCAAAACCTATCCCAGCCCAAACAATCTCGGTTACTACATCTAGGTATTCAGTCAGGTAGGTAGGTACACTGAACCTAATCCACTAAGGGTTTGCAAATTCGACAAGCCATGCCTGACTCTAGTTGATGGCATCAAAGTGAGGCTCAAAACATCCATTCGAAGGGACTAACAATGTTGAGTCTAATGAAACCCTCTCGTACATTTCACTTTAATACCTCGGGTTTAGTGATGTGAAATACTCGAGTTCCCGAGTATCAATTGTAATGATTCGGCTGGATTTGACTAAGATTAAAAAATTCGGCTCTTTTCACATTGGCTGTTAAATTTTGAATGTATAATAGAAGTGTATTAAAACTATTACTAGAAGAACATCACAGACTCGTGGCTTCCAGCCCTGATATAAGCACTCCATTACTTATGTTCTTTGAAAAATAACATACCTACTCATACGAATTTATTCCGTCTTTGTTCCTTACTTATGTAATGGAAACTTAAAGCCATAAGGCTAACGTTAATCATGATAGTAGGTGTGTAGGTAGAAAACAAGATAAAAAAGTAATCATTATTTTTCAACTTTAGGGTCAGGTTCTGCATCAAAATACTGCTCGAGTTTTCCAGTAGAATCGAGTGCATTTATAAGCCGCAAATATAAAGAGTTACAGCGCACCTGGGCTTAAATTACAACACAAGTGATATCAACTAATTTAAAAAGGTTGTGAGGTCAACCAAAAGAAAAAAACTCCTAACATTTTAAATCGTTCATTGTAACCATTTACATGAAGTATCGGTAAGCTCAAGCAAAACGAATTGAGTTTCTGAATTTAGACTTGCTGACTCGAGTTCTACACAACATTACTCGGGTTTGGGTACTTCAGCCGCGGGCGGCGTTGTCTCTACTTAATGAATGAATTACTGCCAGAATTTAGAAACACCTTTATGTACCGTAAGTTACAATTTCTCGGCGAGATTACGGAGGAATTTCAAGGCTGAATAATCTCCTTGCGTTACTGTTTTTAGTAACGCTTATTAACATTTTGGGAGGATGTATCCGGCATATTTTATTCATAAATACCTTGTGTATTCGCGCCGCCTACGTTGTGACGTCACAAGATTACAAAAGGCCATTAAGAATTTTTAAAATTTTCTTTGAACTTGCAATGGAGTAGGCCTTAAATTTCCTTCATTATATTCTAAGAGAAGAGCAAAGAGGATTTAGCCTTCAAAATAATCTCCTTTAAGAGGTAAGCGAGATAATTATACTAAGTACTATATGCCGACTATCACTACATTACCGACGTACAAATTTTTTAAATATACCACGCTCTAGGTACAATAGTGCGCAATCAAAATATGATTGAGCATTATTTCACCTTAGGGCTTATATGTATTTGCAATCGGTACTTTGAAGCAAAAGGTAAATGATACTGGAACTACATTTGTTTCGACCTAATTATGATACCCTTATCGTATGCCGTTAGTAGCACAAGTTCTAATGTATTTTTGGCAAGCACAATAAAGATTTTTTTTTATTTTTACTAAGACTACCCATGCTTTATCATTTTAATTTATGTGCTAAAATAAAATGATCATTAGAAAACTTTTACTGAGGGACCTGAATCAATACGCGTGAAACCGTGAGCGAAAGCTGTGTTTGACATCTGGTCCAAAAATCGAGGTTACGTATCAGAAAAACTCGTATATCTACACAAGATAGAACATTTAAAACGCTATCTCCCAAATGCAGCATTCCGTATATCATTACATTTTATTATACGCGTCACAACTCACAATATTGAGTAATGGCGTCCCACGTTACGGAACGACATAAATCCCACACGGGTATTTGCGACGAATAATATTTCGCGACGATTTGCCTAATTGGATGCGGCTATCACTCTGAGCGGCCCTAATTTAATTTGAAGTCCAGCTTTGCGGTGACATCGTTCACTGTAATAATGCTTACTCATCTATCTGATAAATTGAATGAGGAGGCGCTCGGTCTCGCACACTAAACCCAATGAAAGATTTTGTCAAATAACTATACCTACCTAAACCGTGTGGTTCCCGGCAGAGTAGAACAGGACCACTCCAAGTCGTCCCGTAGATGTCGTAGAAGGCGACTCAGGAAACACAAGCTAAAAAAACCTTATTAACATCAACGAGACCTCTCCAACTAGGTCAGCATGAAGTGAAGGCAAAATTCTCCTACTGCTCCGGCTAATTTATGGCACTGGTAGTACAGAGAGGGTCGTGCTCCTGCAGTGGAGACTAAAACAGACCTGATGATGATGATGAACTGAATACCTATTTTTTAACCGAGCGAGTGCGTAGTACGAGCGGAGCTGCATGTCGGTTTTAGTTTGAGCAAAAAATCCTTTGTATATAATATATGGCTGTTCTACTCTACAGTTCGTACGTCTTAACCGATTCTCATAAAAAAAATTAAAGGACCTAAACGCGATATGGTGCTTAAGTACCATTATGGGGCACTGCGATAAGTCTCGTGAATCTCACATCGTGACTTGTAAGGTATTGTATCTTATAAAAGACCTATAAAAAAGATTGACTTGTCTATAAGGGCTAAAACGAACAATTTAGAAATGTACCTATGTAATTGAAAATGTACTTTCTAAATAAAAGTGGACAGAATGATGGATGACGTTTGAGGAATTAGGTGACAAGCAACATGCAGCAGGAAAGAAACATGCAGCATTACATTGCATTTCTTAGCTTTGCTTCGACTCTGCGTTACATATCGTCATCATCATCATCAGGTCTTTATTAGTCTTCACTGCAGGAGCACGATCCTCTCTTTACTACCAGGGTCATAATATTAGCCAGAGCAGTCAGAGAATTTGACCTACATTCTCCACGCTGGCCACACGTGTTAGATATATATAAGCTTTGTTTAGCATGTGTTTCCTAAGTCGCCTTCTACAACATCCACGGGAAGACTATAGACACTACTAAGTCCTATTCTACTTTGCCTGGAATATCTTATATGCTTTCATATTTTTACACTTATTTTCAGATGAGAGATTGTATTGTACTCACAATAATTCTATCTATCGATCAGCCTACGCTCCAACGTAGGCTGATCGATACATATCGCCAACCAAAATCATTATTCATATTATTGTACACCTACAATAACACAAGGTTTTGTTAAGAATGTTTACACAGCTATCTCCCAGACGATATTAAAAGATATTATTACATTTCTGAAGCCTTGCTCGGGTTTTCCGAGAAAAAGGACAAAATATATTGTGGTGTTACATCGGTTGTAGCTTTTTGCGATCCCACATTACGAACGTGTCCGCTTCTGTAAAGGCTCAACAAATAAACAATATTAACAAAATTACGCAAGGTGACATTCCAAGCTTGGAATTAAGTCCTTTATTACACGCTTTAAACAGGAATGCCGATAAAATTCAATTAATATTATTCAAAAGGGTGAAATACAATGACATTTAAATTAATTGCGGAAATTATCAGCACATTATACGGCAAATGAAAGGTATTTTGAGACTTTTTTTACCTAAAATAGTCCATCATCTTTTGGGAATGGATATAAACAGTGTTTACGAGTTTATGTTTTGTATATCTCTTCTCTTTTCCGTAGTAACCTCAAAAACAGAATTAAGAAAAACAAATGTTTGGATTTCCTACCATACATTTAAAGTGGGGATACACTTCTTTTTCTCGTCAATCCCTGGTTGTAGATTGTCATAAGATTGGTATTTCAAAAGGTTGTAAGTGTTTAAACACCATTATTAGATTCAGGGATCTGTGGAGTCAAGAGTAACCCCTGCAAGGCGCCTCACAGTTAAGTAGGCCACAAGCCAAAGAATTGTAGTCCACCAACTTATAAAATAACGTACAACTACGGAACCTTGCGCGACACACTCTTAGTCGATTATTATATTTATAAAGTGGAATTTAGTTTTAAAAGCTTTTATTTTAACTACATCATGAGCGTACGTTATATATTCTATTAGTTAAACTAATTAGGCGTACCAATAAAATATAATAATTATTGGCGCCCTTCGAGAGTTAAGAGCGCGCAGCCAAATTTGTGCAAGTCAAACTATGAGCGGGAGTCGATATTAACTCACACAGACGTAAAACTATATAGTATGTCATTGTGTGTGTTAGCGCTAGATTGAGCGTAGTCGGACAAGTAATTTTGATACTCGTAATTAATTTTAAAATTACTCATCATTTCAATACTTGTATAAATATTAATGTTATAAGATACTAACTGATGCCCGCGACTTCGTTCACGTGGACTTTATAACTCCGGTGAATTAATATACCTTAATATGAACTAAAGTCGATACATAAGAGTAATCTGTGAATTTGACCTGCTGTCATGCTGCTCAACTTAAAAAGCGCACATATCCAAACCTTCGGGAAAGATGGACCTCGGCTTTGGGTGTTGTCTAAGTGTGCAAGGCTTAGAGAGAAAGCAAACTCTCATGTTTTGCCGTATGGGCTGAAAGCTACGTTGCCAAAAAGGCATATCCAGCAGGCCGATTTGCTAACTCAGTGTACAACGATTTGATTGTCACTTTATCATCCATTACGGTTTTTATATCATAAATAAAAATAGTCATTCATACCGAAGCCGTAATGAGTATTGAAGTTACCATGAAAATGATGTACACCGTAGCTGTCCAAAGTTAGCAAAAAGGGCAGCTGGTTGCGAGTGGCCCGGTACCGCTGGGTGGTTACCAGTAATATAAGCTAATCGTACTTTATACACCGTATCCCAGTGGAGAGAGTGACTCTGTAAAATTGACGATATAAAATTTGACATGGTTCTGTATCAGATGTTCTAAATCTTCAATTTAAATACCTCAATAAAAAATACTCATCAGGTTGAATAACTTTTGCTAAGGCGTCTTTTTTTTATTTCCTATTTTTTACCTAGACTATAATGGTACTGCGTCAGGTGTTCCAAATCTTCAATTTAAATATCTCAACAAAGAATGCTCCTCAGGTTGAATAACTTTTGCTAAGGCGTCATTTATATATTCTTATAGTTTACCTGGACCTTTATGGTTCTGCACTCCAAATCTCAGATTTTTCATACCTCAACAAAAATGCTCATCAGGCTCAATAACTTTGGTAAGGCTCCACTTTTATATTTCTTATAGTTCATCATCATCAGGTCTTTTTAGTCTCCACTGCAGGAGCACGACCCTCTCTGTACTCCAGAGCCGTATAACTAGCCTGAGTGGTCAGAGGATTTGGCCTACACTCTCCACGCTGGCCAGACGGGTTGGAGAGGTCTCTTTGATGTTAATAAGCTTTGTTTAGCTTGTGTTTCCTTAATCGCCTTTTACGACATCCACGGGATGACTTGGAGTCGTCCTATTCTACTCTGCCGGGATCCACACGGCGTGTCCTTGTCTGATATATTTTTTTAACTCCTAATACCAGTAGTCCGAATTTTGTTTTCATACAATTTTACATCCTAATAATACAAAAAATAATAACATAAATAAGATTTTTATGCGAGTCAAAATGGACACATATAATAGTTACTCAAAAACAATCGAAAAGTATAAATACTTAGTAAACGATCAACCCGGTCGGGTCGCACTATACGTGTCTACACACAGTAGATCGATGACCTTGTAGACGTCGACTAGCGAGCGACGAGCGATACGTCCACCCGTCAGGAAGGCTTGGCGCGTACTAAATTGTCACTACACGGGCGCTTGGTTTTATAGGCGATTTTAAAAAATTCATATAAAATGATAAACATCGGATATTAATTAAATTAATAATTAGATTTGCTTGCAAACAGTATGTTTATTAGTAATAAATAGAATATCAAAGAAAAAAATAAGTATTTATCGTGGAAAAGCAGCGCTATAAAACGTAAATAATGACATTTTTTAACGAATTTTTATCAGTATATAGATAAATAATTTATCATATTTTCCTCTGAGGTGCACTAAAAGACAATATAATCTGCGTTCTAAAAATATAAGATTAGTTGCATTAACATGATTTAATTTTTATTTCATATTTCAAAGTGAGCTTTAACCTGCATTTTTGCAATTCGGCGTTACGAAAACCTCATAGTAATAAAAGTGAACACCTATAAACGGTAATTTTACGTTGCAGTGCACTAAAAAAAGAGTTTATCTTTATGTATTCACGAATTATTTTATTTAATTTGGATAATTTAGGCGTAAATAAGGCTGTCGAAAACACCAAAAAACTGAAATTTCGCCGTAGATTGACTGCTCGCTCTTAAGCAAAAAATAAATAATATTTTGAAATATTTACGGAGAAAATGCCAGAGAAGAACCAAGTTAGATTCTCCTGTGAAAGAAAAAATTACAAGGTTTGAAACTCCTTTTTACCATAACTTATGATTTTACTAACAGCCGTGTCAATTTTTAGATATCGATATAACTATTTTTTTTTAATGTGAGTGCTGCATAAATTGCCGCTAGGAATAAAATATGGGTACGGTATGGCATATTATAAAGTCAGTATGCAGAATCTTATGACTTATGACAGATATCCAATATTGCCGGCGGCGGCGCGAGCGAGTGCAGCGGGACACTCATAGAACACAAATCAACTGGCAAATAATGAAGAAAAATAAATACAGATATAGCGATAGGAAACTAGTTTTTTTAAACACATGAGCATGGTTGTTCATTTTTCGTTGTGGAAGAGTAGGATTTTGTTAGTCTAGGGGAACATGATGAGGGTATTTGGGATGCTACCTGCTCGGAAGGATTGTGAATGAGAAAGCAGCAGCTAAGGGATGCCATTGCCGCTCTATGATGACACTCTTGACTAGAACTGCATAAATAGTGAGGTTATACGGCCATTATAAAGTCAGTATGCGGAATCTTATGACTTATGACAGATATCCAATATTGCTGGCGGCGGCGCGAGCGAGTGCAGCGGGACACTTGTAGAACACAAATCAACCGAGAAATAATCCCAACTAATCCCAATCCCAACTAATATTAGAAATGCGAAAGTGAGTTTGTCTGTTTATTTATTTGTTTGTTTGTTACGCTTTCACGTCGTATCTACTGAACCAATCATCATGAAATTTTGCATATACATAGGTTAGGGTATTGAGAAGGACATAGGCTATATATGACGCGGGCGAAGCCGCGGGTAATAGCTAGTAAATAATAAATAATAAAAAATACAGTTAAAGCGATGGTAAAATAGTTTTTTGAAACACATGAGCATGCTTTTTATTTTTTGCTGTGGATAAGTAGGACTTTGTTGGACTAGGGGAACGAGATGAGGATATTCTGGATGCTATTGCTAGGATGGATTGTGATTGGGAAAGTAAAAATCTCAGGAATGCCGGGTGCGTCACCCCGATGCCATAACTGTATCCGGACAGGCAGTTGAGGTTGACACCCCAGACCATAACCACGTTACGTTACGTTAGTACTATTATTAATTCTGTGCTGTAACTGCAAAAATTGTGAGGTTATACAGCCATTATAAAGTAAGTATACGAAATCTTATGACTTATGACAGATATCCAATATTCCCGGCGGCGCGAGCGAGTGCAGCGGGACACTCATAGAACACAAATCAACCAGGAAAAATGAAAGGAAAAGAAGCTAGACAAAGCGGCTGCTCGATCGACAAGAATTTCATTGTGAAATATGTGTTATTTTCGATGAAAAATGTATTCAGCTTTTAACACAATAACCCGTAAGAAGTTTTATGTGGAGGAATTCTGTCGGTGGCTTCGCGATTTGATATTCTTGAAAGGAAATTGTGAGGGCTCTTGAAATATTTTCCTCATCTTTGTATTTTGTTCTAATTATTTCACTTTCATATAGGGTTTCCCATACCATTCAATGTGGAAGTTCTTTCACAAATATTATTTGAAATGTTTTATTCAATTTTTATTAAGTGTTGTTTACATACAAAAAATGTGACTCTTCTTTCCTTCCTCCTTCTTTCTTAGTATATTTATATATATATATGGACCACGGAGGCAGACAATTTATTTTTTTTAAATTTAATTTTCCCTGATTCCCTAATATTTTTTAAATTAATTTATAACAGGCTATGACATTTCAGACGTTGCTTAGTTATAAAATTAGAAGTTTGGTCACATGGCCAATAAATAATTTAGTGGCTTGATTTATAATTTCCCTTTTTTTTTATATGTTTTTGCCAAAAAACTTTTATGCATAATTCAGACCCAAAGCATTTGACTGACAAAATTATGAATGTAGTGTATATTGGTCATGATGGAAAACAATCTTTTTCAGATTGACCTAGGTCTTGGATGTTTATCTATATAAGTATATATTATAAAATATAGTATCGTTGAGTTAGTATCCTGCGACACAAGTTCACAACTTACCGTGGGGCTAGCTCAATTTTTGTGATATGTCACTACAATTTATTTATTATTATTATTTATATCATTGTGATATAAAAAATCTGCTCAAAATATAAACAAGTGGTTCAGGTGAGTAATAAACTATAGGTACGGTTTTGTAATAGCATGAGAGTCGTTTTTTGATAAAATGAAATTAAATGGAGTAAAGCCTAAAAAATATTATTTATCAAAACAAAAAACTATTTTTAAAATACAGCACGCGAGATGAAAAAATTAATCAATGCATGACATGAACACAATATAAGGCACTTTGAAAACATATTTTTCTTTGGGAATTTTCATGGAAACTAAGTTATTAGCTCCAAAGATTACATACTGGTTGACATTTTTATACGCATTGGATTAAAATAGATAAATGTTTAGAGTAAAGCACATATTACAACGATCTTAACAACTTATGTTGTTAATACAACGATTGTTGTATAAAGCAAATCGTTAAAATGTTAATCGACTTATAATGATTTAGTTTTCGCCCGCGGCTCCACTCGCAATGGTGTCAATCCATCGGGCACGTAGCCTATGTCCTTCTTCGTACTAAAGACAACGTAAATGCAAAATTTCATAATGATCAATTTTGTAGATAGAGCGTGAAAGCGTAACAAACAAACTCACTTTCGCATTTTATACAATAGTTGGGATTAGGGTTGGGATTTCTTTTTCTCTTTTTGTTAAGTTCCGTACCACAAAAAGTAAAAGAGAACATTTATAAGATACTCAGATCCCTGTCTGTTTGTATGTTCTTCTGTTATCAAGGACACGTGAAGGTATGAAGTTGAAACTTATATAACATACTTGAATCAAAAAAATAACTCAACCTATTTTGATCGCCAAATGAGGTTATGTTTTGTTTATGGCCGTTTAAATTGCATATTTTCTCCCACTCGGTTCCCATTGAGTTCCAACCTATCGACAATTAAGGAAGAATCCAAAAACCGAAACAATTCTTAAGCTTTCCCATAAGTTTTTTATTTGGTTAACAGTTAAGATATAGGAAAAATATTCCACGCGGATTTGAAGTTAGTAGTTGAGTACCGATGGCCGATGGGGCAGAAAGGTTCTTGAATGGTGACCACGTACCGGCAAGTGCAGCGTTGGACATCCACCGACCAGGTGGTCGGACGACCTGATAAAGGTCGCAGGAAGGCGCTGGATGCAGGCCGCTTCCAACCGGTCGTATTGGAAATCCTTGGGGGAGGCCTATGTCCAGCAGTGGACTTCCTGTGGCTGAGATGATGATGAGGATTTGAAGGTAAGGCTCAGTCGTATAAAGACGCGAGTTCAAATACTCCTTGCGTTTTATTTTTTTTCCATATCTTATATCTTAAATAGGAAAGCTCCCTTTACTTAAAAACCTCTTAGTAAACGTGTTTAGCAGATAAAATAAGGACTTTCTACGAAAATTGTTACCTTCCGCCACCTTCTTGCACTATTCATAGAAGCTAATTTCACAACGACGCCCTATCTTTTATTTATTACCGCGGTGTCGCAATGAAATAGTGCCGGGACGAGGCTTTACCGTGGATAGCACTTTTTGTAAATATTGCACATTATAGTATGGTTTTTTTGAAGAAACCTATGTTTTTTGGGGAATATAATAAAATACTTCGTTTCTTACCCTTGTTACAAAAGACATAAAAGAACAAAAAAAAAAACAATCTTTAACAACTTTGTGAGCCTAAAGCTGGTAGTGGTGTATTGGACACCACGCGGACACCACATTGATCAGAGTGCTGACAATTTTTTTGAACAAGAAGGAATAAGCTTTGTCATACAACGTGGCAATGTGGCCAGCCTTTTGGGCACACTTTCGCAGAACATATTGCGGGACTTCTTTTATCCATAGCATATTTTTAATAACTTTATTTAACTTATTAATTTAATTAGGTTTAGATTTTTTATCTAGTATAATAATGTAGGTATAACATTTTTCAACTATCCTTACTTATATTATATATGCAAAAGTGAGTTTGTATATTTGTTTGTTTATTACCTCTTCACGCATTACCTACTGAACAAGAATCTTCTTGAGATTTGGCTTACACGTTACTAATAATACTACGGACAAGAACATAGGCTATATAGCACCCGGGCGAAGCTCCGGGCATCAGCAGTATATAATAAATCTTAAAAACACAGTCTTTACAAATCTGTTTCAGTATTTATGAGACCCTTTCTAGTTTGGCCTTACATAGTCTAAATTTGTTGCTGACGATCCATAATAGTGTCCAATTTCACGAAAACCAATTCTGAATATCTCAGATATGAGATGCTCATAGTACAAGGGCGGATTTGTATAATTACAATCCTATAGGTGTCAATAACCCGTAGAGCCGTTAGTTCTATGAATGTAGAACCGCAAACCGCCCTAAAGCAATTACAGCAGTTATTGGCCACAGACAAACACAAATAGCGAGTAACATGAACGGTTAATGTGGGGTCACGTTTGATTTTAAAATGAACATTTACAGCGGACAGCTGGCGTTAAAAACGGATCCCTACTATGAAGACTCCAACCGAAGATCTGTCACTTTTTTTTGCGTGTATCTAGACAACTTTCTGTGTAATGCCAGTAGAGCCTCGCTACCGGCGAAAATCACTTTTGCTAGTAGCATGAATGGGCCGGCTCGTCCGGGGAAGTACCACACTCTCACAGAAAATCGACGTTTGAGTAGTAGCTTTACCGCTGCTATGCTTCGTTTGGTGAGTGAGAGAGCCGGAGGCCCATCCCCTCTCCCCTCTGGGGAGGGAAAAATAAAAGGCCGGCAACGCTCCTGTGACACCCCTGGTGTTGCAGTTGTCCATGGCCAGCGGTGATCACTTACCATCAGGTGACCCGCTTGCTCGTTTGCCGTCCTATGACATAAAAAAAAAAAAAAAAAAAAAAAAAAAAACTTAATAAAGTTTTTTTTACTCTTGCGGTTTATAAAGTGAAGGCAAAGTGATCTAACCCACACAGTCAAATATTTATATTAAAGACAGAATGCCGAAACAGTCACGGTGAACAACACCGTGACCGTTTCAGCAGTCAGTCAAAATGTATGAAAATGATAAAATTGTCACACGTAGCTCCAAACTTATGAAAGGTCACGGTCTATCACTGATGACAATTTCTGCAATAGGACATTATTACTGAAAGCTATGCCGCCAGAGTGCACCACTAGCATATACAGTAAAAAAGGTTTGACACCGAAAAGTATGTACTTGCAAATGTCAAAGACGCAATTAATTTGTAAAATTATACATTATTCCTTTATTAATTTGATTCTAAAATACTCCTATGAGTATTTAAATATAAGAACGCTTTTGTGCTGCGTATTCGGATGTAAAATAAGGGCAATTTATTGCGACTTTGACATACTTG
Source organism: Rhodophaea formosa (assembly GCA_963082605.1). NCBI lineage: Eukaryota > Metazoa > Arthropoda > Insecta > Lepidoptera > Pyralidae > Rhodophaea > Rhodophaea formosa. The sequence continues at coordinate 13,997,042 of OY720213.1, read as the reverse complement.
TCAATGTCAAACATTTGTTTACCTGAGGTTTACCTACTTTCTTTGCTGATGCTGCCCTCTTGCGGGAGAACATTGCAGTATTATCTCGTATTATCTTGATACCCCAAACCTCAATAAACAGTAGCTACCGCCCCCTGACACGCTTGTTCAGGTTCTCTAGTGAAAAAGCGTCTCTCGTAGCTCGTGAACGACAGTCATATTCCCTGCTCTGTGTACCTTTTAAATGAGGTTGCATGGAAGAGGTTTTATTATGTGTTGCGAGTTGCCTTTATTTTTATTCATGTCCAGTGTCCCTTAGGAGTGAGACGTAGTTGATCGGTATATTGGTTAATTTGGCACTTGTTTCAGGTTCTCTATTGAAAAAGCGTCTCTAATAGCGCGTGAACGACAGTTACATTCCCTGCTCTGTGTATCTCTCAAATGAGATTGCATGGAAGAGGTTTTATTGTTTTGCGAGTTGCCTTTATTTTTATTCATGTCCAGTGTCCTTTAGAAGAAGTGAGACGTAGTTGATCGGTATATTGGTTAATCTGGCGCTTGTTTTAGGTTCTCTAGTGAAAAAGCGTCTCTCGTAGCGCGTGAACGACAGTCACATTCCCTGCTCTGTGTACTTCTTAAATGAGGTTGCATGGAAGAGGTTTTATTATGTGTTGCGAGTTGCCTTTATTTTTATTCATGTCCAGTGTTAGAAGAAGTGAGACGTAGTTGATCGGTATATTGGTTAATCTGGCGCTTGCTTTCAGTTCTCTAGTGAAAAAGCGTCTCTAATAGCGCGTGAACGACAGTTATATTCTCTGCTCTGTGTACCTCTCGAATGAGGTTGCATGGAAGAGGTTTTATTATGTGTTGCAAGTTGCCTTTATTTTTATTTATTTCCAGGGTCCCTTAGAAGAAGTGAGACGTGGTTGTTGTAGTTGATTGGTATACTTGTTAATTCGACTCGAATTTGGCTGGTTACTATAATGTTCTTATCAATTGTTCATATGAAAACAGTAGACCAGTCCCAAAAGTAGAAACTACAAAAACAGGACTTTGATTTTCTCTTTTCTCGGCTCATTCTGTTATTCAAAGATTGTTGTCGAATCTGACTCTTATATGGACATTTTAAAATAAAATAACTATTTAAAACTTAGAATTCATTACAAATAAGACTATTTTTTTCCACCCTAGGGTATTGTGTATAATTTACTCATTAGCTATACAAAAAAGTATCGTGCGGTTACTGCTTCAACTTTGAATAGTTTGCATAGCCAGTAACTTGATCTTGTCAGATAAAGCGCTGGTTAGTTAATGCCGAAACTACTTAATCTCCATGTTACGTACTAAGACGGAGTTAGTAAGCCAAGCATGAAGCAGGCATTAGATATACTGCGCGTACTCTACTATTAGTCCTTCAGAAACAGTTTGTCATACTTGAGCGCTAGTGTGAGCAAACATGTTCGAGTGTAGAGATCTGCCTTTCTTAATACTGGGTCTTTTCCTATGAAATTGCCGTTTCATTCCCGCTTGCCATTTTGTTCTTATGACAATTATTTTCTATTTAACACTTTTTTTTAATTAAACTTGAAAGTGGTCTGTACTATATACATTCGGCACGCATCAATATTTTTGTTTTTCTATATTTAATAGATGAAATATGCTCATTGCTCATGGAAAGAACTCGTTTAAAGTTTGTCCATTTTAATAAAAAATGTAGCCATTTTTCTTCTTCTTCTGTCTTTCTTCTTCTGACTTTTTGTCAATTTTATAATGCCTAAATCAGGCTTACTTCTGTCCGTAACTACTATGCAAAATGTTACTTTTGCTGAATTCATCTAACTCGAAATGATATCAAAAATTAAATTTACCCAAAATCCTCTATAGAAAACAACAATTTCATAGCTAAAGACCCAATATGATGTCGATTTCATGTTTTTTAAATTAAGGATAGAAGTTGGTACCCCGCAACATTAATTGTACTTGAGTCAGATTTGATAAGACTATAACTTTAATATTCTAACACGATTGTAATACAAGAAAGCAGTGTTATACTTATTAGGAAAACTTTGAACTATAGGTTTTACTCTCCTAAGCCACTTCAACGCAGTGAAATAAAAATAAATAAATATGCGCGAGCGTAAATTTCAAATAAGAATAAAAAACTAGTATTCGTATTGATTTTCCAAGCTTCATTAAATATCTACTGTAGCTTTTGCTCAGTGAATATTTAAGCTCTAACATTTAGTATCAGCATAATTTATTAGAAACGTAAAACCATGAATTGCACCCCAGAGCATTTCTAAAATTAGATTGTGTATGTCAGCGACTATTAACTATTTATGACTTATGAAAGCTGGTTCAATATTCAGGATTCCGGATATTGGCTATGAACTAAAATTTAATTATGTTGATTAATCGTATCTTCTTCAATTTGTTTGTAGGCAAAAAAACGAGTGATAATACTCTGGGATATCTTCTAATACTTCCTCTTTACTTTTTTTCACTATATCCTATGTGGGGTCGGCACAGCATATCAATTTTTATACTTCAATTTTTTGCGCGTCGTTCTCTGTTACGTTCTTCTTAGCCATGACCCCTTATGTATTACATCCACTATTATATTAATTTCCACCTACTTTTACTACCAAACACCTAGCTAACGCACACAGTAGAAAGCCACCGATAGCTTATATGATAATACCACTCTTGAATGTACGTGACAAAGAGCATATAATCACTACAATTGTTTATAAAACCATTCAAATATGACGTATGTATAAAGGATTCTATTTTTTCTGCAGTTTAATTTAACTTGATCCTTGTGCATGTGTTTGCTATACAGAACAAGGACTAAAGATTCCGTCGTCGTCCCATTTCAGCCGTCAGGACACTACCCCAAAGATTTCTATCACCGGGGGATTTGCCATTCTCACCACGCTTGGCAGACAAGTAGGTGAGCTTTGTTTGGCTTATCTCGGTTCTGACGGTGCACATCGAAAATTTTTTTTAAGCCAGGATGGGTAAGAACTTGTTTGGGCTGGAGAACGGGATTAAGGTATTTGGAATGCTTGCTCGAATGGCTCCAATGGATTGGGGATGAATAAGTTGCAGCTCGGGAAGCGCGTATCCGATACCATACTTGCAACTACCGGACCGGCAATTGAGTTTGCAACCTCCACATGGTAATGTCAGGTGTCTCTGGGTAGAAAGATGACAAGTAGATGGACAGATTTTTTTTATTTTTGTCCCAAGATAGTCGTTTCCAAAAGTCGTCAATGTTTACCCAATCACATTCAATTAAACCTGGACGTAATGTTTATTGTGTCGCATCCCGTGATGGATCGCCTGATCCCGAATGTTAATCAAAGTGAATAACGTCCAATGAGTAATCCAGATGGATCATCATGTTCTTCCCCAAATGAATGTTGTTTTCCGCTAATGGTTTCCGGTATCACTGTAATACATTTGCGGAACTTTAATCGCCTTTAAAGGTTACCGTTGGTAAGATTGGTATTAAATATTTTGCCGGACCTAAAATACTTGACAGTTGTAACGTTAGATAGGTTTTGTATACGTGATGTAAGAATTTTGTTAGGCAGCTAGAATGTAAACAGCATTATTCAAAAGGTATTTTTTGCTGACGTTTTATAATATGTAGTGATAACTAATGGATTTTAACGATCTGATCTAAAAGTTATTTTATTTATTTCCATTCAGATTATCATCATGTCAGCCGTAAAAAGTTCACTGTTGGACACAGGCCTCTCGCAAGTATTTCTGTCGTTGAAAGGGTTCTACCATACTCACCACGCTGGCAAGTGGGTTGGTAAGAACAGTTTGATTGGCTAATCTTGGTTCCGATGCTGCTGCCCATCGAATCCGATTATTAAGCAAATGAAGGGTAGGAGTTTGTTGAACTGGGAGACCGGGATGAAGGCATTTGGGACACAACTTGCTCGGATGGATTGGGAACTAAAAAGTGGCAGCTCGGGAGCCCAGGCGCGCGTACCAGATGCCATACCTGCAACCACTGGACAAGCAGTCGAGGATAACAAGCTGACGTCAATGACCCCTACCCATCAAAAGCCGAAGCTAATCCATCCATCCGTTGATAACACCCCTGACTATTAGATTATTGGATAAATTTCATACATGCCTTTTTTTAGTTTCCTACTTTGGTTATTTAGTAAAAGTCGTTGGACGTAACGTTAATTTTTCAGTCAGAATCGACAGAAAATAATAATAAACAATACTTCTCTTTTTTTTTCAGTCGTGTAAAAAATAAAACGCTAATATTTGCCATAAGTAATATAACAACATGCGTATTTTTCCTGAACACGTGACTTTTATAAGAACAAATATCCATTCCGAGCGGGAAAATAAAAAGCCCTCGTAACAAATCTCACCGGAAGCCATCCCCTCCAGTCAAGTATACAATAGGCCTTATATCTCTTAATCTGTGCTGTAAAGGGGATACGTTTCTTCATTTACATGCCACAGACCCCGTTCCGGGGACAAACTGCGCACGATTCAACCATAACTCGGTCGCTTTATTTTTCCCTGTATGTTTTCTTTCCTTTGAACATTTTATTTTTAAGTACAAAGCTTTGATGTTACATTTGACCTCGTGTGAATCGGAAAGTACAGTGATATTCATTGTTGTATTATATTTTGGGAAAAAAAAATTGTTTTGCTTGACTTTCTTTATGAAAAAGTAAAAGGTCGGCAACGCTCTTGTCACACCCCTGGTCTTGCATAGTTGTCCATGGGCAGCGGTGATCACTTACCATCAGGTGACCCTTACTTTCCGTTTGCCATCCTATGACAAACAAAACAGCGACGTTCGACGGCTGCGACTATAGTGTCGGGTATTTTGTATGAAATGACACCGTGACCTGTCATTTCATTCGAAATGCGTGACACTTGCCACAGTCACCGAACATTAAAAGTTAACCCTAAAGATAACCTTATACTTAAGATCAACCTTAAAAGTAAATTTTTAAGCTGGGTAGCGGTATCAGCTGCAGCAGCGAAGATCGCACTTTACTTGACATGGCGGCCGGCGACACTACTCTTACTATAGATTTGTACTGATTGACTTTGAAGTTCGTGATGCAGTCACGGCGGCCGTAGGATTATGATGGACTGGGGGAACGGAATAGAAGTATTCGGGATGCTACTTGCTTGGATGGATTGGAGATGAGAAAGTAGCTCGAGAGTCTGGTCGCTCGTACCCGGTGCCATACCAGGCAGTTCGAAAGACACCCCTAACCTTACACATCTCTTAAGAAAATAAAATATAGGTGACGTAGGATTCGTTCCGAGGATAAAATTATTTTTGTAGAAAAAAAAATACATTTGTGCGTTGGTTCGTGGAAAAGAGCTGAAAACGGATTTTGGGTTCCCATGTCTAAGAAAAAAAAGAGGTTACTCAGACGGAACTAATGCTGGATACGTGATTTTTATTTACTTTCCAATACTAATTACCCGAATGGCTGGAAAATTTTGTCTGAAAATATCGAAAAAAAAATTTTGTTCCTGCAATGATCTTTTATGAAACGTTGTTCGTATTGACGGGCTGAGTCACCCCTTTAAGCATATATCGAGGACCAATTTACATGCTGCATAGTGACTGATGATGTCTTATAAAGGCATCATCAGTCACTATGCAGCGTGTCAAGATTTCTAATGACGAAGAATAAGAATTCGAAGTATCCAATAATTCAAAACTTCAACTTGAGGTTAACGTTGATTCAGTTTTATCGGAAGGATATGCTTGTTATTCTGAGTTTTACCACGGGTAAATATTATTTACGGATGTTATCCGGTTTTCATGTTTTTCCTTTGCAATGGATTTATAAAGTGAAATTAATGAAAAGTTATTTAATATTTTATGGTATTTCATATTGTATGTATCGCGTTATTACTTTTTTTTGTAACGTTTAAGGAAAAAATAAAATATTGTATAGGTGTTTTTTATGCATTCACAATACTATTTGATATACTCTTATTTAATTAAGAAATAAGATATGGGAAAGAATTTCACGCGTACACATTCATAATTTAATAGGTACTTAATAAAAGTAGAACAAAAAATTGTTTATAGGTGACCATAGTGCATATAGTAGTACTATGAGTTTGTATCTTTATATGTAATTTTTCATTTATAGGTATATAAGTCTGTTGGTATTGAGCTAGTGATAATTTTATCTCACCTTCTCAACATGAAAACGGATAATATTTTTTCTATGAACAAGCCTGACATCGAGAAGAAAATGTACCTAGAACGTTGAAAACCTGATCCAAAATTTACGGAGCAGCTGATATTTTTTTTTCGATTTTAGGCTTGTCCATATAAGAAACGTTATTCGTTTTCATTTTAAGAACGTGATTTAAATTAACTTAGTTCGATACCTAACACATTATATTAACTGTGGTTCAGATGCTTTAATTTTAGAAACCTATTAGACAGCCGGTACATACGAAAAGTAAGATTAAAATATTAATAAGCTCAACCAGACAGTTTTACTTATCTCATAGATAATTTTATCTCACGTTTTCAACATGAAATCGAATAAATTTTATTCTATGAACAAGCCTGAAATCGAGAAGGAAATATGGTTCCCTAGAACGTTGAAAACCTGATCCAAAATATATGGAGCAGCTGATATTATTTTTTTTATTCGTTATTAGAAACGTTATTCGTTTTTCTATCGAGAACGTGATTTAAATTATCGGTAGTTCGATACCAAACACATTGTGTTAACTGTTATTCAGATGCTTTAATCTTAGAAACATATTAGATAGCCGGTACATACGAAAAAGTTGATTAAAATATCAATAAGCTCAACCAGACAGTTTCACTTAGCTCATAGTGCAAGCTCGTCTCTCCCCGGAGTAATTAGCTTGCGAGAGATCCGACTCGTGATAAAGCTGGTGCTAGTTGTAATTTCATACTTCATAAATATTTTGAGGTTATCGTATGAATGATTTTACAAAGGGATTAATAAATGAACCTCAATTTATTTTATTTTGTGGGCAGGATTCGAACCGGCGACTTAGGCTTTGTGCGACTGCTATACCAAAAGGAATCGCGCTTCGATACTACCTGTCGAATTTCTGCTCCAAATTCCAATCCTTTTATACGCATTTGGGCGTTTTGCGTCACTTTATTTCTTAATTTATATAAATACTAGCTGTTACCCGCGGCTTCGCTTGCATGATATAAAGCTTATGTGGCACTCAGTACCCTAACCTATGTGTATGCAAAATTTCATGACGTTCGCATTTATAATATTAGTTAGGACTAGCAGCCCTACCCGACTGCGTCCGGGCATGTTTTATGCATATAAATCTTTCTCATGAATAGCTCTATCAATTGGTAACCAAATGAAAATCCGTGAAGTGGTTTTTGAGTTTATCGCGAACAGACATACAGACGTGGTTGAGGACTTTGTTTTATAATATTCTTTATTCTTTATTGTTAATAAGGCTGACAATATCAATTTCATCTTTTATAATTTTAGAAAATGTTTCGCACATACTTGATCGGACAACAGAAAACCAATAACCCAAGAAGTCGCCGGTGGCTTTTGCCGCCAGTGATATTTACTCGTATTTCTACTCTATTTACTTCGATATACTTCTTTATTTTTATGCTTTGTATATTTAGAACAAAATGATTATATATGTGTGATTTTGGCTACAAATTAACATATATTATCTATCTATCTAATAGCATTGATATTCTTTGCTAATACTATGATTATTTGCCTGCGCCAAGATGAACCGCAGACGAATATTAAATTGAGTTCACATATATTTGTCTGTGGTTCTGACGTATATTAACGATCGGATGTCATAATAACGGAAATCAAGCCCTGACACGTTAGCTGATGATGAATCCTGGAATCATCATTATCCACTCAAATGATGATAACAATGGAATCTAAACTTTTCAATACTATACTATTTTTAACTCGTACAGCCAAAAGATATTCTGTTAATTTTAGAACTACAGATATTAAGTATGAATTTAGAACTAGCAACGGCTACCGCCTGGAGCTTTATCAGTTTAATCCCGAGCGGGGTCCCGCAGGAGAGCGCTTTCTCATACTCATTATTCCCGGGAGCACAGCCCCGTGCTGAGATAAACTATGTACGAGTAACCACTCGTTACTCTTCATAGCTAGAGATTATTTATGCTAACCCTCAACTCTCCTTGTCAAGAAAAGTAAAATGTAGAATTACAGATACATCAAGCAAAATTTAAACCCGTTAAACAAGTTTAAAAATGTAATCGATTTTCAGGGTAGCGTTTAAGTCTATTATATCATTAGCATGTCTCCTTTTCTGCAGGAGCACGGCCCTCTCTGTACTACCAGAGGCATATATTAGCCAAAACAGTCTCTGGATTTGGGTCCCATCAATGTTTATAAACTCGCTTCGCTTGTGTTTCCTAAATCGCCTTCTACGATATCCACGGGAAGATTTGGAGAGGTCTTATTCTACCCTGCCGAGAACCGCACGACTCTAGTCTTTTATATATAATTATTAAGCATAAGTTCTTAAGATAGGATAACCCTAGCTACCATGAAAATCGAGCATGATTAAATACTTTGTTACACGGATTTTTTTTTTCTAATAATCTGTGGTTTGACGTCTCTATAATAAAGTAGCAGTGAGTAGCAGCAACTATTTATATGACAAATATTTCCAAAAACTTCAAATAAGGAAGGCTCTCTTATAAGGGACTCCTGAGCTATCGTAACGGCAACAGATATATTTATTCTGTAAACATTTCAAGTCTTTACCTATTACGGTTTAATAGAAACTGCCCTGTGACAGACGGACGGATAGCAGAGGACTAAGTAATTTCCGTACCCAGAAGGTAAAAACGGGAAAACGAGATCCCCGTTTTGATTGTTTGGGTACGAAATTCTAAAAAAGGTTACTTGTATTTGGGTATCAATTGTTAAGTAAGCTATCTTCCAATACCTAATATAGACAACATTGAGTCACAAATATGTTACCTAAGAGAGTATTTTTATACGCAGTGCAGGTCATAAAAAGTAATACGACATTGGCATGACATTGCCGGCATGATACGATCGTCAAAATAACATAATAGGTAGATCAACTTTACATGTTTGAACGGAAGATATGAACTTTTCAAACAAAGCCATATCTGGCTTTGGCAGTGGTAGATTTCAAATCTAACATAGACAAAAATATCGAGTAATAAATGCTGTACCTATAAGCGTACTTTATACGCAGTGCAGGTCATAAAAAGTAATACAGCGTTGGAATGACATTGTCGGCATCAAAATAACATAATATTTGAGATTAACGTTTAGATGTTTAAACGGAGGATTAAACAATGCAAACACAATCTTGTCCTAAAACAAGATAATGTTCAGAACTTTTTGCACATTTTGCATAGCTTGGCGATTAATTGTACAAATTTTTGACAGTTTTCTAGAAACCAATACTACAAAAATAAAGTTATTTTTGTATGACATCATCAATCTACTATATTTGCTATCTACTCACGCGTAGGTATATAAAGAAAGATGAAAAATATACTTGTTTTATTAAAAACAGGAGAATAAAGTAACTAGGGTTTTTTTTGACCCTGGTCTTCCTTTATATATTTCTATACCTTATGTAGAAAGTCAGTGAAGTATTTGGCAAAGAAAGAATATGATAAACCGTAATAAACAAGGAATAAGTGATTAGTGCGTATTTGATTGGACATCCATCCTAAAGCTTGCAGTACTTTGCCATTTTTTCTAGAATGATAATACACTATATTTGCCATGTCACTAAGAATTTATACTCAGCGTTTACAGTCCACTGCGTATTGATTAAAGTGGCTTTGGTACTAGTATTAGTTTTTCAAAACTTAACAAGTGCTGTACCTAAAAGCGTATTTTTATACGCAGTGCAGGTCATAAAAAGTAATATAACGTTGGCATGACATTGTCGGCATGATACGATCATCAAAATAACATAATATTTGAGATCAACGTTTACATGTTTGAACGGAGGATATAAAACTTTGCAAGCTAACCTTATCGTAAAACAAGATCGAACACCGGAGATTTGCCTTACTATTGCTTATGTGATGGCAATTTGACCTGGTTTAGTATTTTGCCGACGATAATACCAAGTTTTGCAAAAATTCTAGAGACTAATTCAATTCCTAGCAGAAAATAAGCAAACTAAATATCTTTTGAGCGTGATGCTTAATGCAACTAAATAACCACATCATAAGGTAAATATTTAAAATATCCGCAAAATGTTGAGTACGTTCAGTAAATGATTTGGAACTGCTTCTTACAAAAAATATTGTAACAAACAATGAAACCAAAATGAAAATTAATAGGTGTATTTGGTTGATCCGATTGATTATTCTATCCAAACGTAAATATTTCTTTTGTTTTAATGGTTATTTTGCTTTCTGCGACAAACCTAGCAAATTAAAGATCACAAATATCGGTCCAGCTACACTTGAGTTATAAATGATGTAACTAACCTGACTTTACTGGTATAGATATCATATTTTTTTACAGAAACTGTTTTAAAATTCGTTAAAAGTCACGATTAAATGTCACGCTGTAGTTCAAAAAGTCTCTACTCCCTTGTGAGTCTCCCGAATCAAAATGTCCCAGTAGACAATCTATCTAAATTCTTAAAAAATAATTTGAAATCTACTGCTCTGTCATTTTCTTTTTAAACACAAACTTATTCATATTTTACTGACGCAACTATAGATATAATTTTAATAGCAGCCGAAAATTCCCACTTTTGTTCCAATGATTAACTGCTTTATTATAAGAGGAGCGATAAATATATGAAAATAATTTACCATAAATCTCTTGTTTTAAGCATCCGAGGCTTTTATGTAGGTTTTTAGCGGCTCGGTAGGCACTTAATTTGTGCCCGCCAAATTTATTATCGCTTGGGAGCCAACGAACCCACAGAAAGAGTTATTTCAGTAATAAATAATATAAAACGATAATCTAGAGTTAGGGGATACCATTTACAATGTCAACAATGCCATAAGGCTGAATTTCCATTGTTAAAATAAGTCACCAGTAGGTATATCATGTCGATTTCTATGGCTTAGTGGTATCGCAAGAGTCTTTGAGTCGCAGGATCTAAAGTTCGATTCTCGGTCAGTCGATCTTAGTCGGATTGACTGGGGGCTTGGAATTTTATCTATATATAAATACGTATATTTATTTAATATTGCTTCGTTGAGTTATCCTACCATACATGTTTACAAATTACTGTGGGGTAAGATTCTGTGTGATTTGTCCCTGTGCAAAGAAAAATGTTGGCCATCCTTCCTCACAGGTTGCCTCAAAAACAAGTCTTTCAAAGTTTTCATTAAAAAAATACTGAAATCGCAAATACTGAAGAAAATTTGGAAAAATAAACATCTTAAGTGTTTTTCTTTCGGTGACTCTAAATCGTTAAGGTTACGTGGCAACATCAAAAAACCTAATAGATGTAATTTTACTTAGTCATTTGTCATCAATAGGGGTGAAAAATCATTGGACAAATGTCAATCACTGTTTTATGGGATAATAGCTTTAACCATTGCTCTCATATCATCTCTCTTAAACTTCTGTTGTCGAAATATCTACTGTACCTGTATACTTTTGTTGTCATATCTACTTTTTATACCTTTGACGACGTTGAAAATGGCATCTGGACAATCTGTGCAATCAGGGAGAATCAAAGAGTTTTCACCGTTTAACACTCCCAAAATTAATTTCAGACGTGTAATATTCACGCACGGTATCGCTTCCAAAACCACAATTTTGGTGTGAAGCCAGCCTTAACGAGGTTAACTTGCCAGCTTGTGTTTAGGCAACGAGCCGCTAGCAAAAAGTAAAGATCGTATTGAAATACTGGAAAGTGATTGTTTTTAGTAAAAATCCCTTAAGGATATTATGAAAGCTCTAGATGAGTCAGTTTGATATTATCCTAATCCTAACTATCCTATCCTGTTTCTAACTATTCCTATTCCTAACTATTCCTTACTAATATTATAAATGCGAAAGTGAGTTTGTTTGTTTGTATGTTTATTTGTTTGTTTGTTTGTAACGCTTTCACGCCGCATCTACTAAACCGATCACCATGAAATTTTGCATACACATAGGTTAGGGTACTGAGAAGGGCATATATCTCACGGGCGGAGCCACGGGTTAAAGCTAGTCTATACATATAATAAAACAGTAAAAATATTTTGTCTGTACATTTAGTATTTTTGACTGAAATGGATAGAGGGACACATAAAAAGAATTATTATTCTTTTTATGTGAAAGCAAAAAATTTCTATTGAAAGCAAAAAAAAATTTTTGAATTTCTTGTCTGTCTCTGTCTGTATGTATGATCACGTTTATCTCCGGAAATATTGGACGGATGTCAATGAAACTTTTTTTTTTTTGCTACATAGCTATTAAGCCGGGGCAACATATAAGATAGAAATGATTTTGAAAAATGGAACACCTGATGCAGCATCATAATGTGGACCAATGAACTGCTGAACTATAAAAAATATAAAAGTGGAGCCTTAGCAAAATTTGTTAAGCCTGATTAACCTTTTTTTTTGAGGTATAAAAAGTCTGAGATTTGGAACACCTCATGCAGAACCATAATGCTCCATGTAAACTATAAGAAATATATAATAACGCCTAAGTAAAAGTTATTCAATTTGATGAGCATTTTTTGTTGAGGTATTTAGTTTGAAGATTTGGAACACCTGACGCAGAACCATAATGGTCCAAACTATAGGAAATATGAAAATTACGCTCTAGCAAAAGTTGTTCAGCCTGATTAGTATTTTTTGTTGAGGTGAAAAAATTGAAGATTTAAAACATCTGATACACTACCACGTCAAATTTTATATTGACAATTTTACAGAGTCACACTCTCCTCTGGGGTAGAGTGCGTAGAGTACGATTAGCTCATATTACTGGTGACCGCCCAGCGGTCCCCTTTTGGCAACGTAGTTTTCAGCCCATTCGGCAAAACACGAGAGTTTGCTGTCTCTCCTAAATAAAACATAAGGACATACCTATTTTAGTAATAGACTTACTGAAAAAAGAATTGTGCCTCTTGAAGCAGTTTTCAGCGAGAAAATAGAGAAATACATTTGTATGGAAAACGGACTGCTAGGATACCCTCTTAATGAGTCTGAATCGATAAGGATTCCATGGAGTTAGCCAATTGATTCAGGTGATCAATTTACTTTTAGCGAGTTTCCGATATCATCATCATCAGGTCTTTTTTAGTCTATTAGCCAGAACAGTCAGAGGATTTGGCCTACACTCCTCACGCTGGCGAGACGGGTTAGAGAGGTCTCTTTGATGCTTATAAGCTTTTTTTAGCTTGTATTTCGTAAGTCGCTATCTATGATATCCACGGGAGGACCTCGGAGTGGTCCTGTTCAACTCTGCCGGGAACCACACGGCTCTTCCGATATGTTAAATAAGGTTTCGTCGTTTAGATGTTATTTTTTGTATTTGTTTTAGAATCTTATCAAAACGCTAGATTATCGTCATTATAGGATGTGAAGTATTCCTTTTTTGTTATTTTACAACAATGGCTATAACCAGCTAAGCAGTTACATCACCTGCGCCTGCCGTTAAGTAATTTATTGTCGAGCTCCGTGGCGCAGCGGTCAACACGCTAGCCTGCGACACGGGGGTCCCGGGTTCGATCCCCGGTCAGGTCAAGATGGAAAAAGATCTTTTTCATATTGACCTGGGTCTTGGATGTTTATCTATATAAGTATTTATTTTATAAAATATAGTATCGTTGAGTTAGTGTCCTGCGACACAAGTTCACAACTTACTGTGGGGCTAGCTTAATTTGTGTGATATGTCCCTATATATTTATTTATTTATGCGTAATACCTACACATTATCATACCCGACTATCACCTCTCTGTCAGACTATGTCTTTAATAATGTTGCTTAAGGCTTTCATCGCATTTTATGAGGCTTTCTCTTATTTATGATTATTTTTGAATCCATCGGTATTAGCTATATAGTCTTCTTCTTATCGTGTCAGTAGTGGCTTAAAAAGTCTAAAATAATCCTATATTTTATCCCTCCTGTATTTAGCAGTAGCCAATGCAATGCCATACAATTTTATAAACTGCTACAAGTATTTTCTTATGTATGTTTAGTTCGTATCAAGGTATATTAATACGCCGACGTCATAAAGTCCACGCGAACGAAGTCGCGGGCATCAGCTAGTTAAATATAAGCTGTTTAAATAGTTTGTTGTATTTGGTATTACCCTAGCGATAATTTTACGTTCTCAACATGAAAACGAAAAGCTTGTACATACAACAAAAGTTGTATGTACAAGCCTGAAAGCAAGTAAAAAATATCAGCTGATCTATAAAAATTTTTTCAACTTCAACCTTTAACTTCGGCTATTTAGTAACAATAGATCGACTGTTTATCTAGTCAATTATGGAATAAGTCTAAGTCTAAATATATGTATGTACTTTAGCTATATTATACCAACGTAGGTTTGAACTATCAGCCACCTATTAATGGCATGGTTTCATATCACAAAAGTAAACAGTCCTTTAATTTCGTATATTAATCGGTGGAGGTAAATATTTAAATAAAATAAACAAGATGACCGGAATTAATAAGCAGTGAAGAATATTCGTTTTAATTTGGTTTTTGCCATATCATTTATCTCAAATACATATTTTTTGTCCAACTGTGCCCGAAGTAAAGCTATGTTTTTTGAGTTTATGAATGTATGTATATAGTTCGGTGGTCGCTTTGCAGTATAAAGGTTTTAATGTATTTCAGTTTGATAGTTGTTGTCAGAGTTACCTATGTGTTTTTGAGAGTGTCATATAGGATAATTATAAAAATAGTAAAAATAAAATGGCGGCATTTTGGAGCCAAATAATGAAATAACAAGTTGCAGTTATCTTTTTAATGAAATAACTTGTTAGTATTGTTATTACCGAGTATTTTTACCATGTCTTTCCTTTGAAAATTAAGAATGTCTGTTCGATTGTTGCCTCCTGTAGCCTAATGAATTTTGTGTTGAAATGAATTTTGATGTGTCATTAGCTATGTGATGTTAGCATAACATCAATGTGGCGGATTTAAATTGCCAAAAAAAAATTGTCAGTATTTTTTGTCTTAAATATTGCAACTTGTTACCTCAATTATTAAGATGTTTTTATCAAACTTTGACGACAAAGGTTAAAATTTATTTCTGTCAAACATTAACGACGGTTCAAACAACCGGTACACACGATCATCAGAATCAGTTAAATACCTTGGTAATGAAAATGCAAATGGAGGCAATAAGACAAGACTGTCAAAGAGTAATCAGAGACAGACTCCAACTGAGCCAAATTGAAGTAATTTGGTGTTGAACGTAGGATTGTGACGATGTAGTTTCAATGGATCTGTGTTTATGATGGATTAATTAAGTCGGTACTTAGGTATACTGACACAAGACATTTTGTCAAAGAGAAGTTCGACACACACTAGTAACATACTGGTAAAAATAGAATTACCGTGTATCTTACCTCCTGACCGAAATTTTTGATCCACATTTGATGGCCTGATAAAACGATACACAGATAAATACAGAATAAACAGAAACAGTTAAATACTTTATATGGGATTTTATTTTGCATTCACAATGCTATTTTACCTTATTTATTAAATAAAGAAAATAAGAAATGGAGAAAAAATTCCACGCGGGCAGGACTTGAACCTGCGTCTAGATCTCAGTACGATCTATGCGTTGCCAATTACGCCACCGCGCTTCAAGCCCCGGCGCCGAATTTCTCCACCATATCCCATTCCTCTTACACGCATCTAGGCTTGCGTCACCCAACACAACTACCCGACTTTTACAAGTGCGGTATTTGATTTCAACTCATTTTGCAATGAATTTGGAAATCAACTAATGTGTAGGAAGCCATACAATACTTTATATGGGATTTTTATTTTAATAAATAAGGTAAAATAGCATTGTGAATGCAAAATAAAATCCCATTATATGTAATCCCAATACTTGTAAAAGTGGGGTAGTTGTGTTGGGTGACCCAAGCCTAGATGCGTGTAAGAGGAATGGGATATGGTGGAGAAATTCGGCGCCGGGGCTTGAAGCGCGGTGGCGTAATTGGCAACGCATAGATCGTACTGAGATCTAGATGCAGGTTCAAGTCCTGCCCGCGTGGAATTTTTTCTCCATTTCTTATTTTCTTTATTTAATAAATAAGGTAAAATAGCATTGTGAATGCAAAATAAAATCCCATATAAAGTATTGTATGGCTTCCTACACATTAGTTGATTTCCAAATTCATTGCAAAATGAGTTGAAATCAAATACCGCACTTGTAAAAGTGGGGTAGTTGTGTTGGGTGACGCAAGCCTAGATGCGTGTAAGAGGAATGGGATATGGTGGAGAAATTTGGCGCCGGGGTTTGAAGCGCGGTGGCGTAATTGGCAACGCATAGATCGTACTGAGATCTAGACGCAGGTTCAAGTCCTGCCCGCGTGGAATTTTTTCTCCATTTCTTATTTTCTTTATTTAATAAATAACAGTAAAATATGCTGTTAATGGAAATACAAATTGAGGCGATATGACGACAGAGAAATTAAAAACCAACTCAAAGTGAGCCAAAATGAACTAATTTGATATTGAATTTGAGATAGGAGTATGTAGTTCTAATGGATACGTGTATTTTGAATAATTTAGTCGTTAGTTATGATTTATTAGACTCGAATTTTTATGAAAGATTGAACTCGAAATTTTATCACAATGTTCTCAGGTGCATCGGAAACATACTTAGAGAGGTATTTAATGTTTTAATTAAATAAAATAAGGTTTCTCTTCTTGTTTCAAGATTGTAAAAATTAGGGAGAAAACACAGGTTGATTTTACCTCACTGGTATTTTTTTCGGTTTTCACCTTTTAACGATATAATTATGTTCACTACGAGACTTACCGCGATTATTAATATAAAAATCATATTTTAACGATATAGTTATATAAATATATAAAAACTGAATATAATATAAAAATAGATAGATAGTGGGACAGGAAAGCTTTCTTTGAATTGTTAAGAATAGAAATTAGGTAAAGGCACTCGTATAGCTTTCTTACTTAGACCAAGTAACAATAAAAAAGTACAAAATGTATCTCGATTTCATTTCGTAGTTCGTAGTTGCTAGCGGTGCCTGGAGTGCAATTCTTTATCACTAGTGGTGCAAACGTCTTGCAATTTGCACCAAATGAACACTCTCGCTTTTATTTTAAAGCTTACTAGTATGCTTAAAAACCTAGAATAGTTGTGAAACTATATTTCATAAATAGGCTGCAGGTATCGTCATTTTCTGACTACAAAATATATATGAGTGAAAACTGTACGGACCTATTTCTCTTACTGTGCAGATTAAAAAACCGCTAAATTATCACAGGGAAAAAACACTACAGAATCAAGTTAAAAGACCAATTGTTTAGATACTTTTCATTATTTCGGATACTGTTGAAAAAAAAAAACTAAATACGATTTCCTGTTTGGGATTTGCAAAACCACTATAACCATGCCAATAAATCGTAATTTATATATAAATTTAAAACTGTCAAAATAGTGTTGTAGATACAATATATATTATTCAGTCAGTTCTTGACCTGATAAAACTTCAAGACTCTCTAACCGTGTTGTACGAGTAATCATTTAATTTTTTGCCGTGGGTAAATTATTTCTAAAATATTTCCAATTAAATAATTTCTTTTTTTAGGGTTCCGTATAAAAATTGGAAAACGGAACCCTTATAGGATCACTCGTGCGTCTGTCTGTCCGTCCGTCCGTCTGTCACAGCCGATTTTCTCCGAAAATTTTAAAAGAAAGTTTTGCAAACCTTACTGTGTCATATATCAAATGAAAGGGCCCATTATGAGGATCTCAAAAATATTTTTTTTTTTTGTTCGGGTAAAATCAATACTTTTGATTTTATTCACGAAAGAAGGCAAAAAATGACCATTCCCCCCCCTGATCTCCGAAACTACTGGGCCGAAAATCTTGAAAAAATTACAAAATATAGTTCATTCCTTGAAGATTACAGGAAAAATTATAAGAATTCTATAACTTGAAAGTAAAGTGGTAAACTCACTATAATAAGTTCATCTAAGGAAATAGTTCACTAAAACACCACTAGGTAGCGCTAGTCAATTGAATAAAACATTTTTGCACATTGTGTGTGTGTTCACGAAGCATATTGTACGGAACCCTCATTGCGCGAGTTTGACTCACACTTGGCCGGTTTTTTTACTGCATACTTTGTCCAATTATTCGATCAACAATATTTATATTATGTTTAGTTGAAATAATAGAGTTGCGACTTTATTATCACGTGCTATGGTCGAGAATACGTTGAACTTAAAACGGTTTTTAAGCGGATAGAATTTTGCTTCGATTTTGTACGTAACGCGATATCTAGTTGGTATTGTTGATCGAAGGTCCCACTATATAAACAGGCTAAAAAATAATTTTATTAAAAACTAATATAAATATTTCCCCAGGGTGTTTGTAAAATTCAGGAAACAAGAAGAAAATATGTGCTATCGTTTGCAAGGTACCTATAATACCAGTTTGTCTTTGAAGATACTATCGTAGGGAAACTCAATCACACGCCACTTATGTACATTCCAATCAGTGACATACGGTCAAAGGCGAGTCGCCCCTCACGAACCCTACTTGTAATATACAACAATATCAAACCTGTAGACTGGGAACATAGAACTAAACTTCTAGAGATATCTAAAGTCAAGTATATATTGCACATAGTTTTTCATGTTCGTCTGTCTGTCTATCCGCGGTTTATCTCAGATACTATTACGACTAAAAAAACTGTAATTTGGCATGCTTGGAAATATATATTAATCATGCCGACAAGGTCAACAAAACAAAAAATAAAATTCTATACTTTTGGAGAATCATTGTTTTATTTTATCTAAAATTGCTACCTGTATAATGAAAACAGTCTTGTAAATGTTAATAAATAATAACTAACATTCTTTGAGCTGTGTTTCTTCGTGTACTTTTGATTTCCTGCCTATCTTGTACTCTCTGCTGAGCGAATACCTACCTACCTTCATAAATTTTTGTGATATTCCTTCTATCAGCGTTGGAACAGACATTTATTGCTACATCGTCTCCATACTGGTATCACTTCAGGGGCAGTAGTCAATTTATTAGCAGTATAGAGTATAGAAACAGCAGCAGAAGGACATGGGAGTGTCTCAGCAAATTCCCTGAGCAATTCCAGTATGGCCGCCGTCAAAGCTTGTTTCAGCTTGTGTAAGTTCAATACAGTTGTTTAGAAAGCGTTTTAGTATCGATGTTGAACTTTAGTAAAATTACTGTTTTGTACAAAACATGTTCAATCCATAAGTAGTATGTTTTTGGAACCGTATTACAAAAAGTAAAAAAAGGAACTCTTTAGGATACCGTCGGGCCAGCGTGGAGAATGTAAGCCAAATCCTGTTGACAGCTCTGGCTTATATATGGCTCTGGTAGTGCAGAAAGGGTCGTGCTCCTGCAGTGGGGGCTAAAAAGTCCTAATGATGATGATGATACCTTAGAATAATCGCAGCTGGGGCAAATAGAGTTCGCAGAGTCGACGGCTACTTAGGCAGAAAGGTTCTTGGATAGCGACCACGTACTCACAAGCGCCTCGTCGACTACACACCAACCAGGTAGTGAATGAATTAACCTAGGTCGCAAAAAGACGGTGAAAGTAGTCCACTTCCAACAGGTCGTAATAGAAATCCTTGGGAGGCCTATGTCCAGTAGTGGACTCCTTGCGGCTGAAATAATGATGGTGACACCTTAGGATAGTGCAGGCGGGACACATAGCGCTGAGGAGCCCGATGGTACAGTGGGTGTGAGCTCTATGACCACTTACATATGTTAAGCAACCCCTGGTGCAGTCCCTACTTGGATGGGTGACCACAAGTGGCATAAAAATATCTTGAGCTCCTCCGTGCTTCGAAAGGCACGTTAAGCTGTTGGTCCCGGCTGTGATCGTTGATGGCAGTCGTTAAGCTATGTCAGATGCCTTAAAGCAGCTTGAAAAAATATGACACCAGTGTTGGCCAGCGCGTAGGATAGATGACCGCTGGAGCAAGGTTTTCGAAAAGCAGCAACGTACCAGCTACCGCAGCGTTGGTTACCAACGTTGTTTTTGGTTGTTGTTGGTTGTTGTTAGGTGGCAGGTTGACGGATGATCTCCCACTAAGGTCGCAGGAAGGCGCTGGATGAAAGCTGCTTCCAACCGTGTGTAATCAAAATAGTAGGGGATGGCTTAAAAATAGCAGAGGACGTTTTGCGGCTGATATACCTCAGGATAATTACTTTGTTCGTTTGTCCGTCCGACGTCAAAAGATAAAGGATAACTTAGGAATAAGTCATGATATAAAATTAAAAAGTATTTAGGTCTCTGGTTAACACAAACGAGAAAGCTTGATTTAAAAATATCCTTAATCCTACTATTTTTTGTTACTAAGAATCGGGTATTATCTTATAAAAAAATCATCTAAAAGTATTAAGGGTGCCAGTAAATTATCAATCAACAAACTTTTTCTTAGAATTGCTACCCAGAAATTATTCCCTAGAATCGTATATTAATCCCAAATAATATTTTAATCGTAATCCAATTAAGCTGTAAAATCGACTGAGAACCTATTTATTCATCGGATAACGACTTCTAAATGGATGAAAAACAAACAACAGTTCTTAGAAATTTTCAGAGAAATTACGTCAACGGCTTATTAAGTATTTAGTAGATAAATATTGTACTAATTTTGATCAAATAAATGAGTACACTTGAATGGTCATAAGTTTATCAAACTATGCTTTTGCTTAATACATGTGGATCCAACTCTTATAGTTTACGATTTGTTTTACTATGGTTCTTAGATGGCTTCCTAAGTTTTTGTTACAACTATGTGATTATCAATATATTCCTCATGATTATACGTTGTCATTTTAGACTTCAAAGTACAGTATGATACCTACTCATTTTCAAATGTTACCAAAATTTTCTCAAAGTTGTTACATAAGATTCCAACCATTTTATTTAGATAAGGCTATCTTTTTCCACAATACAAAAACAGTTTTATTCTGTGACAGCTCGGAATAGAATGGAGCGTATTTAGGTCCAAACCTAATATTATATTTACCGCTGCGATAGCCGGTCCTCTCAATATGGAAACTGAAAATTGGTATTGCTCGAGTAGAACTATATGTTGTTACGAGAGTTTTGGTATTACCAAAGGAAATTCTGTGGTAAGTTAGTCTGTTTACTGAAAATGTAACCAGCGAAAAGAAAATAAATAATACAGGCATGTGTCTTTTTATTTTTATTATTTCATAGTAAAAATATTTCATGGGTGTCGTCCTCAACTGTGTGTCCGGTGGTTGCAGGTATGGTATCGGGTACGCAAGCTCGGCCTCCCTAGCTGCTACTTTCTTATCCCCACTCCATTCAAGCAAGTAGCATCCCAAATACCCTTATTCCGTTCCCTCAGTCCAACAAACTGTTTAAATGGGCAGCAGCGTTGGAACCGATATAAGCCAAACAAATTGCGCTCACCAACCCGTTTGCCAGGCGTGGTAAGTATGACAAAACCCCCCATAATGGAAAGTAGAAAGTCAACTGCTGGACGACGATATAATGGCCTTGGTCGCCATCATATCATAGTCCTTCAGTGGACTTCGTACGGGTGAGATGATGATGATGACTTCATTTCATGACTTAGCAAGCCAGGTGAAAACCTGCTGAGTAATTATGGAATTAAATAATATATCCTTATTGAACACTACAGGAAACTTAAATGGACATTAGCAAGTGCAAACCACGCCTCCTCCGGTCATTAATCTCTGATGTCGGCTGAGCATAAAAGCGGTCACTAGGGAGCTGAGAGCGGAGAGAGGCTCTAGTCTGGACGTCTTAAGTGCTGCCTGCGATACTCTCACTTATGGATAAGCGTTCTCCATTAAATACATAAAAGGATTGATATAATTATGAAAATATATATCAAATAGCACTTCCACTTGGTCACACTACGCAAAAAGAAAATACACCTAAGCATAATGTGCACGTGAAACCGCTAGCGGGTATGAGTGGGTGTCAGAACGTGTGCGGGGGCAGCGAGAGGCGCGCGGGGAGTGAACAGCCCGCCACGGAACAGGCTTGGTCGAGGGCTGTCGGTGTTGTGTTAGCATCTCTCGCAAGTTTCGCGCAAAGTGAGTAGTGAGTGACTACCTACGCGTTGTCAACCCTAGCGCTAACACGGCTCGGCTCAAGGTCACCGGTGCCCGAACTCTCACGTACAGGGAGTGTCACCGCTGTGATTTGGTGCTATATTTTTATATATCCATAATACTTTATAATACATTTGTTACTCATTACTCAATTCTCTTGTTAATCTTTCTTAAATGGGCCGGAAGGAAATAAATTTAATTTCTTTTTCTTATTATATGTGGCGAAAATTATACTCTGATTTACCTTAATAAGCTACAGGCTTATACTATAGTAAATCTCACCAGTTATGGCGAGTACAGACGTATTTCCCTATATTTGTGAGATTTCCTATATTTTTCTATTGTAATGTAACTGCTCAAACGGTGTTTACAACGGTCATGCTGTGTATACACGTTTTTTGGGTCTCAATCTAGCTCAGAACGTAGCATGTATTTAAGATTAAGTCTTATTGATTGTTACCTGTTGTGTATGCCTTAAGTTAATAAATAAATAAACATAAGTCTTGATGGATATCTTAAAGGCTGCCGTGGTCCAGTGGTTAAGGCGTTTGCCTTGTTAACCCGGGGGTCGTGGGTTCGATTCCCACGGGAAGCATACTTTATTAAGTTGTTTCCAGTTTGGCTAGGACATTGCAGGCATGAATCACCTGATTGTCTGATAAGAAAGATGATTCCGTGCTTCGGAAGGCACGTTAAGCCGATGGTCCCGGCTGCCATCTGGTAGTCGTTAAAGGATCCACGTCAGAGGCCGAGAGGCGGTTCCGAAGAACTCTGACACCAGGGTGTGCATGGTCGACCGACCGTGTCACCTACACGAAATGATGATGATCTATCAGTTGGTTGTATGTAAAATATTATACATACAACAATATTATTACACATACAACAATATTATACATACATTTAAAATGTTATACATTCAACATATTAACTTAAACGTCTAAATTTTTACCAAACTAAATCGGATGATTTTATTCGGAATGTAATGATTTCGAAAAAAATATTGATGATTTCAACTTTATTGCGATATTCCAAATAAGTATATTTGTAGGAGTTCTGATAGATCGTAATTCGATATCAGCAACTATAAAAGGATTTTTCAATGACTGAATGACGTACAATAAGAACCTACTCAGACACACTACACGAAGCGAAGCACTACACCTACACAGTTATCGAAAAATAGAAACTTGTTCTGCTAAAGACTCAGTTTGAATTAGAAATTAATTTATATCATTTGTATCTGTACGTCTTTTAAAAGCTTTTATTGAACTGCAATGTATCTTGTGTGTTTGTTTTGGTCAAATCTGAACTGGGGCAACTTAATTTTGAGGCTGTTATCCTTAACCAATTGAGCTGAAATCCGAAAATTTTTCACAAGGCATAAAGAAATGCTTTTTTTTAACACGCTTTTATTTATTAGCTTCACTTGTATGTAAGAAAATCTTGGAATCTTAATTTGAACCACTTCCCGGTCTTCGATTAGGATGAAATTAGGATGACCACACGCTCTGAGTTCTGATGGCAATATATGAAAAGCTTGTTTTTTAGTATTTTAAACTATTTAATTATAAGGTTTTAAAATAAAAATGTTCAAACTTAAAAACAGCACTTCTTAATCCTTCTTCTATTGGGCACATGGACATAAAAATGTAGTAAATTCAAGATTGATCAAGTTAAGGCCCTACACTAGGCAGACTAGCGACGCCAATAATTTTATTCCTTTATGAGAATTTTATTCCTTTCCTCATTATGAGAATCAGTAATTAATAGAAATAGTGATTACCGCCAAAAACGGCCGTTTTTGGCGGTAATCTGATTCTCATAATTCTCACTGACTCTGATAATATTAAACATGATTCCAAAATACTTCAGGTTATTTACTAAGGCTTATATGATCAACATTCTTGAATTTCTTTCTATTTGTAAAGTATTCGGAATAAAACAATTGCCGTCGCTAGTGTGCCTAGTGTGGGTCCTTAAGGCTGGGTGCTTAGGGCTGGTGTTATTAAAAATGTAAAAGTTGGTTCTTTCGTTCCAGTCAATCACGTACGGACACAGGCTTAACACAACAAATGTGCAGTCGAATCGAATAAACAGCGGAAATTTTCCGGTAGACGTAACACATTCGACAGGCGTGATTCAGGCCCACAGAGCAGGTCGCTCGCACGCTACAAGAGACGCGTTTTTAACACATTTTATACGAAACAAGCGTGTCGTGGTACGGTTTATCGAGGTTACAGATTTTAAGGTAATTCTAGAAATGCAAAATCTGCTTTTTTTCTATTTACTTGTTATATGGTTACTTCGGAATATTCTTTATTATCTATTTTACTGTAATTTTGATTCCATATTGAGGCATTTTTAAGTTTCTTTTTAGCATGACCTGATAGACCAAGAAAGCGACTTTTGCCTACTAGCCGGGCGTGAAGTGACACATCATTATCATCATCATCATCAGGTCTTTTTTTGTTTGCACTGCAGGAACACGACCCTCTCTGTACTACCAGAGCTATATATTACCCAGAGCAGTTAGAAGATTTTGTTAGCAGCAGACTGTTGTTGGAGTAGAAAAATGATACCTCGAGCTTGCTGAATATAACATGTTTATTTCTCACCATAGGCGCAACACGTTTTCACAGTACAGAGATCTTGTGAAGAAGTCATACAATTGTTTATTAAACAACATAACAAAACTTTGTGTTGCCAGCAACAGATTTGGCCTACACTCTCAGCGGTGGGCAGATGGGTTGGAGGTATCTTTGATGTTAATAAGCTTTATTCAATTTGTGTTTCCTAAATCGCCTTCTACGACATCCACGGGAGGACTTGGAGTGGTCCTATTCTACTAGAGACCCCACAGCAAAGATCTCCACAGAGCTGACACGTGGTATTATTATTGCTTCCTTCTCAAGTAGTACGCTAGCTACATTTCGTGCTCTATGTTCAGGCCCAAACTACACGGGACAGTCGCGCTCTGTAATCTGTCCTGGCAAACCGTGCTGCATAAATTAGCTCTAGTTAAAAGCTTCCCTTTTAATGGAAAGGCCAAATGAATGGGCAGCGGTGGTCACGAGCTTTTTGGAGGAAGTTTGTACTGCAAGCGACAAGATTTCAATACAATTTGGGTATTGAATACCTATTTTTGTTTTTTTTTTAATAAATGGAATTATAAAGGTATCTATGTTGGATTCGTCTGTATTTAAGTAATAGACCTTTTATTACTTATGTACATATTATAGTATGTACTTTGGTAATATATCTTCTTCTCCTAAAAGTCACCGGTCAGCTTGACGAATTTCTATGGCAAGTCTAAATTGTTAATCATATTTTACCTTTTTTTTTTGTAGCAATTCTGTATTTCGTTAGGGATTCTCATTCCGAGATTTGAAGTAAGCTCAGGGGTTGAAATTAAGTTGTATGAGGTTATTGGTGAATCAACTTTTTGTTTTTAACTAAATGCTCTAGTAACAAAATTAGAAGTGTATACATTTTTGTATGCTTGTTTATTTCTATGTTTGTTTCCTTAAATGTCAAAAACTATTTTTATTCGGACTGTTAACATTATTTTGTTGACCTAGCTATAGTCTAACTTAGGCAACAGTGCAAGTGCAACTTGAAATCGATTTTGTAGTTTTGGAGAAAACGATTCAGTATATATAAATCACAAGGAAAATCACTTCTTTTGAAATTAACTAAATAATAAAAGTTTTATTTATTTTTGATTCTATATATAAGGGTAACCAATAAACCTTGAAACTTAAATCCGATATCGTGTTCCTATCGTGTCGGTTATTGTGAGGATCGAACAAAATAGTAAGAGATTAATAGGCGTAGGATGCTCCACCACAGACGTTTAAAATTACGCTCGGCCGCCAATTGTTCAACTGACGAGCTATTTGCGAACGAATCGCAATCATTGCCAATAGCCTGTCATATTACGAGCAGGTCACTGGGTTAAGCAGGCTCAATTTATAGTTATACCGAAAACCTGGCGGTGTAAATAATAAATATAATTTTTCGGAGTTGCGGCATTGATTTATTAATGAAATTTTCGTATTTATTAAATAAAGAAAATAAGAAATGGTAAGAAAATTCCACGCGGGCAGGACTCGAATCTGCATCTTTGATCTCTGTACGATCTATGCGTTGCCAATTACGCCACCGCGCATCAATTATCTTATAAGGTTCTACAACACCAGAAATGATCCGTCTCGAAAAAAAATGAGAACCAATGGTTTAGTATAGAGTACTACATAATAAGTACATTAAACTCTGTCCGATCCTCAAAGGGGTGACTAAGCGCGTCAATATGAACAACTTATCTTACAGGAATTTGTTTGTTTTTCGTATGTGTAAGTGGCCAACACTGGTGTCAGATTTTTCAAGCTGCCTTAAGGCATCTGACATAGCTTAACGACTGCCATCAACGATGACATGGCAGCCGGGACCAACGCCTTAACGTGCCTTCCGAAGCACGGAGGAGCTCGAGATATTTTTATGCCACTTGCGGTCACCCATCCAAGTAGGGACTGCACCAGAGGTTGCTTAACATACGTAAGCGCTCATAGAGCTCACACCGACTGGACCATCGGAATAATGATGGTAATGAATCGAAAAGGAAACAACATTTTCGTCCAAATTGCATTGTCCCAAGCCACGTATGAGCAACATTAAAATCTCAGAATCAGAATCCTTAGTGGAATACAGAATTTCAAGATATACAAAAGGTAAGAAAGTAACAAAAAAATATGGCCTTTAATACCAAGTCATCAATCAGCTTGGCGAATGTCTATGGGGATCCCAGTTATGTATATTTCATATGCTGATTCCAAAATTTCAATATAACTCACAAGTTCGAAATAACGCTATATTACCTGCCCATCGTCATGAAGATGCCAATAATGCCATCACCAATATTGTTTTCGACAAATGGCTCTCGACCATAAATCGGTCCAATGATCGGCTCGTGTCGAGAGATTATTTATTAACGCGCGGAAACCCTCTGAATGCGCGTCGGAGCCAGTGTGATGAAAATAGGTCAATTAATTAAATATGTTTAAACATTTACGTATGATATTAAATTTATATTATGATTTGCCTTCGCAAAGTGGTAGCTTGGAAAGTAACTCTTGCTTTTGTTTGAGCCATAAACGGTAGGTACGTTTTCAAATTTCAAATATGCCTACTGCTTTCCTACACAAATTCATTGATCAGCTCAGCGAATTTTTATAGGATCTCTTTTTTTCGTTTTTTACCTTACTTTCATGCAATTTTATATTTCATTACGGATGATTCCGAGATTTCAATACAGCTCAGAGGTTCCAAAAAAACTCTATATTACTTCCTGCCCATCGTCATGAAGATGCCAATAATGCCATCACCAATATTGTTTTCGACAAATGGCTCTCGACCATAAATCGGTCCAATGATCGGCTCGTGTTGAGAGATTATTTATTAACGCGCGGAAACCCTCTCAATGCGCGTCGGAGCCAGTGTGATGAAAATAGCCAATTAATTGAATATGTTTAAACCTTTATGATATTAAATCGCAGTAATTGGTTTTAAAAAGTGTTTTATGCTGTACTAGCTTTCACCCGTGGTTTTGTTTGCATTAGTGGCGATCCCTCAGGAAAAGTATTTTTTTCCGGGATTAAAGATAGCTTATGTCTTTTTCCGAACTCCAGATAAAGAGTATGCAAAATTTCATAATAATCGGTTTAGTAGATACGGCATGAAAGGGTAACAAACAAACTCACTTTCGCATTAATAATATTAGTTGAGATAAAAATATAAAAAAACTAGCATCCCTCCACGGCTGTATTATACCTATCAACCCTCCTTTATTTATTTGTGAAAACCACATGAAAATCCGTGAAGTAGCTATTAAGTTTATCGCAAACAGACAGACGTATCGTAAAAACTCATTAGCATGCCACCACGACAGTTCTCCCGATCCTCAGATCGTTTAGATCCTGAGGTCCTCACAGATAGGCTCTATCTACACCGTTACGGCTGAAGCTATAATCGCCAACTCGCTCGAATAGAATGAATTTTAGATAGATTTGAATTTAAACATAAGGGCTGAACAAAGTAAGTTTACTATACGCTTTTAAATAGTTATCAAGCGTTCCTTCTAGATATTTCCCTGAAGATCAGTCACGGGGCCAGCGAGCTGGAAGCATCTATCAATCTTTAAAAATAAATGACGTGAACTGGAACGCTCTAGATATTCTTGATGCCTTTATTTTAAAATTGTTTACATTTTCTCTCTTCTATAAAACTGTAAGTACGGTGATAATATGATGGTGCCTTTATTTTCAAAGTAATCTGTTTATTGTCAATTGCTTCTTTTGTTCAACGATTGATGAGCTAGATGGCTTTTTGGAGATATAATACTAGAAGTATAGTTATTTTTAAAAAAATGGCTATTTGGCGTGTAATAAACACGTACCTTTTTTCTTGTCTATTACAAAAGGGATAACAGGTAAAAAGTTTTCAAACGGTAAGTCCCCAAAGACTCATAAAAATATTATATTTTTGGATATTTATGAGAGACTGAAATTCTAAAGTTTCATGTTAAGACCCCTTAATAGAATAATTATGTGTGTAGAGTGTGAAGGTTTAAAAATATATCGGGAAATCAAAATAAGACTACTGGCTCAATGTAATTTATGGTGAAATTGCCGGACATGCATGTACGAGTTGGACTCAAGCACCAAGGATTCAGTAATAATATCGATATTTTTTTACTTCTTACCACAATTTATAGATTGTTACTATTTTGTGCTATGAGACCTTGTGTTAGCCAAATTTTACGTGTATACAAGTTCAATGGAATATACCCTAAGGATATTGATTTCTTTGCGATTTAGAACAAAGTAGCGAGATGTTTTACATATATTAAGAACCATATTATTATATTATGTGTTTATGTAAATTATTTTCATTGTTTCGTATTAAATGACATTATTTACCACAACCATATCTTATAATTGCGTTGACTTAGAAGTTTGATTTTTCACACTTTTTTAATATCTGTAGATCTCGATATCCCAACTAATATTATAAATGTGAAAGTGAGTTTGTTTGTTTGTTTGTTACGCTTTCACGCCGTATCTACTGAACCGATCATCATGAAATTTTGCATACACATAGGTAAGGGTACTGAGAAGGACATAGGCTAATATTGCGCGGGCGAAGCCGCGGGTAACAGCTAGTATAATATAATTAATAATAACTTGATACGTTCACATGTCGTGAAAAAAAGGCTCTTGACAGATTGACAAATAAGTTGGACAAACGTATTAACATGTCTTTGACTATACATGTTATAACTCTATTTTTACTTCTTGAATTATGGAACCCTACAAGTGCTGAAACAAATTCATAAATATGTAAATATAATAAGCGAAAATATATATCTACTTAAGCAAGAGTTATCTCTTTCAAAAGTGTCTAGCCTGAAATATGTAATTTATGAAACATTTATTAATTTCATAACTCGATAGGTTTTTTGCGTAACGATATTATATTTTTTACGAAGTTTACCGCTGACTATAAATAGAAATTTATTCTTGTAGGCACCTTATTACTGTATAAAATAAAATGTAAAACTTTATACACTATAAAATTGGTGTGGACGTAAATAATAATAAATCTATGCAGTATTATAGGTAAAGAAATCTGAATGTATGAAAATGAATCAATTATTTGATTAAAAAAAAGGTTGAGCAAGAACTAGAAAGACTACAAAATAAACCTGTATAGTATATATGCATTATATTTACCTGTTTATATTTGTGTCATTACATTCTAAACCTAACATCCTTTGTACAATTTTATTATTGGATCTTTAAAGGTTTGTTTGTTCGAGTCAACTCTTGCAATACAATTTCGAAATACCTACTACTTATTTATATCCGACTGGACTGAAATTTCGAAAACTTTCGTAAGTCAGATGACAATGCAATGTAACGATATCATAGAGCTGGTCTAATAATGGAGCCGGATGGTGGCCATATGAATTTTGAACTAACAAAGATAAACTGTCTTTTGAAAAATTTGTCTTGGTTACAAATTTAATTGCTCATAACAAAAAGTTGTCAAAATTTTTACACTAGACAAAATATTATTCGAAGTTAAAAACAAGCGTCAACGTCTTGTTAATCTCAAAAAAACATTATCCAGCGTTTCTCATCGTTCAGCGCTTAGAGGGCATTTGATTAACGATCCGTATTAATTTCGACCAGAATCCATAACGAGCGCGATCGTAGACGGGGGCCGGAGATCGAAAATATTCTTCAAAATGATTTTATGTAGTGATTCAAAAATGATATTTTTCTTAAGAAATTTGATATAAAAGTATTACTTGACTTTTATCTCTTTATATGCCGTTAATTTTGATGGATGTGAAGCATTGAAAGTACTGGGTTTGACCACATGAGATTTTACATCACTAGACAGCAGCACGTTGGCTGATCTTTGTAGCCAGCCATTTTTTGGTTTAATTATATAATATTATGCTGGAATGTTTTAGAAATCAAATATAAGTCGAATCAATAGCCCCATAATGAATACAGTCGTACATGGGGGCTAGATACCTGTTGTAACATTCTATGTAGCTTATTAACATTTCTTTGTTTTGCTGTCGTAGACTTTTGTTAATGTGTAGTCCAAAAGACATACAATAATTTGCCATTGGTTTCTTTTGCCAATCTAAACCAAACCAAATGCAATTATCAGCTAGATTAAGGCATTAATTTATAATTGACTATCTTTTGACCGTGTCTTCGTCCGCGTACAGTTCGGGTATTTGTGACCCCTTTTCCACCTTTTAGGGGTTTAATTCTGAAAGAGCCTGAAACACTTGTTTACTCATTTATTGATAGGAGTACTCCTGTGAAGTTTCGAATAAAATAGTTTAACTAATCTTGTTTCCCTATAAAAAGTTTTAAGCCCTTTTCACCCCTATAAGAGTTGAATTTTCAAAATCCGTGGGACACGTAAGTGTTTATTTCTAATTGTTAACAGTTTCAGTTTTCTAGCTCTAAAAATGACGGACTTCCATATTAAATTTTAACTCCCTTTTCACCCGCTTGGGAGACGAATTTTTAGAAATCTTTTTAGCAAAATCCATTCAGTAGTTTCAGTTGTGCGTTGATAGATTAGTCAGTCAGGTTTGCCTTTTATATATTTATATATAAGATAAAAAGAAGATGGATTAAGACAAAAGTCCTGAAACAAAAAAAAACTAAAACATTAAAAATAAAAAGTATTGTTATAAAATGATACCATTGTTCACTTAGATACTAAATTAAAATGGAGACGTTATAACATCAAATTAAGGTTTTATACTTCCACAATATTTTCCGCCCTCACCCTCCGAGGCTACAAGCTCTGCGCCCCTTGAAACAGCCTCGTCGCGTCTATCCATAATACTTATTTTAATGCTACTCTAAAATGGCTATCAGGCGTTCCTTCCAGAGGTAAAAGGATTCCCCAAAGATCAGTCACGATGTTGGCGATCAATCTCGCAAAATAGGACGTGGGTTTAAATACCCTGGCTAGAAGCTCTTAACTTTGTACGTATTATATTCAGATGTGGACAATTTTTTATAATTGTACAAATCACACAAATCCAGCCAGCCCCACATGAAGTTAATAATAATATTAAAACTTACACGAGTAAAATCTTAATTTATACTTTGTATCTGCCTCAGGTCTTATGTCTGTAATACTGTCCAAGCTTCGGCAATAAACCTGATAGTCAAACATGGCAAAATTATAGTTCTGTGGCAAAATCGAAAGCATAGTTTAAAGCTGAAAAAAGAAAACTGTAATAGTGACAGTGATGGGTAGCTCATCGCATATATCGATTTGAATTCAGAATCTGTAATAAAAAAACCGGCCAAGTGCGTGTCGGGCCGCGCGCAGTGTAGGGTTCCGTAGTTGCGACGGACAACTTTGAGTTCACACTGTTCACGGTCACACCTCACAGTTAAACAATGAAAATTGTATGAAATTTTACATTTCAAGTACATTTTATAAGTGGGTTGCCTATAACTTTTTAGTTTGCACTTAGTACTCAGCTCTGATAGTTTTCCTTTCAACTTCAGTGTATATAATATTGCTGTAATTTTTTTCACGTATCCATATATAACCGTTTAGCAGATAGAGGGGGGAGGACACTTACCTCTAACAAAAATTTACACTTTAAAACCAAATATTTCGGAAACGGATGTCTACATCGAAAAATGAGGATCTCAACCTCACAATATTTTTTAAAGACCTATTTAACAATACCCAACACGATGGGTTTGTACAGAAAAAAATATTTTACTCCCTGTTTACTTGAATGGGAGCTACCCTAAAAAAAATTTTTTCAAGATTTTTTTGTACCACTTTTTTGACATGATTATTCTACATACCCATACCGAATTACAGCTTTCTACTACTTATAGTCTCTGAGTAAAACCGCGGACGGACAGACAGACAGACAGATAGACAGACAGACAGGCAGACAGACAGACATATAAGCCCAGCTGATCGGTGACTTTGTAAGAATTCCTTTTTGTTTCTTTTTCAACTTATTTCCTGGATTTCTTTTCTAAAAGGGAGTCTTTTTTTCAAAAAACCAATCCAATCCATCATTTCAGCCGCAAGAAGTCCACTGCTGGACATAGGCCTCCCCTAAGGATTTTCAATATGACCGGTTGGAAGCGGCCTGTTTTCCCACCCCCTATCCCCCAATCCAATCCAATAAAGCTTAAATAGGTTCAAAATAACACTGTTTTATAATAAACATTAAGAAAGGACATTTCCTTAATCAACTGAAGGATCAGTATGAACCATGAAGGTTAATAAATTGTCGAAGTAGTTGATTTATATTGTAATTTTTGTTTTCCTTGTGTGTTTATGTTTGTGGAACCAAACACGAAACTTATAGATTCATCATCATCATCATCATCAGGTCTTTATTAGTCTCCACTGCAGGAGCACGACCCTCTCTGTACTGCCAGAGCAGTCAGAAGATTTGGCCTACACTCTCCACGCTGGCCAGACGGGTTCGAGAGGTCTCTTTGATGTTTATAAGCTTTGTTTAGCTTGAGTTTCTTAAGACGCCTTTTACGACATCCACGGGAAGATTTGGAGGGGTCCTATTCTTCTCTGCCGGGAACCACACGGCATTTATAGATTACTTAGTGATAGCCCGGTTATCCCTTCAAAAGGATTAATCTTCATTTTTATTTAACTCAGTATCAGCGTCAATTAAAAAACAATATCTAATTACGGGACTCACAGCAGTAAAAGTAAGGCACGTGTACCCTACACGCGCAACAAAATCTAAGGCCGTAATTGTCAGATTTACGTAAAAATAACCAAACCATGTCCGTTTATAGACCTTACAATCAGTACGTCAAAGCGACTATATCAACTGTTACTTTTGATGCGTATGCTTTTTGGTTTCCTTTCATTAATAAATAACCTTCATCATCAACAGGTCATTATTAGTCTCCACTGCAGGGGCACGAGACCCTCTCTGTACTACCTGAGCCATATATTAGCCAGGGCAGACAGAGAATAAAAAACCTAAATTAGCTTTTTTTATACAATTTACAACGCACTGGCTTTGCATAGATTTCGTGTCTTGTGTGTCGTTTTTAGGGTTCCGTAGTAAACTAGGAACCCTTATAGTTTCGCCATGTCTGTCTGTCTGTCTGTCTGTCTGTCTGTCTGTCCGTCCGCGGTTTTACTCAGAGACCATAAGTACTAGAAAGTTGTAATTTGGTATGAGTATGTATATTAATCATGGCAAAAAAGTCGTAGAAAAAAATCTTGAAAAAAAATTTTTTTTGGGTAGCTCCCATACAAGTAAAGTGGGGGAGTCATTTTTTTTTCTCTACTTACCCATCTTGTGGGGTATCGTTAAAAAAGTCTTTGAAAAATATTGTGAGGTTGAGAACACCATTTTTCGATTTAGGGATTCGTTTCCGAAATATTTGGTTTTAAAGTGCAAATTTTTGTTAGAGGTACGTGTCCCCCCCCCCCCCTCTATCTCCTAAACGGTTATATATAGATACGTGAAAAAAATTACAGCAGTAGTATATATACTGAAGTTGAAAGGAAAACTATCAGAGCTAAGTACTAAGTACAAACTAAAAAGTTATAGGCAACCAACTTATAAAATGTACTGGAAAATGTAAAATTTCATACAATCTTTATTGTTAGATGTTTTTGGTCGTTAAACTGTGAGGTGCGAGTGTAAACAGTGTGTACTCAAAGTTGTCATTCGCAACTACGGAACCCTATACTGCGCGTGGCCCGACACGCACTTGGCCGGTTTTTTTATGTGAGCCCGAATTTTAGTAAAATTGTGTGAAAATGATTATAAAACGAACGAACGCGAAGCATCTCTCTCATTAAGTTTTTATGAGGTCTTTTTTTTAAATTAATAAACTCTTTATTTTTAGGTACCTACGTGATGAATTCAGTTTTAATTTATCCAAAGACAAACTCGTGAGGTTTACAGTTACTACAAGCAACCAGTTACAATATTCTTAAGCAGATTTGCCTATCTGAAGCTAGTCAAAGTCTATAAAAAAAATTAAAATTTTGAAATTCTTAATTCTGATTTTTGTTTTTAAAAATGAGCAAAGATTGCAAATCAACCTTTAGATACAAATTTCAGGCTACATTTCACACCGGCACAAAATACATCAATCGGGACCAAAAATCGTGTAATTCGTTCAGTCGCGCATGCTTTAAAACTCACCGCATCGGGTATTGGGTAGCAAAATTGGCACGTCAAACAAATTCTTGTCACTCGTAAACACTTTGCATAAATTGGATCGTGGGGAATTCCCGCAACAAAGACGCTGAAGGGGAGTTCCAATAAAAGAGGACGATTGGATCGCTTTTGACGGAAAGGCAAGCGCTTATCGCTATGTAGGGCCCAATTTCACGGAAGCGTTCGGTGGACACGCGTTTTTTAATCAGACGAGTGGTCAAAAACAGAATATTTGGGGTTCTGGGAATGCAGCCTATTTTTGTACAGTCAAAGAGAAAAGCGACGGTAATGTCAGTTGCGATTTCAATGCTCAATTTTAGGGTTCCGTAGTAAACAAGGAACACTTATAGTTTCACCATGTCTGTCTGTCTGTCCGACCGCGGTTTTACTGAGACTGTAAGTAATAGAAAGCTGTAATTTGGTATGTGTATATATATTAACCAAACCAAAAAAAGCGGTAGAAAGTAAATAAAAAAAAATAGGTTAGGTCCCATACAAGTAAAGTGGGAGTATTTATTTTTCTACTAACCCATTGTGTGGGATATTATTAAATCGGTCTTTAAAAAATATTGTGTTAGGGATCCGTTTCTGACAAATTTTAAAAAAGGTTTGTCCCCATCTGCTAAAAGATGCTTAATGAGCGAGCAGGACTCGCACTTGGCCAATTTTAGTTTTATATATTGCTACATTTTATGCAACGTATGAAGTCTTGCGGGATTTACTTGTGTTAGGACATAAAATAAATGGCCGGTGGAAGAGGCCGTAGGTACTGTAACTTGTTTCTTGTTCTTCGTGTGTGTAAGTGGCCAACACTAGTGTTCTGTCAGGAATGAAAACACAAACGCAATTGCCCCCGCTTCCGACACTCACACTATAACTTTTCCAAGAATATTACCCGCTCTATTCACTCCGGTAGCAACTAAATAATCCGTACATCCCGCGCAATTTAATTTTGACATGCTAGGGAGGGAGAGAGAATGGGTTTTAATGAAAATATTCCAATTCTTTTTACTTATAAATAATCTATTAAAAAACCATCAACGTCATTACTCAAAATGCGGTCAATGCTAGTAATGCAGTAAGTTACTGCCACTTTTCTATAGATCAGAAGTCCTTGTCTTGCATAAGAAAAAATCATCTTCTAAAATTTACCTATACAGAGTGTTAGTATCAACAATTAAAAAACAATTATACACTCAAACCATCCCATTAAAATGAACATCTTTTTCTGAGGGATCAACACTGTGGAAACTCGAAAAAAGTCTACATTTTCACACAAATTCCCAGCATTTGTCCCATAGGAAAAGTTCTTAATTTTGACGGGCTTGTTTGATCGTTTGAAGGATAAGAGTGTTCATACTAACACCCGGTATGTACTCATACTGCTATGGATATAGTCATAATGCTACATTCAAACATAATACCTACACTAAAAGTTACATCTAGCGAAGCATTTGTTTGAGCAACCGTTACATATACATCGTTGAGTACACCACAGTTACGGGCGGCGGTTACGTAATAATGCGGAGACGATAGCAATGCGAAATACGTTAATCAAATATTAAACGTCTGAATATTATATTTTAATACACGTATTTAACACTAGAGGTATAATGTGTCTCAATGCTGTAAGTTCCGGGTATATATTTACACCATTTTTGATTCAGCTTAAAGCTACCGCAAATATAACCAGTGTTTGTTTTTTTCTTGTAATTGACCAACACTTGTGTCACATTTCTTGGTTTCCTATGCCCTTCGTCAGGGCAGACGCAACGTTTTTTGCTCCAGGTGCCTCGTTTGTTTTGGGCGTACACGCTTGTGCTGGCTTTGCGGATTCCATTTTATTTCTGCCGTGTTAAGATCTGTTCCGGGTGATTTACCATCTTTATGCCTTCGCTTTCATTCAAGTCTAATGATAGATCATTGTTGATGTTAAGCGGAATCACAGTAGGTCATGTCTCTGGTCCTAGACCCTCAAAATTGACTTGATCTAGAGCCACTAAACACCTTGCTAAAGTGCTCAAACCATCGCCAGACAGGTTTAACCTGTGACTTTCAAACCTCTTTTTCTCATTGTAAAAGTTGTTCATGTTAATTGAAGAGTATTATATAGGTATTTCTCTTTTGTTTTGCGTTTTGATAGCTCATTTTCTTCAATATGATATATTATAATACAGCCCATAAACGAGCAAATAGCATATGCACAATGCCTTAATGAAATTTTCATAACAATTTCTTGTTTTGATGCAATGTTCCTTACGTAACTACGTTTGGCTCAAAGGTTTCACATTATATTCAGTGATTCAGATTGTATTTTCTGACGTTCAAATCAATATGTTCCACGTGACATACCTCGTTTAGCACACCATAATCACGAGCGGCGGTTACGCAATAATACAGAGACGATAGCAATGTGAAATACGCAATGCAAATATCAAACGAGCGAATATTACAAGTTTAGTATTTGACGGCAATAATGGCTGAATCTGGCTGTGTACGAGTAAATTAAAGTAGCTTAATAGGTAGCGGTATACAGCGTTAGTTTATAAGGGTTTATCACTAGATACTTAATGTATTACTAATATTATTTACTGAATTAATACATATATAAACAACAATTATTTAATCTTGCTCTGTAAACAAGGCCCAAGATCGACGTGGGGCTGCTGACCCACGTCGAACTTGGGCCTATTGTAAAAGTTGTTAATGTTAATTGAAGAGTATTATGCCTCTCTTTTGTTTTGAATTTTGATAGCTCATTTTCTTAAATATGACATATTATAATACAGCCCATAAACGAACAAAGTGCATATTCATAAAACTTAAATGAATTTTTTATAACAATTTCTTGTTTTGATGCCATGTTCCTGACGTAACTACGTTTGGCACAAAGGTTTTACATTATATTCAGTGGGTCTGATTGTACTTTCTTACGTTCAAAATCAATATGTACCACGTGATATACCCCGTTTAGTACACCATAATCACGAGCGGTGGTTACGCAATAATACAGAGACGATAGCAATGTGAAATACGCAATGCAAATATCAAACGAGCGAATATTACAAATATTTGACGGCAATAATGGCTGGATCCGGCTGTGTACGAGTAAATTAAACTCGCTTTATAGGTAGCGGTATACAACTCTAGTTTATAAGGGTTTATCACTAGATGCTGAATGTATTACTTATATTATTCACTGAATTAATTTGTATAAACAACTATTGTTAAATAAATAAATAAAAATAATAAAAAATTTTCCTCCTGCCCGCGTGGAAAATTTTTCCTTTTTTTCTAAGTTCATTATGAGTATAGCAGAATAGTATTGTGAATACATGAAGTGTTAAAAGTTATTCATGCTGGTACTTTACATCATAATAAGATTGATTTATACTTCTGGCACGCCTCACAGCAAAAAAGCAGATTCTCTGGTTTTTTCCACAATGTTCTATGTTTCTGCTCTTTTTATTATGTAAAAACAACATCTTTGGTATTGGTAGTGGTTAAATTCGTTCGAAATAACTCTAGTAGTATTGTTATTATTATTAGTAGTACCTCTCCAAACCGTCAGGCCAGCGTGGAGAGTGTAGGCCAAAAGGCCAAATCCTCTAACTTCTCTGGCTAATATGCCTCTGGTAGTCAAAAAGGGGCCTGCTCTTGCAGTGGAGACTAAAAAAATTACCTGATGATAATTAGTAGTAATATTAAAACAACCATATTTAATAAAAACGATGACCACATTCTATGAAATTTATCCTAGAGATTTCAACCTCGGTAAAATAGTGGCCCCGGGCCTCTAAAAAATTCCACTTGAGGATGCAACCGGGAATACGCTCAAATTAGAGATGGATTTACCTAACATAAACATCCTAGCGACATTATGGTGAAGCGTTACAGCTTCATGTCTTCATAATTTTGGGGTATTACGATTTAATTGCTACATTCAACATTATAATTAGCTCCTATTACATAATTACCACTTGATCATAACTAATCTTTGAACGGTTGATTTGGTAGGCCGCGATTGCGTAGTATACTCGTAATTGACTTAATTACATATGAATTAACCTGTATTAGGTTGGTACTACAACGAAACTAACACATTATGTAGTTGTAGCGGTGTTATAAGTTTAAGAGTCGCCTGAAAGCGCATATCTCCATACAAACGGAAAAAGGGAATCGTGGCAATATTTGATAATTTTGGAGTAAAATTAGGCATTTAATCAATTAATCTCATTATAATCTACGTACGTTCCTATACAGATTGGTTACAATACCAATCGTTTGAGAATTACAAGCCTTTTCAAATTTGTATGGAAATCTTGAGAGGCGTATAATTCTCAAACATTTGATAATTTAACCAAACTGTATAGGAACGTATGTAGAT
This sequence comes from Rhodophaea formosa, assembly GCA_963082605.1. Lineage (NCBI taxonomy): Eukaryota > Metazoa > Arthropoda > Insecta > Lepidoptera > Pyralidae > Rhodophaea > Rhodophaea formosa. The sequence continues at coordinate 13,957,545 of OY720213.1, read as the reverse complement.
TATAATGAGATTAATTGATTGGATGCTTAATTTTGCCTTAAAATTATCAAATATTGCCACAATTCCCTTTTTCCGTTTGTATGGAGACATGCGCGTCCAGGCGCCTCTTAAGATGTCTCTCTTTATATCTGTCTGTGGTGTCGAAGCTTCCAAACGAATGCACCGATTTTTGTTTAGTTTTTGTATGTCATAGATTATTTTAACACGAGTGTTCTTAGCCGTTTGAAGATAATCAGCTCTTTTCTAGTTGATGAGGGGATCTGACTAACTTTCTTGTATCCGATCGATTTGAAATTTGGTACCGTGTTACTTTATGATATAAGAAACGAGTTTTTTAATTTTTTATTGTACTTTTAATTAGGTTATCTTAGTGATTTAGTATGATTCTTCTGTGGTTCAGTAGTACAGCAAGTGCTTTCAAATCACAGGGTCCCGGGTTCGATCACTGGCTAAGGTCATGAAACGATTTGCTTCAGATTGGGCTGGGTATTGTTTGTTTCTATGAGTATTTAATAATATAAAAAAAAACATAACTACCTAAAATCAACGGGTTAATATCCAACGACACAAGTTCACACTTATTTTGGAGTCAAATCTGTGCGACTTGTCCCTACATATTTATTTATTTATGTGACTATTGTTATCTCTAAAACTATTGTTTAACTATTACTAGGGCTAAACCCATACTGGCCTGAGGGAAAATATAAAACGTTGACCGCATTAGCTGTTTCTCTTTACAAGCAGACCATAGAAGCCGGTCGAGGGAAAATACTAAATCTATTGAATCATGTCATAGGCGATGTGGCTAGCAACAATAATTCGGATAATCATAAAGGACGGTTGAAATGTCATCATCATCAGGTCTTTTTAATAGTCTCCACTGCTGAAGCACGACCCTCTCTGTACTCATCATCATCATTTCGAGTAGGTGACATGGTCAGTCGACCATGCACACCCTGGTACTACCAGAGGCGTATATTAGCCAGAGCAGTCAGAGGATTTGGCCTACACTCTCCACGCTGGCCAGACGGGTTGGAGAGGTCTCTTTGATGTTTATAGTTTTGTTTAGCCTGTGTTTCCTAAGTCGCCTTCTACGACATCCACGGGAAGACTTGGAGTGGGCCTATTCTACTCTGCCGGGGACCACACGGCCAGGTTGAAATGTATTATTACGCTATTACATTTTAGTGCCTGGCAGTAATTTCATTGTCATTTTTTGCCACCAGTCGAATCATATATAAATGGACCAATCGTTACTCAGTGTACATTTTAACGGAACACTATCACCCGTAACATTACATTGTTCTCAGATTGGTTATCAGCATTGGTCGGAAGCATTAGGCAAGTATTTTTCCATGGTGTTAACAAACATGTATATTTATCTGTTACTTTAATGATATTTAAGTGTTAAATTCGAATGACATGTGAAAGTAAAAGTATGCTTACTTATTAGGAGGGGAGCAGAGAACAGGGTGAAAGCACGTGAGTCATTCAACCAATCAGTTTACGCCTCGCTTTTGTCGAATCATTAAAGTGCAAGAGGCCGTAAATTATTCAATTTGCTCAAATACATACGTTAAATAATACAATTAACTGCCGTGTATGATTTTCTGAAAGTTCATTAAGTACCTCGAAAATTGATCAACTTACGCTTCTTATTATATATACATATACATATCAACCCATAAACAACCCAGGCACCGTCCTGATTCTATTGGCTCTGTTTTAAATTGGTTGAAAATATTATGTGTCGATTTATTTGGACCTTTCAACGATTAAAGATAAATCAATCAGCAAAGACGAATGAAATGTCAGCAGTGAAAATTGAAAAATCCCTGCTGGAAGATTTTAATTATTTTTTTACCTGAAGTTAATTTTTCTTTTTTTGACAGACTTTTATTCCCTTATAATATGCTTCTTGCCTTTAAGTGTTTGAGCGTAAGTTTTATAGGTGATTCATTATAAACTATGACCATAGACATTATAATAGATATATAGATGTCTCTAATCTCTAATCTAAAGCCAAGTGCCCTGGCCACAGGCCCTGGCAAACGCTCTGACAAGCTAAGTTTAAAAAAGTCACCGTTAGATGGCATGAGGTCTTCTGCCAGTTAACTAGGCTAATCCGAATGTGTTTAAACGTAAAAAGCTAAGTAAATATTTATTTAAAAGATAAAAATGTAATCTAAACAATTGCGATAGTCGAAAATGCTTTTAATACTTTTAATATGGATAATTTTTAAATATTGGACATCTATGTATAGTTCGAGCGGAACTCTAGTTAATATGAAATTTTGTGGACATGATAAAGATGATACCACCATGCTATGACTAACTATTCGTAGTCCAATATCGTCTCAATAAGTAACCACAGCGTACAAAGTTGCTTAGACCACACAGAATGTACTAATACAAGTTCTAGTCACTCTAGACAGTAAATACGTATTAGTTGCATATTTTGTCCTTACAAGGTTCAAAGCTAAGCGCAGAGAAATTTAAATTTGTTTTTGTTGCTTTGACGCGATGTAATCTAGAACAAGTGATATTAAATTGTGGGACGCCCAACCACTCGTGTTCTCCTTGGGGGTCGTTCTTTTTGATGAAAACTTGTTTGACTTCACTTTGCGAAATGTTCGTAATAAAGTCTGAGAAAAACGACGCCGTACAATTGTCCCAGAAAAATATTAAGCGATGAAATGAGAAATCAAATTGTACAAATAGCTTTTCATATCACTATAAGTGATAAAAACATTAATCAAATGGAATATGTGACCCAAAAAGACACAGCCGTCGACATGGATACCATAAATAATAATAGTCGCGAATAGACAGTAACGTCGCATGAAGTCAAATTGGTTTGGTTATATTTCAGTGGTTTATTATGCTGCCTCGATGAAACCGTGAAAGATGAAATTATCGGAGACATAAAAGAGATTGTAGCGTCCGAATTCTAATCCGGAAATATGATCTAGAGTCTATAAAATTTGTCAAACAACCATTTTCAATTATTTCATTTTCTCATTCCATGACATCGAGATTTGTTACATTGTATTTTACGCACAAGGCCATTTTCTTTACACCAATTATAATAATTGCTCAATCTTTTTTATGATGTAAACGCATATATGCATTGAAAAAATGTTCTAATGATGCTCGTAATAAGTAAGCTAGCTAATATAGTCATCGGTTTATTATAAGCGCTCGGCTTTGCCTCGTGTCTATAAACATCTCAAATATTAATAATAAATATACCCATAAGGACATAATATCAAGCTTACAGCTATATGTCGTATCGTCGCGTTTTTTACTGCTCACTATTGGAAATGCAAAGTTAGAAAACGCAGTAAAATTTGAAAAAATAAAGTTAAAATTTAATAACTTTTCTAGCGGTATAACATATTCGTTATGCTGTTCGATGTATTTGTTAAGTCAATATGTCGCTAAGAATTGACAATGGCAATACAAATGACCATCACAAAAACAAACAACTAGCGGGAAATACTTTTTTAAAAAGGAACATATTATATACTAGCTGTTACCCGCGGCTTTGCCCGCGTAATATATAGCCTATGTCTTTCTCGGTACCCTAACCTATGTGTATGCAAAATTTCATGATGATCGATTCAGTAGATACGGCGTGAAAGCGTAACAAAGAAACAAACAAACTCACTTTCGCATTTATAATATTAGTTGGGATTTCGCCACTAAATAGCATGTAAGAAAACCACATTTCACACGCAGTTATTTTATTATTCTATCTCAAAGGAACGGTGAAAGATGAAATTTTCTAGGACACAGACAAGATTGCTCGCTCGCACTATAACTTTCCCCAGAATATTGCCCGCTCTATTAACTCCGGCAGCAACTAAATAATCCTTACATCCTGCGAGATGTAATCCTGACATGCAATCTCCGGCGCCATCAATCAGGAGAGCGTGCTTTGCTGCTGAGAAAGAGAGAGAGAGAGAGAGAGAGAGAGAGAGAGGTTTTAACAGCGTTTTACACTTACACATACGAAAAACAAACAAACAGCGTTTTGATACAACGAGACCTGACATAATAACACATGCATATCTGAGGAAGATTGCTTACTGTACTATTGTGATCTTTTTCACCAATGCACCGACTAGAACAGTTGATATCAGCATAAATAAGCTTTGTTAAGTAAAAGTATGATATTTTGGAGTCAATATAGGCAATAATTTATTAGAATTAAAGAGGGACTGTTAAAAAAGCAATAACATTACATTAAAAAAACACATATCTAAGTAGGACTGTCGTCAGATAATGGACCGATAAAAGCTGAAATATTAAATTTTCTACGACGGAGAGATACGTGATTGCTCGCTCGTACTATAACTTTTCTCGGAATATTGCCCGCTCTATTTACTCCGGCAGCAACTAAATAATCCGGACATCCTGCGAGATGTAATCCTGACATGCAATCTCCGGCGCCATCAATCAGGAGAGCGTGCTTTGCTGCTGAGAAAGAGAGAGAGAGAGAGAGAGAGAGAGAGGTTTTAACAGCGTTTTACACTTACACATACGAAAAACAAACAAACAGCGTTTTGATACAACGAGACCTGACATAATAACACATGCATATCTGAGGAAGATTGTTTACTGTACTATTGTGATCTTTTTCACCAATGCACCGACTAGAACAGTTGATATCAGCATAAATAAGCTTTGTTAAGTAAAAGTATGATATTTTGGAGTCAATATAGGCAATAATTTATGAGAATTAAAGAGGGACTGTTAAAAAAGCAATAACATTACATAAAAAACACATATCTAAGTAGGACTGTCGTCAAATAATGGACCGATAAAAGCTGAAATATTAAATTTTCTACGACATAGAGATACATGATTGCTCGCTCGCACTATAACTTTTCTCGGAATATTGCCCGCTCTATTTACTCCAGTAGCAACTAAATAATCCGTACATCCTGCGAGATGTAATCCTGACATGCAATCTCCGGCGCCATCAATCAGGAAAGCGCGCTTTGCTGCTGAGAGAGAGAAAGAGAGGGGTTTTAACAGCGTTTTAATACAACGAGACCCGACATAATAACACATGCATATCTGAGGAAGATTGCTTACTGTACTATTGTGATCTTTTTCACCAATGCACCGACTAGAACAGTTGATATCAGCATAAATAAGCTTTGTTAAGTAAAAGTATGATATTTTGGAGTCAATATAGGCAATAATTTATGAGAATTAAAGAGGGACTGTTAAAAAAGCAATAACATTACATAAAAAACACATATCTAAGTAGGACTGTCGTCAGATAATGGACCGATAAAAGCTGAAATATTAAATTTTCTACGACATAGAGATACATGATTGCTCGCTCGCACTATAACTTTCCCCAGAATATTGCCCGCTCTATTTACTCCGGCAGCAACTAAATAATCCTTACATCCTGCGAGATGTAATCGTGACATGCAATCTCCGGCGCCATCAATCAGGAGAGCGCGCTTTGCTGCTTAGAAGAAGAGAGTGAGGGATTGTGACCTTATACTTACAATTAGGCTGGTATACCATACAGCATAAATTGTGGGTTTGTGAAACATCATGATCGAAACCTGAAATTACTTACTGCGCAATGGAATGTATATATACCTGTAACGCTACGTTGTGGTCTTATAATGAGTAGTTCTATTGACTTGCCATGTTATAAGCAGAAATTTGATATTCGGATACATAACAGAACCTTAAGTTCAGAAGTTTGCTGATTGTTGAAATTATTTTTCTATTAAAGAATATCCCACATTTCTAGAATTAATTTTAAGTGTATGGACTAAGAAGTTGAGACCTTGACTCTCACGATAAAAGTATAATTTTGAAAACTCTATAAACGGGCTTTTAAGGCTGTGCTTTTAATCCGGTTGGCAGATATCTGATCATAAATATTGTCACACATTAAAAGGAAACTCAATCGACAAATTATAAAAAAAAATTAAACATTGTAATGTATAGTTTAACGTAAAGTTTATCTTAAATCTTATTAACCACACGTGTAATAGGTAAAATGTATCTGAAAATTTCTTTGGTATCGCCCTACCAATTTTATTCACAATAATTGTAATATAACGCTGGATATTCTACTAGGAAACCCTAAGTTCTTCAGTGGCAGCTCAATATGATGAATGACAGAAAGGCAGTTCTCGATATCCATTGTCAGTTCAAATACCCAGCTGATACGGTAGGAATTTTTCAATTATTTACTTGATTTAACATGGGGTTCTGGTTTTGTGACAGATCACAGGTTCTTTGTTTCATTCGTATGGGAATTTCACTCATGTCCAATATTATTTCCGACTGAATGGAAATATTTCCAATAAGCCCCGGAACCCGACTTTGCATTGTCGCAGTACGATTCCGAATAACTGGGTGTAGATGTCTTTTTCTACGAATACTATGAATACGGTTGTGAATTCCGTATAAAGAAACAATTTCCGCGAAGATTTTATTCAAAAATATACTTGTATGATTTCAAGCAAGTAAGTATATTTAATTCATTGTATCGATGGTATATCAAACAAAATATTTTATTTTCTATTTTTTAAGGTTTCCACCAAGCTTTTGTTGGTTCTACAAATATCCAGTTCAAAGAGATACAAATTATTGTCGTTGTTCTGTATGAAGTTAACAAATTGCAATCAAATATAGCGTTGGGCCATTCTTCATGATAGCCTCTAATGAAAAATTTATACGAGGACATAATGACAGTCTTTTTTAACTATTTACACGTCGTTCATAAGCACAAGCCTTCTACCTGTACCTTCTGAATTGTAATAGGAAGACACTTGAAATTTTCACAGCGTGCGCCTGTTTATTCACGCTATAACAAAAAATTATAAAAATTAAATAAAATTGCTAATCTAAGGGCTTACAAAATATGTGCTTTGAGCGTTATTGTGGTTATTTATTGAAAAGTGGTACAGGACCCTTCGTGTCCACTTCCGACTCACACTTAGCCGCTTTATTATGACTACTTACTATCTAGTTGGGTAAAAAAGTATTTTATTTTTCAATCTCCCAATTCCCATCAGCGGCCGCGTCGTTCGTTTCAATGGCATGTTTACGAGTATTTTCACACCTTCCAAACAGCCTAATTCCTAGCGTGTTTTATTCTCCAATCTTGATAAGTGACGATGGTTCTCGGAGGAAAATAATGACATCACGCTACCTTTTTTCCTCAAGGATTGAATTCGTAAGTTAAGGAAGGCTTACGAGCACAATACCTTTTCGTAAAATAGCTTTAGTATATAATTGTACTGGTTGTGTTGTATGTAAAAAAGGTAAGAACATATATTGTAAAGATTTTTTTTTGTGTAGGAGGCAATATGTTATTGAACAGGTTCCTTTTGCTCTTAGAAGTTGGGATAAACAAGGACAAATCGCTATGTATCTTTTTTTACAAATAAATAATAAATAAATAAATAATAAATAAATATATACGGACAAATCACACAGATTGAGCTAGCCCCAAAGTAAGTTCTTAAGAAAGACTTGTGTTATGGGATACTAACTCAACGATACTATATTTATTAACAAATACATATATAGATAAACATCCAAGACCCAGGTCAATCTGAAAAAGATCGTTTTCCATCATGACCTGACCGGGGATCGAACCCGGGACCCCCGTGTCGCAGGCTGGCGTGGTAACCGCTGCGCCACGGAGCTCGTCAAAACAAACAACTCGCGGTTGTGGATTAGAAGTTTCTAATTTGCTAACATGTACAACTAGTAGTAGATTTTCAAATATTTTAATGCATTGATTAAGGGGGAACACTAGGCACAGTAGCGACGCCAATCATTTTCTTCCTAATACTTTACAAATAGAAAGAAATTCAAGAATATAAACAATATAAGCCTTAGTAAATAACCTGAAGTATTTTTGGAATCATGTTTATTATTATCGGAATCAGTGAGAATTATGAGAATCTGATTACCGCTACTGTGCCTAGTGTTCCCCCTTAACGCAATTTCGCTTTACTAGATGCTGTTCGATGATCTTTAGTTTCTACAAGATTTTAAGGCAGCACCTTTTCGCCGCTCGGTTACAAATTGCCTGAACTTTAACCAGTCCGTATGTGCGTGCACGTGATTTATTTTATAAAAGAAATTAAAGTCGATTAGAAATTGATTGATCTGATCTGCTAAAGAAATTTTATTTAATATAACAACCCAGTTACGAAATTATAAAGTACTAACAAACTCATAGGTGGTAAAACATGCCACATAAATAAAACTTTAGTAGTTACTATTTTGGTCTTAAAATTTTTATTTATTTAATTTATTTTCCAACTAGGGGACTATGTATTGATTTTAAACAATATTCTTCCGAACAAAAACTCAACTTTTACCCCATACATCCGCCTAATTGAAAAAGTGATGCTCTGGCATTAACCTAACCGAGGAAGGAGGTAATCAATAAAATATCGTGGTTCCTACCCACAGGTATGTATAAAAAGGGACATCAATCACCGCATGAAACCACGTCGGCATTAAAACATCAATCACGAAAAATGTAGGTACGTATCTTTATATATTTAATCAGAACTTTTCCTGCATTGCATAACAAGTCAGAAATAAAAGTTGTTTACTTTTTGTTACAGTTTTTGATTTTTGAAATGAAAACTTCTTTAGCAGCGCTGTGCACTTTTTGTGATGGGGAAAAATGTTAAACCGCGACAGGTCACGTGACCGTTAGATTAAAAAATTATGTATTACAGCGTGCTGCTATGGTGACTGCTCTTAGGAAAGGTATTACATTATAAGCGATAGTATTTAAGCTTTCACTTCTGCCGATACTCCCGGAGTGCAACCCGTTGTTTTTCATATTTTATTTATCACTTAAGTGGGAAGTGTTTCATACCAGAATGTTAATAAATTCGTAGAAGATAGAGTAAGATGGAAGGAGCTCCACCAAAAAAGCATCGCTCTTAAATACATCAAATCAGAAAAAAATAAAGTACAAATTCATTTTTATGTCAACGTATGGCAATCATGGATATGCCTTTTCAGAGCATGCAACATAATACTAATAAAAAAAATTAAATGTTTAAATTAACCAAATAATAGAAGAGGGTTTATAAGATGTTAATAAGAATAAATTTATACGGACAAATTACACCGATTGAGCTAGCTACAAGTAAGTACGAGTCTAACGCAACGGTAGTATATTTTATATCAAATATACCTCTAATAAACTACAAATCCTAGATCCAGATCAATCTGTCAAAGAATATATTCCACCTTGACCTAACCGGGAATCAAATCAAATGCGGAACCTGTGGTATGCAACCTGGCATGACTACCACAAGGCCACAGCGGTCGCTCGCCATCTATGCGTATTTAGCTTTTGTAAAAAAGGAGACCTATATTTTCTTAATTATCTTATCTTTCTAAATGTTACCATTTCGATCATGCATTCTTAGTTTTCAAATTTTGCAAATTACTAATGAGGAATACATAATGTTCTTCTTCTTCTTTTCGAGTAGCAAGTAGACATTGCGTAGTAAAAGGAACAGCCAGCCAATAGCTAACAAATAGCTCGTTATAAATGCGAAAGTGAGTTAGTTTGTTACGCTTTCACCCCTATCTACTGCTCCGATCATCATGAAATTTTGCATACGCATAGGTTAGAGCACTGAGAAGGATATAAGCTAAATATTACGCGGGCGAAGCCGCGGGCCTTGTCCACATCACCACGGCACGACGTCGTCGCCGTGGAACGGTGCGGTGCCGTGGCGCGGCACGTTGCCGTAACGTGGGAATTTACGTTGCCGTACCGTAAAAATGTACCTCACGACACCGCAAAGTTACACGTTGCCGTGCCTTGTAAACTTTCGGTACATTCTTCACCAAATAAATAACAGTCTCGTTGTAGATATGGACCGCACAAAACGTATTCTGCTTCTGTTGTTATTAAAAAGACGAAGAGATAAGTTGGAGAAAAAAAAATTAAAAAGACAGTACTGGGTGCATCCATATCTTTCAATTATGAATAGTGATGGGAATCATTTCACGAGAAAATATGAAGCGTTGAAAACCTGTGACCATAAATTTTACAGTTATTTTAGAATGTCTGTATCAAGTTTTGAAGAATTACTAACAAGAGTTGCACCGCGTATACAAAAACAATTTGTATTTAGAAAACCTGTTGGGCCTTTGGAGAAGTTAGGATTAACTATAAGGTAAGTAATGAAAACAATTTATATGTATGTAATATTTTTTTATGTTCTTTATTTTTGATAATAATAGCAAGTTTAATATTTACTAAATCTAGAGTATAAAAATCACAGTTTTCGAATGAACGATTTGCTTTTTAATAATAATAAACACTAGAAAAACAATTAGGTAAATCACAATCAAACCTCTTTTATATTCATAATGATGTACATATGTACGAGTACAATTATTAATATGTTTATTTAAAATATTAAGAACAGTAGATATTGGCCTCAAAAATGCCTACATCTATATAAATACACAATAATAACTTAATATCTACTTAAAAATCACAGTTTTCAATCGGCTTATTTGCCTGTTTAACCTAACAACTAGCTAAAAATCACAGATTTTGCGGGGTTACTGGCTTGTATACCCGTAAGATTACAGTTATAACTAAGAAAAACAATAACAGTCTTTAATAACCTTAGATAAAATCACAGATTTTGAGTGGCTGAACTACCAACGTTACAATTATAAGATAAATAATAGAAAAATAATTCAACAAATTTACTACGTAGTTATCATTATGATAAAAAATATAATATTTCTTTTAATTTATCTTAATTTTCAAGAAAAATCATATGTTGATTCCAATGCACTTGCTTCATCTTCGCAATCATTTGATAGTTTTTCGAAAGTTGAGTTTGGTGGTTTGGAATTTGATGAAGTCGATGGTTGATATATACTACTTGTACTTGGTGCTGGTGTTTTAGAAACGTTTGATGACATTGTTGATTGGTATGTAAAAGTTTGTGTTGGTTGATAATTAGTAGTATATGATGATTGTGATCTTTGGTACCTATCCTGAGAAGCTGTATGATAACCAGTTGATGTTTCATACTGATATGAAATCTGATGTAAATCAGTTAGGATTTGTAAAACACGACTTTGAAACATTAGAGTTTGATGCTCATTCAATGTGTTCAATGATGGTAATATGGCCTTAAAAAATGACAGATGTCTATTTTCTGTTTCCTTTAGGGCTTGGAGAATCTCATAATCGACTTCATCATTGTTTTTTTTTTTTCGTGGAGTTGGTTGATAACGTGATCTTTTATAATCATTTTTTTCATATGGTATCTCGTCTTCTTCATCTTCTTCCATTATGCTTGAGTCAGTTAAATTTGCAGCGTTTTTTTTTAGAAACAGAAGTTGCTTATACAAATGATACTCCTTAATTTTGCTTGCACCAGATCCCGATTTATTTAAAGTTTCAAGTTTTTTCAGGTATTTTGTAAAATTGTCTTTTATATGAGTCCATTTCTTTACCACAGCATTACCTGCAAAATATTTAAAACGTGTATTATTAGCAACAATTGGATCAGTAGTTTTTACGTGAAAGACAAACATACATACTATAAATACAGCAATACATCCTCACAAACTTTCGCATTTATAATAAAATTTAAAGTGTATGACGGAAAGGGGCTGAGTATCAAACTAAAATACAGAGATAGTACTCATGTAGGTAGGTATACCAGCGGCTTTTATTACACAAATTAATTATAATTCCTATTTCTAAAAATTACTTAGGTACGCTAAATGAGTATTTACTAGGTTGATACCCCTTTGTTATGGGATCTAGATCTGAGATCTAAATGAGAAAAAAATCAGTTATTTTTGTCATCCTACTTCCTACTAATATTATCTATAAACGTGAAATTTTATGAGTATGGATGTTTGGATGTTTATGATGTTATACCCGGATTTTTGTTTCAGATTTTTGGCAACAGGAAATAGTTTTAGAGATTTAGAATTAACGGATTATCGTGGAAAGAGTACAATCGCAAAAATAGTAAGAGAAGTATGTCAAGCTTTATGGAAAATCATGTTAAATGAATGTATTCCGAAAATAACAGAGGAGTTATTAAAACAAACAGCTGAAGATTTTGACAAGAAAGCCAATTTTCCTAATTGTATGGGGGCGTTGGACGGGAAACACATTCGAATCTGGAGTCCTGCCCATAGTGGGTCTCTTTTTTTTAACTATAAGAGTTATAATTCTATAATTTTGCTCGCAATTGTTGATTCCAAATATAGATTTGTGTATGTTGATATAGGAGCATTTGGTAAGGAATGCGACTCGACAGTTTTTCACAATACGAAACTGTACGAATTATTACTACAAGGCCATCTGCCTTTACCAGAGCCAAAATGTTTACCAGGTCTACAGACACCAGTTCCCCATGTTTTTGTAGCAGATGAAGGCTTACCACTCACAAATAATGTATTGCGCCCATACCCAGGGAAACATTTGACTGTACAACAAAGAGTATTTAACTATCGCTTGAGTCGCGCGAGAAGATACGTTGAATGTACTTTTGGTATTCTGGCAAATAAATGGCGTGTATTTCACCGACCACTGAATGTTCAATATAATTTTGCTACAGATATTATCAAAGCATGTTGTGTCTTGCATAACTTTGTTATTAATAGAGATGGAATTACCACAACCGAGGAACTAATGATAGAAGAAAATTTTGTAAACTTGCAACAGTCAGAGGATGACGAATTTCCAAACAACACAAACCCAGTCAACATAAGGAATGAATTCTGTAAATATTTTAATAGCGATATTGGAGCACTTAGTTGGCAATTAACTAAAATATAATAACCGACTATAGTACGATTATTAATTCGATAAATAAATATACTAATACTTATTATAATATACCTATAACTTAATGTAACTAATAAATATGAGCTTACCTAGTCTTGTTTTTTCTTTATCGTTTTTGTCGTCAAAGTCATGAAAAATGTTTCGACAAACATCCTTCCAGCCTTCTGTTTTTAAATTTTTGTTCTTGAAATCATCTATTGTCTTATCCCATAATACTGGACGTTCTTCAACAAGTGAAATCAATAAATCACAATCTATGTTTTCCGACATCTTTTATTCACACGTACAACTAATCGCTAAGACAATAACACATCAACTGATCGGGCGCATCGTATCGCGTCACCGGCTTACGACGACGCCGTCCTTTGCACCGTTCGACGGCGGCGTTGCCGTACCGTGCTAGTGCACGGCGCGGCAACGCGTCGCGCCCCGACACCGCACCGTTCTACGGTGACGATGTCGTGCCGTGGTGATGTGGACAGGCCCTAACAGCTAGTAGCTCATATGTCAACATACCAACTCTACTTTTTTCTTCCAAATAACACGAGTATAATTCTAAAAAAATATTATTTAGCCCAAAAACAATCCACTGGCTTTCTGCTCACCAGGAATTAAACGAGAAAAATTATTTACGCATTGAGTTTTCCTGTTGTCCCAATTTTATTCTTGTTTGTTGTTTAAATAGACTTTAAGTGGATACGTTTTACTCGGCCCGCCAATTGAAACTGGTTTTTATTTGTCCTTTTTACTTTTACTTACAATTTGATACTGGGTGGTTTTAATGAATGGTACATAAATAAATATATAGGGACATATCACACAAATTGAGCTAGCCCCACAGTAAGTTGTGAACTTCTGTCGCAGGATACTAACTCAACGATATTATATTTTATAATAAATATTTATATAGATAAACATCCAAGACGCAGGCCAATATGAAAAAGATCTTTTTCCATCTTTACCTGGCCGGGGATCGAACCCGGGACCCTCGTGTCGCAAGCTAGCGTGTTGACCGCTGCGCCACGGAGCTTGACATAAAAATATTCTTCCAAACATGTATGTACTAGACATACAGCGTGATTTTTGAGTTTTATCTCTAAATCAGAATCCTTATTGGAATCCTCCTATACAAAGTAACTGATCAGCTGGGGGATTTTCCATGCACATGGTAACTTGCAATTCTGTACACATAGATTTAAAAAAAATCGTCTTTCTGTCTGTACCATTATGGATTCTGATTCAGAAATTTCATTTAGCTCAGATGTTTAAGGTCATGCTGTTTGAACAAAACAACAATGTTTTATCCTTTACAAAGTAGACAGACGAGTATATAATTTTTAAATATAGTCTTTGTATGTATGTTTTGTTTATACTATTGTTGCATCCTATAGACATAACGGCTTGACCAATTTTGAAGTTTGAGGTCTCATGAGACTGGTATTCTTTCCTGAAGTGTCATATGCTATGTATTTTTAGAAAAAAATCAATATGGTGGACGTAACCTAGCTGTTACCCGCGACTTCGCCCGCGTCATATATAACTTATGTCCTTCTCAGTACCTTAACCTATGTGTATTCCAAATTTCATGATGATCGGTTTGGTAGATAGAACGTGAAAGCGTAACAAACAAACTTTCGGATTTACAATATTAGTTGGGCTAGACTATTTACCTACACCGTACAACAACTTTGAGATCTATTCCGTTTATCAAACAGCTGCATCTAACAGCTAGAACTTTCATTCTGTTGATTCATCCAAGCAGTTCTAGATTATTCCGTCAACTTTTAGTCAAAGCCCGAAGCGCTCCTTGAAAACATTTTGCGAATGCACGTTTATCTTGTCTTGAGTATTATCATAAAGAACATTTTCGCAAGCCGTGCCCGCGTCACGTGAGTAAATCTCCAAGCTGGTGTAAGAGAATAAAGAAAGTATAAAAAAAAAACCACGGATTGCACTCCGGGAGTGCTGGTAGAAGTGAAAAATTAAATACTATCACTCATAAATTATTACCTTTCCTAACAGCAGTCACAATCCATGGATGTGCGTAGCACGCTGTAACACAAATACACATGCAAATTTGCGCAAGCGCCCATGCGCCGTCTTACGAATTTTCAATCTGTCGAATCTGTTGGTCACGTGACCTGTCGCGAGTTTATTTTTTCCCATCACTAATAGTGCACAATGCAGGTAAAGAAGTTTTTACTTCAAAAAAAAGTTACCAATATAAAAAAGACGAGCCATCGTATGTCCCACTGCTGCGCAAAGGCCTCCCTCCACTTCTTCCATTCAGTCCGGCCTTGCATTATCTTCTCCCATAAAATAATATTAGCATACTACTTAAATACTTCAAAAATGTAGCTTTGTGAGGCGTCAGAGAGGGCTATCAAAGTGGCGATCTACTGGAAAATCTAAATATAGTTAGATACTTAAATAATTACACACTGTAATTTCAGGAGAAGAAAGGCCCTTAAATCTTAAGGTCACGTTTAGAATGATGGCGTATGGGTAAAAAAGTGAATCTAAATATTTGTTTCTTTAAACAATGTGTTCGGTATTGAACTAGCGGTAATTCAAATTAACGTTCTCAACATGAAAACAAAAAACTTGTTCTGTAAAGCTTAAGGTGTCATACTAATTGTGTACCACTATATATACTGTTATAAAACTAATAAAGAACCAGATCATTTTTATAAATGTTACTTTATTACTATTAATTAAATGTTATCTTGCGGGACATGGTTAATCGATACGGCCAGAAGGCTTTAAAGAAGTTTCTAAAGTGTGTATTCTCTCATGTAACTGAAGCAAGCCATGATGTAAGAAGCTGAAATTTAGAGTTTCATGTTTTCTAATCCTTGCACGTTCAGAGAGGGAAGTTCTAAGCCTTTCTGAAATGTTGTAGAAATATGAAACCATGCTTGTAGATGACACACATTGTTGAAAATCCTGTGCAAATAAAGCTTCTACGGTATAAAGTTTGTCCGTGTTACTTATATGAAGCGATGGCTTAAGTTAGCTCATGAAGCTTACATTTCGCATATTTTTGGGGTACTTTACCTCAAAATATATAAAAAGAAACCTTATAGGATCACTCGTTGGTCCTGGTCTTTGGTCGGTCAATAAGTCAAGGCCTCTTTCTCAGGAACGTCATATGAAATCGAAAGTCAATGCAATCAAAGATAATGGCTGTTACATCTTGCAATTTTTCACAAAAACGCAAGAGAATGAAAACCCTATGTGTACCTTTGGAAGATCTTAAACCATGAAATCTGGCACCAAGCAAGGTCTTCTTGCACAAGTTAAGAAAGAAATTCAAAAATTAAAAAAAATTCATTAGATCTAAAAAAGAAAAATCTAGTTACGAGTAATTCAGTTTTTTTTTTTCATAGCTTCTATTAACTTCCCAATAAAATGATGTTGTGTGCAAATTATTATATGTACTATTGTAAGTATCGTAGACTGAGCATATATTCAAATAGTTCTCAAAATTATGTTACGTACAAACAACTCACAAATCTATTCGAAGAAACTCAATAAAAGACAATTATAATCAAGATTTCAAAATTGCTACTTCAGGGTTTCAGAATTTCGTAGACGTTCTCAGAAGGATTAACTTACACACTTAGCTGAGTGAAAATTGATCTCGACTTATTCCAGGGACGTCCTGATGGGTCTCTAGCTACTAAAATTGAGTTTTCCCAACTTTAACTTTCGCACAAAACCATTTATAACTAGTTTCCAGTTGGTAGAAGAAAACATTGCAAGGACGCTACGAATTCTAGGCACGAAGTTTAGTAAATAAGTAAAGAAAATTGAGGTAATTGTATATCTTACTCGTTAGAATATTTGCTACAAGTATTTTGTGAAAAATAGAATAAGTGTGTGTTCACTTGGCGCGTGTGATACAACAAGAAAAGTTTCTACCGGAATATAACATAAACACGCACGCCGTAGCACGCCGAAAAAATACGTTTCTTCTATAGAAAAAACTTCACTTATCAAAATTTTATTATTAATTGATGATTTTAGAAATAACAGTAATGTAAAATGATGTTGTTATAATATCGAGTACATACAAAGGAGTACATCTTGACTTATCTTGAAAAACAATACGTATGCCAAAATAATAAAAAAATGCTATACAAAACAAAAGCAATGATAAATAGTTTAAAAGGCTAAGCTGTTATTTTAATAAAATTTAATTCAATAAATAATAAACATGAGCTTGAAAAATAGTAAAAATGTATATTGAATATCATGAGGTGTTGTCCAAAATGATATTCAAAATAAGAATAATCAGTTCTGCATTTTTATTTAAGCACAATTGTAAAGTTGTACAAAATTAAGATCTTCAAACCAAACATCCAATGAAAACGGAATAATATGTAGCTAAATTGCTATTAAAATAATTTACCATTCTCTGCTAAAGACATAACTATAAAACACTATTGATATAATATAATATGAGCAAGCAGCCATTTTCCTAAGTATACTATTCAGCGGCCAAATGATACTCCTCGTCTCAAACGCCATTCCACTATATTTTCGACACCACACTCTCAAATAAACAAAGCTTTGTTATGCCTCTCAAGCAACCCTTACGTATATTCACGAAATGGACCCCAAACATCATTGTGAATTTTGCCGCGCATTCCGCACATTGACTTATTTGTTAGTTCGCATGGAGACGATTTGAACAAAAATTGTCTGTCCTATAAAATTTTTTATGATAAATTTTTATGAAACCAATTAAAAAGTATACCCTTTGAAAAAATAAATATATTTATAATCTGTACATAATAAAATAAATAAAAATACAGCCAAATTTAAAACCGCCACCTTTTTTTAAGTCAGTTAAAGATAGTGGACATCTAAGAGAAGTGATAAGTATAATTATCCAAGTATTAAAGTCATGTTCTCGTCAACTTTCTCATAGGCAAGTTAGTGGTTAGACGATTGTGAATGTTAAATGCTGAGTTTCCTTTTTACTAAATTAGATTTTTTTCTGTTAGTTAACATTTATTTGTGTTTAATATCAGTTCTGGTAATCAAACTCATTGCCTTTCCTTCCATATACTATCACCTAGTCGTTTGTCCAGAAGAAGTGCTTTCTGCTCGCGTGTTTCTAGACACTAGAGCTTCATGCATTCCGGCCTCACGCAAACGCATGTTATTTGACAGTCAATGGCACGGCATTGTTAGACGTTCGTGCGTCGACGTTTTTGGTAAGTAATAATGATGGTTGCCTTTCAAGCGTTTTCAACTAAAGCACAGAAAGCATTATTCAATTATAAAGTAGTTCATGAGTCCAAGTGAAACTCCACGTAGTATTATTCTGACTCTTATCAAATTATGAAATGAGTTACGGAAAAAAATTCACGCAGGTAGGATTTGAACAGCAGTCTTTGTACGACTAAAAGTTACTGTTAGATATAGAATATAAATTGATAGTATATCTGAATAGCATTCATCATCATCGTCATCATTAGGTCTTTTTAGCCTCCATTGCAGGAACACGACCCCCCTGAACTAACTAAGAGCCTTAAAATAGCCAGAGTAGTCAGGGGATTTGGTCTATACTCTCTACGGCGGCCAGACGGGTTGGAGAGGTTAGGTATCTTTGATGTTTATAACCTTTGTTTATCTTGTGTTTCCTTAGTCTCCTTCTACAACATCCACGGTAAGACTTGGTGTGGTCCTATTTTACTCTGCCTGGAACCACACGGTAGAATAGTATTGTGAATGCATAAAAAACATCTATAAAATATTCCTAGTAGTACTTTGTGTTTTGAATAAAACATGAACACTTTTGGTGTTCTGGTAATTTATTTCAATGTTCGCGCACCATCACTTATGCATTGAAACATACGACGTCCTCCAAGCCTCCAACATTGTCTCGTTACAAAACCACGTCCCCATTCCGCTGGAAGATTAAAGAGTGCTTAAAAGTCGTAGCTGGATACTGCAGTGTCATCAAATCTTGAAGTTAGACGTGAATGTGAAAATAGCGTGAAAAATATTTTTTACTAATCTCTCTAGATTAGTAGAAGAAGATGGGTTGCTAGCCGCATTGTCTACTGACATGATTCCTTTCTGACGCCCATTCCCTCGATCGGCTTTTAAGATCTGCGCGGGAAGTGAAGCAGCTGGTTCATTCTACGTTTTTTCTTTTCCCCAGACCAGCATAGACGCAATTTGTAAAAGCATGGAAAAATACGGCAATCTCAAATATGTTTCTGAGTACTTTACTTATGTCTTTAAACGAAAATATAATACCATGCAGAGTCATAAAATCTTAAAGGTAGACGTGAATGTGAAAATGGACTGACACATGCCTAATTTTATTCACTAATCTCTCTAATTCTAGTAATATCATGGTAAAAATGACTTTTCAAGACGGAAAATGACGCCTATCAAGACGGCAAAGTAAAATATGCTTCGGAACACCTTATATTGTAAAACAAAAATATAATACTACTCAATTTAATGACGCCTCCGTGGTCCAGTGGTTAAGGCGTTTGCCTTGTTGACCCGGGGGTCGTGGGTTCGATTCCCACGGGAAGCATACTTTGTTAAGTTGTTTCCAGTTTGGTTAGGTAGGACATTGCAGGCATGAATCACCTGATTGTCTGATAAGAAACATGATTCCGTGCTTCGGAAGGCGCGTTAAGCCGGTGGTCCCGGCTGCCATCTGGTAGTCGTTAAAGGAACCACGTCAGAGGCCGAGAGGCGGTTCCGAAGAACTCTGACACCAAGGTGTGCATGGTCGACTGACTGTGTCACGTCACCTACACGAAATGATGATGACTCAATTTAAGATATACATATTATACATGTAATATTTTCTAATGTTTTTGCGATAGTTACACATTTGAATAAAATTACTTTTAATAGGTACGGTTTTATCGTTATTACATTGCTTATATTTTTCACATAACGTTTTAAATATTTTTCATTATTCAAGCTCTGAAAAGAGCTTGTATTTAGGTAGACTGATATTCCTTTATCCTTATATATCATGAAATTTCAGTGATATCAGGTAATTTAACATTTGCTTAATAATTAGAACAAAAATTTAGCGGCAAATTTAGTATGGATCTGGCGGGACCTTTACATGTTTTAGGTCTATCGTATTTCAATACTCTTCGAAGAATAGACAAAATACTAATACTTTCCAATAGAATTTAATATTGTCTGTTCTTCAAAGAACCTGTCGAAAAAGGCCCTTAAAACCAAAAAATACGACCGAGTCGGCATACCGCAACGAGATCGCAATTCTCGGTATTATTGCATGCATGCGTCACACGGACAGCTTTTATATCGAGCCTTTTAAAAGAGGACAAAGAAAAATATCCTTAAAGAGCTTCAGAGGCCAATGTCCATTATAAAGATGGCATATTATACATCTTCCACGCTGGTCTGGAAGAAAAGGAAAAACGTAGAATGTACCAACTGCTTCTCTTCCCGCGCAAATCGTAAAAGCCGATCTATGGAATGGGCGTCAGGAATCATGGCAATAGGCGATACGGCTAGCAACCCATCACTATTTTGATTTAATTCTCACCTACAAGCCCACCAACATGCTAAACGTGACCTTAAGGTTTTATAGACCTGGGCTCTGTCTATTCCGCAAAGCAAATATACGTGACAGTATGTATCTATATTATACATGCTGTATATGTGTATGTATGTATGCTGTGTAAGTATGTATGTATATTATTCATGCTGTATATTTTTTAGGTTCAGCAGTCTGTCTCCCTCAAAGCATCGTTGGGTATGATTACCTCTCCAA
Source organism: Rhodophaea formosa (assembly GCA_963082605.1). Taxonomy (NCBI): domain Eukaryota; kingdom Metazoa; phylum Arthropoda; class Insecta; order Lepidoptera; family Pyralidae; genus Rhodophaea; species Rhodophaea formosa. Next base: position 13,936,882 of record OY720213.1, on the reverse strand, counting down.
CCCGTCTGGCCAGCGTGGAGAGTGTAGGCCAAATCCTCTGATTACTCAGGCTAGTATATATGGCTCCGGTAGTACAGAGAGGGTCGTGCTCCTGCAGTGGAGATTAGAAAGACCTGATGATGATGATGATGATATATGATTATGTAGGAAGTTTGAGAGCTTTTGTCCTTTGGTTGCCTCAAACGATATAGAGCGGTCTTTGGTTTTATTGCTAGCATGCATCACAGGGACAGCTTACAAAGAGAGCGTTTTCATGGAGGACAGAGAAAAATATCCTCTCACGACCCTCGTTGTGTGGTATTCGCCTGTTCCACAAATTATAAATCTACCATTAAAATTGAAAATATGTGATGAAAAAGAATTCGCCACAGGTAGGATTCGAACCCACGAGTCTTAGGTCTGCGCCCTACACACTTAGGGCGCAGACCTAAGACTCCTGGGTTCGAATCCTACCTGTGGCGAATTCTTTTTCATCACATATTTTCAATTTTAATAGTATACCGAGCATTGTAATGCTATTTAAAAACCATTTAAATATAAATCTACCGTATCTATTTGCAAAGAGAACTTTCGTTTATTATTTTTATTTTGAAAAATTAGGGCGTATTACTGTGTTTTATTTAACTTAATGTTTTTTTTTTTTTTTTGTAGTTTAATTTTCTTTTTTTTTTTAAGACTAGTTATAGTTTATAATCTTAGTTTCGTTCTTTGTTTTTACCATTATTTACAACATAATAAAAACTATTTATTGTATAAATTGTTAATTATAATAAAATATTTTCTGCACCTCTTACTGTACTATAATAAATAATACAGTGTTAACTTTGAATCGAGTTTTGCGCAAATCATAGCAAAGTAAACTGTATGAATAGAATAGTAAAACGTGCTCTGGCAAAAACTTTATAGCTCATGTCACTTGGTAGGCTGTAATTAATCTGACGATACATACGTAACTCGGCAAACGTAGTGTAGGACGTCTTCAGGCACGGTGGAGTGATGATTTGTGCAAGATGGCTGAGAGGAGCTGGATGCGAGCAGCCGAAGATAGATCTCGATAGCGTGCAATTGGGGAGGCCTATGTCCAGCAGTGGACAAGTATAGGCTGATGATGATGATGATGACATACGTAACCGTTGAGTCATTTAAAAGTTACGGTGGAATAAATAAACTCACACATGTCATTTATATAACTACTTGTATGTACACGAACTTGGAAAATGACACTTTTTTGGCAGTATCGAAAAAAAATGAACATTGCGGCTATAATGTTCTCCTATTATTTTACGATACCTTTGAAAAATTTTACAATTATATTACGTGTACCAAAATTTTCCCTCAACATTCACTAAATAGGTGACTAATCCCGTTGACATGAACAACTTTTGCTTAAGCGGCGAATGCTGGAACTCAAAAACCGACATCTAAAAGTTACTTATAGTTATGGTTTCATAAGAAAAGTGGTTTATATGTTGGCAAAGTTAAATTTACACGCTTTAAGTACAGAAAAACCATATCTCTGAATTTAGTATGAAAAATACTTATGATGCTTGATCGAAGCGGCCGATACCCCATCAATATTTGAATAGCAGAAACAAAACACATCAATATCTCCCTGAGGGGAACCCACGATTTCCTGTTTCCTTTAGTTATATGACACGGTCAAATAATATATGGTAAAACAATATTTCGCTTATGAAAGAAATATATTCTTTATTTCATGAGATACATACATACTATCACGTCTTTATCCATTGCGGGGTAGACAGAGCCTAGGCCTGTAAAACCTTGAGGCCACGTCAAGCATGTTGGTGGGCTTGTATAGGTGAGATCAGAATCAAAATAGTGATGGGTTGCTAGCCGCATCGTTTACAGACATGATTCCTGATGCCCATTCCCTCGATCGGCTTTTACGATCTGTGCGGGGAGAGAAGCAGCTGGTTCATTCTACGTTTTTTCTTTTCTCCCAGACCAGCATGGATAATGCAATATTATTAAAAATTATTAAGGCAAAACGTAATGGTTTTAAGTAACAGGTTTATATACCGCCTTAAATATTATATTTTTTAACTTTGTGTCAGGTAATCCTGACTTATATTTTAGCAAGACTAAATTTCGTCGTCGTTCATTCGTCGAAAGTGTTCTACATTTTATTGTGTGTGTAAATTCTACATTTTATTTAACACTGATATCCTAAACCACATTTTATGCAATAAAAACTCCGATCAAAAAAGTTGATACATAAAATTCAAATTTTACTGAAATTTTATGATGGAAAAAATCTTTTTAATAACAAAAATAATTCAAAACAAACCCCCATAAAATCTAAGTACAAATGTTTAAACGCGATAAAAATATGTAAATCAAGACAAACGAGCCCGAGCAGATAATATAACGATATAATATGTAATGGTAAGGAAACGTAAAGGTGAGATGCAAATAACCTCTGGCGCTGAGACGTGACGCGCGAAGTTTGGAAGCGCGGGTTGAATACCAATGTTGAGCACCTCTGCACTGTGATGCAATTATAAATAGCTACAGATGGGTCACCTCTTATCCGCGGGCCATCAGGCATATAAGAGTTTGCTGTCTCTCCAAGCATTGCGCACACAGGCAACGCCCAAAGCCGAGGTTTGTCCCTCCTGGGCCCTTTGGTAATGTTCGCCTTACAGGTTGAGGGCACTCTGCTCTCACCTCAAAAGTCCGGTGAAGTAGCGAAAGGTCACATGGAGCTAGCTAAATAATCCATTAAAAAAACACCAACTCTTATCCTGGTTACATCCGTAGCTGTAAATTCATCCATATTCATTTATTTTATCAGACATAAATAATACAAGATGTAATATTATATATGTTAAGCAGTGCTCTATGCTGTGTCATTTGGCATAGAAAGTGAAGTTTCGGAACCCGGGATCTACTTTAGAACATCATATTACATCATTTAAACTACCGTGAGATATAGACATTATATGAAAGATAACGAGTCACTCACGTGCTATTTTGTAAAGATTACCGGATATAGTGAGGGACTCGTTGGTAGCACATTTTCAAGGCAAGTGCGGGACGCGCGGTGGATGGTCTCAAACTAACCGCTCACGGTGTATTTGAAAATGGGCTTCTAACTAGTCCGAAACTATAGCCGGCAATCTCGATAAAATAGCAGAGCGAATGACCACTTTTATACACAGTGAAATATAATTTTATATCTGGGTGTTGAGTGTTATTCTCAGCTGTGACTATGACGCATTGACCCCAGGGTCTACTTTAAGACAAAATGTTAGTTACTCTTAAACATTTAATTTATTTATTTTCATTGTAGTAACAAGTAAAATCAGGTTTTAGTCTCTCGGTTCTTCCATACCATTGAAGATGAAGGAAGAACCAAATTCACCTGAGCTTGGCATAGGAACACTGGTAATTTTTCCACGTTATCTATATTGTCTTACTGGTATAACTGGCTACAGATTACAATATACTTAAAATTCACAGTAAGTCATCAAGGAAAGGTAGGCTTCCCTTATCTTGTGAATTTTAATATAGTTTGCCTCTGGAACACGACTTATCCTTCCATATTCTTTTTATTGTCTGCCTGGGATAACTGGCGACTGACTACAATATACTTTAAAGTCACAGTAAGCCGTGGGAAGGGAGCCCTTATCGCGTGATTTGAATGCGCCGCCCGACTTTTATTCGACCAATATGACGAAAATGTTTGCGACGTCTGCGCTTTGAATACATAAACACGTTTTTAAATTTTCTCACACTTATGACCGCAATATGTAGGGACATGTCCATCAAAAAGGTACTGTGGTATTTTCAAAGGGAAAATATTTTATGGCTTCATATTTTACACGGTTCCAAAAAAAAGGATTATAATGGGAATAGTATTGTTGCTGTAGTAATTTATGGGTGGCTGAGCTAGCTATGTCCCATGCTATACCTTACTTTATTAAGCATTAAATTAATTAAAATAACTAGTATCATCCATTTTTTTTTCTCTTTCGCTAAACGGCATGACAGAGAAATAGATGCAAAAATTTGTTCAAAATAAAGAACTGAACATGCGCTTTTTAGGGTTCCGTTGTAAACTAGGAACCCTATAGTTTCGCCATGTCTGTCTGTCATTCTTTCTGTCCGTCCGCAGTTTTACTCAGAGACTATAAGTACTAGAAAGCTGTAATTTAGTATGGGTTTGTATATTAATCATGCCAAATAGGTGGTAGAAACAAATCTTGAAAAAAAAAATTTCTTAGCATAGCTCCCAAACAAGTAAAGATGGAGTAGGTAATATTTTTTTTCTATACAAACCCATTTTGTTGGATATTGTTAAATAGGTCATTAAAAAATATTGTGAGGTTGAGAACACCATTTTTGGATTTAGGGATCCGTTTCCGAAATATTTTGTTTAAAGTGCAAATTTTTGTTAAAAGTTAGTGCCCAATATCTGCTAAATGGTTATAAAATGGATACGTGAAAAAAATTACAGCACTAGTATAAATACTGAAATTGAAAGGAAAACTATCAGAGCTGAATACTAAGTACAAACTAAAAGGTTATAGGCAACCAACTTATAAAATGTACTCGAAAATGTAAAATTTCATACAATTTTCATTGTTAGATGTTTTTAGTCATTAAACTGTGGGGTGCGAGTGTGAACTCAAAGTTGTCATTCGCTACTACGGAACCCTACACTGCGCGTGGCCCGACACGCACTCGGCTGGTTTTTTAGGGTTCCGTAGTAAATTAGGAACCCTTATAGTTTCGCCATGTCTGTCTGTCTGTCTGTCTGTCTGTCTGTCTGTCTGTCCGTCCGCAGTTTTACTCAGAGACTATAAGTACTAGAAAGCTGTAATTTTGTATGAGTATGTATATTAATCATGGCAAAAAAGTCGTAGAAAAAAATCTTGAAAAAAAAATTTTTTTTTGGGTAGCTCCCATACAAGTAAAGTGGGGGAGTAATTTTTTTTTCTCTACTTACCCATCGTGTGGGGTATCGTTAAAAAGGTTTTTGAAAAATATTGTGAGGTTGAGAACACCATTTTTCGATTTAGGGATCCGTTTCCGAAATATTTGGTTTTAAAGTGAAAATTTTTGTTAGAGGTACGTGTCCCCCCCCTCTATCTGCTAAACGGTTATATATGGATACGTGAAAAAAATTACAGCAGTAGTATATATACTGAAGTTGAAAGGAAAACTATCAGAGCTGGGTACTAAGTGCAAACTAAAAAGTTATAGGCAACCAACTTATAAAATGTACTGGAAAATATAAAATTTTATACAATCTTTATTGTTAGATGTTTTTGGTCGTTAAACTGTGAGGTGCGAGTGTAAACAGTGTGAACTCAAAGTTGTCATTCGCAACTACGGAACCCTATACTGCGCGTGGCCCGACACGCACTTGGCCGGTTTTTTTTAATATGATTTCACCTATTATAGGATATTTTTCACTTTGTATTCTAGCTACGCGAACATAACTCTCATTGTACGTGTTATAAAAGAACACAATCAATTCTCACGTGTAGGTCAAGGTTCGTAAAGGTATCCCTGCACATCGAGGGCCAAGTCAGCTATCTCAGCCATTTATCAAATAAATTCAGAGCCCGAGTGAAATTTATTAGTTTTCGAATGGCCGCCTCCGCGACTATGTGACTTGGCGCTTTATTGCGGCTATCCAAGCGACTTGCGAATTATTTTCGGCAGTTCTGCCCTTTTGATATGTCTATGGTCCGTTGGGAGAAAAAGGGAAAATATTTTATTTTACTCGCCCGTGGGAATGTCAAATATATTTTTCTATTTCCTTCTGCACATCATATAAATGTACTGGATCTTCGTGATTGATTGTTACCTTACAAAATCGAGATTGCAGTTTTGATTCAACGTAATTTTATTAAATTTTATACTTTCTATTTTTAAGATATCGTATCTAGCCACGAGATCACTGACGCACTGACAGATATTCCTTTAATAGGCTCCAGACTTTTAGTCTTGGTAAATGTCATAATTTGTATTAAAAATTACATAATGAATTTTAAGAATTTCTTGTACTGTTTTGTATTAATGAAAAGTCTTCAACTCCACAAAATAAGCATAAGCAAAAAAACACACACAGTAATTTAATTTGTTGATACGAGTTTACTAACTTTTTGTTCTGAGGATTAGTGGTATCCCACGTCTAACAGTCGTGACAAAAAAAAAACTCCGAAAGTTAGTTTAACTAATAACAAAGTCTTTTACAGAGTTCATTTATTACATAAATATATAGCAGCCGAAGATAGATCTCGATGGCGTGCAATTGGGGAGGCCTATGTCCAGCAGTGGACGATTATAGGCTGATGATGATGATGATAAATATATCGTGGCTCTGTGCTATAAGACCCTGTTTCATCATAGCTAACTCATAATGGTTTTTAACGGTATAGACCCAGATATTACTTTTATTATATAAAAAGCCATCATTTTAAAATTAATCACAGAAATAAAATGACATGGCTCCATGACAGTTTATAAAAAATATGGTTTCACGAAGATATATTTTTATAGTACCTAAGTGTTTTTGAATAAGTCTACTTACGGCCTGGCCACGGGACATTCGCCGTGGCGAATTTTCGCGCGGCGCGAACGACGAGTCGACCGGCGAGTAAAACAAGAGAATAAAAAATTACCGAGCATGCCACGCGCACCGGCGACCGGCGACGCGACCGACGAATTGTATCAGGCGAATCGCGCGGGCGACCAACGGCGCGGTGGGCGAGTGAAACAAAATCGTGAATTCGTCGGCGCATGCCACGGGGTCGAGGCGGCAGTCGCGGCGAATAGTATAAGGAACAAATGTTTTTAGTCGGTTTTGAATGGATGGCGAAATTTTATCGCGGATTAATGAGCTTGGCCAGATACGTCTGGCCAAGATAAATTTTAAAATACCTATTATAAAAAAACATTGTCCGCACTGACTCTTTTCCACCGACTTCAAAAAAGAAGATTTTCGATTGGCCCGTTTATATTTTACTTTTATTTTAGCTTCTAACACGTGTGAATTTGGCACACGTGTTAGAAGCTAAAATAAAAGTACACGGGTTTTTTTTGTATATTTTTAGTTTCTATGTTGTCTGCTTGTACCTATGTTTTTGTATGATTGTGTAATTTCGTATGTTTTATATAATTTTGTATGTTTTCGTATATTTTGTATGTTCATGTATGTTTTTGTATGCTTTGTATGATTTTGTATGTTTGTCCATGCATATCTCGGAACTATAAGTCAGATGTTGATATTATTTTTTGTGGTAGGTACTGCAAGTTTCATCAAAATCGGTTGAGTACCTAGTTTTTGAGATAGATTATATGTATACGAGAGAAAAATTGAAGTCGGTTTTTTTAATACTTTTGTCTCCAATTATAGTTGAATATTTTCGTTCGATTGTTCTCGAAATAAAATATTTGGTAGGTACGCTCTATATTTTTTGTACTTCTTATAAATTTTCGATCTGCCTATACTCCGACTTCTATTCAAATCATGTACTCCACAATCTCTTCCAAATAATATGTCTATAACTAAAAATGTTTTATTTCTTAGCCAAATCGAGATAACTTTGATAAAGACATTAGGCTCTCAGATCTCCGTCTATTCTGGTCGCCGCGGCGAACGCGACTGCCCCGTGGCCTGCAAATCGCGCCGCACAATTAGTCGCTTCGCCCGTCGTGCCGTCGTTCGCGTCGCCCGTCCCCGTGGCCAGGCTGTTAGTGTGTGAATAGGGGCCTGAAACATCTGACTTTGTTTATACTGAGTGAGATATTTCAGGATGCCTGAAGGCTGAAAATGTCATTTGTTTTCTTTTCATCATCCCGCTACATGTGTCGCCAAGATAATATTTGGATCCAATTTAAATTTTACAAATTTAAGGTAATAAAATTATGTAAAACTCGATAGAATACAGAGTAGTGATTATAATAATATGCTCTTTGGAGTACGGAATTGCCGTGTGGTTCCCGGCAGAGTAGACTAAGACCACTCCAAGTCATCCCGTGGATGTCGTAAAAGGCGACTAAGGAAACACAAGCTAAACAAAGCTTATTAACATCAAAGAGACCTCTCCAACCCGTCTGGCCAGCGTGGAGAGTGTAGGCCAAATTTTATGACTACTCAGGCTATTATATGGCTCTGGTAGTACAGAGAGGGTCGTGCTCCTGCAGTGGAGACTAGAAAGACCTGATAATGAAGATGACGATGAGTACAGAATCAAATATAAAAAAAGTATGGAAATTCCTATCTTTTAAATGATTGGCTTTTAGAAAAAATGTTTTTTTGAAGCTTAATGTCATTTTTAAAGACCTATCTATGGACACCTCACATGTAAACGTTTAGGGAAGATTAAAAAAAATAGGTTTATTTTTGGCATGCTTTTTTTTGTGTGTAAATCGTATACATACACACGCAGGTTTACAGAATACATCTACCTACTAAGTTTCAACGGTATTGTCTTAATAGTTTCAAAATAAAATGGTTGTGACATACGGAAAAACTATTAATTATTTTTTTCAGGAAAGAATTGGGTTGCGAAGGCTAGGGACAGAGAAGGATGGCGCAGAGAAAGGGAGGCTTATGCCCAGTAGTGGGTTATGGAAAGCTGATGATAATTATGTTGATGACATACGGACAGACAGACTGTCGTCTGTTTTTGTCATTACAAACTAAAAGAGAATAACAATTCAAGCAAGAAGTTTCTGTGCAAAGTATTAAAACAGTAGATAAAGTCAATTATTTATCTCAAAGTTTACACATCGCAAACACTGAAACAATTAGAGCATTTAATAATTATGTTCATTAATTACACGGTAGTGTAATTATACAACTTGAAACAAGAAACGTTTATACTGACTATGAATTAATTGCTGCTTTTCTATGGCATAATTTAATCCTAGAATCATGAATGGGTTTCAAAAATTAAAAAGAAAAAATTAACTATACACAGTTGGAATTTTACAAACGTAAGGTACTAAAATAAAGTGAAATTAGATAGAATATAGTAAAAAAAAGAATCATAATTTAAACTAATAGTTTCTCTACAAAGCTTTATAAAATTAGATCCATTCACCTAAACATTTATCTCAAAGTTGACACATCGCAAACACTGAAACAATTAGAGCATTTAATAATCATGTTCGTTAATTACGCGGTAGTGTAATTATAAAGGTGTTCTTATACTACTCGAAACATTTAAAATGACTATGAATTAATAATTATTATTACTAATTCTTTGAAATAAATACTTAACTTGGAAATCTATCAAATTAAATTAGTGCACAAGTGTTTTTAGAAGGAAATTAACGAAATAGTCAAAGTAAATCTAAACTACGTTGCGTAGTTAGGAATTTTGAAACTAATTACATATTATAGAATTCTAATAAGAAATGAGGGGAAAGTATTCTCAAATTACCAGGTTTAAGATTTCCCGCGTGACTCTATCTAATCTTTTCTTTGCTAATTGCACCCTCATATGAAATGGCCCCTAAGTCTCTTTGGGTCAATTATGAACATAAAGAAGCATGATTTGGCTAAAGATTTTACAGCCAGCCAACCTCTTTAGATAGTTTTGGACATGAGCGTTGACATAGGCGTAGCCAGGTTTTTGTATCGGGGAGGGTCGAATGAAATAAAAGGACAAAAAGTGCATTAAATAACTTTAATATTCATGAGAGCCAAACTTTTCAGTCTGAATGCGAATCAGATAATCCGACGGTGACGGCGGATAGTAGAAACCGCGAATCCATAATACGTATTAGGATGTAATGATCAATTGTGTGTATGTTGTTTGTCGTGTTTGTAAGTGGCCAACACTGGTGTAAGATTTTTCGAGCTGCCTAAAGGCATTTGACATAGCTTAACAACTACTATCAATAATTACAGCCGGGACCAACGGCAAGCCTGCCATATAGTAAAATAGAATTGTAAACTTCATTGTTTACAATTTTTCTGGGCTTTATTATAATAATACAATTTATTGTTTTCATTAGTATTGCATAACATTTCCCACACAGTAACATTTGTAAAATTACAAGCATGAAATATTTTGTCGTCATTTCGATGAAGAATTCTCTTTAATTTGTTTCAGTTATAAAAGACATGATATTAATTTCGCAAAAATCTTCATCTTAATTTGAAAAGGCTTTAAGTAATCATTCCTAATAGAACCCCTTCCCCTAATTAATCGTCTGAGCAACCCGGAGATTGATTCTTAATTTTAATTTGCCTAACACATCTCTCAGGTCTCATTACCAAGGCAATTTATGATTAGTATATCAGCTAAAGGAAATACTTTATTGATGAGTGTTTATCAAAATTAACTAGTTTTATTAATGTAACAAATCGAAGCCTTTATAAAAATAAACAGATAAAACCTTTTTCATGCTTGTATGGTGGCAAACGAATTAAAAATTATATTTTTTGTTCACAAAATTTAAATTAATTATGTATCACACTTGTTATAATCAAATTATGCTTAAATCTTAGTCAAAATATGTCTTGTAGGGATGACTTAGTCCATATTCTTAATTTTACTTTGGGCCTTTTTTTCCGAAATTATTTTTTTTATTTCATATGTTGGAACGAATGCTGGATACTCAAAAATACTTTAACCTCTTACGTCTTGTCGAATCAGCCTTTGTATGAGAATGTCAAAAAAGTCGTGTTCCCAGGATTGGTCTCAGTGGGAAAGGCTATATTGAAGGGCTGCGGACTGAAGGAATAATCCTTAAAGTTATGTCGCAGGTTTTAAGCCAAGTATATTAGTGAAAGTCCATCAACTATTTTATTTATTTATTTCGCATGTATCGACGACCAACGAAGAACCGAAGCGTCAAGGCAAAAATTGAAATAAATATTAAATTATATTAAAAACCAGTTTTAATTAATTTTCTATTTGACCACCATCACTCTAACAATAATAATTAGGTATTTGTAATAACTTTCAATAAATTCATCTAAATGTTGCTAACAATAATGTTTCATCGCTGTATTGCGAAATTTAACAATTTACAACAAACGTGCTGAAATATAATCAACAAAACTGATGAAATGAAACATCATCAAAAACATTGTATTTTATAAATCATTGGGCATCACATCGGTATCCATGTTCGAGTACCTAATGTGCGGAAACATACGGACGAAGCGATCCCTCCGATTCAAATGGAATGAATCAATAAGACATAATGGAGTCTATCGGCCTTCGACTCCAAATTTCCACATCAATAAGAAAAAAGCTCTTGAGAAACCGTCCTAGGAAATCGAATGTTTTATGTGAATAGAGTGGCCACATTGAGCTTTATTGTGGTCATTGGTTATTTTATTTTGAGGATTGCTTTACATGCGTAAGCACTGTAAGCGCTTACGCATGTAAAGCAACCCCCAGCACAGTTTGCATTTGAATGGCTGATTACAAGTTTCAAAAAAATATCGAGCCCTTCCGTGCTTTGGAAGGCCGTTGAGTAATTGGTCCTTGAAATCATCACTGTGCATTGCCCAGGTGGCTAAACACTTTTCTATGAAAAAGTAGATTTTTTTTGAGTTACCAGTATTGATCCCATAGGAAAAGTAGTACACATTCGTTTACTGAAATATTATTAGCAAAACTGATGAAATGAAATATCATCGAATCATTGGGCATCACATCGGAATCCATGTTTGAGTACCTAATGTGCGGAAACATACGGACGAAGCGATCCCTCCGATTCAAATGGAATGAATCAATAAGACATAATGGAGTCTATCGGCCTTCAACTCCAAATTTCCACATCAATAAGAAAAAAGCTCTTGAGGAACCGTCCTAGGAAATCGAATGTTTTATGTGAATAGAGTGGCCATATCGAGCTTTTATGTGGTCATTGATTATTTTATTTTGAGGATTGTTTTACATGCGTATTTATCGTAAGCGCTTACGCATGGAAAGCAAACCCAGGCGTGGTACCCACTTGGATGGCTAACCACAAGTTGCATACAAATTATCGAGCCCTTCCGTACTTTGAAGGGCACGTTGAACAGTTGGGCCCGACAGTTATAATTTATGGCAGTCGGTATGTCAGATGCCTTTGGACAGTTTGTAAAGTCTGACGCCGTATTGGCCCTTTACACACACAAAAAACAAACAACATAGCCTTAGCAAGTGACTCAGACCGTCTCAGAACAACTTCTCCTATGTGAGCAATGCTGGGAACTCTAAAAATTCTGACCTTCTCATACAAATTGCCAGGGTGGCTGAACACTCTTCTATGAAAATATCGAAAGTTTTTTTAGTTTTCACTATTGATACCACAGAAAAATTGTTTATATTACCGGGCTGAGTCACCCCTTTAAGGTAATGTCGAGGGTATAAATTGTCCCCCTGCTGTATTGACAAAATACAAATAGAAAATGTTCACACCGCAAGAATTGTAAAATTGATTTTTGGATTGAAAGATTGATTAAGTGAACTTTGAAATGATAATTATGAGATGATGAGGCTAAAAGACAAATGAAAAAGAATGCTCGGGTTAATTTTCTCCGTTTCCTTTATAATTTACCTTGAAAAAAGCCTGGCCGTGTAATTGTTATCTTCTCCTGGACTGTTAAATATTATTACTTATTCAAGAGGTTTTTTTTGTTATTAAAGTCGCTTCGTTTTCTGTGCGATTCATAATTTGCATTAGATTATTTTCAGTTTAACCACCATCATCATCTGCCTTACCGTATCCCATAATCTGAGGTCGGTGCAATACATATATCTTTTTCCTCTACAATTCTCTATTCCCCACCATTTCTATCATTCATCATCATTAACGCAATCCATCCATCTCTGTCTTGGCTTACCTCTTCTCCTAGTCAGAGCATTCGTAACTAGCAGGAAGAGGTAAGGGCTCAAAGCTGAACCCTGGTGCAAGCCGACTGTGACAGTAAAATCGTCTGTTACTCCAGCAGCGGATTTCACCTTCGTGACAGGTCCTTGTACTTGGCACGAATAAAGTTTATGTACATGACTAGCACTCCTTTCTTTTCTTTTCTTTTCAGTTTAACCACCATACTATACTAAACTTCAACATTCATATATAAAAGACAAGGCAAATATTTGGTCTTCAACCTGACGAAAGACAGACTCCATCTGATGTGTGTAGATTTTGAAAATATTTCTGATAACGTAAGGTCTACCTAAAATATACTTCTGATTTGATATTGGTACGTTAAGGTTATTTAAATGTTGGTTGGGCAAGTTCATTCTAGAAGTATGCTTATATTTAAAAAATACCTTTATCAATTTTTATTGTAAGGTCATTCCCATAATAGAAATATTTACCAAATTTACCTGATCTAATTTACCGTAAATAGATCTTAAAAAAGCGGAAAACAGCTGAGTAAATGGATTTGCCCAAAATATGTGATCTTGCAATATATATACTGAATAGAGTTTTTGGGCTAGAACGGTATTTTTTCACCAATCTATTTTTGAGAGGTCTTTCTATAAATGATCTATCATAAAAAATAGCATGTTTCCATCTTCCTTCATTGTTTGAGCCTTTAAAATAAACGTGCTAGCTGTGGCAATGTTGGTAACATTAAAAAACACTGACAATCCTGGCTGGTATCATTAACATATTACATTATAAAGAAAAACTATTTAACATTATTGTTAAGTATATAATGAGTAGAAACTTATTTAGTGAAATCGGAAACTATTTTAACAACGTATATAGCGATTCCTTTTCTACCAACACGTCTCTTCTATAGGTTTGTTTGCTGTTGCTTGCTACGTCTAGAACTTGTAACTCTACGAACAAGTCTATCACAAACTGATCACACATTCAGAGTGAGTCGCAAAACTAAGACAATCACGTAGTTACTACAATAAGGGCCCTTCTTATATCTAATACAACTTCATCAAATTATCCTTTCTTCGTGTTGGTGTAAATAGGGGTCACTGTATATGTTTACAATAGTATAACCATTTTCACCAAATAAGTTTATATTCGTACACTTTTACTTAACAGTAGGAACCACGTCAGAGGCCGAGAGGCGGTCGACTGAACGTGTCACCTACACGAAATGATGATGATGACTTAACAGTAATGTTAAAAAGTATTTTAAAAAACTGTTTCTATAGCATAATATTCTGAGTCCTTTAGTTAATTTAGTTAATTGACTGTTTTGACAGTTTACGTCAGGTCTCTTAATTTTTGCTGAAGTTACATACCTTTTATGCCATAGAAGTATGAATACTCTCCGATTTTTTTTTTAAATTCTGTGTTATAACCCTTACACTTCAATATCAGTCAAGTCTTTTAGGCTGCGAGAGGCAACACTGGAACAGACATACTTGCATATATGCGCAGCAAAAACACAACCCTCTTTCTGGGTAGCTGAGCTGGCTTAAAATAGAAATGCAGAACTTTGTGTCCATTTTACCTCACACTAAAATATTAAGACTGATGTTCAAAACGTCTGGTTAATCTTGTATTTACAACAAGGTTCAAAGGTGCCTTGTAAAGGTTGTATAATAAATACCCTCCCTCAGTAAAGAGTATGGGTGATCATTTCCAAGAGCGTAGGGTCCCATCTGGCATTCGGCGGATTATGTTGGTAAATTCAATAACCCCGGAGCACCATCTGAGGAGATGGCCATTGCAAGTTTTTCGGAGCTTTGAAGTCTTTTGTAATCAACTTATGTTTTGATTGGACTGAATTTTTATTAAGATTGTTTTCTTTGTTTCAAGTCATAGTTGTTATGTATTTTCTTTTTATCTTCCCCAGTTTATTTATCTAAAAAAGCTAAATGACTGTCATCCCATGTTTTTGCGCTAATTAATTTTTTTTTATTTTGTTTTACGGCCCTGGATACGAGCCTTTATCCTTTTGAGCCTTTCTTCATTTATTTCGCCAGTTGGCGAGTTATTCTTGATTGTTGTCTACGAAATGATGGTGTAATTCATTTCGTTGTTTTCACGGAGCCCCTGGCGACAACTCTTCGCGAATCCACTGGTTTCATCATTAACGACGCAGCAAGGCGGACAACCACCAGCCCGCTATGTAAATCTCACTACAGCTGTACAATGACAGTCTATTTTAGTTATTCTACACATTGTTCTTAAATATGGGCATTTATAACACAAAATAACACCAATTTCACATTATAAAGTCCCCTAGAATCAATTTGCGAAATAATCCAAAACAGACACCGTGTAGTCCGCTAAAATTCCTGCCAAGAACTCTCGCGCTAATTAAACGTTTATTCGAAACGTCAGGTTTATCTGATAAAAGTCAACAAGTTTTGCAGTTGCCTATTAAAGGCTTTACAATAGGTGTTCTTTTGTGAAAATATACAGTAACGGTGATCATTCCCAAGAGCGTAGGGTCCCATCTGGCGTTCGGCGGATTATGTTGGTAAATTTAATAACCCCGGAGGACCATCTGAGGAAAGGGCCATTGCAAGTATTTTTTTCAAGTTTTGCTGACTTTCGTTATCTACTTATGTTGCGATTGGACTTGATTATTAACTCCCCCATTTTGTTTGTCTTACGAAACTAAATGACTGTTATCTGTGATAACAGTTATTTAGCTTCGTTGCTAGAAATCAACAACTCAACGTGCCTTTCCAAGAAATAAATTGATATATTTTTTACCACTTGTAGTTAACAACCAAGTAGTGACCATGCTTGGCATTGTTTAACAAACATAAATGCGAATTATTTCCTCTGTGCTAACAACGGTTGCGTACTGAACACTAAAAACACTTATTCACGAGTTTTAATAAATACCAAATATACTAGTAAACAATTTTCCGAAAATAAATCGTCCTACATAGAGTGTAATTATTAAGACTAATCACCAAAACCCAAGGCGATGAAAACGGGAAAGGGAGATTATGAAAAGAGCCGTCGTGTAAACGGGGCTTAAAATTCCAGCGAGGAAATTGTTATTGGGAAATATAATCGTTGTTATAATGGAGTTTCTTCTGCTCATCATTTATTTATTGTGAGATCACATGTTTTGTTCTTAACACGTCTTGAGTATGCTAATAGAAATTTTATGGCTGAAAAATTTACTTCTCCTATCGATGCATTTTAGAATATTTTTGTACTAATATCAAACTATATGTAAGTCACGTATTGACTGTCTGTTTTACTGTTAATGTAAATAGTAGAGTTTTTTTTCTATTCATAGGTAAGTATCAAGCATAAACAATGATAAATAACACATCTAAGATATGAAGAAATTGTAAAAGCCAAATTCTAAAGTTGTGATAATTTCTCAGTAAAGTGTAAATTATAATTGTTAACTCTGCTGTAATATGAAACCCTAAAGTTAATTTATAGTAAACCAGTGAGTTAACCAATGCACCGCGGAGTTGCCATGTAAAAGAAATGTTAAAGTTGTAAATGTTTAAAAACAAAAAGGTAACAAACGTCGCTCTGCCTTTAAGATATTATGATGGTATCACAACATCTTTATTTTTTACAGCCACGAGTCACGTACCGTATCAAAAGCTCCAATGTCAGACCTCTGTAATCCGATTTACGAGATCACACTTCTCCTAATTCATAACATTATAATCTATTGTTATTTTATAAAGATGGAATATGGAATAAAATACAAGCTGGGGAAAATTGCCAAACAGTAATGCGAAACTCGTGTACAGCAATGATCATTTATTTAAAGCGTTGGTTTTATTGTCTTGAACTTTTGAGACAAAGATTCTGTTTGGATTTTAGTATTCTTTGTACAACGTTTGTTAGAAAGGGTATATCGAGCCGACAAGGGGTTAATGAACTCAAAGGTCAAAGTGTCTATACTAACCGCTTTTTCTAAGGAACTAACGTAAACGTTCTCAAGTCTCGTTCTGCCTCAGGATATTTTTTTTTTAAATAAATAAACGGACACATAATTCAAATTAAGCTAGTCCCACAGTAAATTATGATTGTGAACTTGTGTCTGAGGATATTATCTAACCGATAATAGGTTCTTAAATCCAAGACCCAAGTCAATCTGAAAAAGATCGTATTACATCCTGAGCAGACCGGGGATCAAACCCGGGACCACTCATGTCGCAGGCTAGTGTGTTAACCACTGCGCTAGGAAGGTCATCTTGAGGAGGAGAAGAAGAATAAACCAGCAACACAAACAGCACGGGACATTAATAACGATTATTTTAATTTTTTATAGGTAAACCGACTACAAGAAATCATTAAAATGTCAATATATTGACTTCTTGAGATTCTTTGCTACGAAAAACATTTTGAATCCATGTAATATACAGGATTTCTTACCAACATTGTGGAAGGCATCGTAACTAGGAGGTTCCAAGAACAGAAGACAGCTATTATTTCATTACATGGGTTGTCAGAAAACCAATGAAAATTATATTTCGTCATTTATAAATGCATGTATGATATTTTAAATGATGAAACAAACTTGCTATTATTTCTAATTTTTTCAACTTTCAGTCGTTCAAAAGAAAATTAACTAATTTTGTGAATTTACAATAATTAAGACCTCAAGTTGCGTTAAAATGAACGTCAATGTATAAAATTCCCTTACAAACAACGTAATAATATTAATATTTCCGAACACGTCTAAGTACATACTTCCACGGCTTACTACGCCCCGTGTGTATAAAATTTACCTTACAGAAACACATTTGACGTGATAAGGGAGAAAATGTAGTCCCTGCGCCCTCCCCACTCCCATATCTCACAGAATTATGCATCACATGTTGCCTTCAAATTTATACAGCCATATAACTCGATAATAAATCTAGGTATTACGTAAATTATCTTTTTTTATGAGAATCTGAACTTGTAAGCAGGATTGTACGTGTGATTTTATGACGTAACTTATTTTATGGGCGGTATGATAAGGAGCCAATTTTCACGTTGCCCTAACATTTGTTTGCGTTTTGTTACAATGTTTGTTTGATATTTAATATCAAAGAGATCATAAGTACAACATGATATTTTTTTTTAATTTTTCATCATTTACAATGTGTTTTATATTGAGCAAGCGATAATTTAAATTCACTTTCTAGACATAAAAATGAAATGTTTTGCTCTGTAAACAAGCCTGAAATCGAGAAAAAATATCAGCTGCTCCATACATTTTGGGTCAGTAGGTTTTTAACGTACTATGGAAAAGGTCATTAATTTTTCTCAATTTTAGACCTAGTCACAGATCAAAAGTTGATCGTTTTCATGTTGGAAATGTGAATTAAAATTATCGCGAGTAACACCAATCCACCACCATAAAAATGCACATATAAGTGCATAACAAAGTACTCGTCAACACGTGTAAAGTCAATCGAATTTTTTTTCGTAAAACTTACACAACGATTTATCTAACATACTCATATGAGAAAAAAGAAGAATAGCCATCATCATCTTCTAAGCGTTCCCGGTTGTGTATACCCTGGGTGCGTCGCAGCCGGGGTCCAAAAAAATCAAAGCATTTATGTTCAACTCTGTAACTATTAATCCAATATTTCGTTAAAGCTGCCAATAATTGAATTATTATCCGTTTTCGGTGCTGATAACCTCAATTTTTTTATAAAATTTAATAACTTCCACACATTTTCAAATGCAATTAAAATTAAAAGTGGTTATAGCACAGGCGGAAAAGTGTCGAGTAATATTTTAATATTTTATAAAAAAGTTGTCGACTCATAAAAAGTAATTGACATATTGGACGCGGTTGAAAATTTTATCAATATCGATATTGTGCGGCGATGAGACATGAGACCGCCATTTTCCCCTTTCCTCCAAAATAAACTATCGGGGAAAAACAGAGCCATCAGTACACCTCTCGCAAAACCCTGTTATGTATGATTTGAATCAATGTGTTAGATTGATTTGTATATTGTTATTTTTGTTTTATTCAGTTTTCTTATTTATTGAAAACCTATGGTGCTTTTTGCATATTCCCATCCTTGTCTGTGACAATATGTATACTTACCGCCCTACTGACTCATAAAGTCAGATCAATTTTATTGATAGTCGCCGATAACAAAAATACGATTAAGCAATAAAAAAAGAATCGTGCTATCACTCGCTTTTTTAAAAAAGTACTTACGAATTTTAAAAGCTTGTATTTCAATATTTAAAGTAACAAAAACTCCATATAACTCTGATATTATTTGTTAACCATCAAATCATATAGGTTAAGATGCGGAATCCAAGCCTTGAAACGACATAGCTGAAGGTGTAACCAGTAAATCGCTCAGATGATTATAATGATTATTTGAAAACTATATTACATTAACCATCTTTAGTGTGGGAGCTAGGCATAATCCTGCAGCTTTTCATAATTTTGTTTCTTAGCGTAGTGGAGTAAAGCCCTTTTTATAGCTTGGCAATACATTATATCGATTGTTTCCTAAGGTCCATTTAAGTATAATTCAAATGAAAGACTGTTTATTTAAGAAGAATTCAACTTAAGACAAAATCAGGTGCAGTCTGTAATCTTTCCATGCAACTACAAAATTTTCTTACTTAAACAAAATCTTTATTTCAGATAAGTAGGTAAGTAGTTTGTAATTTGGAGAAAGCGATAACAGATGACTTCATTATTTTTTGCCAGAAACAGTCATTATGTACATGAAAGTCCACACAATGACACTACATGAGCCTACCTCTTAAATATAAGAGAGAGATATACGTGCCTAGTTATCGTAATGTCTTTGATGTATCTATTCATATTTCCAATGGTACTAGGCTGCACGTTCGGCCTACCGTTTAGCCAGGGACAAAGTTATCTAGAAACACATGTTCTCATCTCCATTCATTGATATAATACACTGTAGATAGCAGAGAAACTTTCTTTCATATTTAAATTCTATTTTAAATATGATACAAGGCTGGGTTTATTCGAACACTTATAACTCGAGAACGGCTGGACCGATTTTCATGCTTTTCAATTTCTTAGTTTTGCCATTACCTGAAATGGCCATAAAAACATAAGAAATTATAGAAAACAAATAGCAAAACGAAGTTCGCCAAAACAGCTATTTCATATGTAACTAGCAGCCCTCCCCGGCTGCGCCCGGGCATGAATCATACCTATAAACCTTCCTCATGAATTGCTCTATCTATTGCTGAAAACTACATAAAAATTCGCGCAGTAATTTTTGAGTTACCTTTAACAGATAGACAAACAAACGCAGCAGAGGACTTTGTTTTACAATATTTAGACATAGTAATAGTAATGGAGTGTAATCAGCTGTATGCTTCAAAATGTTATACGCGGTCATTATCAAAAATGGATTGTTTTGTTGCTAGCTCCCTGCCTATAAGAGCACGAAATATTAGAACATTTTGTCCTATAGTTGCCTTATATAACATACCAGGCAGGTTTAGGTTTTTTTATAGATCTGATCCAACGTAAAAGTAGATCCAAAAAAAAGTATTCATCTAAATATGTATGTTCCATCATTAAAGAGTTATCCTAATTCTAACTTCCTAATCTAACTAACTAATATTATAAATGCGAAAGTGAGTATGTTACGCTTTCACGCCGTATCTACTGAACCGATTATCATCAAATTTTGCATACACATAGGTTAGGGTACTGAGAAGGACATAAGCTATATTTCACGTGGGCGGAGCCGCGGGTAACAGCTAGTGGTTAATAAAGAAACTCACATGTATACATATTTCCAGGAACTCTATAAACAACATACTCCTTTTAGGGCAGTTTTGAACATTTGACCATAATTCTAATGCGTCGCCATTGTATTAACGGATTTTTTATCTTTACTTCGGCGTATTGTGTTCTATTTCATGTAGGTCGATGTGTCCATCCTATCCGAAATTGACGTAGCATGTATCAAAGAGACCATTTTGCGAGTATTCAGGCTTGATTGACACTTTAATTAATGCCCTTCTATTTAACCTGTGGTAAACGTTCACGATGTGTACTCTCGATTAGTTTTGAAGATTAGCTTTAAGTGGTTAGTTGGTTAGACTGCTAATAAGAATTTCCTAGGCATTATAGCTAATATTACCTATGGAAAAAATGAGATGGTTTGACGATATAGCTAAAATCGCGGATGGAACCTGGATGAGAGAGGCATGGATGGCGTAGGTGAAGAGAAGCCTTTGCCTAGCAGTGGGCTTAAGAATTGCTGGGAATCATTTCAGCCTTTCTTCCCTCTACTGCTAAGTATCTCATCACGAGCTCCGTGGCGAAGCGGTCACCACGCCGGCCTGTGACACGGATGATCCCGGGTTCGATCCCCGGTCAGGTCAAGATGGAAAATGATCTTTTTCAGATTGACCCGGGTCTTGGATGTTTATCTATATATGTATTTGTTATAAAATATAGTATCGTTGCGTTAGTATCCCATAATACAAGTCTTTCTTAAGAACTTAATTTGGGGCTAGGTCAATCTGTGTGATTTGTCCGTATATATTTATTTATATTTATATGTTTATATCTCATCATATTCAATCATAAATTATTTATGCTAATTTCTTCCATGCTGGTTTAGGAGAAAAGAAAAAACATAGAGCAGCTGCTTTTCTTCCCGCGCAGACCGTCAAGGGATTGGGCGAACATCTAAGGAATCACATTGATAGGCGATGCGGCTAGCAACCCATCACTAGTTTGATTTCGCTTTCTACCTTAACTTTTGGGTTTTAGGTTTTATAACTAAGGTTTTATAATCTTTGGGCCATGTCTACCCCGCAAGGGATAAAGACGTGATAGTATATATGTATGTATGTATTTATGCTAAGAAAGTTCTATTAGCGGCTACACAGTCAAAAACAACTAACCACTTAAAGCCAATCTTCAAAATTGAACAAGAGTGAACATTTACGTAGAATGGCATTAATTTAAGTGTCAATCAAGCCCTAATACTCGCAAAATGATCTCTTGATACATGCTACGTCAAGTTTGGATAGCAAACATTTAAAAAAACATCTCCATAAAAAATGGCGACGTAGTGACTATAATTACATGCGCATAGAACGTAACAAAGTACATACATATGATCACGTCGTACCACGTATATACGTCTTTATACCTTGCGGGGTAGACAGAGCTCAAAGGTTATAAGACCCAAAGGCCACGTTTAGCTTAAGGTGGAAAGTGGAATCAAACTAGTGATGGGTTGCTAGCCGCATCGAATATTGACGTGATTCCTTAGATTTTCGCTCCATCCCTTGTCCGACTTTTGCGATCTGCGCAGAATGATAAGCAGCTGGTATATACTATATTTTTTCTTTTCTCCCAAACCAGCATAGAAGAGTACAAAGAGCGGAACGTAACAAAGTTTTTAAAAAAGTGTACAGCGTTCACTTGCAGATAACAAGATAGCCTAGTAAGTACTCTACCATAATAGTATTTTATGCAACGGTTGTATAATAGGGGTCTTAAAAGGTGAGTGGCGCGGGTAGCGATATGAGCGA
Organism: Rhodophaea formosa; assembly: GCA_963082605.1. Taxonomy (NCBI): domain Eukaryota; kingdom Metazoa; phylum Arthropoda; class Insecta; order Lepidoptera; family Pyralidae; genus Rhodophaea; species Rhodophaea formosa. The sequence goes on along the minus strand of OY720213.1, from coordinate 13,914,469 downwards.
GCGATTCGAGCGAATATCGCTAATAGAGGCGCCACGAGCCTTTTAAGACCTAATTATAAACCGTTGCATACAATATTTTTTCTACGACTTTAAAAAAAAAATGCAAAATTAGTAAAACATAAATTTTGAGTTTGACAACTAACTCGTGAATAATGTAAACATGACAAACTTTTGTGTTTATGGTTACGTTTTCTTTTTAAATTAATGTAACAATGAAATAAGTTTTTCTTAAGTTGGCAGCAATGCATTTAGTTCAAAAAAACTTCTTTTGCAATCACGAAATCTAGGTTTAATAGTCTGTGGCTGCTAGCCGTATCGTTATAGCTACAATAAAGTACGGCTGTGCCGTACTGTTATGAAGAATAGAGTATAGACTATTATGGATGTTCTTATGCTTGTTGTTCTTGACCATATAAATGACAGATTACAGTACAGGAGTAGAAAAAAAAAATAAACTGTAGAGTAGATGCTTCAGTACTTACTATGATACTCGTAATAGTAGCATTAGTAAGTACCGTCTAATCTATCGCTTACCCTACGCACGTGCCGGAGGCTCAACTGTATTGTAGTGTATTAAAATGTGTCTATTCATATAGCAATGTAGGCAACTGTGATTGTCTATTATGCATATCCAGTATTAATTGTCAGTATTGTCACTAATACTCTCGTGAATTACTAATTCATTAGTATTACCGATAATACCGCCCGGTCATGATATTGGTCAATGAACTGTGAACTAAACTGTCTAATATGAATATAAAGCCCATTGTACTCACCGATAATGTTGGATTCAATCCATAATGTTTGACAGTCGTAAAATAATTTATATACCTTTATAGTGTTTCATTTGCTGAGGATAATGTGGCGTAATTGTTTTCGGTGATGTGGGGTTTCTTCTGCTTACCATGGTGTCATTCAATCCTAGAATTAAAGCACTGCGCCTCTAACTTATATTACTGAGAATATCTTGAAGTGCTTTACACTATCGTTTTCCCATCTGAGCCCTGAGTTCAATTTCCAGCGAAGGCTTATTCTTCATTTTCACAGGCAAAGGCACCCAAAAAGTAAAGGGCTTTACGGCCTGCTACCTGGCTAAAACCAGTCGGTGTCAGCCAGGTAGCAGGCCGTAAAGACTTTCACCAATTTGTATGACAGTATGAATGCTGTAATAATATCGAACCGTTGGGTATGAAGCTAAGGGTACGACTAGAAAATCATTTCAAAAAGGAACTTATGTAGCTACTTAAAATATGTTTAGAATATAATATTATTTGGAATCCAAAGTGGAACGTAAGAGTCAAACATAAAATTCTGAGCGTAGCAAAAGAGGATTCCTAGCTGCAAGTATATTAATGTGATTCCTTAGACTTTCCCTCATTCTTTTGATCGAATTTTCTGTGAACTGCGTGAGAAAAAGAAACTAAAACATGTGACGTCTTCTTTTTCATTTCTTTCAGATCATGTAGAAAATACTGTTGTCTTTGCTATAAATCTCGTGGCTTTCGTTTTGACTACTTGAACAACTTTTGACGTCAGTGCAGCAGACAAAGTGATTTTCATTAGATTAGCACGCGGCAGTTTTGCAGCGCCACATAACAAAGCAATGGTACTTTGCTTTGTGTAGAAAAAGATAAGAAATAACAACTTGTTACGTAATAGTGCATGACGTCAGTGCAGCAAACTGAGTGGTTTTAGTATTAAATTGTTTCGCGGTAGTCTTACAGCGCAAGTTTATATCAAAGCATTGTTACTTTGCTGTGTGTAGAAAAAAGATTAGAAATAACAACTTTTGACGTAATAGTGCACGACGTCAGTGCAGCAAACAGAGTGGTTTTAGTATTAAATTGTTTCGCGGTAGTCTTACAGCGCAAGTTTATATCAAAGCAATGTTATTTTGCTTTGTGTAGAGTAAGATTAGAAATAGCAACTTGTGACGTAATACCGGATGACGTTAGTGCAGCTGACATAGTGGTTTTAGTATTGAAATTTCTCGCAGATGTTTTACAACGCGAGTCTAGAACAAAGCGATGTTACTTTGCTTTTTGTTGAGTAAGATTAGAAATAACTTGTGAAGTAATAGCGGATGATGTCAGTGCAGCTGACAGTGGTTTTAGTATTTAATTATCTCAAAGTACTTTTACAGCATGAGTTTATTATCCATCCATCCATCCATCCATCAGGTCTTTTTTTGTCTCCACTGCAGGAGCACGCCCCTCTCTGTACTACCACAGCAATATATTAGCCAGAGTAGTCAGAGAATTTGGCCTACACTCTCCACGCTGGCCAGACGGGTTGGAGAGGTCTTTTTGATGTTTGTAAGCTTTGTTTAGCTTGTATTTTCTAAGTCACTTTTTACGACATCCACGGGAAGACTTGGAATGGTCCTATTCTACTCTGCCGGGAACCATACGGTTGGAGTTTATTATAAAGCTATGTTACTTTGCTTTGTATAAAGTCACAATAGAAATTACAACCTTTGACGTAATAGTGCATGACATCAGTGAAGCAGTCAGGGTATTATATCAAAGTAGTTTTTCAGCGCGAGTTCAAAACAAAGCAATGTTAAGTACTTTGCTTTGTGTATAGTAAGATTAGAAATAACAACTTGTGGCGTAATAGTGCATCACGTCAGTCTAGCAGACTGAGTGGTTTTAGTATTTAACTATCTCGCGGTAGATTTGCAGCGCAAGTTTATAAAAAAGCAATGTTACTTTGCTTAGTATAAAGTAAGATTAGAATAATAATTTTTGACGTAATAACGCGTGACGTCATTGCAGCAGACACCATGGTTTAATAGCACAAGTTTATCGCAAGGAATCAAGTAACTTTGCTTTTGCGTAAAGTTACAATCAATCGCAATTGAAATCTTCTGACTTCACATATAATAATATATCCTGGCATAGGTTTCTCGATAAATGCATGCTTGATGGAGCCTCGCTTATGCATTTTAAAGAAATCAATGTCTTTCTATCTCAGTTAAGCTTGCTCCCAGATAATTTCTTCCGAGTTCCTCCAATGTGGTTTGCTCATTACTTTATCGAAGGAACAACTTGTGGCTTAATAACGCATGACGTCAGTATAGCAGACAGAGTGGTTTTAGTATTAAATTAGCTCGCTGTAGTTTTGCAGTGCAAGTTTATTTCATGGCAAAGCTACTTTGCTTAATAAACTTTTAGAAAAAGATAAGAAACTAAAAATTAAGGATAACTAACGGTTGCTAATCTTACTTAGATATTATATACAATTTTGTGTTAATACATAAAATATAAATACAAATTTATTGACTTACCTCAAAATTATTGAGTTACAAGTCGTAATAACTTCTGGCTTCAAACTTAAAGCAAGTTATTTTGATAGTGAGTTCAATTACTGATATATCTTTTTATATTATAAATAGTGATATCAAAGGAGCAGCTTCATTCTCGAAACTCATTTTATTTTACGCCAAGCATTCATATATTTGCAGAGGTCAGTCAACAGAGACAAACTGTAGCTTTGTATGAAAGTAGCCGAGCTCCATTACAGTCACAGCAACGTCACTTCTAGCTTCAAATGTGGAGCAAGTAGCTTTATCAAGATAATCTTACTACAGAACATCGTTATATACAATTTATCAGGCTAGGTGTTATCAACGGCATCACAAAGTGTACTTGCATTCATGAAACTCAAAACATTTAACGTTAAATACTCTTGTGTTGCCGATGTCAGCAAGCAGAGATAAACTTCAACTTTGTATGGAAACAGTCAAGCCCATATTACAGTAACACCTTTTGACTACAGACTTAAAGCAAGTTATTTTGATATTGACCGCTATTACTGCTATATCTACTTTTTATTTTATAAATAGTAATATCTCAATGAGAAGCTATATTTTTGAAACTGTTATATTCACTTCAGTCAGCCGAGATAAAATGCAGCTTTTTTTGGAAGTAGCCGAGTTTTATTGCAGTCACAGAGCAACCTCACTTCTAGCTTTAGATATACAGCAGCTTTATCAAGATTACCTCACTATAGAACATCGGTATATATTATTTGTCGAGTAAGATGCTATCATCGGCATAACACAAAGTTGATATTGACGACTGTTACTTACTCGGTACCTTATAATAAAAAAGTGATAAATAACATCTAAAGAGCACTTATATTCTTGAAACTCATAATATTTTACGTCAAACAATCATTGCGTTAGCAGACGTCAGATAGCGGAGACAACTTGCAGATTTGTATGGAAGCAGCTGAGCATAATTTACAGCTACAATTTCTGGCTTTATATTTTAAGTAAGTAATCTTGATATTGACCTCGACCTTTCTGATTTACTATTTATTTTATACAAAGTGATATGCATCATCTCAAAAAGGAGCCATATTTGTGAAACTTATAATTTTACATCAAGCATTCATTTTATATGCAGACGTGAGTCAGCGAAGATAAATTGCAGCTTTGTATGGAAGTAGTCGTGTACCATTTACAGTCACTGAGCGACGTAGCTTCTAGCTAATGTGAAGCAAGTAACCTTATTAAGATAATCTAACTTCAGTTCATATACTATTTATTGTGTAAGATGTTATCAACATCACCAGAAAGTGAATTACATACATGAAACTCAAAACATTCCACGTGAAGTAGTCGTGTGTATGCAGATGTCAGTCAGTGGAGATATGGCAACAGCTGAGCAGAATTTACTGCCAGTAAGTGATGCAACTTCTAGTTTTGGATTCTGAGCTGTAGATTGAGGCGTCTGACTTGAATGTTGAATGAAAATTAAATACACAGATGAGAATACAGAGGGTTTCTTTTAACTAAGACGTAAGTTTGTTGTGTATTTCGTTAGTTTGCTATGAAACCAGACTAAACAAATTCTATATTCTTACATGAACTACTTTGTAGTAGCACTACAAAGTAGTGCATGTAAGAGTTTCATAATTTATAAGTTCTGCTTCCAGTTCTGTAAAACTGCTTGGGTGAACCTATCTATTTTTATGTCAACTTTATGTTTTAAGTATAAGTACCATCGGCCAATTTTCTAACTTTTGACAGCTACGGTGTACATTATTTTCATGGTGACTTCAATATTCATTACGGCTTCGGTATGAATGACTATTTTTATTAGATACGAAAACCGTATTTGATGCTAAAGTGACAATCAAATCGTTGTACACCGAGTTAGCAAATCGGCCTGCAGGTAAGTAAAGTAAGTTGTTATTTATACTTTTTTCCATTTACGCTTAAGTTATGGAATGCACTTTGCTATGGTTTTCCCGATAGACTACAATATGGGATTCTACAAAAAAGGCGTGAAAAGATATCTTCAGAGTCAGCAACCTGCGAGTGGCACCTTTGGTGTTGCAGGCATTTATAGGGTACGGTAGTCGCTTTCCATCAGGTAAGCCATATGCCTATTTGCCTTCTTAGTTGTATATAAAAACGACTGCCGCTTTGCATGGCAGCAGCCAAGCACAATTTATAGTTTTATAGTCATATCACAAGAACGTATTGAATTGGAAAGTGACTGGTACGTGGAACAAATGATGATCTAAGAAAAGTTGAATGGATTGTGTCAAGGAGAGTTTTAACAGGAAAGGAGTGACAAAGGCTATGGTAGACGACAGAAGAAAACAAGAGAAGTAACATACTGGGCCGACTTCACATAAAAAAGTTGACAATAAACGAAAGAAGAAGAAATGATGCAAATTTTGGATTTGGGGCAGTTTACTTACTCTTGATACATATAATTTAATTTCTAAAGTTAGAAGATCACGTCATAACAAAATATGTCACTTCACGTCAAATTTCCACACGATGATACCTAAAAAAGTTAGCTCTTATATTGAAAGAGATCTAAATTATAACAAATTAATTAAAATGAAAACCAGTTGGATGCATGCAAGACGTCAGTCAGTAGATATAAACTGCTCTGCATAAAACTAGCCCAGTATAATTACAACAACATCGAGTTTCGAGGCTTAGACAAAGTTTGCGACGCCATACATAAATACTGATACAACACTCTTACAAAGAACTTTCAGTGGTATTTTTTTTTGAACAAATGTTAGTTTGAAACTGTAATTAGTTAATTTCAATTAAATTCAAGTTATATAAGTAGAATAAGACTGTTTTTGTTTTTTATACTATAAACTTCACTCTTACAAACTAACTCAGCCTCATACTTAAAAGTTTTTGTTTTAATTCTGTTAAATATTGTGAGGTTTTTTTAGAATTGGTAAAATTGATGGGAGTACGCCATGTCTGCTTCTGTCTTAGTACATCTATATTTTCCAATATATCTATTTTATATCGACTATCTTCTAACATTTTTTATTTTATTTTATCTGGTGTTGCAGATGTCCATGGGTGACGGTGACCACTTTCCATCAAGTAGCTCGTCTGCTTGTTTGCAGTCATATACCTATACATAAAAAGTACTGATGACTTAACAAAGTTATCGAAAGGTAAGCCAAACTTGGAGAAATCACACGATAAACACTAATACGTATGCCAGCCGTCAGTCAGTAGAGATACGAGTATACAGCTTTGCATGGAAGAAGCCAAGCACTATTACAGTTTCAAAGCGAAGCTCCTCGTAGTTTCAGATTCGGAGCTAGGAGTTTGAGGTGCCTGACTTGAATGTTGATAAATACACAAGAATATTGCTGATATACAATTCTTAAATTTTTATATTGAAGGGTTTGGGATGAAACAACGTTTTTCTTTTGCCATTAAATATATACATAATAGGAGAATGTAAGCCAAATCCTTTGGCTACTATGGCTTACTATATATGGGTCTGATAGTACAGAAAGAAATAAAAAAAGGACCTGATGATAATGATTGTGATGAAATACATACCTCCTGCCGCTTTTCCTTGGAGGTAGGCACATACTAAAGACCTCCACTTACAATACTTACTTACTTTGCTGGCTCAGCGACCCGAAGTGGATCTTGGCCTCCGACATTAAAGTGCGCCATTCTTCCCTATTCTGTGCCAAATCTGACCAGTCGGACACTTCCAGCTCTTTCAGGAGCACAACTTGCAGCCGAGCACAACTTGCAGTTACAGAACGAGGCAACTTCTAGATTCCGGATTTAGACGGAGTTTGCGAGACGATAGACTTGAATGTTAATATATACTGATTGCCGCATGGATAACTACCGCACCAGGGGTGTTAAAGGAGCATTGCCGGTTGTTTAAGATGATGGAATGAAATTTATGTTAGCAGAATCAATTGGTTGTTTTAGCATAAGCAAGTTTTTTTTAGAAAAAAATAATAAGGTAATTTCACCAAAATGTTACTCAGCAGTATGACATGAAGGTCCTTTACAGCTGTAGTCTCAAAGCAACCAACTTTCATATCATTTGAGTGTTTACTTCTATTATATAAATAAGCTGCAACATAGATACTCGTACATTCATTACTTGTTATATGAAATTGTCACGTCATAACAAAGTTATCAAAGAAGCACATCACTTGAGGAAATTTCACGTGAATCCCTCATACGTATGCCAGACGTCAGTCAGTGCAGATAAACTGCAGCTTTGCATGGAGCCAGCCGAGCACAACTTACAGTTACAAAACGAGCCAACTTCTAGATTCGGGATTTAGACGGAGTTTGCGAGACGCCTGGCTTGAATGTTGATGTATACTGATGCCGAAAATACTGAGCGGTTGTTTGATAACAGTTGTAGTTATCTTTCATTTAAAGTGATGGATTTGGTTCTAAATTCGATTTTCGGTCAGATTAAGATGGAAACTAATCTAGTAAACATGGAACTCTTATAATTTCGCCATGTGTGTCTGTCTGTGGTGTGATTTAGCTAGGACATTTATTTCCACGACTAAATGGTGAAATAATATTTTACAATTGTGTTTTCCACTAAACATTTAAAGTGTATAACTATAAGAGATAAAACTAAAGCATAAAACGTAAATACATACATTTTTAACATAAAATGAGTTTTACCAAATCCCAAGTTTTACCAAGCTATAGCTTAAGAAACATTGCATGTACTAAAATGTATAATGAAGTAAAGGTGAAGTTACCATGACGCTACCGGCAGGAGCATAGCTTATGCATTTTCAATAGACTCAGGCAAAAAACGAACTTAGTACAAACTGTTACAACAGCTGTTACTTCGCAGATTTGAGTGTCTATTCATTATCTGATATAGAATAAATGTTGACAAGATTGTCCTTCTGTCTTTGATATCTTACTAATTCTTAAATCTAGGAATAATATTCAGCAACGCTTTGTACTTTGCAAAAGTCAAACTTGTACATATCAGTTTCATTCTTATGTTACTCTTATACAAATGCTTTTAGTTACATGACACTCAGTTACATGAATTCGGTTACAGAGTGTATTTCTATAAACTTGGAAATACAACTTGCAAGACTCCAGTAACTTTGCAGCAGTAGATAGCTAACATTATAAACAACAACATTTCTGCAAGTTTTGATATAGAAAATAAAAAAAAAATGTTGTTTTTTTTAGTGTCTTTAACCCTGTATATACGTAAATAATGTAGGGATATATAAACAAATTATCCTGGATACATATAAATAACACAGGAATAAACAAAGTGCGAAAGGAAAAGCAAGAAAAGTATACATTTATTCTCCCCCAAACCAAAAATAAACTTACAAAATAAAACATCTCGTAACAAGAAACGTAATGTGTTACAAATAACCAATCTCGAAGAAGATAGTTCGTAATTTCCTATCGAGTTTCTGTCGAAAGTTGTACAAGTCTTAGGGGCGAAGGGATTTCGTGACGACTCACTACTCTTACCCTATAGCGCGTCTACAGCGACGAGAAAAACTCCGACAAGTGCCAGTTGAACTCGCTAGCTGAGGGTTCCGTCGTATTTTTCGAACAAAATTAATTTTTTTTTTTTCAAAACGAGGTTGAAATAGTGCCTCGCTTTGAAGGTTCCAGATTTTAGCTTATAGGATTTTATGCTATAAACTTATACCTTTAGAGGTTTTTTATTTTATTTTGATTGTTGTCACGACTCCGATCGTATTGTTGCAGATCACATCTGAACCATTTCTTTTTATTTGGGATGAACATAACCCTACGTGTTTCTTTGTTTCCTTAACAAAGTGGCTGTTAATTACATAATAATTAGTTAAATGGTAATGGTAAATGCGAAAAGGTATAAGGTAAGAATAGACTTACTTACGCATTTACTTTACATTTTATAATAATTAAGGATATATAAGATTCTTTTTTTACATAACATCATATTTCCCAAAAGCAAACACAGTAATTTGATTCATTATGATTAATAAATAACACCCTAAACAAAATAAAATAAATTAAATTCAGCGGAACTCTTTTAGAAGTTGACGTTAAAGAAAATGAATTTATCATGAATCATGATATATGACAGACGGATGGAGCTGAACAATAAGGCTTCTTTACACAATCTTGGTGTTGAACCCTGGAAAAAAAAGATAAAGCTCCTTCAGGAAATGGGCCATTCGGCGCCCTTTCCCGAGCTATCGGGTATTAGCAATTTGCTTTGTGTTAGACATTCCGCCTCTAAAAGTATCGAGCGAAGATAAGGAAAAAGGACTTTGATAATTAACCCCCAAAGCGTTTAGAGTAAATGTGAATTGAACGAGTGAGTTGGGACAATTAGTGTACTTTTTCAGGCTCTTGAAATTGGGGTATTACTTAAAATCTCTTTGAGTGTGGGACTAATAAGTATGTCTTAAAGAATTAAAATCTCTTAGAATTTGAGATGAACAAAAGCTTTAGACATATTAAGAAGACCGAATTAGTTTTTAGTTATTTTATTTGCAAACTATAAGTGTGGGCCAGGTGTGCAAGTTTACCATCTAAGACCAGAGGCAAAGAACAACGGGGCAAACAGTAAGGAGCTTTTAAGACGCTCATGGAGCGTCTTAAAAGCTCCTTACTGTCTTGGATTTCACCTTGATTTTTTACATAACATCATAATGTTTTATTATTCGTTTTGTTTTCTTAATTTCCCAACATGAACTTAATAATTTTATTTTTCTGTTGTAATAAATAATATTCAAAATAGGCTATATATAGAAACGAATTTAAAATTAATTAAAATTTTAGATATTTCGGTCAAATAAAATGTATTTACAAGACAGTTTATAATACCACCTGTACAGCCAATGATTTATTTAAACGACGCAACAAAAACTATAAAGTTTACTTTAATCTTGTTTATTTTACATACTATTTTTCACTGCAATAGTGCCTATAGTGCCTAACTTAATATAATAGGTCGGGGAGAAAGTAATTTCGAATTTTGTATGAAGATTTTATCCGTCCATACAAAAGAGGTGTAACTTTGACATCAAAATTCTCAGACACAAAACGCTTAAACCAACTTTGTGCTATTCTTATGGGACCGCGGTATATTTATAAAATATCAAAATTCACTTTCTGCGTATTTTGCATAATTTCTTAACTTTTTTAATTAACTTTTTAAAATGTTAATTTTTTTCGTCTATCTGATACATTTTTAATAAACAAAGAAACGGTAAAAAAATTAAGGGAAAATATTTTCTACATTTCTGAATAATTTTTGAAAATTGTACATTTCAGATGGTATCTAATTTATTTACAACTTTACACATAAAAATTTACTTTTTCCCCGACGTAATATTAAAGTTTCGGTTGTCAACTAGTTACACCCATGCAGAATGGTTGTATACTACTAACCCACATAAAACCATATGTTTGTCTTTCATTCTGGTCTGTAGTAAAAGAAAATAACGTAGAGTGTAACAGATGCTTTTCTTCCCACGCATGCCATACAAAGCTGGCCGAGAGAATGGGCGAAAATCTATGGTATTATGACGACATGACGCCATCACGTGCTACTAGCGCCATCTATTTATGTGGACCTAATTCGATAGTACTAGCAACACTATTATGTTCACTACGGAACTTAACGCGATTATTTTTGAGTTCTGTCTGATATTTCGACAACTTTGCAGCTGCCATTTTCACAGATTAACTGAAGAGTTATTCTAGCTAGAGATACCTATTTAGAGAACTCTTCAGTTAGTCTGTGAAAATGGCAGCTGCAATGTTGTCGAAATATCAGACAGAACTCAAAAATAATCGCGGTAAGTCCCGTAATGAACATAATAGTGATTGTGACCGCGAAAGCTTAAAATCAAGTACTAGCAACACTTTGTAGCTGTCAGTGTCACCGGATTTCTTGAAAAGTTTTGTAAAAACGGGGAGCACACAAAACCTGAGAATTCTGAACTGACACAAGTTACCCCAGGCTTTCTTTATTGCTAATATTTTTGTGTAAATTTTTACCATTTTGATATAATACGTTTATCGGACAACTCACGGTTTTATTTAAAACGTCGAACTATCTTACCAATCTGGACTCCATTAACAGTGGGTGGAGGGTTATTGAACGACAGGGAATTCGCAGTCAAATTATCGTGGCAATACGCGATATGGCTTACAGCCCAGCACTATTTTGATTCTATTTTCCACCTATACTCACCTACACGCTAAACGTGGCTTTGAATCATATGACCATAGGCCCTGTCTACCCGTATGGAATAAAGACATGAACATTATCTGTGGATGTGTATATTTATATATTTTTTATGCACCTATTAATTTAAAAGCATAGGAATCACAATTTACAACTAGATAAACCTATTGGGATTATTCTATTCGTACCTCTACCTGAAACCTTTTGTTTGAGCAATTCTATTTTGTATGCGAAAGTTTTAATAAAATGAATCCTACTATATGAAGGACCTACTTTTTGTTTAATAAATTAATACGGTGAATACGTTAATACATCTATGAAGATTTCCCTGCGTTCCAACATCGATTAATCTTCAAAGAAGGAGGTACTCTGATGGTACAGCCTTGGCCTCATAAGAAAAGTTGTTCATATTTACGGGTTGAGTTGTCCCTGTAAGGATCGGACAGGCTTTATTAACAAATTATTAATTTTTATCAACTTAGTACCTTGGTACATAAATAATCAAAGGTTACATATTAAGGGCGTATCCTAGCAGTATTTTTTCAGTATGTTTTCCATACAAATATATTATATTCCTTTATTATCTCACTGAAAACTGCTTTTAGAGGCAAAATTCATTTTTCATAAAATCTGGTACTAAAATAGATATGGCCCTGTGTTTTATTTTTTCTAAAAACTGTTTAGAATAAAAATATATGGCCATACCTATTTTAGTACTAGATTTTATAAAAAAAAGAATTGTACCTCTAGAAGCAGTTTTCAGCGCGAAAATAGAAGAATACATTTGTATGGAAAACATACTGCTAGGATACGCTCTTAATGAGTATTGTAGGAATCTAATCTCTAAAATTCCGACATGCTTATAACATCGGAAAACCACAATCTAATTTGCTGATCCTCAAAATGAATAATTTCTATTGAAAAAATACCCATTCCAAGAAAAAGCTGGTAAAAGCCAGCGAGGTTTTACAGGCTCGATAATCACGATGTCAAGCAGATCGCGATTCGGTTAAATTTAACTGTTTCATTTTACTGCCCGTAACAGGAAATCTGGCGTTAAAGGATTTTATTGCGAAAATATGCTTGAAATTTTATTTTTAAATTCAGATTGTTACAATAATGGGTCTGTTCGTATTGTGGGACTTACGAGTTAAAGATAAAATGGATTGATGCAGTTTTGAATATTTTTCCTACATTTAGGGTAACTTTATTGTTATTAGCAATCAATTTAAAATGCTATAATTTAACTTTGTAATCTAATATTATAAAGATGAAAGATAACCATTGTTAGGAACTTCTTCTTCTTCAGAAGTTTCTAAAGGTGTTCGTAATACAATAGGTTTTCATTCCGGAAAATAAACTGTTGCTAGAGGAACGACATCAACGTGGGAGGAGCCGCGGGCGTAAGCTAGTGTTTTTAAAAAATAATCCTATACGATTGGGTACTAAATAAGGATAATAAACTATTTGTTTTCCCACGACTTTGATCATGAAAGTTATAACCTATACTACCGGCTAATAATGTAGCTTCTTATAGGTGAAAGAACTTTAAAAAAATTTCAATTCAGTAGTTCTAAGTTAACCATTACAAACAAACATTCAAACACACGATCAAATATTTCCTTTTCACAATATTAGTATGGATAGAGGCACTGAATGTGCTTCATCGCCGCAATTTAAAATTATTATTTTTGAGACGATATTACGATATTATTTGTTGAAAAATGCTATATATGATGTATAAATATAATTATACATATTACACTTTTCCCGAGTCTTCATCCACGTACATTATAGCCTATGTTACTCGTAGATAAATAAGCTTTCTATAGATGAAAGAATTTTAAAAATATGTCCAGTTAATTCCGACTTATTTAATGCAAGCAAAGAATTTTATCTTTTCTCTTTAAAATTTGTATAAAGTGTAGACAAACATAAATATATATAAGGCTCAATACATTTCATTTTCCTAAAACTAAACTAAAAACAAAAATTAAAACTATTAAATAAAAACCTAACTAGATACATATAAAATAAAGCTATAAATAAAAAATGTCCCGCATGTCGTTGTCACATGAAAATACCCAGAATGCTGGCAGCATTGCCACGTTGAATGGCAATGCCCTCTGTCCTAGAAAATTACCAGCCCCTCTGGTTACCCGTCACCTCAACCAGCTTTTGACTCAAAACCTTAAAAAGTTTATGCACCGAGTGGCCCCACGGACCCAGAGTCTCCACCCCAATGAGTTATAAGGCTCAATAGAGTTCTACAAATTATAATCCCAAACAAGTATAAATATCTTGTGCTCAAATCTGCGAAAATTTGCCTCACGCGGCGTCTGTTATGTAAGTATCCAACCAACTTTCCTCCAATGCCCAAAGGCCTTTCAATAAAAATTCTCACCTGGCAAACACTTATTGAATCATTGAGAACATTAGTTGTATAAAGACCTGAAGTTTCTCGGCTGCCAACCCGTATCAAGCGAATGGGGTGACTCTACCTTATCTTTTGGTGTGTACTACTTCTGCCCTGCTAACGGAAACTGGTAAAATTATTGTGATTGTTTGTGTTTCGTGTATGTGATCGGCCAACACTGATGTCAGATTTTTCAAGCTTCCCTAAAATCCCTTAACGACTGCCATCAATGATGACAACCAGGTTCAACGGCTCAACGTGCCTTCCGAAGCACGGAGGAGCTTGAGATATTTTTATGCCACTTGCGGTCATCCACCCAAGTGGGGACTGCGCCCAAGGCTGCTTAACATGCGTATGCGCTAGTGATGCTCACGGGCCATCGGTCTCCTCGAATGAATATTATACTTTGACGGTACGGAATCATTAACTGAGCGTTTTTCTAGTTGCATCCTTAGCTGTGCATTGGATCCCAGGAACCGGGACCCGAATAGACTGTGTGATAAAACCAGAACCACGCAGATGAGGTCTCGGGATACACCAAGTACTTCAGGAGATTAGATCTACCAACTAGCGCCACATCTTATTTTATTTTATTTTATTTACTAGCTGTTTCCCGCGGCTTTTCCCACGTGATATATAGCGTATGTCATTCTCAGTACCCTGACCTATGTGTATGCAAAATTTCATGATGATCGGTTCAGTAGAAAGGGGGGGGGGGAGCGTAACAAACAAACAAATAAACAAACAAACTCACTAATAATATTAATTAATTAGGATTAGGATTTGGCTCCTAAATGAGATCAAATTGAAAGACTCTAATTCAGCAATTCGGTAGTAAATTACTTGTAGTATCATTAAAAGCATCATTTATACTAAATAAAGAGAACTTGACATTACCGCCAAATCGTTTCCGGTAAAAGTGTGCTTGTCAATACAAGCAAACAAACAAAAATCAGTAGTAAGATTTAACCCTCACGGACAAACAGGGCCAGTTAAATAAATGCTTGTAAGAGATTGAAAGAATAAGAATAAATGGGCACATGAAAGGAAAGACATTAGGCTGTTATTAAAATAAAAAAATATGATATAAGTACAAAATCCACGCAGGAAGAATTTAAACCGAGCCAGTCTTTAGAATTGTACGTTTATAATACGGTAGTTGCCTAATGTTAAGATTATATAAAATTTGTTTCTAATGAGACTAATTTCTATCTAAAAACTCTATAAAGAACACTTTTAACTTGATATCGATTCGTTAAGTGATCTTAAAGCTTCTTTAAAGTTGGGTGAATAGGACCATTTTTTAAAGTACGGAAATCTTTAATTACAATTATACTGTATTTAAGTCTGCTAAATTTATAGCAACTTTTATTATGAAACCATCACCATAAACGAAATATTTCGTATAGCTACCAAACAAAGTTCTCACGCCACCCATACAAAATACAAGCTTGTGACGTCACAAATATGTAGGCATTTCAGCGGCGCGTTTTCACGTCAAAAAATTTACGTCTAAAAACATGTGTCTTTAAAACTTTTATAACTGTAAGAGCTTTTTGTTTAGAAATGTATTTCTGTCACTATTGTGTTTATTTTTGGCAGGTCTTTACATAGCAACATGAAAAAAATTTTAGTCAACATGCCCATTGCTTTCACGGTGGTTTGAGAGAAAAGAAAAAACGTAGAATGTACCAGCTGCTTCTCTTCCCGCGCAGATCGTAAAAGCCGATCGAGGGAATGGGCGTCAGGAATCATGTCAATAGTTGATGCGGCTTGCAACCCATCACTATTTTGATTCCGTTTTCACCTAAAAGCCCACCAACATGCTAAACGTGGCCAAAAGGGTGTTTTACTGACCTGGGCTCTGCCTACCCCGCAAGGGAAAAGACGTGATAGTATGTATGTATCAGAATAGCATTATAAATGCAAACAAACACCTCTATAAAATATTGAGAAATGTTAGGACCAAATATAAGGAACAAGTGGAACGTACCTTTTGACCTTATCTCATCTTGTCAGATACAGAGTTCGAATCTCAGGTGCTTTTTGATACGGTCGATACAGAAAAACATGTCTGAGGCAAAATTGAATTTCTTTGAAATACTGTTTCTAGACCTCGATAATGGTATCGATATATTTGTATTGAAAGTATTATTTTACTACATTTTGCCAGAAAATCTATTTATGAGATGAGTAAAAGAGATGAAATTGAGTAAAATTCATGTTCGCGAAAAAAGTTCCATTAAATGTACTGAAATGAAGGTGATAAATATTTTATAGTTAATAGCTAGCTGTATCATAAATATGATCCTTTTACAATATTTCGTTGTTGTTTTTATTTTTATTTTACATTTAGGCATGCTCGTACGTTTGTATCATAACTACTAACATAACATAACATAACATAACACAACACAACACAACACAACACAACACAACACAACACAACACAACACAACACAACACAACACAACACAACACAACACAACACAACACAACACAACACAACACAACACAACACAACACAACACAACACAACACAACACAACACAACACAACACAACACAACACAACACAACACAACACAACACAACACAACACAACACAACACAACACAACACAACACAACACAACACAACACAACACAACACAACACAACACAACACAACACAACACAACACAACACAACACAACACAACACAACACAACACAACACAACACAACACAACACAACACAACACAACACAACACAACACAACACAACACAACACAACACAACACAACACAACACAACACAACACAACACAACACAACACAACACAACACAACACAACACAACACAACACAACACAACACAACACAACACAACACAACACAACACAACACAACACAACACAACACAACACAACACAACACAACACAACACAACACAACACAACACAACACAACACAACACAACACAACACAACACAACACAACACAACACAACACAACACAACACAACACAACACAACACAACACAACACAACACAACACAACACAACACAACACAACACAACACAACACAACACAACACAACACAACACAACACAACACAACACAACACAACACAACACAACACAACACAACACAACACAACACAACACAACACAACACAACACAACACAACACAACACAACACAACACAACACAACACAACATAACATAACATAACATGACTTGTTAGTCTTATAAGAGCATATGTTATTAAGTTACACAGGCCCTTACGCTCTCTTCAAGTGGTGAAAGTATAATTCTCCTAGTATTTTTGCATATTTTAAAAAAACTTTAATTAAAAAAGTTTTAAATGAAAATATATAAAACAAATGTTAATTTATATATACGTTATTAATTTGATGACCAATGAGGATTTATCAAAATACCGCCAAAATGAAATATTTGTGATAAAGTATAAAACATAGCATAAAAAATAATCTATACTTAAATATATAACCACTCAATAGGGTGTGACTATTATATGAATATGTGAAATGAAGACGCGATGATGGCGAGGCACAGATGAGGCAGTTTTGGAAAAGAAATGGCACATAGAATTAAGAAACACGTTACAGGCTCTTTGATGCATGACGACATTACTTTCGTGTTTCATTAGCTATCATAATAATGCCAGGTTAATAAGTTTTTTTTAATGTATCATAAGCGTTTTAAGTAACTTGCTAACCGTCGTCCAACGATAAACTTGGGACGAACATTTTATAACGCGCCTTTTACAATCATCATTCATCATCATTTCAACCGCAAGAAGTCCAATGCTGCAATTAAGCTTCTCCTAAAGATTTTAAAAGATACCAAGAAAGCAGCCTGCATCCTTGCAACTTTGGTCAGGTCGTCCCATTGGGTGTCCAACGCTTCGACTCCCATTAGCGAAAGAATTTTGCCGCCACTTCGTCCACGCCTTGACTCTGTAGTGGGCGTTGCGCATAGATAAAAAAACGTCTTTTACTTCTATGGCGTTGCGTCTAAGCACACATTTTGATTTATGTCCTACGCTGTAATATGCCAGGAAGTCTCAGTCGCCAAAATCAGTTTGCATTGTTATAAGAGAGACCTTCGTTTTGCCTCCCATTAGAGAAGAAATTTCGAGTCCGCCTCGTCCACGACTTGACTCTGCAGTGGGTGTTGCGCCTAACATAGCAGACATTTTGATTTATGTCCTACGCTGTAATCTGTCAGCAAGTTTCAGTCGCCGCAACTAAGATCAATCTGTAACTCTACTGTCACACATTTATTTGGTCTTTTTGTCCTACTTTAGTCTGTTCGTTCGGTTCTTTTCTTATCTTAATAGTACTCATTACGGTACACTTTATTTTTGACACAAATTACAAAGTTCCCTTCTTTGTACGAAACTAAAATGTGTTTTATTAGTTATAATAATAATAAGCCACTTTATTCTGAACTTCAGTTGAGTATATATAAATATCAAATTATGTTCGTTCAGTTATAATATATCCCGAAGCTCAGTTTGCCTTTTGGCATAGGCCTCCTCTAACCGGTTTTATTAGTTGGTAATAGTTTAACATGTTGTTCTCTGGGATCAAACAAAAATTATCATACTAAATTTACGTTGGTAATTAACAAATAATTTAAATAAAAAACTGTTTTTTGTTTAAAGTCTCTTCATTTGTTAGTCTGTGTTATTAAACTGATTTACAATAAAATACCTTACCACATTTTTGTCTATTAAGTAGGTACATTGAATATTCCGACACCATTGTCAAAGAGGCGTCGAATTATGTCAGATTTTTTAAGTCTGCTTGATTATTCTGGTAACAGTGTTGGTCACTTACACACATATACAACCACTCTAATAGATTGGTTGTGGCGTAAATTTTCCATTTTATTATGGGGGATACTTGTTATACTTTCACTTTCGTCCAATTGAGACATAAAACATCACTTAAGTTCTGTACTGGTGCTATTTGCGAAACGCAAATATCGTTTATTAAAATTATTTAAAATCGTTCAAATAAGTACGTGTTTTTGTGCCCTGATCTCCCAAATCAGCATAAAATCATCAAATTCCAAATATAAGATTTAATAAGGCCTCGTCAATCCGAAAATATATATTTCCAGTATTACTCGGAATGATGAAAGGATTTCAATCTTAGAGTATTAAATAGAATAGAGACCGCCTAGTTCTCAGCTATATATTCGTCTCTTTCTTTTTAGAGTATATCAAAAAGAGACAAATATAGGTTTATCAATAAGTGCTAATGATACACTTGAGAAATGTCACTTTTGATATCTTGATATCTTTATGCGACCAATTTGAAAAGACAGTTTTGAAAGGGTAATTGTCAATTACTATGTTCATCTTAAATCGTTCGTATAAAATGTTGACTCGTCTGAGTTGGAGGTGCAGTGATAAAATTAAATTTTCGCTGGGAATTAAAGATACTTTCGCAGTGTGAAAGTGTAAACCAGAAACTTTATTAAATTGACAATGTCCTGGACTACGGTGCAATGGGAATAACGCTATTCTGGTAAAGATATCAACTCCGAAAACACAAGGTTTCACCGGTAGGTCACGTTTCATGTATTTATACACGATTTTCCAGTGATAGACATTGATGTCTTTTATTATATTACTGTAAAATCTAAGGATGTGTCTATATCAAATGTTTTTTGGCTATTTTAAAGCAATAAAACTGAAATATTGTTGTACAAAGATAAAAATTAAAATTTTGACAGTAGTGTTGTGAAATTTGTATCGACTTTATAGATTATCGATATTTTACGACCATTAAGTTGGGTATACACGTCCGATTTTTCCATCCGACAATCGGACGGTTTTGCCGTTTTAGGCCTTCAGAACGTTGTAAAGTACTATGGTATGCAATTTTTTTTTCCTTGTCTGTCGGTATTTTGTGGTTATGCTTTATTTTTCAACCGACTTAAAAAAAAAAGAATGTCATCAATTCGGCATGTAATAAGTAATATTACCCAGTTTGTGAATATGTTAGTCTTTTACAGCTTCTAAACATGTGTACACAATTTCATTAGAGTATGTATACTTGTATGATTGTATGTTCTTCCGCACATATCTTAAAAATCATAAATCAGTTTGCAACAAATCTTGAACTAGGTATTGTCCAACTTAAGGAACAATTTAAGTTTCATCATAATTGGTTTAGTAGTTATATTTATGTGTTCATTTTTAAATCGTTGTTGTTTACGACTGGATTTGATTGATTACAGATTTCCCACGGACATCAAGGCAAAAATGGATCGACGTTGCAATTGAGAGTGGAAAAAGTATCACAGTGTTTGTTCCAGATATTTGACAGATGACAGTATAATTATTGTTGAATACGCACGGGCACGGCACGGGCTGAAATAGAATACACTACATCTGCGGGATAACATACATTATATAGTGAAGTTTATTATAGCAAATCTGTGACATTGGAATTGGAAGTCAATCAATAAATATATTTTCACCGTTGTTATACTTATTGCGATTGGAACTCAAAACCTAAAATTAAATATTTTGAATTCGAATAAATTATATTTAAAATATTATTGTTGTATTATTTAATCCCACATTGTATTATAAAAGCAAAGTTTTGTATGTTTGTTACTTAATCTCGTTGAAACTATATAATTGATTTGGATAAAATTTGGCGCATAGAGTTTTTTTTACCTGAATTAATACGTTGTATTATTTCTATATCGTTTTTTTTTTCTTAGCTAGCGTGATATAACCGATATCCAAGCAGGTAGCTGTCAATTTCTTCTGCAAAAGTTCACTTTGTCAAAGGACCGTAACAAGTTTTTTTTATTGGTATTTGTTAGTAATACTTTATCGAGAATACGTAACTCACAACATGAGGTTTGTGAGTCACGTAATTACGGTGAAATACAAAAGGTAAGCGTACAGCGTGGAGAGTGAAGGCCAAATCCTCTGACTGCTCTTGCTAATATATGGCTCTGGTAGTACAGAGAGAGTCGTGCTTCTGCAGTGGAGACTAAAAAGACCTGATGATGATGATGATAAAAAGTAAAAAAAATTGCGTCTTGAAACTCAAAGTGCGCTATTGTAGGATATCACTGTGAGATTAATAAATACCGCCGTGTGGTTCCCAGCAGAATAGAATAGGTGCACTCCAAGTCTTTCCGTGGATGTAGTAGAAGGCGTCTAAGAAAATACAAGCTAAACAAAGCTTAAGCATCAAAGATACCTTTCCAACCCGTCTGGCCAGTGTGGAGAAAGTAGGATAAATCCTCTGACTGTTCTGGCAATATAAAATATATGGCTCTCATAGTACAGAGAGGGACGGGCACTTGCAGTGGAGATTAAAAAAGAACTGATGATGGTGATGATGACTGTGAGATAACTAAGTATTAACTATTTACTACAGAATATTTAGCAATATCCAACTATTTTCATTGTCATTCTTCTCCATTTATATTTTGACTGTTCTACGTTTCATGTTACTCCGCGTGCGTAATTATCATGTAGATATTAATTAATTGATTATTTTTGTCAGGCATCATATCATAAGCTGACTGTATTACACCATAGACAAAAAGACTAGAATCGATATCGGCATCTATTACATGACTGTCGCATCCCTAGTAAAAACTCTATTGTCTACGACCGTGTACGTTTTGTTTCTTCGAAGCTCCTTCTATGAGAATACATATTCTTTGATTTCAATCCATTAATTCCAAATCTGTAAAAGCATTTTGTGATTATTCTACATTAAAAACACTTCATACAAGATAATTTATTAAAACTTACTAATCTTATTAAAACTTACCTGAGATAAATTCATTATAGGAAACCCAGCTTTACTCACATTTCGTCGGCAAATCCGACAAAATAAGACGTGATTAAAGCCGACATTCTTTATTAACTTAGAAAGATACATACTTACATGACATTTCATACTTTTTGTTCTCTTCATAGAAGTCTGGAAAAATAAATGAGGTTCTAGTTATTTTGTATCCGCTGCCTCACTTTTATTTCGCCCGTCCCAATTTCCCTCCCACGTTCAATTGTACATTCATCAATCTTCCTCGCTCGCTTATCATTTTGTACCGACTTTCGGCTTTGACAAATTAAGTGGCAATATTTTGCATTAATCTGTTTTTAAAAGATTCGTACTGTGCTTTTGAAAGAATAATCTGAATATTAACTTGGTGAAAATTAAATATTAAATTAACTTAACTTCCATCAATATTTCCATAATTTTGATTTATTATATTTTACTTAACAGATAATATGGCATCTAAAAATGTGCATTTATCTAGGAAGTAAAGGTAAGATGTATATAATCATATATTATCTAGCCACCAATCATGTAACATTAAAAACCAGTCACCTCGTAAAATCACCTAGGATATCAAATCAAAATGTTATTTAATATAGGTTTCTTTGAACATTTAATAATTGTCATATTTCTAACAACTTTTACAACAATAAAAATTGTTGTAAAAGTTGTTGTCATTAATTACGTATGGCTAAGTTAAGGCCGCTTCCAAAGCGGAGTGCAGAAGAAGCGGCAACAAACTGCACAGCGCATTTTCTCCAAGCGTTATCGTGAACACCGGGTTCTGAAGCGTTATTGCTGAGGATACTACGAACGGGAATAAGCTCGGATGATGATGATGATTAATTGTCATTTAAAATTGATAACATTTGCGAATAAATTGTGGATAAGAGATCGGAATAAAACGAAACACTATATGCGTTATATTTATATGTCAGCGAGCAATTCTTTTATCGTTTTGTTTCGTACTGACCCCGTAAAAATACACAAATAGCAAAACAAAACAAAGCTACTTCTAAGAAACTGGAACCAAAGACAATTAAGGAAGGACGGAAACCATCGTATGGGATTTCTTCGACCGGCCACTTGGGCCTTAATAAATCAAAATTGAAGGGGGTTTGCGATAAAAAAGGTTAAGACGCACTGCCTTAGGAGAGTAACTCAAGCCGAGCTACACATCGAATGTGATATAGGACAGGAGTAATTTATGTATAACGTGGGACTCACAATTATTGGAAGGTCTTGACAAACTCGGAAGATTGAATTTGTAGGTATATAAATTCAATCTTTTGATTTTGTCGATTTTCAGAGTATTCTTCAATTATTTTCACTAACCCAGAACTCCGAAGAACTCTGACACCAGGGCGTGCATGGTCGACTGACCGTGTCACCTTCACGAAACGATGATGATGATTAACTCAGCGTTGAGCGTAACGACAAGAATAAACAATTTAAAATTCCAAAATAATTCATATTTGATTATTAATATTAAAAGGTTTGTGCTATTATTAATATAAACAGAACACTTTTATATTAATAACTTTTTACCCGCGGCTTTGCTCGCGTAACTTATAGCCTACGTCCTTTTCGCTACCTTAACCTATGAGTATGCAAAATTTCATGACGATCGGTTCAGTAGATTTGGCGTGAAAGCGTAACAAACAAACAAACAAATAAACAAACAAACAAACTCACTTTCGCATTTATAATATTAGTTGGGATGGCGTTTAAAGCGCGAAAGTTTAAAAAATAATAATTTATATTTACCTGTTGCCTAAAATATTTGATCGATGATATAAAAATAACATCACAGTTCAAATATAATATAATTAATAAAAATAGGAAACGAACGCATGAAAAAAAATTAGGTAGAAGTATTTGCCCGCTTCAGAAATCAAACCCAGTCTCACTCATATCGCAAGATAGCGTTTGAACCACTGCGCCGTGGAGTCTTTTTTGCGAAATAATTAATTTCTCATAGAATGTAAGAACCGTTCCATACAAAAACATATCTGAGTAAAACGAAATATAGCGCTTAATCATTTATTAAATAAATATAATGTTTATAAAAGAATTACGATTCCATTATTCTATTTTCAAATCTCAAAAGTAATAAAAAGAGCAATCAAATATTTTAATATAGTGAACATAATTTGCATGCAAAATAAAAAACGTACCTATTTACGTTTCATAATGAACAAAAAATTTTTAACGCTATTACGCTTATCAAGTTATCTATTTGACATTCGTTATTCTTTGAATAAAAAGCGATATGAATATGAATCAACGTAATCCAGTTGCGAGGAATTAATCTAAATGGTATTCCACGCAGTCGAGCTTCGAGTTTTGTTTGTATGAAATCAACTTTGATTGATGTTTTAAACAAAATACCAAAATTGACTGAACTATCGATAGTATTTCTATTCGATATGAAAACAATATATCCAATTTTCAAATTGGTTATTTTTTTTTTATGTCATAGTACGGCAAACGAGCAAGCGGGTCACCTAATGGTAATTGACCACCGCTGCCCATGGACAACTGCAAAACTAGATATATTTTTTATTATTAAATTAGAACCATTTACATTTTTAAAATTGCGTAGTTGTAGCAAAATAGTTGAATAAATATGTATTGATTGCATATCCCAACGAACATAAAAATACGAAAGTGTGTTTGTTTATTTGTTTGTAACGCTATCACGCCCTATATCTACTGAACCAATCATCATGAAAATTTGCACGTTGCCTGCAGTACGGAGAAGGACTTAGGCTACATTTCATCCCGGAGAAAAGTACTGTACCCGAAGGAACAATATTAACTCGAGCGAAGTCGCGGGTGAAAGCTAGTTAGTAATAAATGCTCTCATATGATTTGGCGGCAAAATTGTTACTACCGGCCGCCTACCTAATGCCAACCTGCCTTAAAGCCAAACCGTAACCGAAAATAAATACCTGTGTAAATAAAGTAAAGTATTAGCCAGCGCGAGAAATCGAACCCAGAGTCTCTAATAGCACAGACCATGCCGTAATTTCAACGTCATATGAGATGAATAAATAAATATACTTAACAAAATGGCGAAATACTAGTTAAGGAACATGATCAGTACATGATATTGAAGAAATTTACCAAGGGGGCACAATACTGAATTAAAAAAAAAAATATAAAAAGAATTAACTTCCCATACACATTTACCAATCAGCTGGTCAAATTCTATGGAAAGTCCAAATCTAGAGGTACAAATGCTTTGAAAAGAATAATACTCCAGGAGATAGAAGATCAACCTTTATGTAAAAAGCAATGCAAGGGAAGGACGGTGTCAAATTGTCAATAGTCTCCTATTTTGAAAGGACCTATTTCGAAACCTACCTATTTTGAATTCTGCATAAACCTGTCAAATAATAGGTACCAAGTTGAAGTGTTTATGAAAATTGCTGAAT
This sequence comes from Rhodophaea formosa, assembly GCA_963082605.1. Classification (NCBI taxonomy): domain Eukaryota; kingdom Metazoa; phylum Arthropoda; class Insecta; order Lepidoptera; family Pyralidae; genus Rhodophaea; species Rhodophaea formosa. Next base: position 13,889,271 of record OY720213.1, on the reverse strand, counting down.
TTAATTTCTTAAAGAATCTAAGAGATTTCGTGATCCGTATAAGATTGCACTTCAACTTTTGTACGGTTTATATCTTGAAAACTTATTAACTCCAAGTCTTCCAGTGGATGTGGTAGAAGGAAGATTAGTAAACAGAAGCTAAACAAACATCGAAGAGACCTCCACAACCTGGCCAGCGTGAGCAGCGAGGAGAGTATAGGCCAAATCCTCGGGTCTTTCCGTTTACGTCCCACTTTTTCATCCCAGTTTTGTAAAATTCCGCTTTCATACCAAAACCTTTTCCGCTTTCAACCCAAGTTTAAAAATTATTTTTAATTCCGTTTTCTACCCACTATTTATTCTGCTTTCGTCCCACACTGTTTTTTTTATAAATTTGTACTGATAGCAAAATCGTACAGGAAAGGAATTTATAATTACTCAAAAATATATTCAGTTTATTTTGCCTCGTAATTATTATCTATATTTCCCTTAAGATGACCAAAGGGCTGGTATGTCAGATCCTTATTATTAAAATTCGTACCTATATATATATATATATATATATATATATATATATATATATATATATATTGGAAAAAGTTAGCTAAGTGGCTGACAAAATGGAGTCAACGCAGGCAAAGACAAGGAATAGATAGAGAAAGAAGATAAGTACTCACATACTGGCCAGCGTGGAGAGTGTAGGCCAAATGGTTAATATACGCCTCTGGTAGTACAGAGAGGGTCGTGTTCTAGCAGTGAAGACTAACAAAGACCTGACGATGATTATCTCAGTTTAAATTTTCTCTAAAATAGGTGATTGGTTACTTTGACTACTTTTCTCTTTGTTTTGTTGTAAACAAAATGTCCTTATTGACTCAATTCAATGAGACGACCTGTTTAAAGATAGGGAATCAGAAGCCGAGTTTTAATTTTTGAATAACGTTTACAATTCAAAGACTTGAGTTCTTTGCCACACTAATCTCCACGATCGTCAGGTAAACAGATTATGACGAAAATATCCAAGCAAAAGGTTATTTATGCCATAAATACGGGCTTTAATTTAAATGGTAATTCAGTTAAATTTTATTTACATAGGCATTAGACTAGGTTTACGAATTTACATCTAAGAAGCGAAACGAGATAAGTTGATGCAAAAAGTTCTTTGACATCAAAAAATGGGGCGACGCTCTTTTCTGCTCCTAAATCTTTAATATTCTACAAAAAGTGGGAGCATGTGAGCGTGGGGACCCGTTTAAATAAAAGAAACATGTCAGGTACGACTTAGGTCTCCCTATATACTGCTCACATGACTTTGGAATATCAAATGGCCCGAGTCTAACATTCGTTAAAAATTCACAAAGGGAATCGACGCTGAAAGTAGGCATTTAGAAAGAATTCATAATAATTTAAATTGGTTTGATAACTTATGATGCACATGACATATTTCTTTTTGATGTAAATTATATTTAGAGGTCGGAGTAATTCACAAATTTATAAGTTTATACCTACAATTATTGAAAACTAACAACACTTAGAAGTCAATTAAAAATTAAAGAATCTGACAGTCTGTCACCTTTTTATTCATTCCAAAATATGTGAAAAGCTCAAAGCAACAAGAAATTTTAAAAATTACTAAGACGAGTTAAGTATAATCAGTAGTTGACGGATTGACGAGCTCCGTGTCGCAACGGTCAACGCGCTTGCCTGCGACACGGGTGGTCCGGGGTTCGATCCCCGGTCAGGTCAAGATGAAAAGCGATCTTTTTTCAGATTGACCTGGGTTTTGGATATTTATCTATATAAGTATTTGTAGTAAAATATTGCATCGTTGAGTTAGTATCCTATAAAACAAGTATTGAACTTACTTTGGGGCTTGCTCAATCTGTATGATTTGTCCGTAAAAAAAGATAAAGAATAAAAAAGGGTCATCATGTTCTACCTAAATCAACGTTAGAAGCATCAATTGATACAATAGTGTACATGCCATACATATGTGTAAGTTCATATAGTACCGAAGAAGTCATCACCGGTATTCCAACTAACTAAAATTATTTCGACATAGAACCAGTCGGAGCATACAGCAGAGATGATCGAGATGTAAAGCTATATACTTAATCGTTATATTTTCTAACTTAAATAAAAGACTTGACATTCTTGCTTTTTTATTTATGAGTATGTTTTTAACACCCTAATGTTGATCAAGAGTATGTTTATAACTCATACTAATGTTTTACAAAGTAAAACAGACAGATGATGTACAGATTAAGTCAAGAGTTATCTTTACCGTTATATCATGATGGTGAAAGACCAGCTACCTAACAATTCGAGAGTATTTTAAAGCGTTCTTTTGCAGTATCTATTTGAATTTAAAGTTATTTAAGTCAACACAATTTAAAGATTGTGATTGATTCTTGCAGTGTGGTTCCCGGCAGAGTAGAATAGGACCACTCCAAGTCACCCCGTGCATGTCGTAAAAGGCGACTAAGGAAACACAAGCTAAACAAAGCTTACTAACATCAAAGAGACCTCTCCAACCCGTCTGGCCAGCGTGGAGAGTGTTGGCCAAATCCTATGACTACTCAGGCTAGTATATGGCTCTGGTAGTACAGAGAGGGTCGTGCTCCTGCAGTGGAGACTAGAAAGACCTGACGATGATGATGATGATGATGAATTTAAAGATATTACCGTTAATGTCGGAATGTTTCGTCATTTTTCTCAAAATCACAAGGAAATCAAAACCCCGACTCAATCATGAAATTTGGCACAAAACAAACTCTTGTAGCATAAGTATTAGGTAAATAGCGAAAACTGTTTATTTTTATAATAATAAATTTTGTTATAATTATTAAAACTAAAAGAAATATTTATTATGGTACGGAACTCTCAGTGCCAGTGGCGGCTCCCCCTTAAGTGCACTCGTGCGGCGCACTACCAGTTTAAGCTTAAATATATACAAAAAAATTAAATAGATATAAAAAATAAATAAGCAGTTTTACGTAAAAATATTTTTTTTTGTCAAATGATAATCAGACATGTATTTAACGAAATAAGTATTATTTTTGGTTGACAAAATAATTTGCCGTGCGCTCGCTCCCAGCGCACGCATCGCGCCCATACAGCTACTATTGAGAAGGCGACAAAACGCCTGGCGCGTGAGACGGAAGATTAGTATGCAAGTTTAGCGAAATCTCGAGCGCCGCACGGGGCCCGACGCGGAACGAACGCCGACGTTCGGAAATGTTCGGATTACGTAGTTTTCGCGTAAATTGTCTTACGTTTGTATTTTGTTCGTGTTTTACTTTCGCTGTTTTTATGTTTTGTTTTACTTATTAATCTTATTATCATTTATTAAGTAGGTATGTAAATAAAAAACGCCTATCTAAAAAAGGGAGAGAATTATTTCTGCATATAAAAATTATCTATATTATTTAGGCATGTCTTATGATGTGCACCACCAGGTCTTTGAGTCACGAGCCGCCACTGCTCAGTGCCCAATTTGAATAACACTTGGCTGTTTTTTTTATCAACCATCAAAACAGGCTGTAATAGAAGACACTAAAATTACTTCCTACTTATTTGCTTAATTCGAATAATCGTTTTCTATATTCTTGTTATTTTGTGAACGGGGTGACGGGATTGCAACATGCAGCAACATTCTAATGCAGGACAATAACCGTAATAGCTTGGTAGATCACTCTGCTCGACACTATTTAGACGATTCAGACGTAACATCTGCTGACAGGGCCGGGAATGGACCATTCATACGACTGTCTCTGTGAACAGATTTGTTTTGGTTAAGCTGGACATGCAGAATTCATTATTTAGGAGCTCCAACAAGTTTTGCAACTGGCATGTCTAATGACAACACAACTATAAAAGTAGAAGAGCCTTTACGTTCCAAAATCGATTTACCTTTCATTTGACTTGAATGCATATTGACGTTTTTGGCACTTACACACGTAAAGCAATCCTGGCTGTGGACTTCGCTTTGATGGGTGACCGCAAACGACATAAAAATATCTTACCTCCTTCATTCTTCGGAAGGCAACAACATACACTACAACGTTTGATGGGGCGTTATGTCAGATGCCTTTTTACAGTTTGAAAATTCTGACATATGGTTTGGCCACTTTCACTCGCAAAACCATATTTTACCTGAACAAACTTCCGACATGTGATAAAGACGAGCAATCTTGCAGTCAGGATATGATTATTGGGTCACATTAGAATCGAAATGAATACGATAATCCATAGTTGTTCGCCGCAAAAACTAGAAGAAAAATAATTTCCAGCGCTGATTCTTTGATGTGTTCGGAATAAAAGTTTGAAAAATCTCATAACATATTAAACTTTTAAATCTTCAGAAAAACAATCGGTACGTAAGCAATTTGTTACCTTAAAAAGATAGATATGTTGTTCACTCACATGGTTGATAATAAATCTTAACAATACGAAATTCATTTCTTAAAAAATATTCATTTCGTAATGTGTCTAACTTTTTAGATGTCTAGACTCTTCGTGTCATTAAGCAAAAGGACACACAAGTACGTACTCATACGAGTTGAGTACATACGACATTCTCTTTCAAGCTGATCACATACATCATCATTATTTTCGTCGCACAATGTCAAGAAAAATAATGTAAGATCTTGAACGATGTATTGTTGAAATTTTAGGTATTGAAACAGGACTACCTACAGCCATTATTCATACTGAGCTGAGGTTGGTAGCTACAAAATACAGGACATAAATCGATTAATCTTTCTTTTTAGGGTTCCGTGACTCAACTCGTAAAAAGGAGCTCAGTCTGTCAAGATGCTTTTTCTTAGTAACTCGTTAACTCGTATCGAGTTGATACCAGTTACAAGGTCTTTATCAATGCTATAAAGCGCTAAAGCTGCTTAAAACATTTGAAATGATATATACAGTAACTTTTTTTGATAATTTGTGTGCGTTTGACCTATAACTTGCCTGATGGGAAGCAACGCTGAGCTCTAGGGTAACTTAAATCATACATATTACTAAATCATATATATTACATATCACACATATACATAGCTCCGTGGCGCAGCGGTCAACACGCCAGCTTGCGACACGGCGGTCCCGAATTCGATCCCCGGTCAGGTCATGATGGAAAACGATCTTTTTCAGATTGACCTGGGTCTTGGATGTTTATCTGTATATGTATTTGTTATAAAATATAGTATCGTTGAGTTAGTATCTCATAACACAAGTCTTTCTTAAGAACTTACTTTGGGGCTAGCTCAATCTGTGTGATTTGTCCGTATATATTTATATTTATTTATTTATTTATATTCACTTTTGTTTTGAAAATACATAAATTAAAGAGCCGGAAAACAGTGACGCGGAGAGGGAATTCCATTCCTTCGCAGTTTTTATAATAAAGGAGGAGGCGAATCTAGAGGATGAGCAGGAACATCGACCACATATGGAAGGAACCCCTGCCCACGCCGTTGGTCGATGATGGAATGGTCCAGGGGTTATTAGATTGTGCAGTTCCTGAGCACACTCCCCGAAACGCGACCAGTTGTTGTTGCCGTGGCAGAGGCAAACCAACAAGGAGAGGGCGTGATAATGTGGATAGATTTGCACGTGGATGAACAGATATAGAGAAGGACTGAAATGAGTGGAGCATTCAGGGGAAAGCCTTGCCCATCAGTGGGTTAAAAAAAACCTCAATTGGAACACTAAATCTTGGGAATTTATACTTATTTATAGGCTCATTCTTCTTTTTTTAGATATGACTTTTATTAGTTAACAAAAACTTGTAGGAATACGCCGTGTGGTCCCGGTGGAGTAGAATAGGACCACTCCAGCCTTCTCATGGATGTCGTAAAGGCCTCTCGTCTGGCCAGCGTGGAGAGTGAAGGCCAAATCCTCTGTCTGTTCTGGTTAATATATGGCTCTGGTAGTACAAAAAGGATCGTGCTCCTGCAGTGGAGACAAGAAAAAACATCATGATGATGATGCCGTGTGGGTATCGTTAAATATGATGTAACCGTTGAACATTTCTGCATCCATTCATTGCAGTGTAAAGAATAATAATTATTAAAAAAAAATTAAGATGTTCAATGCAATATTGCAAAAATATTTTTGAAAATCTTGCTTGTTGATTAATATATCAATAATTTTTTACGAGTTTTTATCCGGGACTCTGTTTGCCTTCATGTCGCTACCTGGGGAACAGCTTTTTTCCCGAAATAAAAGATAGCCTATATTCTTATCCGTACCCCAGACATCGTGTTTGCATTATTTTATGATGATCAGATTTTAATTACGGGGTGAGAGCGTGACATACAAATAAAATCTCTTTTACATTATTATATTATAAGGAAGGATTTAGAAAAAAATACCCATTTTAACATTTACAATGTGTTTGAATAACTATATAATAATATATTAAAGGTTTTTAGAGATATTATTGCTCTCATATTATCCTCATAACATTCTAGGAATTGGAAATTAATTTTAAGGTTCCTCTGAAATAATAACCCGTCATAAAATTCAAATTCTTGTACGTGATGAAAATTAAAGTAAAATAATACTGAATTAAAACCATGCTTATTTTTTGTTCTTTGATAGAAAGTACCGAATTTCTGGCAAAACCATTTAATATTTTAACATCAAAACAGTTTTAAAGCAATATTTATTTTTTCATTTAAAGATTTTTTTTTCCTTAAAGCCATAGGCTTTAAAACCTTGCTTCATGCTACAAATTATCATGATTCTAGGTCAACGAAAAGTACTTTAAAGGGCTTGATTCTCTTACTATTCTGAGCAAATTTGCAAATTTTGTGCCATTTAGCCATATCTATTGATTACGTTGTCTTAAAAAATTATAGCAATAGAAGATTTAAATATGATACTTAGATAAAAATATTTGAGAGAATTCAAGACATGGCATGCCCAGGTGTTTCTAAGGAAAAGGTTTTGACAGACTAACGAGTGATCCTTTTCGGGTTTCTTTTTACCTTTTGAGGTATTTATGAAAAATACAATAAATTTTACATTCCTCAACATAAATGAAATGTTCCACATTCGAGCAATCTACTTCTACCTTAATCTTCTACCTTCTTGAAAAAGGAATTTGCCATAGAATATTTTTATCTTAACATGTTATATTCATTCCAAATTTGAAATAAATGTTATCTTAGTAGTTTTACAAAAAGGAAACAAGGTGATAAGATAATATGTTGAAGGAGTTTTGTTAAAGAGTCGTTTCTATGTGAAAAGTAGAGTGTAGTAAAAACCAATATAACCTATAGAAGAAAAGTAACCTGTATCAAACAGACATAGTTAATTATTGACGGGGGACAAGTCTTTTTGTATTGTGAATGAAAATTTTATCCGTCCATACAAAAGAGCTGTAACTTTGACATCAAAGTCCTCAGATAGAAAATGCTTAAAATAATTTTATGCTATTTTTACTGGACGTGCAGTATGTCCATAAATATTAAAAGACTTTTAGGCCTATTAGGCATTATTACGTTTTTTGAAAATAAACTTTATAAGGTGCACAAATTTCCTTGTCCATTTGATAAATTTTTAATATACATATACAATAACACCTGTAAAATAAATAAATAAATAAAAAAATGAAGATATAATGTTATGTACCTTGCTACATAATTTAAAAAGTTAACCTTTTTAATGGTATTAAATACAGCCAAGCTCTGTAGGAGCTTATAATATAACAAAACATATATAACCAAAGACATTTTATTACAACCTTAGACATCAAAATGGGAAATTATTTTTACACAAACTAATATAAACAAGAATTGCTCGTTTAAAGTAATGAGATAAGATATGGAGTCTGCAGCTATAGCAGCATTTGTCAAGTCACAAACAAGATTACAACGTAATCAATCAGCAGCGAGACGTCGACAATTAATCAAGTGTGTCGAACACGGCGACAGCTTTCTGCAGGGAATCTTTAAGCAATGCCACAATTTTCAGTAATTTCAGAGTTTTCTATTATTAAGCTACTGTTATGTATTACCACAATATTTGAATACCTAGATCATGATGAATCTGGTACTATATTTGAGTAGACAATACTCAAGTAACATTTTGTCAAAACACAAACAATTTAACAACGCAATCAATCAGCGGCAAGACGTTGACAACTAATCAAGTGTGTCGAAAATGGCGACAGTTTTTTGCAGGGAATCTTTAAGTAATGCCACCATTTTTAGTAATTTTTGAGTTTTCTATTATTATGCTATTGATATTTATTAACTACATATTTAAATATATCGATCATGATTATCCCGCTACTATATTTGAGTAGACAATACTTATACAACATGTTGCCAAGTATCAAACAAGATAACTACGTAATCAATCAGCGGTGAGACGTCGACAATTATTCAAGTGTGTCGAACACAGCGACAGCTTTCTGCAGGGAATCTTTAAGTAATGCCACCATTTTAAGTAATTTTAGAGGTTACCATAATTCAGTTATTTTTAATTTAAATTAAAGACATTGATCATTATGACCCTGTTACTATATTTAAGTAGCATTTGTAAAGTCACAAACAAGATAACAACACAATCAATCAGTGGCGAGACGTCGACAATTAATCAAGTTTGTCGAATACGGCGACAGCTTTTTGCAGAGAATCTTTAAGTAATATCACAAATTTCAGTAATTTTCGAGTTTTCTGTTATTAAACTATCGCTATTTTTACATATTAAATACTTCGATGATGATGTCTCTGCTATTGTCTGCTATATTTGAATAGATAATACTTAAATAATATTTTGTCAAGACACAACAAGATTACATCGTAATCAAACAGTGGCGAGACGTTGACTACAAATCAAGTGTGACGAACACGGTGAGAGGTTTTTGCAGGGAATCTTTAAGTAGTTCCAACATTTTCAGTAAATTTAGAGTTTTCTATTAATTAGTTTTTGATTATTACCTATATACTAAACGCAGCATTTGTCAAGTCACAAACAAGATTACAAAGTAATCAATTAGCGGCAAGACGTCGACAATTAATCAAGTGTGTCGAACACGGCGACAGCTTTTTGATCTTTAAGTAATGCCACCATTTTCATTAATTTTAGAGTTTTCTATTAGCAAATTATTGCTATTTTTACCTACATACTTAAATACATTAGTCATAATTATCCTGCTACGACAATTGAGTATAAAATACTGAAGTAAGATATATTAAGTCACAAACAAGATAACAACGTAATCAATCAGCTCTGAGACGTCACCAATTAATCAAGTGTGTCGAACACGGTGACAGCTTTTTTGTAGGGAATTTTTAAGTTATGCTACCATTTTCAGTAAATTTAAAGTTTTCTATTATGCAACTATTATTAAATAACAATGTTTTTACTAAGCGACAAAAAGTTAACAATTTGTGTATTAAACACGATGACATCCATTTGAATAAAAACTTATTAAATAATTTCAGATTACAAACTTTCTATTACTTATGATACTGACATATATTTTAGTAGACAATACAATAGCAGCAACCATATATACTTACATATATACATATATTAAAGTAGACAATAAAATAGTAGCATTTTTCATGTACCAAACAAGACTACAACGTAATAAATCAGTGCCGAGACGTTGTCAATTATTCCAGAATTCAAAAATTCATTGCTTTTTACCTGGAATCTTAAAACATACTTCATTCATTTTTATTATTTTTTCAAATAATATACCAATACATACATTATGTTGCATTTTGCGGTCGTAACAAATAAGATTATACTTATTGCAAATCAGTGGCGAGGCGTTGACAATTAATGAGGTGCGTTGAACATAGCGACAGCCTTTTGTATAAAATGTTAAAGTAATACAATGATTGTCAGAATATTTTGAGATAATAGCTCTTGTTATACTATCCTTACATTTACATATGTAAAAGTAGATTATACTATAACACCATTGGTCAAGTCAGAAACAAGATTACAGCGCAATCAATAAGTGGCGAGACGATGACAAATAATATTTAAAGTGTTGAAAACGGCAAATTTATGTAATCTTAAAGCGTATTATGCTTTAAGATTACATAAATTTGCCGTTTTCAACGATTTTGTCACATAGCATACAATGGTATATTGTGTAAGAGGGACTATAAACAAGACGTGAACCAAAGAGTGACTTCTAACAAGCTTATGATAAGCCGAATAAAGGCATGGCAGAGACTAGGAAATATATGGTCAAAGGCTAAAATATACCAACACAAGTACAGTCTAAAAATCTAAAAACGCAAATGTTTCCCGTTCCGTAATAAACAAGGAGCATTTCGTTATATTTACTTGGCTCCGGACTCAAATAAAAGTGCGTAATTGGGTTTGTTCTACTCAAATTGCCAGCTCTGGCCGACTGGCGTCATTAGGCGTTACTCTTACATTTTATTGAACCCGGCCCTAATTTGCCGGCCGTATAAGGAGAAATTGGCATTGTTTGAACTAATTTCTTTATACGCCCGACAATAGGATTTGCTGATAAAAGCAATTCGTTTTAGCCGTTCTGTGGTTTTTGTTACAATGGCCTGTCTATTGTTCGATTGCTTATTTGCCGAGGTAATGTTCCCTTTGCGGCAATGTCGATAAATGTCGAGTCTGAGATTGCAGGGGAAAATACAATGTAATTATTTGTAAAAAAATAAAATTTGTGTTAGAAATAAAATTGCCTATTTAGTTTGATCTATATTCAGATTGGAAATACATTCAAAGAAACCTTTTTGAAATTTTTTTTTTCTAAATTTAGTCCTTTGGACGAATTCTTACTCCTACGATTCCAAGAAAAATCAATGAGTCCATATACAATGAACTCTTATTGAGGAAATATTAACACCAACCTACGACTCAATCATGACACCTTAACAATTTCATGCTCTTTATTTTATATTTTATTGCCATCCAATCTATGTACTTAAATTCGTAAGATATTAAAAAATCGCTAAGTTTGGTTGGAAGGTTTTTAGGCCATAAAAATAAAGTTTATATTTTAAAAAATCATTTGTTTATCTATGATTCATTTACATAATTTTTATAAAGAAAGTTCTTGAAAATTTTCCTTTTCTAATTTCAGTGTTATTATTATAACCAGAGCTCCAGATTTGTCCATAGATCCAAAAATGTCTATGGTATTTTCAACAACATTACAGCGAGTTGAAGTTTTGTATCGAAAACTTGTACATGCTGTAATTTTGTATAGGTATTGTTTTTAAAATTGAAATCTGATTATAAACATCAATATGCCTTATCCGGTCGTATGTACAAAATTTGGTTGAGATTGGCTTAACTGTTGTAAAACTAAAACGAAACTACGTTTGTATGGGATTGCGGCTTTACGTGGGACTCTTAAGATGAGTCTTTAATTCTGAAAGTAAGACGTTAAAAGCCTTCTCTGAAAGGAAAGGAAATACGACTTTGTTACATGCGAGATGATACGACGCTCCGCTCAGAGCTATAATATGCCGCATTTTCTATGTTGTAAAAATTATATGAACACTAAAGATAAAGCTATTTAGAGAAAAATTTATTATTTCTTAATTGTTTGTTTGTTTATCTTGTTTTCACATTATTTCATCGGATGCGTTTTTAGGTGTATATATAAAATATAAAAGGTTACCAGTAAAACACCAATAAATAATCTTTCAGTCTACAGTCCCACGGGTGGGCAAAAGACTCCCCCTGATGAAATTCCAATTTATTTACTAGTCATATTTACAGAATTACATGTTCTAGAGACGCGTGATTTTTTTTCTAGAAACTTTCAATAGGTACCAAGGATTATATCAAACATTCACTAACTAAATACAACGTGTAAATTGACCCTCGACACACACAACATTATTTACAGAAGAGGCTCAGACTATTAATAATTCTTTTTTTCTATGGAACTGCCAGCGATTGGGCTCAATCGAGGTTGCTCAATCGTGGTTGCGGTATGCGTTCCATAGAAAAAGTGCGCAACAATTTTACCCACTTGAACGTATGTAAAATTGTTGCCAACCAACCGAAAACTGTCAGTTGCTGGAAGAAGGCGAATTCATCCGAAATAGCGCTGTAAAAATAAAAAAATCCTATTTATTTATTAGTATTCAACTACATATTCACGCCATTTTTGTGTGACAACATATTTGCGTTATTGCTAAAAGGGTTATACTGGTTCAGCTATCAAGTAGTATAAAGGTTAATGTTATTTTCATCTATTTCAGTGTTAATATTTCTTTTGGTTCGTAAATTGAATAGTTTGTTATCCATCTACAGAAAATAGAAAACGTTGAATTCCTGTAGAACCTGCATTTAAATTGTAAAGCAAACAGCAGGAATTGAACAGACAAACAAAAGGAGCTGTGAATTTCATGTATGTGGTGTGGCATCGGCAATGCAGACACGGCGCTGTATCTAAAGAGAGAGAGAGAGTTGATACTACAGATTCCTATAGACCAATATATGAAAGATATATGTAGTAAAATATATTTTATATTGTGTGGTCACAAATGCTTAATGACGTTAGGATAAATGACTCGTCAAATCTTGATCGGGTTTTAGAATCACCGTAAAAAGAAGAGTGTCTCTAGCGACCTAAAACATATCAAAGTATTATGCAAGAGGTGTAGATACACCTCTTGCATAATAGTTTGATATGTTTAAGCCACCAGCACAGATGTGCTGGTGTGAGAAATGACGTACTAACTATTGTGTACCTTTTTCTTTTACAAATCAATAAAAAAAGAAATATATATGCACAAATCAATAAATAAATATAAATATATAGTGACATATCACACAAATTGAGCTAGCCCCACAGTAAGTTGTGAACTTGTGTCGCAGGATACTAACTCAACGATACTATATTTTAAAATATATACTTATATAGATAAACATCCAAGACCCAGGTTAATATGAAAAAGATCTTTTTCCATAGTGACCTGACTGGAGATCGAACCCGGGACCCCCGTGTCGCAGGCTAGCGTGTTGACCGCTGCGCCACGGAGCTCGAAATCACAGAAATTGAACCATTCCCACAGTAAGTTGTGAACATGTCATAAGATACTAACTCAACGATAGTACATTTTATAATACCTATATAATTATATAGATAATATCTAAAAATCCAGGCCAAACTGAAAAACATCGTTTTCTATCACCTGACCGGGAATCGAACCCGGGTCCACACCTGTCGCAGGGTAGCGTGTTAACCACTGTGTCACAGATGTCGTAAATTTTAAGGGGTGTCTAAGTATTAAAATAAAGTAACCTGTAAGCTCAAACAGACTTCTCTTTAATCTGATATTCACCGTTGCATATATTGGGATGTAACAGATCCAAATAATATATGCAACGTTGAATTCCTGCAGAAGCTGCATTTAAATTGTAAAGCAAACTGCAAGATATGAACAGACAAACGAGCTGCGAATTACATGTTTGTGGCATTGGCAACCCAGACCGAGGGTAAGAATGTTTTACAGTGTAAAACTAACATTGATATACTATATACCTAGCTGTTGATGTTGATTCCGTTCTCCATCTACAAGCCCACCAACATGCTAAACGTGGCCTTTATGTTTTAAAGACCTGGGTTCTATCTACCCCGCAAGGGAAAAAGACGTGATAGTATGTATGTACTAACTGTTACCCGCGACCTTAGAGCATTAAACCAACAAATGAAAATTGGTTAAATGCTCTAAGACCGCGACTCACGTCCGCCTAGGATGAATAATATTTCTAAACTTAACAGACATGCTGTCACAGACTTTTAGCAAGAGCTTTTAAAAAGTAACAATCCCATATTATATGAAAAGTAATTGCGTAACCTAAACTGTTTAAGCAGCGCACTCGACGGAAGCTCTCAAAGAGAAATATTTTTTTCCGTTTTTGTAACTTTCTATTTGATGCTTTGCTCCCCGTGTTTGCTCCTATCGCAGCGTGAAGTTACAAATCCTTTCTAGTTAATAAACTATTCACCACAATAAAATACTTTTTTTTTCAATTCAAACCTTTCTAGATTTATTTCATAGCGCGTAACATATTTAATCTATACATATAATAAAACAGTAAAAATATTTTATCTGTACATTTAGTATTTTTGACTGAAATGGATCGAGGGACACTTAAAAAGAATAATAGAAAGCAAACATTTTTTTTTAGTATTTCTTGTCTGTCTGTCTGTCTTTCTGTTTGTCTGTCTGTCTGTATGTATGATCATCTCCGAAAATATTGGACGGATTCGAATGAAACTTTTTTGTTGTATAGCTATTAAGTCTGGGCAACATATAGGGTAGAAATGATATCGAACAACATATAGGGTAGAAATGGAACACCTGAGGCAGCATCATAATAGTCCAGCTGAACTATAAGAAATATAAAAGTGAAACCTAAGCAAAAGTTGTTAAGCCTGATAAGCATTTGGTGAGGTATAAAAAATCTGAGATTTGGAACATCTCATGTAGAACCATAATGGTCTAGTTAAACTATAAGAAATATATAAATGACGCCTTAGCAAAAGTTATTCAGCCTGATGAGCATTTTTTGTTGAGGTATTTAAATTTAAGATTCGGAACACCGGACACTGAACCATAGTGGTCCAGGTAAACTATAGGAAATATAAAAGTGACACTATAGCAAAAGTTGTTCAGCCTGATTAGTATTTTTTGTTGAGGTATAAAAATCAAAAATTTTGATCATCTGATACAGAACCATGTCAAAGTTTTTATCGATAATTTTACAGAGTCACACTCTCCACTGGGATAGAGTGCGTAGAGTACGATCATATTACTGGTGACCACCCAGCGCTCCCGGGTCACTCACAACCAGGATATGCCTTTTTGGCAACGTAGCTATACGGCAAAACATGATAGTTTACTGTCTCTTCAAGCCTTGCATATATAGGCAACACTCAAATCCGAGGTCCGTCCTTCCCGACGGCCCTTTGAACATGTGCGCTTTATAGGTTGAGCAGCATGACAGCAGGTCAAATTCACAGCGGAACGAAGGGAAATATTTGATTTGGTGGTGCGAAGTGTTTTAAACAAAAAAGGGAAGCTGTTTTTCTAAGATGCTTCAGAAAAAAACTGGAAAAAATACCTGATGAAAACCATCCTCAATGAAATAGAAATAGAGTCAATGTTATCCTTTAGCACGAAACCCTACTCACCCGTTACAGTACCTATAGAAATTTCTATGCTTCGTAGACTAAATTTAGGAACAAATACGGTGACCTGAATTCGGGGCTGCTATCTGGAGAGTGTGAGTTCTATTTGTTTTTAAAATTGGATACTAAATCACTTTGACAGCTGTGGCTTGAAGATTTGTTCTAGGTATTTGGTTTTGATATATTAAGTTCAATTTCTTACGAGCACTAGATACGTAATATTGGAAATTGCTTATATGATAATATACATTTTTAGTGCGTTCAAGAGATGTTGGGTCCTACTCACCCAGCTCTTGTTAGAGTAAGCCCAACATAAAATACTAGGTGTAGGTAATAGGTGCTCAGCGGAGAAAGAGCTCAGGTAAAAAGAGATACAAAAAAGAGAACACAGATCACATACTTAGGTATATTATTAAGTTTCACAATATTCAGAAGACTTAATATACAAATACAGATGCTGGTTTTAAAATACAACAATATGATAGGCGAGTGCCTATGAGCAAAGGTCGAGTGTCTATGACCAAAAGTAGTGATGGAATGACTGATGGTGAAGGAAGGGCTGTGATTGAGATTTGAAAATAGAATTAGGAATTTGAAATTAATAACGTTTCTAAATAAAAGTGGAAATGGTGATGGTGATTGAGAAATGAGGTGAAAAGCAAGATGTAGCATGAAACTATAATGCGACATCTTTACAGAGAGAAACGTCAGTAGTAATTCCAGCATTTCTAGCACACTTTTCTTAAAGTCCTTCACTGCTCTACCGCCAAGCAAAGTGTCTCGGCGCGACACGGAAGTTCACTCAAACATTAATTAACTCATCGCACTAGGTTTTGGCCCCACTTTGTGCTTGTTTCAAGCTATTATTCGTGATGGCAGTTGAACTTTGCACTTTTTGGTTGGTCATTTCATTAGTTTTTTTTTTAAGAAAATTAAAAATGACATTCTAAATTTATTTTTGTAATAAACAAAGTAATTTTCGGACGACCGCAACACGTCATCCTTGCCACTTGCCCTGAAGATGACCTTCTGAATAAGCTGAAATTGTCAGCGTTTCCGACTAAAATACGTCAACGGTTTTATGTATTTGGTAGAGTTTAGCTATATGGGGAGAGAAAAATAAAGGCCGGCAATGCTCTTGTAACATCCTTGTAACAGTTGCAGTTGTCCATGGGCAACGGTGATCACTTACCATCAGGTGACCCGCTCGCTCGTTTGCCGTCCTTTGTCATAAAAAAACTGTACAGAACTCTATTTCCTAGATTTCCTTAAACGTTTTTTTTGTTCATATGACCTTCGAAACCATTACTAGTATGCAACGTGTAAATTTAAAAATTCCTTTCAAATAGTGATAATATAAACAGCTTTTCCTATGGGGCCAATACTAGGAAATCAAAATCAATTCGTATTTTCCCATAAAATTGCCAGGGCGGTTGAACACTTTAATATAGTAAAGTCAATTTATAAGTTCTTGGCATTGGTCCTATAGTAAAAGTGGTTCATATTATTGGACTGAGTCACCCCTTTATCGAGGATAAACTTACAAAATGTAAAGCATACTACCTGAGGAATTGACATTAGCTACTGTCTGATAGGTTTTAATTTTATTTGGAGGTAGCTAGGACAAAATATGTGAATCTAGGCATAAAATCGTGTTAGTTCTCATAAAAATATTCCTCGAAATTATTTTTTTGATACTAAGAGGTTTTCAAATCAATAACTTAAACAATAGTAACTAGTGCTTGTATAGATTATCAAGATTAAATTTTAATCGACACACTCGCAGATAGACAGGTACTTTTTTTGGTCAAACTTAATAACATTCCTCTTTCTGGCCGAGAGTTAAAAAATACATAATTGTAACTGAAACGTAAGAAATATAGAAACACAACCTGAAATTTTTTCCTGAACCAGCTTGGGATTTATTTTCGTGCTAAGGAGAAATAGGGAAGTTCGTGTCATTAACTACTGTTAACTGACTTAGCTACTTCGCTGCGAGGGCAAGTTGTACCATTTGCTTTCGGAAATGAACAAAGAACATGGTACATCTACAAACTACCTACATATATTTTAATTCTATTTAAAGTTCTTTAGATGATTTAAATAAAATTATTTTAATACGGTTATTATCCCCGTAAAAATAATTTACCGTATTAAAATAATTTTATTTAAATGTGTAACAATCGCGAAAACATAAGAAATCTTCTTTAGATGACTTAAATCTTTCTGAATAAACAACACGATTTACATTAGTTTTCGTGGCATGGCACAAAGTAATGACTTCTTAAAAATTGGGCCACTAAATGAATCATTTCTATATATGAGGTCAATTCTGATAACTTGAAAAACTATTTTCATTTTCATACAAGTGTTTGACCAGCACGGCAATTCGTATCAAAATATTGCTTTATTTTTCTAACTTCCCACCATTGGTTCCATAGGAAAAATTGTTTATTTTGCCGATCTCATTTAATGGTTTGAAGGACAATGGTGATTTCCTTAACATTTTATAGGTATATACTTTTTACACAGTCAAAATATACTTGTTTCGTTTTCAATCGATGATTTATATGGGACATTTATCACATAGCAAAAGCATTCATAACCTAACGTTTGATTCAATAAATATATTAGAAAATAAATATTATTACTAACAAATCAATTGATTTCGTTCACATCCCTCATTAAAAATGTTTATTTTAAATAGCAAAAACAAAACGACCACAACTGAACTTTAATGAAAACTCCAACATTGAGCAACTATTTCATGCCACATTTACTTGTAAACAAAATAAAATATATTTCTGCTAAACAAGCCTACCAAAAGTCCCTATATAAAACTTTCGCGCGAAAACACAAACATCATCAGATTTTTATCATCATCAATCAATCAACAGGTATTTGTTAGTCTCCACTGCAAGAGCACGACCCTCTCTGTACTAGCAGACCCATGTATTAGCCAGGGCAGTCAGGAGATTTGGCCCACACTCTCCACGCTGGCCAGACGGGTTGGAGAGGTCTCTTTGATGTTTGTAGCTTTGTTTAGCTTTTTGTTTCCTTAGTCGACTTCTACGACATCCACGGAGAGACTTAGAGTGGTCCTATTCTACTCTGCCGGGAACCACACGGCAGATTTGTATATTAACCCTTTTTACTGTTATTATGATAAAATATCGTAATTACAGTAAAAAGGTTAGCAGTTACAGCACAAACTGACATGTCTAGTATGCGACTTTCACCTACTAAGCGGGCGCCGATTGACACGCGGGATTATTATTTCTGCTGTGTGGTCCCCGGCGGAGTAGAATAGGACCACTCTATGTCTTCCCGTGGACGTCGTAAAACACGAAGTAGGAAAAACAAGCTGAACAAAGCTTTTAAACATCAAAGAGACCTCTCCAACCCGTCTGGCGAGCATGGAGAGTGTAGGCAAAATCCTCTGACTGCGCTGGCTAATATACGGCTCTTGTGGTCTTAAGAGGGTCGTGCTCTTGCAGTGGAGACTAAAAGATCTGATGATGATGATTATTATTACTACTTTATCTTTATCGTCTTAAGTAGGATGCAAATGACATTCCTTGCTCTGTGGTTGGCACTCATAAGCTAGTTACTTTCAACCGCCACCATCTGTATCATAATATAATAGAGTGGTAAATCATGTTTTTCTTTTATAACACCCTTATAGGATATTTTAAGAATAAAATCGGACTTATTTTACCGTAATTCGCATCATTTCTTTAACAAAAAAAAATGTAGTACGCCTACGGCTACTCAAAGTTACAATTAGCTCGGATCGGCGCTTTTGTCGGTTCATTAACTTCGGATAAGTTAGTTACTTTTACCATTACTACCACTGTAACCACATTATATAGTAAATAAGTTATATTTTAGTACATATATAATCATATTTAGCAGATGTTTTAGGAATAGAACCTTCCTTCTTATACCACACCTAATATTTTCTTTTACCAATGAAAAAAAATATCTTTTCTGTAATCCGCCGTCTGCGAGTCAAGTATTAGTTACCGAGAATTCGGGTCGGCTACTTTCTTGGCACTTATTTACTTTCTTAGTATAAGTTAGTTACTTTTAACTAATACCGCCATTTATAACCATAGTAATAAGGAGGTATAAAATGGTCGACTGACCGTGCCACCTACACGAAATGATGAATATATATTAAAAAATATATTAAAATAATACTATAAATTTAGTATCTATGGCACCTTCAAAAGATAAATAGCAACAGACCTATTTATTGCCGAACTTAACATTTTCTTTTACAAGAATAAAAAATTATCAATACAGTAATTTAAAAAAATTGTGATTCTAAATTCATTTTTTTAGTTTTCTTTTTTAAGGCGTTCATCCTAGATTTAAGCATGCTTAAAACTATGTCACTAATGAGCATTCTTGAGTCCTGCGCACAAATTCTGCACACATGTTTAAAGTAAATACCTATGTTTGTTTGCGATATACTCAAATGCTCAAATATTTTTGATCTTCCTTCTACGTAGCATCTTTATTTTTATTCATATGTCTTCAGGTGTTCACACGTGCTACTATATAACACTACTAAAAACAAGCAAAAAAAAGCTACTAAATATTACGTGTAAAAATCTTTAGGTTCGAGGTCTGTTTTTAATCTTTTTCATAAGTATTCATATCTGCAGGTATGGAACTACTTAAGGAGATATAGCGTCAATAATTAGTTCAAAACATTTTATCAAATGAAGTTGACAAATGAACTGATTAAATTTAATTAACAAAAAAATAGGGTTAGGTTACCGCCATGTTGCATTAGTAGTAATATTTAAATATATATTATTCATTGAGTTTCCCACGAACAAGCTCATTTCAAGCACGTTATGTACAAGGCCTGTGTGGGACGCAAGTATGCTCATCATCATTTATCATTTCGTGTAGGTGACACGGTCAATCGACCATGCACACCCTGGTGTCAGAGTTCTTCGGAACCGCCTCTCGGCCTCTGACGTGGTTTCTTTAACGACTAAATACTCGACAAAGTAGCACGTGAGTGACCCGCCGTTTTTAAATATAATGACTAAATACTCATTAGTACTGAAATAAACTGCATTGAGAATCACTACTTCTTTTTGATTACAGTTAAACCTTTGATCAAAAATCTAGATACTTATTGACAGAATCCAGACGAGCACAAAAACGTAACAACCTCACAGCCCTGATTCCCAATTTGTGAGATGTTCAGCTGATCTGTAACACATGTCTACGAATGTCAAATGAAATGTCTCTGAAAATCGAAGTAAATACTGAGAAAATATTTCACGTCACTGTAGCATCTGGTTGTGATATATTCTAAGAAAATAAAGATCAGATATAGTAATCGTTGTTCTCGGAAGTTTTCCAAAAAATACTCCCATTTAGATTTACTAAATTTCTTTGAAACAGGAATGTTTTATTATAATGTTTTACATCAATTTGCTTATTACTCGTACACTACCTTGTTCATTTCCACATCATAACAGAAACTTAAAAACAAATAAATTCATTTAATTTCCCATTTTTTCAAAGTCAATCGCTTGAAAGATAGTTACTTCCAAAGTGGTAAAAGTAACGGCACGGCTGGTCCACAAGTGGAAAGAGCTATGCTTGGCGTTTCTCTGCGAAATGAAATCGGAAATGAGGTAATCCGGCAGAGAACCATTGACATAGCCCACCGGCTGAAGTGGCAGTGGGCTGGCCATATTAGCCGCAGAACCGATAACCGTTGGAGCAAACGAGTTCTTCAGTGGAGACCGCGCCTCGGCAGGCGTAGTGTAGGACGTCCTCAGGCAGGGTGGAGTGATGATTTGCGTAAGATGGCTGGCAGAAGCTGGATGCGAGCAGCCGAAGATAGATCTCGATGGCGTGCAATTGGGGAGGCCTATGTCCAAAAATGGACGAGTATAGGCTGATGATGAAAGTGGTAAAATATGTCCGTCCCCTGTATCTTTTAAAATAAAAAAGGAAAATATCTGAAAAAATAGCTCTAGATTTCAATTGACATTTACAAAAAAAATTGGTTTGTATGAGATTTAATCAGCAGTTTTTGAGATAAAATATATTTACATACACCGCTAATATACCTAACTTTGTAATTAATACAAACACTATGAAAATCTTAATATGTTTTGCTGAAATAAAATGATAATTGTATTTTAGCTAATCTATGCTTGCTACTACGGAATCGTTTATAGGCGAGTCCCACTGGTACTTAGCTATTTATTTTTACTCACATCTTTGGGACATAGTAATGCATGGACCTTAAGGAGTAACCACACCAGTGCAAAATCGCAAGCAAAAATGTGTACACTATGAAGCAAAATTATCCTGGCGCCACCCAGCCCACCCATTTATTAACTCCTAAATCATATTAATTTAAAAAAATCTATCATGTATATAACTAATAAATGACTTGTAGTATTTTAGTATTACTACTAGTAATTTACTAGTGCATTACTTATGATTAAAAAATATTGCTTAGTGGTGCTGGTGTTGCTATACCTATACAGCGCCGTAAGGATTTATTGATTAATTACACAACAATCGAAACCATAATAACAAAATCTCTACTTGAACCAATTACCAGTAATTTTTATAACAAAAAAAAATGTGACGGAACATCCCGTCAAACTCTCATTTACATTTACTCAAACAACCAGATTTTTTCATAAAACTCATTTTCAAACTGCAACCCTAAAACAGGATTACATAAAACGGGAAAGACACGAAGAGCCTAACCACGGTCACCCGAAATAAACATGCTTATCTCGAGACCGAATGGGACCCTCCCGGACCTTTGTCTATAACTACAAACGTGTAAAAACGCCTTAATAGCATGTGACATGGGCGTTAGGGACAAAGGAATAAATACATTTGCCAGCCCAAAATAGCTGTATCGAAAGTCTTAGGAAATTGCAATATTCTTTTGATGCAGACAGTATATACTTACTATATTCGTAAGTAACAGCAAGATTATTTTATTTAGAAGCAAATATACCTAGAGATTGTTTACTGATTACGATTTTTAGTATTCCTGTGGCCTCTGGAAGCTCCTAATCCTTTGTCTATAACTACAAACGTGTAAAAACGACTTCATAGCAATAGCATATGACATGGGCGTTATTTTCCAGCCCAAATTTCCCTACTAAAATGGCTGTATTGAAAATCTTAGGAAATTGCACGTTCGATATATTCTTTTGATGCAGGAAGTATGTTCTCTATGCGGAAGTAACAGCTTGATTATTTCATTTTCAGAAGCAAAAAGAAAATTGTTTACTGATCACGATATTTAGTATTTCTATGGCCTTCGGAAGCTCCTAATCCGTTGTCTATAACACAACCGTGTAAAAACGCCTTAATAGCATGTGACATGGGCGTTAGGGACAAAGGAATAAATACATTTGCCAGCTCAAAATGGCTGTATCGCAAATCTTAGCAATATGCAATATTCTTTTGGTGCAGACAGTATATACTATATTCGTAAGTAACAGCTAGATTATTTTATTTAGAAGCAAATATACCTAGAGATTCGAGATTGTTTACTGATTACGATGTTTAGTATTCCTGTGGCCTCTGGAAGCTCCCCATCCTTTGTCTATAACTACAAACGTGTAAAAACGCCTTAATAGCATGTAACATGAGCGTTAGGGACAAAGGAAGAAATAGATTTGCCAGCCCAAAATGGCTGTATCGAAAGTCTTAGGAAATTGCAATATTCTTTTGATACAGAGAGTATTATACTATATTCGTAAGTAACAGCTAGTTTATTTTATTTTACGATGTTAAGTATTCCTGTGGCCTCTGGAAGCTCCCAATCCTTTGTCTATAACTACAAACGTGTAAAAACGCCTTAATAGCATGTGACATGAGCGTTAGGGACAAAGGAATAAATACAACTTTCCCTAGGTACTAAAATAGCTGTATCAAAAACTGAAATTGCACGTTTGATGCAACATTGTTGCATATTTTTCTTATGCAGAAAGTAGGTATATGTGTAATATGACCCTCTACACACCCTTAAAGGGGTGACTCAGCTCGTCAATATGAATAACTTTTGTTAAGGGATCAATGCTGGGAACTCGAAAAATTCTTTAATTTTTCCATACATTTTGCCCGAGCGGCTGATTACACTTCTGTTTGAAAATGTTGATTTGTTTTTAAGTTCCATTCGTTGTTACCATAGCAAAAGTTGTTCATATTGACGGGCTGAGTCACCGCTTTAAGAAATTAATAGAGCCTGCGTACTGGAGCAGGGTAAACTAAAGATTTGTATAATCCAACAAAGGTCACGTTATTATTAAAAAGAATAGGAGAGTTACGTAATTTGCGATTATATTGTTACTTTCGTTGATAAACCTGAAACATAATGTTATCAACACTTCACACTATGTTCGATGAAATTATTTCGATGCGTCCATAAATCACTGTTAACGTCGAAAAAATGATATACGATCCGATAAAACGACATCTTTGAATACATCGGAGGTTCCTCACGACATTTCCAGGTTATTTATATCGGCGAAAAGTCTGTATGTAGTTTTTTCTACGAAATTGCCCAATTTCGTTGAGTAGCTCCGTAAAATGTAAGTTTTAGTACCCACTTGCCCTAATAACTCAACGTTGCATGTATCAATATGACATTTTATGTGCGCAATAGCTATTGACCTTTAATATTGGTAATTCAGTTATAGTATCACGTTTTGTCTCTTACGGGTTTAATATGTGTATAAACGGGACAAAGCACGAACTTTTTATTTGTTTCTGTAATGTTTTAATGATTTGTCACCTGCCGTGGTCGCTCGCAGTATAGCGCTGTCATCTTGTGGTTGTGGTCGCAATGGCACTAATAATTTTAATAATCTCACCACCCACATAATATGACATTATTATTACTATACATTATGCATTGAAAATGAGCTATTGGTGAGTTTAAAACTGTAGTCGGCATTCTTTACAAACGAAAGGGATAAAACTGTCATAATGCGTATGTAACTTTTTGTTCACACTACAAACTTAGATCGGTTATCATTGTTTTGTACTGGAAGTTTTTTGTAATTATTAAATGTTCCCTAGGAAATCTTGGACTGTCCATTATTTTTTCCAGTTGCATTTGGTAAATCTCAATACCAACCCAATGATATGGATTGACAAAACAATCAAGTCCATGAACACCGTTATAAACATACCTACTCATATTATTCGATTAATATAAGACTTATGACAGCACAGGCTTGTTTTCATACATTTAAAAGGAAAATTATATCCTTTTTTCCATTTATCATACGGAGATTAACTGCTTACGGCTGTCAGCTCGTATATTATGCATTTCGGGTCGCTCTTCCGTTTTGGAAGCACAAGGTTATGAGAACCATGTCTTAGATTCACATACCTACCTAGTAACTGCTTTCTCTCTCTTGCTCTTATCTGAGCGTAAAAGAGAGACAGCTGTACTAGTAACTACTGTGTGCACCTACAATTACATGTACTCGTACGTAACTTGAAATTGATTTTGTACGTTTATAAAAATTAATATGTACATACATTAATATTTTAAAATGAATTGATTCCGGCATTACTTTGCGAACAACAAAATAATACAACTCAAAGTGCACGTAATATTTCACAATTGCAAGTAAAATTTAACAATCGACCACTTTTCTTCTGTAATTAATTAAACTGTAATTGTTTCATAGAATGTTACAACAAATATGTATATCAAAATTTAATACATTACTAATAATATTTAATACATATTTACACCTTTTTGTATCAATGGCCAATATCAGCGACAGTATGTATGTTTCTTTGGGTCACTTACTCGTATCCTGAACCAATTGAGCCAAAATTTTGTGGTTTTATGTACACAACAAAGAGCTTTACACATTAAAATAAAATTATTTTTAATACCCACGAACATAAACACTGTAAAGTGTTCGAAACATTAGGTGTATAAATAATATAATAAAGGCTATTAAACCGTATTTAAAGTATTTTTATTTAGCTGATAATGTATTCCAACGGTGGCTATATAAACATTTAATGTAAAAAGGATAAGCCTGCAATTTTAAATAATAACAATTGTCAACGATGACTGTTTATTCAATGTTTTGAATTCAACATACTAAAAGATAATCCCGGATTCAGAACGGATGATTATTTAATATAATTCCACTCTAATTTACTCTGTGATTTTTTAAAGCGGATGAAATTTCAGTTTCTATTGACTGTGGTAAACTCAGTAATGAAAAGTTTTATTGAGTAGCTGTAAACTTACGAATATTATAAGAAGCAAGCTAGCGTATCTCTTTAGCACATCACAGGGTATCCTAAGTTAGGAAATCTTATTTGTAATATCCATTGAGAGTAAAATGTCATTGGTCAGAATGAATTTTAAACAGGGCCAGAGAAATCATAAAAATATATGATTAAGTCATGTTGTGCCATATTTTTAAGTATTTTGCCCTAAGAGAATACAACGCTATAATTTGGTTTTTACGAAATTTATTTTCTTTATTCTAACTTTCCACTGTTAAGATATTTAACAGAGAACTTTCTTAACAAAAAATATTTTTGTAATATTTTCAAAATGCGAATAATTCATAGATAGTTGCTGAAAAATATTTGTTTAATTATTTTTAAGTAAGTGATAGTAATTAAACAGTATCTCTTGTAATAAATTTTGCAGATTACCAATAAAAAACACATACAAAAATACCTAAACCCTACGGGATGGATAGCTCCTGTAATGGGAAACGTCTTCTGTTTTTATATACTTCAGAAAATAAATCTACGCTATATAAACTCATGAGCTTATATAGCTGAATTTATTTATTTACTAGCAATTGGTATTTTCTGTACATGTTAGAATTAAAATTAAAAAAATACACAAATATATATCCTTGTGATTATAGCAGTCATATTTATAATTTCGATAACAAAAAGACTTTTAAGCAAAAATAATCAAAAAAGCGCGAAATTTTAATGATACAAAAATAAAATCTAAACACAATATTATCCTTATTGTCTCAACAGGGAATAGTCTGGAGGAAAGCTTTGCATTCTGAATAACGCACACTTCCTTGCCTACCTTATGGTCCCCACGGGATGGATAGCTCCTGTAATGGGAAACGTCTTCTTTAAGTTTTTATAGACTTCAGAAAATAAATCTTCGGCATAAACTCATGCTAGAGCTAAATTTATTTATTTAATAGCAATCCACATTTTCTGTACTTGGTAGACTTAAAATAAAAATGCAAAATAAATATCCTTGTGATTTTAGCAGTCATAGTTATAAAGAATTTTAAGCAAAAATAATTAAAATAGCGCGTGATATTAATGATACAAAAAGATACCTATCTACATTTAAAATCTAAGCTCATCATCATCATTTCGAGTAGGTGACACGGTCAGTCGACCATGCACACCCGGATGTCAGAGCACAATATTATCCTTACCGCCTCAACAGGGAATAGTCTGGAGAAAAACTTTGCATTCTGAATAACGCACATTTCCTCGCCTACCTTATGGTCCCTACGGGATGGATAGCATAGCTCCTGTAATAGGAAACGTCTTCTTTAAGTTTTTATAGACATCAGAAAATAAATCTTCGGCGTGAACTCGTACTAGAGTTGAAATTAATTCTTTACTAACTAGCAATTGGTATTTTCTGTACTTGATAGACTTAAAATAAAAATAAAAAACCGGCCAAGTGCGTGTCGGGTCACGCGCAGTGTAGGGTTCCGTAGTTGCGAATGACAACTTTGAGTTCACACTGTTCACACTCGCACTTCACATTAAGACCAAAAACATCTAACAATAGTATATATACTTCTTATTTTTTTTCACGTATCTATATATAACCGTTTAGCAGATAGAGGGGGAGGACACTTACCTCTAACAAAAATTCGCACTTTGAAACCAAATATTTCGAAAACGGATCCCTAAATCGAAAAGTGGTGTTTTCAACCTCACAATATTTTTTAAAGACCTATTTAACGATATGCCACACGATGGGTAAATAGAGAAAAAAAATACTCCCCCACTTGTATGGGAGCTACCCTAAAAAAAATTTTATCAATATTTTTTTCCACCACTTTTTTGGCATGATTAATATACATACCCATGCCAAATTACAGCTTTCTAGTACTTATAGTCTCTGCGTAAAACCGCGGACGGACAGACAGACAGACAGACATGGCGAAACTATAAGGGTTCCTTGTTTAATTTAACTTTTGTTGTA
Source organism: Rhodophaea formosa (assembly GCA_963082605.1). NCBI lineage: Eukaryota > Metazoa > Arthropoda > Insecta > Lepidoptera > Pyralidae > Rhodophaea > Rhodophaea formosa. The sequence continues at coordinate 13,861,861 of OY720213.1, read as the reverse complement.
TGGAAGCCCCCTTCAATGTTTTTTTTAATGTGTTTTTAGTATTTGTTATTATTGTGGCAATAAAAATACAACATCTGTGAAAATTTTAACCTCCTTGCTATTACGGTTCATGAGATACAGCAACAAACGCCAACAACTACTCTGTTGTATGGGATACCCTTAATTATTATTATTATTTTGATTTTAGTATTTGCTGTTGTAGCTACAATAAAAGTACATAATCTGTGCAAATTTTAACTGTCTAGCTGTTCTTGAGATCTAGCTCGGCGAGTGGTAGCCACAAACATACTACCTATATTCTCTACTTTTTCAGCTTCAGACTTTCGAGATTGAATTTTTAGTACTTACTTTGATCTCTTAGGTTTAGTAATTCGTTAAGGATACGTAAGAAATTCTAAAATGCTTAATGATAAAGATTTTTGTTATATGCGGTTTTTGCGGCCTTTGACGCTGACTACTCCGTTAAAAAAAAGAAGTGAAGCCAGAATGAAAAGTTAACGAGTATAGCTAACCGCATTGTATTTTATTCCCTTTTAACCTTCAGGCTCTCTCGAGATTGGATTTTAATTCTATTACCTGTCTGTCTGTTTTTGCCTCGTTAGGGCGCGAAAGCAAAGCGACCACAAACAAGATGGCTGTATCAAGAAAGCTATCAAGAGTTGTTTAATTTGATGTAATCTTGATAAATTGTGTAATTATTTAAGGTAAGGTTAGAGTGACTAGTAAGGTGAAGAGTCTGACTGGAGTCTTAGATTAACTTTAACACATACATTTAATATTTAATATTTAATATACTCTTATTATATTAAACAACTGAAACTAAAAAAATAAATAATTAAAGCTATTAAAAAATAACAAATTAAATTAAGAAATATGGTATGGGAAGAACTTTTTAGTTTTTATACGACTAATTTAATAATGAGTGTATCAGAATAGCATTGTGAATAATGTGAATGCATAATAAACACCTTTGTAAATATTGAAAGGCTTGCTACAAAATTAATTGATTTTTATTCGACTACATTATAAAACAAGTTAAGTAACAAACCACTTTTGTAATGATGGGGTAGTTATGTGACGCAAGCCCTAATGCGTATTAGAATGGGATATGGTGGAGAAATTCGACGTAAACATAAGGATCGAAGCGAGGTGGCACCTCGCTTGCTTCGCTCGGTGCTCAAAACTACTCGTGTTGTAATGGTCAACTTAGCTCAATTGTATCATAATATAATATGTTATCATTTGCACAAAAGACATGGTTTTAATGGAAATTATGTTTTTTTCATCTCATCTACCCTTAAACAGTGTCATTAAATGCAAGCAAAGTGGGCTGGATGGTCGCTATTACGACCGCGGGCTATAAGATTTCATACAAATTCCATAAAGCCCGAGAGCGCGTTAAGTATTTTTTTAAATTTAATAGGGCACTATACCATGCACACGTGTCAAATCTTCTACGTCCAAAAAGTTTTCAAGTCGTATATTCAAATTTGGAATTGCTAGTGAACCCGATAAAAAAAATTAAAATATACTGCGAGATTTTTGTCCTTCATTCGAATTTGAAATTGTTAATGGCCGTGGTGGCTGGCTGTTTGAATTCATCGATCTTTGACTATCACTTTTTGGATAAAACATTTTCATTATCTGTGGAATCCCCGGATACATTTTCTGCTCTTTAGTTTGCCGCTATTTATTTTTAGGCATAATATTAGTAATCGTAATCTTCATTCATTTGCATGGAATACATTCCCTATGGAATACATTATCAATGATAAATTAATAGATGGTCAATAATGTTGATTTAGGAAATATAATCAGCCAGCTTGACGACGCATAAATATTAATTTTCAAGGTAACCTATATTCATACTATACAATTTTAACCAATATAATATGAAAAATATTTTTTTTACTGTACTATTTACTCGGTGAGATGAAAAACATTGTGTGTATCACGGCCGGTATTAGACATTACAAACTCGGACTACTAAAAGCACTCGGCTTCGCCTCGTGCTTGTTAGTAGTCGCTCGTTTGACGTAATGTCTTCTACACCGCCCTTGGTACACAATGTACTATTGTTTCAGGTTCCCAATAAAGCAAAAGGGCATAATACGACGCACAAGTCACCCGCAAATAATTATGTGCCACCGTTCATTCACAAATAAAGTCGCGAGTTGAAAATTATGTATCAATTATTTTCATATACAAATTTAATCAGTACCACCAGTAGCAAACAGTTTACAGCTCAGTTCCGTGCAATTATCCCGAATGTAACATACGAGAATATTATGCTGCACTCTGTAATACAATTCTATTCAAAGCATTGACGTACCAAATAGGTAGGTGCAACTGTCAAAACCATTACATTCAGCAAAGGCCACGTCCCTAATAGGATTATAGTTAGTGGCTGGAATAGAATGAGTTTAGAAACGTACGGACCAATGACGCAGTGGTGATACTCCCTGTACGTGAAAGTTTGGGCACCGGTGACCGGCCGGGACGTATAAGCGCTAGGGTTTACAACGCGTAGGTCTCACTACTCACTTAATGCCTGCGGTGCGAGACGTGCGAGGGACGCAAGCACAACACAAACAGCCCTCGACCAAGCCAGTTCCGTGGTGGAACCCCCCGCGCGCCTCTTGTTGCTCCCTAACACGTCCGGATACCCACACATAGCTGCAAGCGATTTTACGTACTTTAATGCTTAAGTACCTATCGTTTCTTTTCGCGTAGGTTAATTATATTCTTTGCCAATGACCATGTTTAGCGATATTGTAGGCGTGTAGGTAGGAGAGGGTTTACCTCACACAGCTAGAGTTCAGACTCTGACAAGAGAAACGCTGCAGTAGTTTAGACAGAAATGGAGATAAGACAAGGAATCACGTGAATAAGCGATGCGGCTAGCAACCCATCACTATTTTGATTCTGCTTTCCACCTTAACGTCCACTTACACAGTAAAAGTCATTATATTTATTTGTATCTATTGATTTATATTATTTTCAGCGCATATATTATATCACCAACCATCCACTTTAATTTTCTTTTTGTCCAAAGCAAAGAATTAAAACAAAGGTTTAGCTGGGAGAGAAAGCCATATGGCATATAGTCCACACTCTTTGCACATTTTTTTTAAATTTTGTAATAAATTTTAAATATATAAACGTCGCTTTTAGGTTTTATGATGCTCTATATTCCCCGCAAGTAATAAAGACACGACTATATATGTATGAGAATAAGTATTCCAATGGGCACGTTGCCTAAAATTTTTTTTTAAATAGTCAATCTTAAATAATATCGAAAAATATGATCTACTTATGGAAGGCCGTCCTTATGCATTGGGTTTCAGAATAAACATGTCACAACTACCATAGGTAGATATGTACCTATTAATTATCCTTCAGTTGCATAACTGGTCATCATCATCAAATTTAAGAGCTGGGCTCTTGTCGGTGGAGCTTCTTCCATTCCTCTCTTTCTTCCGCCAGTTGTTTCACTTCTCTGTAAGTAGCAACATCAAGTTTTTCTTTTATTTGTTAAATGAAGGTAAGTGGTATAGCTGGTAAGTGTTTATAATTATTAATACCCTATTAAGTCAATACCAAGATTGCACAAATAGTGTGCAGCTCAGCCCTTTGTAATTAAGACCGGCACGTAACATGGCTGCACACCGTAATTACAGTTGAAATCAAAATAATTATAGACGCAGCAAATTCAAGTGTTCGATTGTGAATGAAATTTACGTACGCTCATCATCATCATCATTTCGTGTATAGGTGACACGGTCAGTCGACCATGCCCACCCTCGTGTCAGAGTTCTTCGGAACCGCCTCTCGGCCTCTGACGTGGTCCCTTTAACGACTACCAGATGGCAGCCGGGACCAACGGCTTTACGTGCCTTCCGAAGCACGGAATCATTTTTCTTATCAGACAATCAGGTGATTCATGCCTGAAATGTCCTAACCGAACTGGAAACAACTTAACAAAGTATGCTTCCCGTGGGAATCGAACCCACGACCCCCAGGTCAACAAGGCAATCGCCTTAACCACTGGACCACGGAGGCAGATAAATTTACGTACGCTAAAGTTATGAAACGGACTCCCTGCCATGATACCAGTTTCTTAAGAGACTGCAACGTGGGGTTCTTTAATAAGGGTGCAGTCTAACTCAAACTTTATGGCGGCTCGGAACATCGCGCGAGTCGATGCGCAGAACACAATATTAGGAACAGCGGGGCGCGCGCGGGGAGGCGGGGCACGTTCTGCGCAGCTCGCAGCTTATATCCGAGCTGCTATAAAGTTTGATTCAGACTGTAACAAGATTTATTCAGGTGGTATCGTTGTTACAGGCGTACAAATTATTGTTTGTTTGTTTGTTTTTCGTATGTGTAAGTGGCCAACACTGGTGTCAGATTTTTCAAGCTGCCTAAGGGCATCTGACATAGCTTAACGACTGCCATCAACGATGACAGCCGGGACCAACAATTATTAATTCTGTGCCTATGTAGAAAGATTGGCATCGCGCACGAAGGATTTCGTACTATTATCTATACAACTTAGACTATCAAGCAAAAACGGCACAAAAATCACGGCTGTCGTGTTTCCGTTTCGTTTTTTTTTTTAAGTGAACTAAGTATTCCGTGAATATTTCAAGCGTCTACCGATGGCCGTTTAATTGAGTAAAAAACAGCGAAAAATCGCGTTTGTTTTATGAGAACCCCCGTCAAATATTCATTTTACCTATTTTATTTTTAGTATTAGTTTATGTCGGTGGACTCAACATACACAAAACCGCAATTTGTGGCGATTTATAGAGGCTTATCTCCAGCAGTGGACGTCTTGTTAAATCAAATGTGATAAATGTCAACTTTCTTGCTATCACGTGTCATGAGATACAGCCATGACAGCCAGAGAGATGAGAGAGGGTTTGCCAGTGAAGTTTCGTGACAAGAATCCCGTTTTTACTCTTTGGGTACGGAACCCTAATAATGAATCAATATTAACCAGTGCACAGGTTACAAACAGTTCATAGCTCAGTTTCAAGCAATTAAGGCCCGCATCAAACATGTATTATGCTGCCTCATTACAGCTCAATCATTGTATGGGCGCAGTAAATGGAACATACAAAACCATTGACACTTAATGTTTGCTAATGATTTGAATAATGATTCTTATTTAATAATTTATTACCTTATTTACAGGAAGCAATAACACTCAAAACTTTTAACACATTCCGTTCAGCGGCTTTACTAAGATATCAGAATACCTCAGAAATCACACTCTTCCATGCTGGTTTGGGAAAAAAGGAAAAACATAGAATATACCAGCTGCTTTTTCCCCGCGCAGACCATAAAAGCCGATCAAGGGATTGGGCGAAAATCTAAAGAATTACGTAATAAACGATGCGGCTAGCAACCCATCATTATTATGATCCGCTTTCCACCTTAACGCCTACAAACACGCTAAATGAGGCTTTGGGTTTTACGACCTTGGGCTCTGTGTACCGCGCAAGGCGGTACACAGAGCCCAAGCTCTGCAGACGTGAGAATATGTATTAAATAATTTATTTATGACCTATTTCTTATTTAAAGGAAGCATTAATACAAAACTTTTAACAAATTCCTTCCAGAAATTTACCTGTCTCAATGTTACAGCTGAAATACCAGAAAACCTAGGTATACATAGGTATATATATAACGCGGACGAACTGCCAGGAAAACCTTAAGTCCATCCAATTTTTTTACTTAAAACTGTTATTAAATAATTTAACTTGGTTCGAAGGTTACTAAAACTCAAATATCAACAACCAATTTATAGGTTTGGAAAACTTTAAGTTTACAATTATCAACAGAGCAATTGTTGGAAGTGGCAATTAATTAAGTCTGGTGGGCTTGCCAAGTTCCTTTAAACTTTAAGTGAAATCACTGATCACACGAGTGTGGGGTTACGATGACAAACAAACAGGGTGCTAAGAAGGCAAAAAGGAAATAAAAAAACACGAATGCTTCGGCAAAGAAAAATATAAATAAATATATAGAGAATTAAAATCCTGGTTATTTTTTTTTATTTTTTTTTTTTTTTTATATAGGGACATATCACACAAATTGAGCTAGCCCCACAATAAGTTGTGAACTTGTGTCGCAGGATACTAACTCAACGATACTATATTTTATAATATATACTTATATAGATGAACATCCAAGACCCAGGTCAATATGAAAAAGATCTTTTTCCATCTTGACCTGACCGGGGATCGAACCCGGGACCCCCGTGTCGCAGGCTAGCGTGTTGACCGCTGCGCCACGGAGCTCCACTTTTATGTTACTCGTATCAATTAAACTTAGAGAATTAAATAAAAATCCGGCACAGTGTGAGTAAAACACGCGCTATGGGAGTTCGTCGTAAGATACTAACTAGATATAATAGTATATTTTATATTTGATACTTATCCAAGACCCAGAACAATCTAAAAAATATCTTTTTTTATTACGACTTAAACCCGGGACGCCTTGTGTCGTAGGTTAACGTGTTTACTACCTGCACCACGGAGTTTGTAATATAGGCACATAATATGTATTCATTAGAAGTATAATTACGATATCACGAGCAATAATTTTAATTTATGTTGAGGTTTGCAAACTATAATAAATAAAAATGCTAACACGTTATGTCCATTGATCTATTATATAGATCAATGGACGTAACGTCTCGTCTTGTTTGTGTCACAAAACCTTGTATCCATACTATTCGAATTCCAAAACTTCAAGTCTCTTAGTCCTAAACATCTACCTAAAATCCGCGCAAACAAGATTCCGTCAATCGTTAAACCAGACAACTCGATTTTACATCGGATGTTTTTGACGTATCGATTAGTGCGAACATAGTATGAAGGTTTGAGTCCAACGAGAACAATCAGGCTGTCCAGCCTTTCGTTGAGCAAACTGCAGAGCAAATAGAGAAATGTCAAACTCGTGTTGACTGTGTCCTCTGATTTGACTAATACGTACCTGCAAGCATATGCACTGAATTGTTTATACCTATAGCGGGAAATACAGTAATTGAAATAAGTTGATGTGATGATAATAGATAGTTAAAATATAACGATTTCTATAAGCCATAGCTGTCATACCGCAACTAATAATGGTTGCTTTTTCTCAACCTCTTCGTTCTTTCCACTTCATCCTAAAATGGTAAGCTTTCTTAGACTCTTGCATATTTCTATGGTCTGGTTTTTTACTATCTTTAGTTCCATTAGAAACTGGAACTAAAGTTATAGACCAACTAAAGCATGGTGCAACTAAAAGAATTCTATGTAAAGACATAAATATCTAAAACATACGCAAACAACTCTATTTTTAGACCACTCAACTCGATTTTATATCGGCTGTTTTTGACGTATCAATTAATGCGAGCGCAGCATGAAGATTTGAGTTCATCAAGAACAATCAGGGCTGCCAATTCTTTCGTTGAGCAAACTGCGGAGCAAATAGAGAAATGTCGAACTCATGTTTACTGTGTCCTCTGATTTGGCTAATACGTACCTGCAAGCAAATGAAATTAATTGTTTTCATCTATCAGAAAAATATACAGCAATTGGAATTAGTTGATGTGGTGATAATAGAAAATTAAAAAACTTTAAAGTGCAAAGAAAATCAGTTCTGTAAACCATACCTGCCCAATGTCCAATATGGCAACTGAACTATTTTTTTCTCAACCCACTTTGTCTTGAAAAAGCTTGTTTGTTCAAATACTTGCATATTTCTACTGTTTATCTTATCAAAACAGCCAAACTGTTTTGTACTACTATGAGTTTGGCTCCAGTAGTAGCTGAAACTAAAGTTACGAATCACCTAAGACATGATGAAAGTAAAAGTATTCATGATTAAGATTGACAGAAGAATCTTGTATCTACGCAAAAAACCTGATTTTTGAGCCACCCAACTCGATTTTTCACGTATCCATTAATGCTAGCGCAGCATGAAAGCTTGAGTCCAGTTAGAACAATCAGCGCTGTCCTACCTTTCGGTATGCAAACTGCGGAGCAAACAGACGTGTGTTCGAGCTTCAGTTAATACGTACCTGCGAGTTCTGTTTGTTTGTTTCCGCTGGGCAAGCGGAAAATGTATCGGGAAACTGCGGTAACATGATGTTCAATTACATTAGCCATTAATATGTTAGCAAAATACAGAAGTTTAAAAAGGTAATTTTTATTTTATTTTATTTTTAAATAGACGTATAAGAGTCACAATAATTTTGAAACAAAAGAAACGCGTAAATAAACGACACTTATTATTCGATTTCTCAGCAATTTGACATCAACAACACTTTTATTAATTTCTTAAATCAAATCAAATGAATCTTTTGTGTTCGAGCAAGTACGCTTTTGTCTAGATTTTTCAGCAATTTGACATCCAAAACTCTTTTATTACTTTCTCAAATAAATCGGATGAATCTTTTGTATCCGCGTAGCGCCTATATAAGTTTCTAAAATCTACGTAAATAACTCTATTTATTGACCATTAAACTCGATTTCACATTGAAAGTTTTTCACGTATCGATTAATGCTAGCGCAGCATGAAGGTTTGAGTCCAGTTAGAACAATCAACGCTGTCCTACCTTTCGGTGTGCAAACTGCGGAGCAAACAGACGTGTGTTCGAGCTTCAGTTAATACGTACCTGCGAATGCTGTTTGTTTCCGCTGGGCAAGCGGAAAATATATCGGGAAACTGCAGTAACGTGACGTCCGATTTCATCAGCTAGTACCAGCGGTAGTATTGAAATATTTAAGGTTATTTTCTCTATTGATGTGAAAATATTTGCCTGCTTATCGTCATCAGGTCTTTGATAGTCTCCACTGCAAGAGCACGACCCTCTCTGTACTATCAGAGCCATAGGTATTAGCCAGAGTAGTCAGAGGATTTGGCCTACACTCTCCACGCTGGCCAGACGGGTTGGAGAGGTCTCTTTGATGTTTATGAGCTTTGTATAGCTTGTGTTGCCTAAGTCGCCTTCTACGACATCAACGGGAAGACTTGGAGTGGTCCTATTCTACTCTGCCGGGAACCACACGGCCTGCTTATACCGACACTAATTCACAAACTAAATTATATTAGCAAAACACATATTTGTCAATTTACATTCGGGGCAGATAAACTTGACTCCCTATGAACATATTAATAATTGAGGGGTCAGACATGTTCGAGCTTCAGTTGATACGCACTGCAAATGCTGTTTGTTTGTTTCCGCTAGGCAAGCGGAAAATGTATCGGGAAACTCCAGTAACATGATGTTCCATTTCATCATCAAATATTGTGAAACTAACGCCAGCATTAGTTGTTCAATATTTATAGTGTATTAGGTCTATTTTGATTTGAATATATTTTTTTGCTTATACCGATATAATTCACAAATACTTAATTAATAAAACACAGAATGTCGTCATGTTTATCTGCCCTCGTCTGTGCACCTTTATTCTATTTTCCAATTGACTTATAAAAGAAACAATGATCCTAAACAAAATTAAGATATGCGTAAATAAACGACCTTTTTTTCTATATTTTACAGCAATTTGACATCAGAATCTCTTTTTTTTATAACGTTACGTAGAGATGCATCAGCGCAGCGTCTTTAATAGTATCTAAAATCTACGCAAACAACTCTATTTTTAGACCATCCAACTCGATTTTACATGGAATTTTTTTGACGTATCGATTAATGCTAGCGCAGCATGAAGGTTTGAGTCCAGCGAACAATCAACGCTGTCCAACCTTTCGGTGTGCAAACTGCGGAGCAAACAGACATTTTCGAGCTTCAGTTAATACGTACCTGCGAATGCTGTTTGCTTGTTTCCGCTGGGCAAGTGGAAAATGTATCGGGACACTTCAGGATTATGAACTGTTAGTACCAGCAGTAGTTTCGCAATATTTAAAAGTCATTTTGTCTATTTTAAATCAAAAATATTTTCCTCCATATACCAAAATTTGATTAAATGTAAACCAATAAATTTTAAACAAAAGATGCGGGTAAACATACGATACTTTTGACTACATTTTTTAGCAATTTGTACCCGAAACGCTTTTCTTACTTTTCAAATACTTTTAGATAAATCATTAGTGTTCGAGTACGCAGAGATGCATCCACGCACCGTCGTTATAAACATCTAAAATCAACGCAAACATCTCTACTTTTAGACTATTTACTTCTATTCTACATGGAATGTTTTTGATATATCGATTAATGCGAGCGCAGCATGAAGGTTTAAGTCTAGCGAACAATCAGTGCTGTCCAACCTTTCGGTGTGCAAACTGTGGAGCAAACAGACATGTTTGAGCTTCAGTTAATACGTACCTGCGAATGTTGTTTGCTTGTTTCCGCTGGGCAAGCGGAAAATGTTTCGGGACACTGCAGGATTATGAACTGTTAGTACCAGCAGGCAATCCAAGGTCTGCCGTGCCGAGGGATGCATGGTTAGGGGTGAGCCTAATTTCAAGCGTGCCATTTTGCCCTGGGACTGGGCGACCCCAGAATAAGGCTAGCCTTCACCCGGTACACGGGGCACTGCCGGGTGCGACAGTTCATCCCCTACACTCGTGGGAACGCAATGATTTCTAGAAAACAAAATCAAAATGGCGGCGATGCGGTTCGCAACTCATCACGTCTCGTTTTCCATGGGGGCGAAAAGCGGGCTACGGAAAGCCGTTTTGCTACTTTAAATGTCAGAGGAGGGATGGATGGTAAAGTAGACGAGGTATGTCAGATGATGAATGACCGAATGATTGATGTTCTTTGTGTAAATGAGACGAAACGGAAAGGATGCGAAACCACAAGTTGTGGGTCATTTACTTTTTATTGGTCTGGTGTTCCAGATACCAGTAAAGGCCGTGAAGGAGTCTGCCTCATCCTATCCAAAAGAATGGCAGAGTGTGTGAATGAGTATCAATTTGTGAATTCGAGGCTTGTATGGGTAAGAATGAAAGTAGGATTAAATAAATTGTTTGTGTTAGGGGTGTATGCGCCTTTTGAAGTTACGAGTAAAAGGAACAAAGAGGAAAGAAAAGAGTTTTGGAATAATGTGAGAGATGTGTTATGTAGTTGTAAGGAAAATGAAAAATTAGTAATGTTAGGTGATTTTAATAGCTGGGTAGGAGTAAGACGCTATGGATTTGAAAGCGTATTAGGTTCGTTTGGGGATGAAAGGGAGAATGAAAATGGGAGAAGTTTGCTTGAGGTATGTTTGGAAAGGAATCTTTGTGTGACGAACACCATGTTTCAGCACAAAATGATTCATACATATACAAGAGAAGAGAATGGATCGAAGAGTATGATTGATTTTGTGATAGTGGATGATAGACTTAGAAAGTGTGTGGTTGATACGAGGTCGTACCGAGGAACAGGAATTCACACAGACCATTATTTGGTAATTTGTAAAGCCAGAAACATTTTTCAGCGATGGCAACACCGTGAATCGGTACCCTCAAATAAGTTAGAAAGAATAAAAGTGGAAAAATTGCAAGAAGAGGAAGCGATAGTAGATTACCAAAAAATGTTGGTTAAAACTTTTGAAAAGATAGAGGAGGAATGTGAGATAGAAAAGGTATGGAACATTTTAAAAGGTGGAATTGTAAATGCAGCTCTGAATATTTGTGGGACATCAAAAAGAAAGAGAGGTAATCAGTTGACGAATGTATGGTGGGACAAAGAAGTACAGGATGCTGTGTATAGAAAGAAGAAAGCATGGAAGGATTGGCTTGCTCTAAAAAGGTGACTGATGAGGCCTTGCGGGCTGCTAAGGAGGAATATAAGAAGATGAATGTATGTGTAAAAGAAATTGTAAAAGAAAAGAAGGATATGCAAAAGGATGATTTTGATGTAAGGCTGTCTCAAGATTTTAAGAGCAATGTCAAATATTTTTGGAAGTGCATAAAACAGGTAAAATGCAAAGAAACAAAATCAGAGCTCTATAAGATCAGAGATAAGAATGGCAGAGTTTTAATGAATAAAAAAGATGTTTTAGAAGGATGGAAGGAGTATTTTGAAGGGTTGTTTGAAAAAGATGTAAGAAGGTTTGTTACTGCAGAGAATGTGATACAAGAGATTGAAGCAGAAGATATGAATGAGGAAATAAAAATTGAAGAAGTTGTGGAAGCGTTAAACTGTATGAAAGCAGGAAAGGCTGGGGGATATGACAGGATTACTGTCGAAATGCTAAAGGCTGGACAAGGCCTCGTGGCTAGTCAGCTGTGTAGTCTTTTCAATATGTGTTTTAAAAGAGGCGTGGTTCCCAAAGACTGGTGTAGGGCCGTTTTAGTGCCACTTTATAAAGGAAAAGGCTCACAGCAAGACTGCAAGAATTACCGAGGCATTAGTCTTCTTAGTGTGGTTGGCAAACTGTATGCAAAGATATTGATTGAAAGGGTTATGAAAGATACAGATGATAAGATATGGGATGTGCAAGCGGGATTTAGAAAAGGAATGGGATGTTCAGATCAGGTCTTTTCCATGCGATGCATACTGGAGAAATTTTTGGCTAAAGGCCAAAAAGTGTACTGCGTATTCGTGGATCTGGAAAAGGCCTATGACAGAGTGGTGAGGAATAAATTGTGGTCGACACTATCTGCATATGGGGTGAACGGCCATCTGATCCAGGCACTGAAGTCTCTTTATAAGGACTCCAGTGCTTGTATCAGAATTAACGCCGACTATACAGACTGGTTTGACATCGACAAGGGTGTCAGACAGGGATGTGTAGCCTCGCCATGGCTGTTCAACTTATTTATGGACAGTTGTTTAAAAGATTTGAAAGATGATGAAAGTGGTTTAAGAATGAAAGAGTTACTTATCAAATGCCTCCTTTATGGCGATGACCAGGTTCTGCTTGCGTCGTCTGAGGAGGATTTACAGATGATGGTAACAGGTGTGAATGATGCATTTAAAAGAAAGGGTATGAAAGTAAATGTTAATAAGACGAAAGTGATAGTTTTTGAAAGGGATGAAAGTGCAACGGTATGCAATATAGTTATAGACGGAGAAAAAGTGGAGCAAGTAAAAGAGTTTGTGTATTTAGGATGTGTGTTTACTAGAGATGGAAGGTACGAAAGGGATATAGAAAGAAGAGTGGCTGCTGGTAATCGAGTGAATGGAGCATTGCATTCCTTTATGAACAGTAGGAAGGTGTCCATTAAAGCACGTCTTGCAGTTCATCGGGGAGTGTTGTTGCCCACCCTTATGTATGGAAGTGAAAGTTGGGTATGGCAGAAGAAGCATGAAAGTAGGATAAATGCGGTAGAAATGCGTGCGCTTAGGAGCATGTGTGGTGTAAATTTGAGAGATCGAGTGAGAAACGATGTAGTGCGGGAGCGATGTGGAGTGAAAGAGGATGTAGTGACAAAAATTGAGAAAGGAATGTTAAGGTGGTTTGGACATGTAGAAAGGATGGATGAAAGAAGTCTCGCAAAGAAACTCTATAAGGCAGATGTGACCGGAAGAGTAAGTCAGGGCCGGCCTAGACGCACATACCGTGACCAGATTGCGGATATTCTTGTCAAGGGGCAAGTCAGGAGTACCCGAAACCGGCGAGCATGTATGAAAAGAGTGATGGATGTAGATGAAGCGAAAGAGTTTTGTAAGGATCGTAGCAAGTGGCGGTCCTTGGTCTTTGCCTACCCCCATGGGAAAGAGGCGTGATAGTATGTATGTATGTATGTAGTACCAGCAGTAGTTTCGCAATATTTAAAAGTCATTTTGTCTATTTTGATTCAAAAATATTTTCCTCCATATACCAAAATTTGATTAAATGTACCTAAACCAATAAATTTTAAACAAAAGATGCGGGTAAACATACGATACTTTTGTCTAAATTTTTTAGCAATTTGTGCCCAAAACGCTTTTCTTACTTTTCAAATACTTTTGGATAAATCATTAGTGTTCGAGCACGCAGAGATGCATCCACGCACCGTCGTTATAAGTATCTAAAATCAACGCAAACATCTCTACTTTTAGACTATCCACTTCTAGTCTACATGGAATGTTTTTGATCAAAGCATGAAGGTTTAAGTCCAGCGAACAATCAGTGCTGTCCAACCTTTTGGTGTGCAAACTGCGGAGCAAACAGACATGTTCGAGCTTCAGTTAATACGTACCTGCTGGTTCTGTTTGCTTGTTTCCGCTGTGCAAGCGGAAAATGTATCGGGAAACTGCAGTAACATGATGTTCCATTTCATCATCAAATATTGCGAAACTAACGCTGGTACTAGACCAGCATTAGATTCTCAATATTTTAAAGTTATTTTCTCTATCTTAGATAGATACTAATTGACACTTCTTTATATTTTAAAGTTAAACTACTTGACTCACTGACTTATATATTAACGGACAGCCGAAACTACTGTTCCTAGAAACATTAAATCTGGTGGTCAAGTTTTAGCCTGACGAAGTTGCTGGAAAACATTTTTTTTTTAACTGCTAGCAAAATACCGAAGTTACAAAAAAGATGATAAAAAACGTAAACATTGTTTTATTTTTTGATGGACTTTTAAGAGACACAATGATTTTTAAACAAAGGATACGCTTTAATATACGACACTTTTGTCTAGATTTTTCAGCAATTTGACATCCAAAACTCTTTTATTACTTTCTCAAATAAAATCGGATGAATCTTTTGTGTTCGAGCACGTAGAAGCATCCGCAGCGTCCGTGTTTTGTTTCTGTGCATTGCAACGTTTAATTGAATTTTACACGAACTCAAATTTATTTCAAATGCATTTTTTGAACACGTTGTCTTTAAAAGCTTTGGTATCATGTTAGCACTGGAATAATTGGATTGGAAATAATTCATAAAGTTAAGATGATTCAATTCTTTGGATGAAATAAATAACCTTAGTACTAAGACCTGCATAAAATTACAAAACAAGAGCTACTAAAGATTAAGTTCGTATCTTCATAAATTACGGAAAATACATAGGATAATTCTGCCTAACCTGCGCTTAACAAGCTTTTTGGTTAATGTTAAAAAGTTTATAGTAAAAATATATCTATCCTACGATACTAAGTGACAAATCTATATTGGAATCTTAAATATGTTAGCAAAAACAGGCGTTTGAAAATGAAAACTTAAATTTATTTTAAAATTGACTTATAAGTGACACAATGATTTTGAAACAAAAGATACGTTATTTATTAAATAAAGAAAATAAGAAATGGTGAAAAAATTCCACGCGGGCAGGACTTGAACTGCGTCTAGATCTCAGTACGATCTATGCGTTGCCAATTACGCCACCGCGCTTCAAGCCCCGGCGCCGAATTTCTCCACCATATCCCATTCCTCTTACACGCATCTAGGCTTGCGTCACCCAACACAACTACCCCACTTTTACAAGTGCGGTATTTGATTTCAACTCATTTTGCAATGAATTTGGAAATCAACTAATGTGTAAGAAGCCATACAATACTTTATATGGGATTTTATTTTGCATTCACAATGCTATTCAAGTTCAAGTCCTGCCCGCGTGGAATTTTTTCACCATTTCTTATTTTCTTTATTTAATAAATAAGGTGAAATAGCATTGTGAATGCAAAATAAAATCCCTTATGAAGTACAAAAGATACGCTTAAATATACGACACTTTTGTCTAGATTTTTCAATGAATTGACATCCAAAACTCTTTTATTACTTTCTCAAATAAAATCGGATGAATCTCTTGTGTTTGAGCACGTACGAGTAGAAGCATCCGCAGCGTCCGTGTTTTGTTTCTGTGCATTGCAACGTTTCATTGAATTTTACACGAACTGAAATACATTTTTGAATACGTTTTCCGTAAAAACTAATTTTCTTTGACAGCTTTTATACTTAGTCTTCACGAAAGCTTTTAGAAAGTTACTTCTAGGGTCTAATCACTATTCTCAAGCTAGAATGATTTATATACTTATGCTAACTATGTAACAAAGAAATATTTTTGAAGATTTATTTGCTTGTAATACATTACATGAAAAAAAAATCTCTGCTTGTAAAACAAAACAACAAAAAACCTACAGATTTGACCGTAGAGGGATTATATTACGGGTTCTTTTATTACATAAACGTTGACCTCGCCCATTAAGCCTTCACTGGACTAATGGTAAGGACATAATTACAGCCTTTTACAATGTATCCTCTGACACACTGATTAAAAAAGATCAGATATAGGATAGATTCTTTTGAAAATGTGCCAGGATTGAAAGAAAACGAAAAAAGAATTCTATTTTAGTAGAACTAAAGTTGAGTATCGAACGATATTTGATTATAGGATACAATGTGGTTAACGCTTTTCAAATAGCAACTTAACTCACTTACTACTTACCTGTCTGCTGCCAAATGGATGAAATTCTATCGAGTTGAGAATAGTCGTATAAAATTTGAGGCCCGGACATGGTTCACTTATCTTGCTGTTAGCTTTGCGAAGTGTACGTAGTTGTTTTAATATTTAAGTACTTATTTGGCAATTTTAGGAGTATATAATATACAAGCTTTGTAGAGTGATTCAAGTTAATTTATTTTGTAGGGAATGAATAAACGCTAGTTGTTTTAATTATTTAAATAATGGTGCCTTTCACTTAATAAAACGCGCTATCATATTTTTGTACTACTAAGATATTTAGGTTAAATTTAAGGTATAAAACTTGGCTAGCAATAAGTATTTATGTTCTTTGGGCTAACAACGACAAGCAGTATCTATTCATTGGATAATATTAGATAAACAGCAACAATTTACTAATTGTGGCCCAATCACAGCATAGGTACCAGAGCCGACGCCCCAATGCTGCCGCCGCTTATTTCAGAATATATTTATTAGTTTACGAAAATGTACCCCCAATCAAAACACAATACTTAAACATTAGATTGACCATTCAAGTTTATCTGCCGAAGCCTGGATCGAAGGCCAAAGCGCTTTATTACACAGGCTCAGTTTTCACTCCTATAATATTTTAATGATGAATTTCATAATCATCAGTAAAAAAACTGGTCACTTGCGAGTCAGACTCATGCACGAAGGATTCCATACTACTCTATAAAAAAATGGACTATTGAGCAAAACCGAAAAAAAAGGTTTGACGTATTGGAGCCTCTTTAAATATTTATTTTATTCTGTTTTAAGAATTTATTGTTATAGCGGCAATAGAAATACATCATCTGTGAAAATTTCAATTGTCTACCTATCACGGTTTGTAAAATGCAGCCTGGTGACAGACAGACATCGAAGTCTCATAAATAGGGTCCCGTTTTTTACCTATGGGTACAGACCCCTAACAGAACCCTAAAAAGTTTATAGTACCTACAATTCATTGGTAAGGCAAGCAAACGAAATAACATTAAAAGTAATTAGATATCTCAGCTATTGACACGATAAGAGGAAAATAAGGCAATCTTGTTACAATACTGATATTTCTTTTGGCAATCAGAAAAACTTGGCATCTGCCTCCGGGAGATTAATGAGATAATAAAAAATGTTTATTATTTTCCTTTCCACGGTATCGTTTTACCTATTTCAATTTGAAAAGTCAATTTTCGTTAGTCGAATATTTATTTAAATTTCATTTTTAATGCTAAAATTATGAAAATGTAAAGGCAATTATCGGCCAAAATCGTGCTTCACCCAGAAAGTGTATGTAATGGCGACTCGACAAGTCAACATGCCTAGTCTTATGTAAAAAAACTTATTTTAAAACACATTGTACCTTCTACTAGTAGAAAATGCAAATTCGTAAGGACTAACCTCCTTATTCATAAAAATTAGCAATTGCATATTAAACCTATATTAGTAAAAATATGTTTTGTCCTTATCCCACGCAGTGTTTGATATTGAAAGAACGAGCCAAAACATATTTAACTAAAATTGGTTTTCATAACCGATTTTTATTTTTTATGGAAAAGGGGGTTAGTGAAATCCTTGAAGTAGAATTCAGTAAAAATATAAATTGTAAATATTGTCTTAGAACATTTCGAGAAGGCATACATTATTTTATTAAACCGATGAAAAATTAGATTGAAAAATGAAAAAATGCGAAAATAAAAAATGGGTTTTAGATTACTAGCAGTTAAACCTAGCTTTAATAAAATCGACGTGATAGGTACCTTTTAAACGTCTAGTTTAATTAAAAAACTAAAAGTCACAGACAAAGCCATGGTTTGTATTGTCTCTGATTTATTAGCATTTTTCTAATACGAAGTTTAACTTTGAGAAAAACAGTGATATTCAAGTTGTAATGAAAGTTTATTTATTTTTGTCGCTTATAATCGTCTTGAATATTTGATATTTTAGCAATTGTTTCTTTAACCTTTAAGTACCGACGTGGGGCCTGTCAGGCCGCGGCAGGTAACCATGTTGTTAGTTTTACCCCTTCTCCGGTTAGGAGAGATCCCCACTTCTCAGTAGCTGCGCGTCTAGTTGCGCTGACGCCATTCCGTGCGGGGGTTGTGCCGGTGGACGTGATTTTGGTACGTTATGGGAATTTGAATTTACGACGCGGCGGATATTTTTAATTTGTAGTGCTTGTTTACAGATATCTAACTACTAATTTTAAAAATGGATGTACTAAAAGACAAAAAGCCCTCAAGAACTAAAAGACAAATACCCACAAATCAACTAGGCATTTCTAAAAGACCTAGGTACCCTATAGTGTTGCATTTTAGTTAAAAAACGGAGCCAAAGATTAAAAGGCCTCAAATTTCAAAAGTTTAATAAAGTTGATTATAATTTTATCTTTTCTTTCATTCAAGTATCCCAAATTATTAAAATAAAGCATGATTTAAAACAAATTATTATAAATATATCCTATAAAAATCAATGTTTTGTTTTGTGGCCTCACAGGCCCCACATCGGTACTTATGTTACAAAAAAACCACGTCGGTAGCTAAAGGTTAAAAAAACTGAAAAAAAAAACACAATTTATCACAGTAGTGACAAGGTTTTACAAGAAGAATTAAAATTGAAAATGTATATTGAAGTTGTACATAGCTACCTATGAAATTGTACTAAATATTGAAATTGTACATAAGTACTACACGTAAAAAAATGTTTAGTTTAATTTTTTATTTTCTAAACTGAACTTAGTAAAATATAATTGTTAATGTTTCGTACAAATGCTACAGAACTTTTATGGAAGCATTCATTCCGTTGTAGCCTATAGCTTAAGCTCGTGTATCACCCAGAAAATGTAATTTAGAGTGCTAGCAGTTAAACTTAGCCTTAATAAAGGCGACGTGACAGGTATTAAACGTCTAGTCTAATTAAAAAAGCTAGATATTTGCGGACTAAGCCATGGTTTAAATTGTGTCTGCATTTTGTTGGCATTTTTCTAATATCAAATTAAACTTTGTTAAAAGCAGTGATATTCCAGTTGTAATTAAAATTTATTTATTATTGTCGCTTGTAAATTTATCATAAATATTTAAAATCATAGCTACACATTGTTTTCTAAAAAATACTGAAAACTTATTAGGCGATTAATCACAGTACCGATGGTATTTTAAACCTGTAACATACTATCAGCCTGTAGGTGAACTGTCCCACTGCTGGGCAAAGGCCTCCCCCCTATTTTTCCACTCGTCCCTGTTTGCTGCGATATTTTGCCAGTCTATTGAAAATTTGTCCAGGTCGTCCCGCCATCTCGACCTTGGTCTGCCTCTACTGCGACGACCATCCGGCATCCAAAATGTAGCCAATTTTGCCCATCTTTCAGGTGGCATCCGACAGACATGTCCGGCCCAGTTCCACTTCAGTCTGGCAGTCTTAGCCCCCACATCTGCTATTTGTGTCTGAGAACGCAGCTCAGTGTTGCGCACTCTATCTATGAGGCGCAAGCCCAAAATGCTACGTTCCATTGCTCTTTGGCATACCTTGAGTCTGGACTTTTGAGCTTCAGTCAAAGACCACGTCTGTGCGCCGTAGCTCAGAATAGGCAGGATACAAATGTCCAGGAGCTTTCTTTTAAGTGTGAGTGGAAGGCTACCCTTCATTAACTCCTTCATGGACCAGTAGCTCTTCCAGGCATTATTGATACGACGATCAATTTCTTGTTCCTGCCTGTTTTCGAAGGATGCTACTTGGCCCAGGTAGATATACTCCTTAACATACTGCAAAACCTGCCCACTCACTTCAATCTTATTTTTGGTGCTGTTTGTCATGACTTTGGTCTTTGACTGATTCATCGCCAGTCCAACCTCAAGGCTTGCCGCGCTCAGGTCTTGGAGCATTTTTTGCAAATTGGAAGCTGAATGCGAGAATAAAACAATATCGTCGGCATAGCGAAGATTTGTTAATCTTTTCTCTCCGACGACAATGCCCATGCTCTCCCAGGAGACTGCCAGTTTCTGAAAGACCTCCTCGAGACAGCTTGTAAAGAGCTGAGGAGACAGCGGATCGCCCTGCTTTATGCCTCGTTCCACATTGAACGCTGCTCCTGGTTTTTGTGTCTGAACGGATGCCGTACTATTGTAGTATATAATTTGGAGAAGGTGAATGTAGGTGCTGTTAATATTTTGATTTCGTAGAGCGGTGAATAATGAGTTGTGTTTAACGCTGTCAAAGGCTTTCGAATAATCTATAAATGCTATATAAAGAGGTTCCTTAAATTCTATGTGTTTCTCTATCAGTTGGTTGAGTGTATGAAGGTGATCCGTGGTAGAGTAGTTGGGGCGGAAACCAGCTTGTTCGGGCGGTTGACATTCATCCAGTTGTGGAGCAATTCGATTTTGAATAATTTTAATAAACAATTTATATATGTGAGATGTAAGACTTATTGGCCTGTAATTACCTATTTCAGATCTGTCGCCCTTTTTAAATAACAATGATATGTAAGAGTGACAAAATTTATGAGGTAGCTTTCCTGTAAATAATATAGTGTTAAATAGATGTGTTAGTTTAGGTATTAAGATGCTTTTTCCAAGTTTTAATTGTTCAGAGCTTATACCATCTGGTCCAGGGCTTTTATTATACTTCATAGTATTAAGAGCTGTTTGAACTTCGTTAGTTGTTATGGGTTGCACAGAATTGTCGTAGGAATATTTTTTGGAAATGGCTGGACGTGAAGAATCAGAGTACAGTGACTTATAGAAATCGGTACAGATTTGAGAGATTGTGTGTTGATTACTCTGTTTTTTTCCATTGTTGTCTTTCAGATGAGCAATCCAGGATTTTTTTCTTGAAAGACTGTCTCTAGCGGCTTTTAGTCCTGTACCTTTAAGAAGTGCTTTCTCTACAAGTTCTGTATTCCGACGTCTGATATCACGACGTATACTACGTTTAACCTGCTTATCGAGGAGTCTGTACTGATGTTCATCTAAATTTCTTTTGTTTTCTCGAGCTTGAATGAGATCCATTGTCTGCTGGCTTAATTTTTTGTTTGGTTTTTGACAATACGATATTTTGTTACTTGCTGTTTTTATGGATTTTAAAATATTTTCATATTGTGTATCAATGTGGGTTACGTTGTTGTCATCTAACATGCTAAAACTATTTTTTAATTCTAAATTGAATTGGTTATAGTTATCTAAAATGATTTCCTTTTTCAGTCGATTATTCTTACTTTGAAAGAGTCTAAAACGTTCAATTTTTGTATTTAATTTGATAGTAGTACGCAGTGGCCTATGATCTGAAGTGTACCTAATTTTATTTAAAATAGTAACATTTGTAATAATTCGTCTGTGGGATGATAAAACATAGTCAATTTCATTTTTGTATTTTTTAGGTGAAACCCATGTCCAACGACGGTGTAACTTTTTCTTAAAGAAACTGTTTCCTATGCACATGTTTTGGCCGAAGGCGAACTGGATAAGACGCTTACCACGATCATTTCGTTTGCCCAGCCCATAAGGACCAATTATCTGACGATTATCCAGCCTCTCCCCCATACCTATTTTGGCGTTAAAGTCGCCAAGGACTATATTCCATGTGCCTCGGTTTTCGTCGCAGGCTTTATTTAAAATATCATAGAAGTCTTCTACTTCAGCATCTGAATGTGTGGTTGTGGGTGCATAAGCTTGAACTACTGTAAGAGTATATTGATTACTGATTTTAAATTTAAGAACTGCTACTCTTTCGGAATATCCTGCAAACTCGATTATATTGTTTTTCCATTTCTTTGCCACAAGAAATCCTACGCCAAGATCTCCGCCTGGTACTCCAAAATAATAGAATATGTGATTTTCTCTTTCCATAATATGTTCTCCGTCCCTGCGAACTTCAGACAAGCCAATTATATCGTGATTTATATATTTTAATGCATTTTCCAATTCTAAAAGACGTTCTTCACTAAGAAGAGTTCTGACATTGTAACCTATCACTTGCAATTGATCAGATTCCGGTTTCGTAGCTTTGGTCGTTTGACGGTGAATCGATCCCACCCGGTGATTCTTCGCACCCCTTGCTCCAGGGCTAGTCCGGCATCCGTCTATACCGGGGCCACTGGAGCCGCCGGGCACTAGGGGCCGGGGATTTTGGTTCGTTGTCATGAGGGGGGGTGTTGGACCTATAGCTCACCGCGCTGGTCCAGTGCGTGTTGGTGAGCTTGTGGGTCGCCAGAGCCTCGTCCGTTAATCAGCAGAGCGCACCACGTGCAGGTGAGGTTGGCTTGGGCTACGTGAGATGTTGTATGTCTAATATGATAAAAATATGTACGTACGTAAATAAAATGTTTATCTTATAAACTGAACTTGGTAAAACATGAATGTTAATGTACTACAAATGCTCAGCAACTTTTATGGAAGCATTCATTCCGTTGTAGCTAAAACTCGTGCATCACCCAGAAAATGTAATTTAGAGTACTAGCAGTTAAACTTAGCCTTAATAAAGGCGACGTGACAGGTATTAAACGTCTAGTCTAATGAAAAAAGCTAGATATTTGCGGACAAAGTCAAATTGTTTCTGAATTTTGTTGGCATTTTTCTATCACGTAGTAAAACTATGTTTATGAACTCGTTGTTTGTAAACGGTAATATTTATGTTCTAAGGCACTTATTAATTGTCATATTTGATAAAATAGTAATTGTATGTTTTCTAAAAATATATCTGGAAAAAAAGCAACAAATGATTATCATAGTAGCCATAGTTATCAAAAGTGTGAAATTGTACATAGGTTCCACTAAAACAAAAATGTTAAAACTGCTAAATTTAGAACTATATAACCGATGAATCGATAAAATATAGCAGTATTACTTTTGGACCTGCTTTTTACCGTTTGAACTCAATATGATTTTGAATATCACAAAGCAGCTGCCGATCTATAAGTGCCATAAATTACCCATTGTTTGTTTCCTGAAGCTTTCATAATTATTATGGTTATGAGTCTGCCTTAATTACGTGCAAGTAAATAGGGGGCCGAGTTTAATTAATTGTGAGCAGTGTTTATCATAAATTGGTATTTTGTTTGGAGAACCGTCGTCCTTGTTGGTTTTACCGGAAAAGGAGTAATTGGGGTAGATATTGGATCGGAATAATTTTCGGTGATATTTATTATTCTTGTCGTGAAACTTCAGTTGACATTATTATAAATACTTAGGTTGCGACTTACAAACATTGGTTTAAAAGATTCTGAGTGGGAAAACTTTGTTACATATAAATTAAAATTCATTTATTTCAGGTAACTACAGACCCATATCAAGTCATCATCATCATCATCATCAGGTCTTTCTAGTCTCCACTGCAGGAGCACGACCCTCTCTGTACTACCAGAGCCATATACTAGCCTGAGTAGTCAGAAGATTTGGCCTACACTCTCCACGCTGGCCAGACGGGTTGGAGAGGTGTATATATAATCATATCAAGTAACATTACATAAAATTAAAAATAAGAATAAGTAAGTTCAAAATAAATATAATATGAACCTTCCTATTGATTTTTTGTGAAGAAATAGACATAAGCGACCAAATATTTTATTTATTGTTACAAAAGATTGGATAATGTTCACTAAAATTAATTTAAGTTTCAAAAATTTAGATGAAGTTATTTAAATCCAAAAAATAGATTTCTGAAATTGGAGTACGTGTACGTCCGTTGCAGTGATGTCTTGAAAACAAGCAGATAGGTTTATTTCAGGCGTAAGTGCTAATTATTATACGACGACAAGTGCTGCCCGCAGTGTACAGGTAAAGGCGGTGCTAGTGTCGTGAATCGATGAATGCTATGCGGAGCTAAGATTTTCTTCGAGTATATTTAATAGCAGACTGAAGGCTAGCCTTAGTAGAGACACGGTATATTTTGTTACTATTCAACTATTTTATGAGTTGAAGTCATTTTGTTACCTGGCCTGCTTGTAAGCAACCCGTCATTATTTGATTCCATTTTTCACATACACTTATCCTGTCTGCCCCGTTAGGGATATAGACGTAATAATATGTACATACTTCTCGTGACGTAACGGTATTAGTGCTTCTCATTAGTCGAATCCCAGCCAGTAGCGACTCGTTGAAATGTTAACAGCTATCCCCAACATTTATCATGTAAAGCGGATTAGGCACTCAAAAACGGGCCCTGCTTGAGGGTTGTCACCTCATTTTTATTCACATTCACCAAGGTTTCATAACGTTTCACTTCGTTACGAACGATTTTTTAGTCATTTGATGGCTTGAAACGCGTAAGATTGTACAAAAAATTTCACAATGTTTAAAATTTGATCATGCAGCTACTTTGATCTGTTTCGTGATTTTTCGTTACATAACGGTATAAGTGCTCCTCGTTAGTCGGATAAACCTAGCCAGTAGCGACTCGTTGAAATGTTAACAGCTATCCACAACATTTATCATGTAAAGCGGATTAGGCACTCAAAAACGGGCGCTGCTTGAGGGTTGTCACCTCACTTTTTATGTACCAAGATTCCACAGTGTTACACTTCGTTACTAGATTTCAGTGATTTTTACTGTTTTTCTAGCCATTTGATTGCTTTATATGCGTAAGGTTGTACAAAAAATTGTTCACAATGCTTAAAAGTTGAATATGCAGCTATTTTGATCTGTTCTGTGATTTCTCGTTACATAATGGTATTAGTGCTTCTCGTTAGTCGGATAAGTCTTGTCAAAATATTAACAGTTATTCCCAAAATTTATCATGTATAGTGGATTAGGCACTCAAAAACGGGCCATGCTTGAGGGTTGTCGCCTCGATTTTTATGCAGATGCACCAAGGTTTTACTTCCTTACTAGTTTTCAGTGATTTTACTGCTGATTTTCTTAGACCTTTAATGACTTTAGATTCGTAAAATTGTCCAAAAAATATTTCACAATGTTTAAAACTTAGTTATGTAGCTACTTTGATCTGTTTTGTGATTTCTCATTACATAACGGTATAATTGCTTCTCGTTAGTTGAATAAACCTAGCCAGTAGCGACTCGTTGAAATGTTAACAGCTATCCCCAACATTTATCATGTAAAGCGGATTAGGCACTCAAAAACGGGCGCTGCTTGAGGGTTGTCACCTCATTTTTTATGCAGCTTTACCAAGATTCCATAGTGTTACACTGCGTTACTAGTTTTTAGTGATTTTACTGCTGATTTTCTTTAGACATTGAGTAAAAGATGCGTGAAATGGATATTGAACAAAAATATTTCACAATGTTTTAAACTTGACTATTACGCTACTTTTATCTGTTTCGTGTTTTCTTGTTTAATAACGGTATTAGTGCTCCCTGTTAGTCACATAAACCCTGCCAGTAGCGACTCGTTGAGGTGTTTCAATTTAAGCCAGTTAAGTTAATTTTTTTTAAATATGACAACATATAACACTACAAGTACGTATTCGTCGAAATTGTGCTATACCAGCATTTATGACATGGTTTTCATCGTAATGATGTAGATCAAGGAAAAATTGCTTCATTCACCATATAAGAACATTGATTCAAGACGCTTTGTCATTTCACAATATCCTTTGTAAATTAAAAATAAAATCCCAACTACCTACCGCACCTATTTCAATTAAATTTCCATTGCAATAAATAAAAATTGAGAACTCGACAGTATGTTGTGAACTTGATATTCTGATATCTATGATTACGATACAAGTTCACAACTTACTGTAGATACTAACTCAACGATACTATGTTTTACAATAGATACTTATAAAGATAAAACATCCAAGACCCAGATGAATCAGAAAAAGATCGTTATTTTCATCAATATAAAAATAAATCTTCCAAATAATAAATAGTTTTCCTATTGGTTTATAAAAGATGGACTTATGCGGTAAAAAACAACCGAATAGCGAACCTCCTCTTTTTTTCAAGTCAGTTAATAACATTTTAAGCAAGACAATGTCCTAATATTATTTTAAACTTACTTTTACCTTTTAAAGACCAGTTAATTTATCCCGAAAAAATATCATTCCCGGTTGAATTTTTATAGCGAAACTTGAGTCGTAAAATCCGTGTAGATGAAATTTCAAATTATGTTGGGTAGTAAAAGTTTTCATGTTGAGGCAAATTAGGTTCCATATGAAATCTCATTTACAAACTTACCACGGCTCGGAATGTGATATATTTTATCACGTTAGCTCGATCAAAAATTTTTTGGTTAGTATATGAAAATAAATCGGCCAAGTGCGAGTCGGACTCGCGCATGTAGGGTTCCCTACCATTATCTATACAACTATCAATCAAAGAAGGGAAATAATCATGTTTTTGTATGGGAAAAAATAATCACAAAAATTGAGCTAGCTCCACAGTAAGTCGCAAACCTGTGCCATACTGGGTATCAACTCAACGATACTATATTTAAAACAGATATTTAAATCATAAACATTCAAGACGAGGCCCTCAAAAGCTAAACGGTTCATGAAATAAAGCCTGGTGACAGACTCTTCTTGCTACCAGGGATGGTTGCTGCGGGAGATAAGTAATTCAAAATCAGGGTTCCAGGACGTGCGTGCATGTATTTCGGGCGCCATACAGATAGACCGTGCAGTAGTTACAAAATATTACCATATCTACTAACGCAGATAATGAAGTCTGCATAATTAGTAATATGTAAGTGTTGCTAGTTGTAACAACGGACGGTCAGTACAGTCTCCTGAATAGGTTCCCCATTTTACCCTTAGATTCATCATCATCATTATCAGGACTTTTTTAGTCTTCACTGCAAGAGCATGACCCTCACTGTACTGTACAAGAGCCATATATTAGCCACAGCAGTCAGAGGATTTGGCCTACACTGTCCACGCTGGCCAGACGGGTTGACGAGGTCTCTTTGATGTTTATAAGCTTCGTTTAGCTTGTATTTCCTGAATCGTCTTCTACGACATCCATGGGAAGATTGGAGTGGTCCTATTCTACTCTAACGGGAACCACTCGGCGAACAGACCCTAAGTTCACGGAACGCTAAAAAGGAGTATAAATCACCAGCCCTGCCTGTGAATTGCGGATGCTGTAACAACAAGATCGGCCCTCATACGTTATTCAGCAACTATTTACTGCGACTCGAAACTGATCGGTACTCTAAAAGCCGCCTCCTTACAAGTCAATCACGCGTTTAGGGTTTCGGCTTTCGACTTAAATGTTTCAGCGATTGCGTAATTTTATGGGAGAGTGGAAAGTTACGTGAAACTTTTGTTATGTCTCTGAATTGTTTCCATGTCGGTTACATACAATTTAAGTAATTACAATTTTATGACAGTAAGTTATGAGAAAAACAATGAAACAAGTAAAAAAGAGGTATAGACATGTATCTTCAAAATGTTTATTCGTTCAATTATCTTTCATGCTGGTTTTGAAAAAAAGAAAAAACGAATAATTTACCAGATGTTTCTCTTCTCTACGCAGACAGTAAAAGCCTGTCGGGGGCTTTTGCGAAAATTAAAGGAATAACCGTCTTGTCAAAAGAGAAAACGGCTAGCAACTTTTACTATGTTGACCTTATATAATAATAAAAAAGTGTTATTAAAAACTACTATAACTTTTTTTGTTAAATTGCGGCTAACACGTCAAATTTTGTTTAGATCATAACATAATAGTAAGTAATTGCGAATTGCGGATACTGTAACAAGATCGCCCCTCATACGTTATTCAGCAACTATTTACTGCGACTCGAAACTGATCGGTACTCTAAAAGCCGCCTCCTTACAAGTTAATCACGCGTTTAGGGTTTCGGCTTTCGACTTAAATGTTTCAGCGATTGCGTAATTTTATGGAAGAGTGGAAAGTTACGCGAAACTTTTGTTATGTCTCTGAATTGTTTCAATGTCGGTTACATAGAATTTAAGTATATAACAATGATACAAGTAAACAAGACGTTTAGACATGTATCTTCAAAATGTTTATTCGTTAAATTATCTTGCATGCTGGTCTTGGAACAAAGAAATGACGTATAATTTGCTAGATGTCTCTCTTCTGTACGCAGACCGTAAAAGCCTTGGCGGCGTGGGCGAAATTTAAAGGAATCATCATCTTGTCAATAGATTATGCAGTTAGCAGCGTTGCTATGTTGATACCTTTAAATACATCGTATGTAAGACATAAGTCCAACATATCGGAAGATGAAATTAATACATAACATGGCCATTGGGTCTAATTGTCTTAAACACTGTCTACTATATAAAGGAATGGAAAGGGAATATAATGTAAAGACAAGAAAGTGTACATCTGCTAGCGCCATTGACCTTTAATCATGATAAAAGTTTTATAAATCCTAACAATAAGGAAACTACATATAAATATATTTATGTACCTTTCACCATACATTAAAATAAAATTGCGGCCTTCAATCTTAATTTTTGAGATTATAACATATTAGTGAACAATAGGGTAAATCAAGCAATATAAATAAAATATATAATAGGGGCATATCACACAAATTGAGCCAGCCCCACGTTAAGTTGTGTTGTGAACTTGTTTCATAGGATTAGTATCTTGAGTTAGTTATAACCTAGTCAACAATTCTATATCTTAGGATCGATACTTATATAGATTTACATTCTAGATCCAGGTCAATCTAAAACAGATCGTTTTCCATCACGGCCTGACCGGGGATCGAACCCGGGACCCCGGGTGATGCAGTCTGTTTGGCGGTTAACCACTGCGCCACGGAGCTCTAATTTTATTTTGGGATCTCTCAATACTAGCTCATCTACAATAACAAATTGGAAAATCAAAAAGAAATGATCATTCATTTGCGATAGCAACGCTCTAAATAATATATTCCTATAGCAACTTTATAAAATTTTATACAGCTTATTACAAAGTATTTAAAGCCGTTGATATAAAAACTGAGGCCCACTTAAACTCAAACTCCGTAACTCGCTGGAAGAAGGATATGGATGGTCCCTTGAGTATTTTCCAATCTTCCCGAAAAATACAAACAAACAAACTTTATATCTTTATAATATTAGTACTGAAAGGGACCATAATCCCAGAAGAGCAATAAAATGTCTGTATATTTTCAGATTCAATCGAAAACTTGGGAAAAATAGCTCGGAGCGTATTTCTTGGGAAGTTTATTTGTCATTTGATACAATGTGCCTAATTTTCCAAACCAACGTTATTAATGTAAAAAGAAAACTTTATGAAGTGCGAAATAAAGCAACTTTATTGACGAGCTAAGTGCGATAATATTTTCTTTGCTACAAACAGTAAATTAAAAACGTATACGATTGCCCGGAAAAATAATTTAATGATATTAGAGTCCATATATGTATATGTATCTATAATCACTAAGTAACATATGCAACTTTTTAATAGCTATATAGATTTCGTTTCAAGGGTTATCATTAAAATCCTTACCTCCTCCCAAATACCTCCCACTCTAAGGGTATCTCAACGAAAACCAGCTACAGTCATAGATTTGGTACTATGAGACTGCCGTCAAATGAATACTTTTAACTATAGTTGAATATAGCTGTAATAATAAAAATCCTTATTGTTCAGGTAAAAACCCATATTAAAATTACAGCTATATCTATTTCATCGATTCTTTCTACCCTTATTCCAACATTCTGCGAAATTTAATTAATGAAACGCTGAGAACAAAAGAAGCACTATTGAATATGTATATTTAACACAAAGTATACCTGTATAATATCTCTTGTACGTATTCTCAATATTAACATTTCACACGTTCCCATTGAGACGGTGCAAGGTGAAGCCTACAGCAATGTTTATTTAATGGTATCGCACGATAACACCCGTATTAAGTACGTGTTAGGTGCTCATTGAAGTGGCGGGTGAGTCAATGGTAGCAGAATAGGCGATTACCATTGGACAGTGAAATAGAAGAATGATATTACGAGAGAATATCGATAGTATCGATAAAAAAAAATTAAATCAAGAATATTACCAATAATGGAAAATTTAATAGGTAAAATGATGATCATCCTTTTTATATCCTTTGAATACTTAATAGAGATGGCAACGCAAAGCTAATTGTAGATGTTACTGCGTACGATCTTTTCTTTTCTAATAAAAATATGAATATCTTTATTTTTTAAACTATTATGTGAGTTGATCGTTAAGTTTTACATCAGTGATGGATCATTTAACCTTTTGTTTAAAATGTATTAGAATGGTATTTAATTATGTTCCTTTCACAAAAGACTTCTAAGTATTTTATAAAAAATATTTTTAACAAAAAACTAAAACCGACTTCAACCCTATCAATTTGTTTGAATAAGCATAAGAATAAAATTGAAAAAAGAGTAAACCAAACGGCATAACTGTTAATTTTTTTTTGGTTTTTGTTTTTTTTTTCAAAAAGCGCTCAACATATTTCAATTTTATTTAATGGGACCATTTGTGAAGTATTACCTATCGAACAAAAAAAGAATTTCTTAAATCGGTCCAGCCATCTTCGAGAAAACATACATAAAAAAAATAAACATTATGTTGAATTGAGAACCTCCTCCTTATTTTGAAGTCGGTTAAAAATACGTTTTGTTTTAGATTTGTATATGAATATGTTAGTTTGTCAGAAACTAGCAAATAAATACATATCGATAGTTGGTTCAACGAGATTTAGTCAAATTAAACAAGAGTAAAAAAAAAAACCGGCCAATTGTGAGTCAAACTCGCGCAATGAGGGTTCCGTACAATATGCTTCGTGAACACACACACAATGTGCAAAAATGTTTTATTCAATTGACTAGCGCTATCTAGTGGTGTTTTAGTGAACTATTTCCCTAGGTGAACTTATTATAGTGAGTTTACCACTTTATTTTCAACTGATAGAATTCTTATTATTTTTCCTGTAATCTTCAAGCAATAATCTACATATTGTAATTTTTTCGAAATTTTAGGCCCAGTAGTTTCGGAGATCAGGGGGGGGGGGAATGGTCAAATTTTGCCTTCTTTCGTGAATAAAATCAAAAGTATTGATTTTTCCCGAACAAAAAAAAATATTTTTGAGATCCTCATAACAAGCCCTTTCATTTGATATATAACACGGTAAGGTTTGCAAAACTTTTTTTTAACATTTTCTATTTGTACCCCCTAAACTGACCCTTATTTAAAAAAAATATGTATTTACACTGCACATCCGTGTTTGGGTCATAGGTTTACACCATCTTACCAAATTTCATTTAATTTGGTTCAGTAGATTTGGAGAAAATCGACTGTGACAGACGGACGGACGGACAGACAGACGCTCGAGTGATCCTATAAGGGTTCCGTTTTTCATTTTTTGTACGGAACCCTAAAAATTATAAACATTTGACAGTTTGTTTCGGAACAATCGTAAATGACGCACTAATGGCAGTTGCCATTCCCATTTTCCCAGATGTAAGTGAGTTCAGAATCTCCCTGTAGGCAAACGGCACGAGCTAACATTTCGCGCCCGCTAGTTGCCGTGAAGTGAACACACCGTGAAAGCCCTTTGTTTTGAAACATAACATCACCTTAGTAAAATCTAATTTTGCTATCGAAGCGGCAGACGTGCGATGTTTTCATTACGTCTTACTCGATATATACTCGACATGACATCAAACTCTTTGAAGTCTACTTGGAATTTCATATAATACGATATTTTATGCTACTAAGCCTCGAATATTCAAAAAAATTTCAACTATTACTCGTACTGGCTTTGTTTCGCTATGTGATTATTTGAGACAAATGATGCAATAAGATTTAAGAATTTTTTTTTGGAAAAAAACTTGAGAGTATTATTGTCTTAGTTATATTTTGTTTTTTTTTTTTTTTTTTTTTTTTTTTTGTTTCGCGATATTTGTATTTAAATACATACATACGCGAATATTATTACAATCTAGCCTATTAGTTGGCTAATGAGTAATTTTACATTGACCTAGATTATTACGTATAGAATAAGAATGTGTCCATCGGCACTTTTCTTACTGTCTCTATTAAGGGGAAGGCACTTTGTTCATGTGTCTTTTATCGCACTTTTACTGCACTGTTTTATTGTTTTTTATCACTACACTACACTAATTCAAATGGTTTAGTCCTTTTAAGTCTTCGCACTATGTCCGTATTGTCAAGGAGCTGGATCGCCTCGACGTTCACATGATGAAGCAATCTATGCTCATGTGCTTCAGCGTATTTTTTGATTATTCTATCAACGAACTGTATGTTAAGGTCCCGATGCAGGTCGTCGTTTCTTATGTACCAAGGTGCGTTTACAATAGCCCTCAACACTTTGTTCTGGAATCGTTGAATAATGTCTATGTTGCTCTGTTTGGTACAGCCCCAGAGCTGTATGCCGTAAGTCCATACTGGCATGAGGACTTGTTTATATATAAGTAATTTGTTATGTACTGATAAGGTAGAGTATCTTCCTAGTAGCCAATACATATTTTGGAATCTTAATTCTAACTCCTGTCTCTTCTTTTTGACGTGGGCCTTCCAGCGGAGTTTCGCGTCAAGTGTCATACCTAGGTATTTTGCTGTATCTTCGTGTGGTATTCGCTTATTATTTAAATATATAGGGCAATATCTATCACGTTTATTTGTAAAGTTCACGTGAATAGATTTTGACTCATTTAGCTTAATTCGCCATATTTTTATATTTTGTGACATTCTATTTTTAGATAGTGGATCCAGCTATGATAAGTACATTGGACTTAGGTAAGTACAGTGATTTTTATCGACCACTACTTGTTTCCGGAGAAACATTGTAAGACAATAACCTCAATAATGGATTTTTCAGAAAATGCAAAATTGGGAAAGCAATGGAAAACCACTACATAATTTTTGCTAGCAAGTAAATTATAACATTAAACAAAAAACTTGATTGCTATTTTGACAGTCTATGTCCACCATATTCAAATTTCTTCATTGACTAGTTTATACAAAGCCTGTGACTCTCCGGGGAAAAAGACAAATCGAATCACCCTTCAAAATACACGGGACAAGAAATGGAATTTACATATTTGCATACATCTTCAGATTTATTTATTTATTTTTAACCTGCTCTGGCAGTACAGAGAGGGTCGTGCTCCTGAAGTGGAGACTAATAAAGACCTGATGATGTATGATGATGATGTAACCTAAATATACACCTTGATATTCTGTGAATATTTTAAGTATCTACCTGTTCTTAAAAATCTTAAAGCAGTTCACCGAATACATCTACCTACTAAGTAGTATCCATACAAAATTTTGACCCCTCTTTCACCAGCTTAGGGGGCGAAATTTTCAAAAATTCTTTCATAGTGGATGCTTACATCATAACAACTATCTGTATGCCAAATTTCAGCGAAATCCAGTTCAGTAGTTTTGGCTGTGAGTTGATAAATGAGTCGGTTAGGTTTGCCTTTTATATATTTCTAGAAGAAGAAGATAATTTATAAAAAAAATCAAAACAGCCTAAACCCTTACTTTGTGGGACAATTGCGAAAACTTCAAGGTGCCATATGTCCGTGCAATTTTCGCTATTTTTCTTTGCTCTTACGTTTCGTGTAGTACCTTTTCAAAGTTCGGTATTCGTGGGACCGTTTCACGAGTTATGAGAGTTCACTAGAGCAGGCAAGAGCGCCTAGTTTACGAGTATGACGTCACATAAACTTCATGTTCGCCGCAGAGAGGTGTTATTAATATAGAGGTGATATTATGTGAAACTGGCGTATTGATCTAATCCTTGTTTATGAAGTCAGTCAGTCTTGTTTAGAATTGTCAGTCTTTGTTTAGATTTATGTATTTTAATGTCAAATGCATATAATAACATGTGCATGTATGCAGAATCACAGCTAGGTATTCAATACATACATTTTCGAGTACATTTTATAAGTTGGTTGTCGATAACTTTTTAGTTCGTACTAAATACTCAGCTCTGATAGTTTTCCTTTCAACTTTAGTATATATACTACTGCTGTAATTTTTTTCACGTATCCATATATAATTGTTTAGCAGATGGAGGGGGGGGGGGGGACACTTAAGTCTAACAAAAATTTGCACTTTAAAACCAATTATTTCGGAAACGGATCCCTAAATTGAAAAATGGTGTTCTTAACCTCACTATATTTTTCAAAGAACTATTTAACAATACCCAACACGATAGGTTTGTAAAGAAAAAAAATATTACTCCCTCTTTACTTGTATGGGAGCTACGCTAAAAAAATTTTTTTTCACGATTTTTTTCTATCACTCTTTTGGCATAAATGATATACATACCCATACCAAATTACAGCTTTATAGTACTTATAGTCTCTGAGTAAAACCGCGGACGGACAGTCAGACAGACAGACATGGCGAAACTATAAGGGTTCCTAGTTTACTACGGAACCCTAAAAAGGCACTTATTTAACCAAATGTATATGTAATGTGCGTATGTATGCAGAGTCACAGCTAAGTTAATAACTGTTGCGTATGTAGCACACTGAAATATATAGACTTTTTTAATACGTATTGGAAAAAAAAGCTGCTAGCATATACAATTATTTTTTTCTAAAAAGAATATGTTTTTCAGGGTGTACTGTGTATGTGTACCAATTTTTTTACTTTAATTCATTTTATCACTTCTAAATTCTTTAGCAAATTTAGGTTAAAAAGGTATTATTAATATCCCTACACCATTCAAGTGGCAAAGACTGTACTTTTTTTTTGGTTGTAGAACAGTTAAGACATTTTATTTTTCTTCAAAAAATATTTCGTTTCATTGCCATTTCTTGCAATTTATTTCAGTCGTCCAATACCGAGTCGGGGTCTTTAATAAAGGTATAACAAACAAAACTGAACCTCTGCCGAAATTGTCCCGAAGCTTGATACAATGGCGGTATTAAACCATTTACATAGTGTATTCTGTCATTATTCCTGTAAATTTATAGAGATAGTGGTGACAATGAAACTAAATTTAGTAGTGTTTACCGCCCCTCTTTATTGTAACTCGTTTGTTGAATATGTATTTACTAAATTCTAAGTAATTTTGCTATAAGCTTCTATTGACTTTAGTGCTTATAAATTAAGTGTTAATTACATGCTTCGAGAGAATTGTCAAAATTAAGTTTTCAAAGCTCTGATCGTCAAATTTTCTTAACTCTTGATATAGATTTTTTGATGAAGACAGAAAAGGATGATGAAAATTGTAAATCTGCAATAAATAATACAAGCTCTAAATATTAATCGTGGAAAGTTTTTTGCCTCACTTGTGTGGCAAGAGCATCAGCTAGCATTTTTTTTTCTCTACCACGAGCCAGTATTAAGTTTTGATAGCGATTGAAACAAAAGTCTGAAAAAACATAGTGTTGTGAAATTTGAATAGAGCTGGGTTTGCTGAACGCAACTTGTTAATAAATAAGGAAAAAATGTGTAAGATGTTTTTATCTTATTTATTCCTCTGATTATAGATGGGTTCTAACAAATTATAGAGATTAAATACAAAACCGGCCAAGTGCGTGTCGGGCCACGCGCAGTGTAGGGTTCCGTAGTTGCGAATGACAACTTTAAGTTCACACTCTTCACACTCACACCTCACAGTTTACCGACCAAAAACATCAAATAATCAAAAAAATACATTTTCGAGTACATTTTATAAGTTGGTTACCTATAACTTTTGAGTTTGTACTTAGTACTCAGCTCTGATAGTTTTCCTTTCAACTTCAGTATATATACTACTGCTGTAATTTTTTTCACGTATCCATATATTACCGTTTAGCAGATAGAGGGGGGGGACACGTACGTCTAACAAAAATTTGCACTTTAAAACCAAATATTTCGGAAACGGATCCCTAAATCGAAAAGTGGTGTTCTCAACCTCACAATATTTTTTAAAGACCTATTTAACGATACCCCACACGATGGGTAAATAGAGAAAAAAAAATTACTCCCCCACTTTACTGGTATAAGAGCTACCCTAAAAAAAAATTTTTCAAGGTTTTTTTCTACCACTTTTTTGCCATGATTAATGTACATACCCATACCAAATTTCAGCTTTCTAATACTTATAATCTCTGCGTAAAACCGCGGACGGACAGACAGACAGACAGACAGACAGACATGGCGAAACTATAAGGGTTCCTTGTTTACTACGGAACCCTAAAAATCGAAAGATCCTAACGCTAAGTTTAGGGAAAATTGTGGCTACAAGTTGTTAACGGGAGTCAAAAGTATTTTTTGTTTAGTTTTGCTGAAATAAAATTTAAAAAATGAGCGTGCCGTACATAGTTGCATTTGATTCCTCATTAGTTAAATCAAATTGCAAGCGTCAGCTTGATTTTCTGTTAAACACTTCCGTCTCATTTTACTTATTTCACAGATTGCAAGAAAGCGAAAAGTAAGATGTTGCATTTCAATAATTTACCAAACCGTTATGCAGTGTGAATAATGCCTTAGCGCATTTGGTCTCTTTCAATGGATGTCATGAAAAAATCATTAAGACAATGAAAGAAAAGCAAGTGAAAAAATTATTGCTCAAGTATTTCACGGCATGATTATTATGAACACAGAGCACATTCGACCGAGAAGACACTTGATTGATGAGGAAGAGTTTGCCAATCGCCTACTTAGAATTTTTCTTAGAAATGAAATTATACTTTTGATCTATAGTCACTATAAAGACAAATGTAACTAACTAGTTTATAGTAGAACATTAAATCTTGGCGAGTGTAGCAAAAGTTTTGTAACAACACAAGGGTATATTGTGTTCATCATTGTTAATTAGCAAGAAATGTGTAACTGCCTCACTCGCAAGGTTCTACAGCGACGCTCAGTCTTTGTAGAGTTTCAGCAAAGTAATGTACAGTTGGAGGCAGACAACAAACAGCTTTTAAATTATAGAGGGATCCGATTTATCTGCCACCGACTGTACACTCGGACGTTTTAACTATAACTAAGAAAATGCGTTTATTTAGAGCATGCTCACAAATTGCAGATCTGGTTGAGCATTTATCCTTCACGATGTAAGCTGTATGTTCTTTGGTTTTGGTCTCGTTGCTAAATTTTAGATTTTATAAATCTTAAAAGTTGGTTTATTTTCTCGTACAGCTTATCTTCTTCTTCTACGGTCTTGATTGAAACTCGCGAAATTCCAATTTTGGCTGTGAGTTCAATTTCATATAGTAGGATGCCAGAAAAACAATCAACTGTATGAGGCTTCCAACCTTTCTTGAGAGGTTGAGGCTGTTGTTTCTTAAGACAAATTTATATCGGTGAAACTCCTCCTTTAGGTATTCTCTGAAACAAAGATTTACGTACGTGGTTCTTGAGGCTATTAAAATAACAAAAATAAAAATTCGTCCCTATAGAAAATATCACAATTTCAATAGATGTGAAGGCCGGCAGTTATCACCAACTTGCGATCCACTTATCAATTTAATGATTTTAACCTCACCAGAAGACTGCAGGACTTTTGTACACCGTGACCTAATAGTGTTTACATCTGGAACACTGTCAATAATTGTAGGCGGTAGGTTTGCATAATCCTTAGAACATGAAAGTAAATACAGGGCACCTCTCTTCGACTGATGATGATCAGTTAAGTAAAGGCAACGCATGAAAATAAATAATTATGATCAAACACACTTACTTATTAAATTGACTAGTCTTAGTTATAATAATTATGAGTATTTGGCAAAATAAAAGAAAAAAATATTTGTATGTTTCCGGCCTTATAAATAAAACTTTTCCACTCTGCCTAAGCTGCGTAAGCTAATCATCCTGGGAAAATGTATTTTTGGGCAAAGTTTTAAGACCTTAAGATATTCAGTGGTCGTTAAGGAGTTTCGTAATTTTCATACAATTTTCGCTGACTGTACATGTTCGCTTTTAATAGGCAAGCAACTTTCCACTTAAGAGGCCAAAGGAATAATTTAAACTTGTGTAGTTAGATCAGGCATGTTTGCTTTAAATACGACATTGTTAAAGGTTGCTTCGCAAACATCCTTCAAACTTGTATTAGTTCAACTAGCTTCCAGTTTTATTAAATTATTTTTAGCAAATAATAATGCAAGCAATCAGCAAACAAAAATACACGAAGTGATGATGAACAAAGTCAGTAACAAGCAACAGGGCGTGTAATGGAGGCTAGCAAAGTTTATAATATATCGGGCCCTACACATAAAATATAAGAAAAAGAGAAGTTCAAAATTACGTTAGACGTGTGATTATGTAATTAGTTTAAGTGAACTTCTTTTTTTGGGGCCCATAAGAACAAATAATAAATCTAGTTGAGAAAACAAAATGGATTCGTAGACTTTTTTAACAAATGTGGAAAGCTCATTCTATAAACTTGAATATTCATCAAGCTTGTGTAGAACGTTGTTTATTGTTATTTTTGCCTAGAATCATGGCTTTTTCAATCTGAAGTCAAAATAAATGCCCAGGCATTATTACCACTTCATTGGTCAAATGCTAACCAATTTATAAGTATCTCTTTATTAATTATCAAATTGCACCGTCATTATTATATTGCCACGTGACAATTGATATATATATATAGCTAAATTTGACGTAGTGCGGGGAAGGAAGAACACGTAGAGATGGTCGGCGGTTAAATATTCAATTTGAGTAAATACTCAAAATGGATAAATATCTGTAAACAAACCTTTTGACCGAGATTTTATCACAAACTAATTCCACAAAATGACGATTTATTTTTCTCCTTCCATTGTATTTTTATTTTTTGTTATTCATTGCATATTACCTTGGTCACGTCCAGTGCAAAAATTGTTGCCCACCGACCGAAACGGTCATAAGCTTAATGCTGCTGTACAGCTATTTTATAAAAAAAGGCTGTAAAACGGCAGAAAGTAGCGCCTTATGTGCTTCACTACCACAATTGGGATATTGAGATATAAACGTTGAACAGTCATATTTTTGGGCGAGTCTAATACTTCCATCGCTGTCCGCCGCTTTTTCTGCACTCCGCTTTGGAAGCAGCCTAAAGTCTTAGTCATAAGTAAATTATTGAGGTCAACAAAAAAAAAAAATGTTGTCTTCTTTCGAGTCGTAGATGGCTTGTTTTATATTTGCCTTGACCAGTAGCTTGCAACTGCAACTGCCCGTTTCATTAAGGTCTATTTGAGTGCATGAAGCTGAACATTCAAAGGACACCAATAGGTCGTCCATCGTCCATCGACTGGGCAGCGCCACAATTGCAATTGCTATTGTTGGAAAAACCCCACCTGACTCGGTTTTCCTGGCATCTGCCGACACCAGCGCGGAGTCTTTTTAAAGATCTCCAAACTGGCCAGGGCAGATTGCCTTCGGTTGTAGTTAGTTAGGTAAAGATAGAGATGTTAAAGTTCATGTCTGCTTAATAACTACTAATAAATGGGGACCGGGGAACAGGGTAAAAGAAACGGTACCGCCCCCTGACACGCTTGTTTAGTATGAAATATGTTGAAAAAGCGTCTCCTGTATCGCGGGTGCGACAGTCATATTCTTTGCTCTGTGACCGTTTCCATATCAACATATGACAGCGACAGAATTAATGGTCATATTTCAAGCCTATTTTATTAAGAAACTAAATCAATACCCACTTTAATAAGGAATATTTAAGAGCAAATATTCAAATCGAATCTGATTGTGCAAAATAAAACAGCACTTTAGATCAAGGCACAAATAACTTTCATGTCAGATTTCATTTTGTATGCAAACAAAATTAACAGTTCAAAAGGCTCTCATTTACCAGCGGGTCACCACGAACCCTCAGCTCATTTTTTATGTAGATTGCGTCGAAGAAAAGTTTCACAATATCAGTCTGCGAGAGTCCTGCAACGCTCCTTCGGGACCCTTGCCGTATTAAATTTGGCTCTGTTCTACTGTCTACGGATGGCACTCGTAAGACACTACACGAAGTGTTTTATGGAATATGGACTGCTTATTATGCAGGCAAATTGAATGTGGAAATGTTTAGAATATTCAATTGGCTCGTTTTATTTAGTTGTGTATTTGAATTGTGGTGTAGCCACCACAACGTTTCATGACGAGATTTGCAAGTTTAAAAGAGTAACGTAACACTTCTATGTGTAGTAACTAGCGATTTACACGTTTCTTAATGATCTTTTTGGTTGCCGTCAAGCAGATGGCCAGTCATAAAAACTGTGCATAATAATTATCAGTCTTTTTTAGTCTCCACTGCAAGAGCACGACCCTCTTTGAATACCAGAATCATATAATAAGCCATAGCGGAAGAGGATTTGGCCTAAACTCTCCACGGTGTCCCGATGGGTTGAGGAGATCTCTTTGATATTAAATTTAAAAAGTAAGAAAAGAAAGTCAGGAAAGAGAGAGAATACCGAAGCACTTCCAAAGACGATAGTACATTAAGCGATTGGTCCTTGTCATCATTGATCATTGATGGCACTCATCAAGCTATGGCTAGTGTCCTTACTCGTAGGTAGCTTGAAAAATCTGGAAGCAGTTTTGACACTTCGTTTTTGGTTTTGAAGTAATTGCAAAAATACAAAAGTCTGCTATTTTCTACATATTTGTGGTATAAAGAGAACATAGTTTATTATTTTGTTTCTTAACCTGTAATTTTACTGTAACTAGGATATCATATTGTGATATGCAGATTAGGGCATTTTAGTACTTTTTTGAGCATGAACTGACAGGTAGAGTATGCGACTTTCGCTTGCTAGCCGGCCACGGGCTGACACATGTTATTATTATTACTTTCATATTTTAGTAGTGCAGAAGCGCCATTCCGTACTTTGAGAGAATGGTGAATACAATAGGATCTAAACACAAAGTTTAACAAAGTACTGTGGTAGAAAGTTAAAAAAGTCATTTTATCTGTGAAATACTTGAGTTTAAAACAAGCTATCTATAAATTGGTTATTAGGGAAGATATACTATCTACCTATAATTTAAGAACTTCTTCTTTTCGAGTCAAAAAGGCTATATTTATAAATCTTATATTATATTAGACCAAAATTTGGCCACCTGGACGGCGTGATTGTTAGAAATTAATTAAAATTTAAGAACTGTATACTTGTCAGTGGAGTACTCTCCATGTCTCTCGGTTCTCAGTCATTTTTTGATCTAAGGAGATCTAAGTATATAAGGATATACTAAAATTCAAAATTAGATAACATTAAAGCATCTTTATTATAAAAGCTCATAAGATGTTTTAATATTTTACTCATACTTCTATATTTCTGAAATGTATTTAGCCCCTTCCCGGTGAACTGTCGTTTCCGCGGCTAGCAGCTCGTGTCATGCGGTCGCAAAAAAATTTTGGCCGATTTTTCGCGCGGCAGAAAACAAAGGATATCTCAAAACTTTTGTATGAGCACTAGTGTAAAAAGTTATATATTTGGAATCCTTAGGAAATAAGCTATCAGACTGTATATATATTAATGCAATGTATTGTTTATTTTATAAGACTAAAAAAAGTTGAAAATACGATTTGCGATTTTTTTTCCACAATTTAGGAAGAAAGTGTGTATAATACAAAAATAAAAAAGTATATTTCCTATTTATGTATTTTATTTACCAATAGATACATGTCTTAATATAATTAAATGATAAAAGCAACTACTCTTCTGGAATATTTTTAATTTACAATGTTTACAAACATACCTCACGGCCGCGCGACAAAAAAGCGCGTCAGCAAAAAATGGTCTGTTTACACTTGAGATTCGGAGAACTCAGCTAGGGCTAGTGGGTCGTAAATATTTTTATACAATGGGCTTGGGTGTTGTGTTTCACACGTGTTGAGCTTTGAATAGTTCAACTGAATAATTTCTGAGTAAAAAAAACATTACGCAAGCACTAAAAAAACAGTGCTAAAAAAGGTACTCTCAAATTTTACATCATACATCAAATTCCATAAATGAAATTTCTTTACGAATATATTAATCGAAACTTTATTAAATTTCCTAATAGTATAAATCATAACTTATAGTGCAAAAACTAATTATTTAAAATAAAAAATTCAGAAAGTACCTAAAATTTACGTAAATTTCCCTACGAATTTATTTTGCATTTTATGCATTGTTTTATATTGTTTTACGATTTTCATTACAATAAATGCATTTATTAAACTATAAAAATGTATAAACTAAAAGATAATATACATATTTATTAAGAAATATTGTATTTTCATTATCAAAACAATTCAAAATGTACTGTAGTGCCATATGATACCTGGTAATGGTTTTGGTTTGAAATTAAATTCACACAAAAATCTTGCGTGCGTAAAGAACACATTTTATGAATGAAAAATGTTTAAAACATAAATAATTATTGTTTTCCGAGACCTGGAAGGAGAAATATAGACAAATTAACAATTATTTCGGGCACCAAACAACGGCCATGCATATAAGTATGGCGCTGTGAGTGAACCTCGAGTGTCATAATTTTTATAAAAAATGTCGCTGTCGAATACCATGACATTGACACATCGTTGTGTTCCTTGTAAATTCTTCTTTTTTTTGATGGCAAAGACTTGAGTGCGCCCAAGGAGGTTAAAATAAAAAAAAAAATACAAAAAACGCGACGCCCGCTCCGGGCGTCCGACAGTTGTTACCAAATTTACCGACGCCCGTGACGGGCGTCCGACAGTTAAGAACTGAAACAAAAAAGAATTCGTATTCTTACTCAAAATATAATTCTACAATATCTTGATCTTTAATATTCAACGAAGTCATTTCAAAACATTACCTACAAATATTAACACAATATGAAAGGGCCGTTATATTTTATGCAAAGCATTTCAACGTTAACAAATATAATCCAGCTGAATGTAAACGTCTCATCATTCGACTAATTTTCCTGCAAAGCTGCGTCCTTGCGAAATACACGCTTGGCCATTAGCTAGGGCGGGCAGTATGCATTACTCCGCGGTAGGATTTTGCATTTCCATCTTATTGTTGCGTCTCGTTTGGATGCAAATATTTTACAGTTCAAGCCCGAGCGAGCCGTCCCGCATTTTAGTTTCTTTCGCTTCCTGTAATTTGCTTTCGCTATGTTTTATTTTTTATTCTTTCATTCCGCTCATTCCAATTTTAAATGAAACCTGCATGGAATCAAGAGTGCACGGCGCATTTCCACTGCGGTTATTGTTCGTTGTGAGCATTTTCCGTGCGTTTCTGATGTTTATTGAGGGAATTAATGCAAGGACTCTTAGCGTCGGTTTGATTTTAAATATTTTTCTATAGTTCAAGTTATAAAAAATCGAATTGAAGTATTCGTTCACGAGTTTAGCGTACCAATAAATCATTATTATTGAAGTAAAAACTTCTTTAGCGGCGATGTGCACTTTTTGTGATCGCAAAAAAATGTTAAACTCGCGACAGATCACGTGACTGACAGATTCGTCACGTGGAAAATACGTAAAACGGCGCAAGGTGTTTGTGCCATTGTTATTGTGTGTTTGTGTTATAGCGTGCTACGCACATAATTAATATGGATGGTGACTGTTGTTATAAAAGGTATTCAATTATAAGTGATAGTAATTAAGTTTTCACTTCTGCTGCCACTCCCGGAGTGCAACGCGTTGTTTTTATTTTTATCTGATGTCTGAGATATAAGAAGTCTATGAATAGTATAGTCTAGAATTTTAGAATAGAGTAGACAGTTGCGTCAGACTATGCCAATGATAGATCGGTGGGGTGATTGCATAGTAACTAGGAGATCACTTAGAAGCAGTCTGTGAAGGCGTTAAGGTGTTTCAACACCAAAATTAATGCGATCGTGTAGTATTCTAGTAATTTTATAAGATCTATAGTAATAGTTGATACACTTGTCTGATATTTGATTCCATTGTAATTTATTTTCGAT
The DNA here is from genome assembly GCA_963082605.1 of Rhodophaea formosa. Classification (NCBI taxonomy): domain Eukaryota; kingdom Metazoa; phylum Arthropoda; class Insecta; order Lepidoptera; family Pyralidae; genus Rhodophaea; species Rhodophaea formosa. Next base: position 13,817,748 of record OY720213.1, on the reverse strand, counting down.
AATTCCAGCCTAATCATCTGCGTATCAAATAAAATATACTGTTTGTCCATTAAATTTACACCAGTAATTTCTGATTATTTTTGCGCAGGCTGCAGAATCTTGAATTCTTTTCGCCTTTGCGGTGATTTATAACTTTTTATAAAGTTCTTATTCTCCTTCTAATTCATGAATCTATTACATTTCTTCTTAGTGTACTCATCGCTTAGTTAGGGAACTCCTGGTAATTCTTATTCACTCACTCTTGTAAACTCAATCTAGACACTCTTGTAAACTCAATCTAGATACCTATGATAAAATTGTAATGTAGTTGTGAACCTCTAGTACTCAACATCAATATCTTGTTGATGGGGTTAGTGTGAAAAATTGTATCAATATAAATAACTGTTACATGTTCACAAAGTGTTAAGTGTAAAAGAGCGCCACGCGGGCATAGGATTTGAACGGCAGTCGATAGACTTTATACGTCTGCGCCTTACCAATTAGGCCACCGCGCTTCCTAACCTATAATAATAATAATAGTATGAGTATAATCAAAATAGCATTGTGACGCAAAATAACACATCAAATAGGTATACCTACGGCTACCTTACATATGAATTGATTTTTAAAATGAAAATTGTATACCACACTTGTACTTAACACTTGGGTTGTTATGTTATAGATAACGCAAGCAATAATGCGTGTAAGAAGAATGGGATATGGAGGAGAAATTCAACTTGCAGGATAGGAAGCGCGGTGGCCTTATTGGTTAGGCGTGTAGACATACGAAAGAATCTAAAGACTGCCGGTTCAAATCCTTCCCGTGTGGAACTTTTTCCCATATTCTTATTTCTTTCTTTTTTTAAATAAAATTATAATTTTATTTAAAAAAAGAAAAACTATATTCACTGTGGTATAAAAGTAAAATTTTACAAATTATCAATAGTTGTAGAACTAACGTTGTTGTTTAAGAAGTTATCTATCTCATTCTGCGAGGTTACTAGGGTTTTAGAAGTAACCCTGTATATTCAGTATTCCATATAACAAGATGTTTAGTATCATCAGTAAAGTTCTGTGAATATTGTAACTGTTGATAATTACATGTTGTTATTACGCACTATGTTGTCGTATTTGTGAAAATACAACATACTCCTTTGACAACCAAAAACAAAAAAAAATGAAAATTAAAAAAGAAAGCCTAAATATTCTTTTCTTAAGAAAATATGCCATATTTTTAGTAAAAAGAGCTGCAGCTTGCCCCTATTTCGGCAGAAAACGTTTTCCTACTTACCTCTTTTACGTACTAACATACTTTTTCTCGGGCGCTCCGTATATTTAGCCTGTGAAAGCTAAGTTTTACAATACTTTGCGCGAAAAATTACATCAAGTAGATATTTTAAGAAGATGGCCTTATTTAGCTACAATGTAAGAAAGACAATAGAAATGCCATACAAAGACAATAAAAGGTACCTAGTATTTGAAGAATAGTTTTTGTTCAAGATAAATAGAGAGATAATTATTTTTTGTTATATACTTACAAAAAAAGTATGTGAAAGATAAAGAAAATGTAAAAAGTGCAGTTTGCATATGCTAAACATGGTTATTAAGACTAAAATTAACCTTCATTTATTACCAAGCGTTCCTGGTAAAGCAACAAGAAAATACAGGTTCACAACCCAGTACATTCTTGAAAAGATAAGAGCCTCATAACCCGGAGTACGCCGGGTACGGTTATTACTATGTCAAGCATAACTTTTAATGTTGGATATGATGCCGGTTTGCTCGCAACGCCATACATTTGCATGCATAATTGATTTTTACTCGACTATGATAAAATGGGTTTTATTTTCGACTTTATGTTATGACATTTTGCAGTCTAAATGATTTTATGAATAACTTTTCATTACCAAAAATCTTATATGGCCACTCATACTATATTCAAGGTTACTTATTCCTAAGTGTTACAAAAATAATTCTTAAAAATGTTTCTCTAGAAAAAGATTTACACTAAACTTTAACAGTGTAATACCTACAACCGTCATGCTTATAATGTGTATGTGCATAGAGTGCTATTAACCTCATTAAATACACTTCATGCAAAATTCACAAAATAATTCCACGCATAATGCTAAGCTAAACAGGGATATTAAGTCGAAAATGAACCTTCATTTACTACCAACCATTCCTGGTAAAGCAACAAGAAAATACAAGTTCACAGCTCAGTACATTCTTGAAAAGATAAGAGCCTCATAACCCGGAGTACGCCGGGTACGGTTATTACTATGTCAAGCATAACTTTAAATATTGGATATGATGTTAATTCCCTCGCAACGCCATACATTTGCATGCATAATTGATTTTTACTCGACTACGTTAAAAAGGGTAAAGTTTCGTAGAAGATGAATAATTTTGAAAATGAGATTTTGATCCAAAAACTAAGTTTTTCTCTTAAAGCAACAAGAAAACAGAGGTTCTCAACCTAGTACATTCGTGAAAAGATAAGAGCCTCACAACCCGGAGTACGCCGGGTACGGTTATTACTATGTCAAGCATAACTTTAAATGTTGGATATGATGTCAGTATGCTCGCAACGCCATACATTTGCATGCATTTGTACTTTTTTCGACTAGGTGAAACGAAGGGTTTATAGTTATGGGTTTTAGAGTAAACTAATAATTTTGAAAAATGAGATGTCATCCGCCCATTCGGACTATACCAGACTATAAAATCAAATATGTGTTTGGAAATATTCCCAAACATTTATCTACACATATTTGATTTTATAGGCTGGCTATGCCAATTAATGCCTGCCTGAATATGAGTGTACCCTAATACCCCGTAACAAGTTTACGCAGAAAGTAAATTTTAATTTATAAAAACAATAAATTGAAAGATTGTAGGCAAAACAAAACACAAGGCAAAAAGGCAATTCCATAGATAAACAACTATTAAAAGTTTAGTTGTGATGGGGTTTCAAAAGAAAATTACACTCTTTGTGGCGTATAATTGGTCCGAAAAAAGCGTAACTCAATTCCCTGAATTTTAGCATTTTTGCGTTTTTATTCTAGTAAACGGTTTTTAATTTTCTCGCAGCTGTTTTCTCCCAAGTGGGTGTGGGTAATTCAGCTGTCCAATTTGGAGGGAATTAACGAAATTATTCCATTTCATTTCATATATAAATGTTGCTTCATATTAATCATGTTTCCATGTGTCCAAACATCACTCACAACAAAAAATTATGAACGTTTTTCATGATTGAAACTGTAATTTATTTTGAACTCAATTGTAGTCAATTCTTATATTTCTCAAATTCCCGATGAAACGAATTTATTTTGTGCTATTCAATATTAGATCTTATAATGACAGTAGCTTTAGATATTAAAAGCAATATTAGGACAACAAAATGAGAACAGTTTGAAGATGAATTTGAATAAAATAAATATATACGGACAGATCACTCAAATTAAGTTTTCTCAATATGTGTTTTGTCTAGTGAGATTCTATTTCTACAAGAAAAGTAATAACCTATTTGATAAGTATGATTTTTGAGTTATATTTAAGCAAATAAATTCAAAACAGCGCCCTATTATGAACTTCAAGTACTGAAATTAAACAAAAATATTTTTAATCAGCTTTATTCAATTCAAAATAGGGAAAATAGATAAGTTTTATGCAGGTTTCTATCCCCAATTTTATCTCGCATACACAATTTAAACATTGTGCTTACAACTGCATCGAAAACGCTAGTATTTTTGAATGCTGGCAAGGTTCGAACCCCGAGACATATCCACAATTATTGGTTGTAACTTCCATCAAACCGAAATACCAGTTTGCCAACTTACTTGCATGAAATAAGTTGTTTATAAATATTTGGAGCAAATTATTGACTAGACGGTAACTAAATAATATACCAGGAAATGTGACACTTGAAATACTTATATTAATCTGATGCACACAAAATCAGAACGTTTTTAGCTTCCGCACCCCAAGGGTACCGACGTAACCCCTGACCTAACTAATCGTTTACTGTTCTGTCTGTACGCATATCCGTCTGCATGTCTGAAATACCGCCCTAAGTTGGAAAGATACAGAGTAAGTTAAGAGCTTAAGCTCCTAACTTGCTCTGTAATTAATAAAGTGTCCATATTTTTAGTTGATTTGTGGTTTTAGAAATAGCATGGGATATTAATGCAAATATAAATATAAATAGAAATGTCAAACCAATGAACCGTAGTTAGAAAGTTAATAATTTTATAAAAACGTCTTTTAAGAAGCTTTTGAATTGAAAATAATAATATAACTGCCGTTAGGCAAGAAGTTTGACGATGCCTCACCTGTTCAGGCATTTAGAAGTTGTTATAGAATAAAGATATCATGATGAATTCATGATAATCCTATTTAACCTAATTATAAAACCTAGAACATTATTTCGCATCAAATTAGTAAACAACTGGCCACTTAAATTTTAGGTTATAAAAAAAAATTATGAAAACCGATTACACCACAGTAAACCAAATCAAAACAAAACGTTATAACTTGATTCCCTCCGCAGGCCTATCTGGAGATTCGCCAGCGTAGCGCTGCGGCTTTTTATATACGCAACAAATTCCCGAAGTACTACGTTTTAATTTAGCCATTTTGGCACGTCCCAACGGAACTGCGGATCATTTGTATTAGAAATACGGGTAATATGATCCCGGCGACGGGAATTACTCGACTCCCGAGCACCCGTTTGTGGTATTATGAGCCCTTTCCTTGTAACGCGCTGTAAACAGGACTCCTTTGTTTGGGATCCCACTGCAAGGTTAACATTTTAAAATTATCATGATGGCTTTCTTCGTTTGTAAGTTCTGACGGAACTACGGATAATTTGTATTAGAAATACGGGTAATATGATCCCGGCGACGGGAATAGGGAATATGCGTGAAAAAAATATCTGTTATCTTACCAGTTTATCCTAAAATATTCAATAGTAAGGTACTGAAAGTGAAAACAGAATAAAATTTGGTTGAAAAACGAACGAGATAAAATGATTTTACGAAAATATGTCTATCTTACTCGCGAAAACACTATTTTATATGGCAAATGTATGCATGACATAGACTATGACGTCACTAGTCCATATCGGACTTCTCTTTCTTATTTAAACTTTAAAGTTTCACATCTTCGTTGTTAATTAAGATATTTTAAAAGTTCTTTCATATTTTTTTACTGTGGTTATTAAGGATTATACTAAGCAAATAAAAAAATTACGCGCATTATTATCGATTCCCGAGCACCGTTTTGTGGTGCTATGAGCTCTTTCCATGTAACGCGCAGTAAACACGACTCCTTCGTTTGGAATCTCACTGCAAGGCTTTGCATTTTCAAATCACTGATGGCTTTTTTCGTCTGAAGAGTTGACTATATAGCCGCGCTACGACGTTGTTGCGACCCATTCCAATTTTATTGCTGTTTCTTCTGCATGATTACGCATGCAAGCGAGATGTGTTGACGATTATAGTTAAATTTGGAGCATAATTCAACACTCCTTCTATCCCTTAGAAAATAAGGTGTTTAAAAAAAAAGCTAAAGATTAATGAAAAAAATGTCACTTGAATTTATGATTAACCAATCTGTGCACTCAAGTGAAAAATATTTGTATCTTGAGGATCGTCGTGGTATTTGTTTACCTTCAAAGTTGGATTAAAAACGGTGCTTGAATACCAATGCTTAGAGGCTTAGAATAAACGCGATAAAAACCGTATTAAATTAATTTTATTTAAATGTGTAACAATCGTGAAAACATTAAAAAACATAAGGCTTATAATTTTTAAACCATTTATATTTTATAATATTTATATTTTTATTAAGTTGTATCAGAACGTATATCGATTTTGATGAGATAACAAAATTTTTATCAAATATTGCCACATTTCCCTTTCGCTGCGCCGTTTTCATAGATAATATGCAACTCTAAGGCACCTTTAAGAATTGGCTTACTGATTTTGTCTTGAAAGTACTTATTGACGTATGAGTAAGATAGAACTTTGCATAATTTGTGTTAGAAGTCGGGTAATATGATCCCGGCGATTACTCCATTCCCACTGAGCACCCATTTGTGGTGTTATGACTTATGGGCGCTTTCCTTATAACGTGCAGTAAACAGGACTCTATAGACCGGGGTCTCACTGCGGGGTTACTTTATGAAATACCAAATTATATTTTACACACATACGTGTTTCAAAACGAGGATTTTTCGCCGTGAAACCAGCTCACAAACTGCGAAAACAAGTTTTTTCAAAGAAAAATTTAAACTCGCTTGCCAAAAATTAAAAACCTTTGTTACTTGCGAGGGTATAAGGATTCTAATGATACTAAAAACTTTATAAGAAGTTTTGAAGGAATAAATATATGTATCTTATCCGTCTTTCAATAATGCGTAGGTTCTTATTTCAGAATCATTTATCTTTCCATTTCGTTTTTCTTTTGACTAATATATTAGTCCGAACTCATGTCTCAATGCTCATGATCAAACAAAAATAATATTTTATTGCTACATTGACATTATGTGTAAAAACAAATGGTAGTGGAGTTATTTAAAGAATGTGTTAGGTAGCATAATTTATTTTTAGTTATGAATCTTCAACCAATATTATAAGCAAGTCAATATATTATATATCATTTCAAAAAGATGATAGTTTTGAACATCTATTAAGTGAGGTAACAAAACTTACGCCAAGACCCTGAACCATCAGGTAAAATCCGAATATGTGCCGCAGATTGTATACCATCATAGAGAAAAGGAAATAACGTCCGTGAAAATATAAATCGTTTCGTATGTGTTTCCTGTACTGTTTCTATGTTTCTTTGTTGGGAGAACAAAAGAACATAGCGGTAACTTATTTTTCAATCCTGCAAATTATATTCCTGTTTTGATTGCAGTAAGGCTGTCGTAAAAGGAGACATTGAAGAACGGCGACAGCGATAGGTGCCGTGCAGGACAATTTTGTGGCGACAATGTCGAGGTGAAATCGATTCAATAGTCAAAGCGTGACAAACAAATATACAAAGTCACGATTTTTTTCTTTTTTACCCGAGTAACCCATCCAGATAGAGGATAATGTTTTTTCGCGCGTATATATGTTAGTATGTCTATTTCATTATTGCCTCCTGTAGCTCAGGAGAGCAATGAAGCATCGCTGAAATTGTATGTTGATAAATTGATGACCATGATTAAGTACAACTGAGTTTGTAGCGGGAGTAGAGGATTATCGATATGAAATGTTGTTTAAACTGAATTTTTTATTACAGACTAGCAATTTTTCTTGCTACTTCGTCTGCGTAAATCTTCACCCCAATATTCCATCCCATTAGAGGATGAATTTTAAAGATCCTGTCTTGGTGGTCACTAACATCATGAAGAAAAACCCCAGTACAAAATTTCAAGTTTCTTAATAAATAAATATATACGGGCAAATCACACAGATTGAGCTAGCCCCAAAGTAATTTCTTATGTAAGACTTGTGTTATGGGATACTAACTCAACGATACTATATTTTATAACAAATACATATATAAATATACATCTAAGACCCAGGTCAATCTGAAAAAGATCATTTTTCATCTTGACCTGACCGGGGATCGAACCCGGGACCATCCGTGTCACAGACCGGCGTGTTGACCGCTGCGCCACGGAGCTCGTCGACATAGTTATACAGTTGTTTCGGCTGTGTGTTGATATAAGTCAATGAGTCAGGTTTGCCTTTTATTTATATAGATATATTAGGTCGGAGAGAAAGTAATTTCATATTTTTTATGAAGATTTTATCCGTCCATACAAAAGAGGTGTAACTTCGACATCAAAATTCTCAGACACAAAACGCTTAAACCAACTTTGTGCTATTCTTACTGGGACTGCGGTATGTTCATAAATACCAAAATTCACTTACTGCGTATTTTGAATAATTTTTAAAATGTTAATAACAAAGAAACGGTTAAAAAATTAAGGGAAAATATTTTGTACATTTCTAAATAATTCTTAAAAATTGTACCTTTCAGATGGTGTCTAACTAAGCCAGATACATAAAACATTCACAAAGATATTTGATTACAAACTTTGAATAAAAATACGAAATTACTTTTTCCCCGACCTAATATTTCTTATGTCGTACAGGATAAATTCCTTACAAGAAATGTATAAATCTATCAAGTTATCTGTGCTTGTCACTGTACCCGAGATAAAAGCCCATTGTTCCCTCCATCTTCATTTTAATGAATGACAGTTTAAAGCTACATTTTTGGTCAACATTTAAAGCGAAGTGCCTACTTCCGATTTTATACTCTATGAGACATGATGTAAAGGTTTTATTTCATCCATATCTTCTATCTATAAATAGATACTACGATAAATGGAGTTTGAATTAACTATGAAGCTGAAAGATTGATTCAAACCACTAAACCAGCTTTACGAGTACCTATTGACCTATTGCCTTTAAATCTTTAATATCTAAAAGTTTTAAGATCAAACAAAATAAACTTAAATAAAACCCAATTAGATTTTCTAGGTATTATTTAAATTTCTGAAATTTACAATTTGAAACAAAGAAAACCGCGTTTAATCAAAACTATACAGACAAGTAAAATTTATATAGTGAATTTATTCAACCACTCATTATTGGTCGGAATTTAATCCCATTATATCAGTCTAATTCACAATCACAAATCATAGATCTGAGGAGCTCTGTGGCGCAGCAGTCATCACCTGCGGCCTGCGACACGGATGGTCCCGGGTTTGATCCCCGATCAAGTCAAGATGATTTTTTTTTTCAGTTTGACCTGGGTCTTGTATGTTTATACTTATATTTATTTGTAATAAAATATAGTATCGTTGAGTTAGTATCACTAGTCTCGAACTTACTTTTGGGCTAGCTCAATCTGTACGATTTGTCCATATTTTTTTTATTCATATCTAAAATTATGGATTTAAATTGTAACCTGTAAATGGCATTACTTTCTATAGTCGGTATAATATTTAAATTCAGATTACGCATGAAGTATGCGATTGTGTCTTCCTAGTATGTGATGATCAAATTTGCCGCACTGATATGAAGCTGCGGCATGAGCATTGACAGGTGAGATGTCTATGGTTGAAGGTTCAAATTCTACCTTAGTTCGTCATATATTTTAAATTTAAAAATATGTTATTTAAATGAAAATATGTGACAAAAAATCAAAGAGTGCTTTGCCCAATATTGGGATATTTACGAGTCATAATAAGCAAAGACTGATATTAATATGCATTGTTACCTAACGAAAGCCCAATGCAAATAAGCTGATTACTGAAGGAGCTGAGTGTACCAGCTGCCCGAATTGCATGCCTAATAAAATTATGATTTGCCCATTCTCATGCAAATGTCTTGTTATTAGAATACCACCGTTGCAACTCGGCTTAACTCAGATAGAACCTACAACTAGAAAATTACAGAAATTAAGGATAGCTGTAATTTTGTACCCTGTATTCCACGTGAATAAAATCTTACGGTACAATTTGGTATTTATGCTATAATACAAATTGACCCGCCTACAATAGTAGGCCGGTCAATTTGTATGGGAATGATTTTTTTTGAGTTTCCAGCTTTGGTCCCATTGGAAAAGTTGTTCATATAGACAGGCTAAATCACCCCTTCAAAGAAGGTCCAAAGCGATCAATACTTCGTCATCGGCAGGTCTTTTAATCTCCACTGCACGACCTGCACTGTACTATCAGAGCTTTTTATTAGAGCCACAGTAAAAGATTAAGCCTACGCTCTCCACGTTGGTCAGACTGGTTGGAGCGGTCTCTTTGGTGTTGATAAGCTTTGTTTAGCTTCTGTTCCCTAAGTTGTCTTCTAAAACTTCCACGGGAAGACTTGGAGAGGTCTTATTCTACTCTGACGGGAACAAAACGGCTCAAAAAAAAATCGTCAATTAAAATACATAAATACAAATAATCACCACCATTTTTTCAGCTACTCCTAAACTGGATGCGTTACAGCACACATTTAAAACATAGGTAATGAATACTAATATTGAATAACGTTGTCTGACAATCCATCGCATCATCATCGCTCATTATTTATGGAGGCTTTGCTCGGAGATTAATAACATTCAGCCGTGAACTTCCGTGAACGATAATACTCTTCCATATGCAACGTGTTCTGGATGAATTTTTGCCGAAAATAAGTAACTATAAAAGGTAATTAAAAAGGGGCAGGAGCGAGTGCTTGTTTCTTGTATTTTGTGACTTACTCCAAAGGTTAAATTGGTAATACCATCCTTTTAATGTGGAATTTTGCAAGTGACTTTTTAAATTATTGCTCGCGCCCATCACCCGCTGACCAAAATAAACTCAGCAGGTCGACGGTATCCAGTCGATGCATAATATAAGTTTTTTTTTTAAATATATGACTACGAATTAGTCTATATTATTAAAAAACTTTTAACAGAGTAGTCTGATTTTGATAATTCTTTTTAATTGGGGTATTTACCTAGAAATTGTTCCCATATGAATTAAAAAAAAACAACCTTAAGGGTAAAAATATAAATGATGGTTGATTATTCGCTTTTCGACGATTATTTTTTTTTTGTTAAAAAGTTTTATATTATTCAAAACTAAACTCGAGGGTGGGTACGCTACAAACGCCTGACGCAGCCAGTGTCTAAAAAAACGTTTCATTTTTGTATGGAAAAACCACAAGTCTTTTGAAATCACTCTATCAGGTTTAGGTAGTACTGAATGTGTAAAATATAAAATTTTCTTGTCTATAGTAATTAATTTGAACCCATAATCGATGTATTATAGAAGTGCTTTAATATTTATATTTCAATATTTTTTCAAATTTGGTTATCTATAATGTTTTCAAATACAAATTTTGAAAACATTATAGATAAATATAAATAATTAAATAAATGCGATAAAAACCGTATTAAATTAATTTTGTTTACATTGGTTATCTATATTTACAATTCTATATTCGTACGTAACGTAATTACTAAACAATAGATTACGGCGATAATTCTATTACAATCCCCGAGATAATCGAGACATCTCAATTTGATTCAATTATGCATTAAACCGATTAGTTTCTCTCGCTATCGATACTCTTGTCCCAAGGATGCTTAAAACACTTTTGAATATGAATTTCGAAGACGACAGTCAATACTTCTTAGAAGAAGACTTACTGAATATGCATGGGCGTATTTTTGTAGTTCTATAAATGTAAGTGCCCGGGAAAGCCAGACGTAGTGGGCGGTGTGATCATAAGCTTAGACAAAAATATAAATTTTTACTTTAAATAGAATTACTTTTAATACGGTTTTAGCGCGTTTATAACATTATAAACCTAACTTATTGAACGCTGTACAGGTTCACCGGCGCTTTTTTTTTAGTGGATTCAAATATTAAAATAGCCAAACGAAAATAATTGCTTAGACTCAGCTTCAGCTGGCACTGTGATTATATAAAGCCGCGCCAAGCTCATGATAGAAGGATGATTTACAGAGAAAGACGAGGTATACACCGTGTTACTTGACACGCGACACTTCTTAAAGGAATAACTTCTTGGGACTTATCCCTTTAAGAAGTGTCAGCCTTTAACTTGTCCTAGGGACAAATGCTAGAAACCCAAAAATATTTTTCAACATTTTCATACAAAAGTGTTCAGCTGTCTGGGTGTCTATACTATGTGTTAAAAGAAATCCTAAATAAAAAAGGAATTAAACAGGGTTATTTGTAACCTCTTATTATCGGAATTAGAATCCCTAACAAAATACAGACCCACAAGAAAAAAGGTGAAAATCGGAAAAACCTTTTTAGACTTATCATAGAAACTCGACCAGCCGCTCGGTGAATTTGTATGGGAGGTCCAATTTTTTTTTATTTAATTTTCACTTTTTTTTCTTGTACGTCTATAATATGTTAGGGATTCCGATTCCATTTAGAGGTTATTGATGTTTTAAAAATAACCCTATATACCGGGTTAGTTGTAAAACACCAACAGCCTCGCAGGAATTGATGGCTAGCATTCTGGACCTGAAAAGCATTAGGTCGGATGTGCAGATCCGCCGAAAATGACTTTTTAACATCACTATACTAAACTTTTCTTTCTCTTTCTAGCAAACTAACTCTTGTATTTCTATCTCTCTTCATTCTCGAGACAAATTCGTGCATAAAGTCAGATCTGACAACTTTCTCAATCATGTAAGAGGCATATAGCCTTATTTCTAATAAAACCTTTATTCCGTGAATTATCAAAAACTTCGGTTTCGGTATCTAAAGATGCATCCTTATGCATTTGAAGAATTCTCCTCATTTCAGAATTTCATGTTGGGTGTATAAACAGATACGCCCTTATGCCACTAAGGACTTCATGTATCGGACATCACATACACCATTATGCTTGTAAAAAAGTGCTATTTTTGGCAGTGTATAAAGTCCCATGTATCATAATACATTCTTGCTCTAATAATATCAACTTTATGTTTAGAATAGCGTACCTATCAAATGATAAACCATTATGCCTCAAAATTTTTATAAAAATATCTATATGGTATGGGTCGGTTTTGAAGATAGTTCGGATATTTTCGGATTAGATCGTCGTTCGCGCGTATGTCACGTGGGCATATCTGGGAGCGGGAGACGTCAGCATGATTTGTTTCGCTCTCTTACTATTGCAATTAGGCGTGTCAAAGTGAGATAGGACTGGTGTGTTATAGTGAGACTCGCTGGCGCGGCGGCAGGTCAAAACAAACTTCACTTTTTTCGTTCATTTTGCACGGGTCACGTTGAACTTGAGAAATTTATTTCATATTGTGTCATATTAATTGTAGAAATGGGTGGGCTTTAGAATGGATAACCACGAACTAAGGTATTCTGCGGATTGGAATTGACAGAACTCACGTTCCCTTTATTAAGAAACCATTCGCGGAGTTGCGCTGTTTTTAAATTATAAGCTTTTACTTTCATAGGTACATTGGCCATACAAAATGACCAAAACAAAAACAAGTTGGTCACAGAAAGTAGGTCAAGTTCGTTAGGTTTCCTTGTGGCCAAAACAAAGCGAGCGAAGCGAGCGAGCGTCCCCAGCTTAGGGCCAATTCTCAAAAATTACAAATACCTGCTAGCTCTTCTAAAGCTCACCCGTGGAAATTACTCATTAAATATGGAGGATAGTTACCCGGTAAGTACTTTAGTCATATAATAGTTGTGTTAATCAATTAACAAGTTTTTTATAAAAGTTTCATCGTCATCATTCCTTAGCTTTTACCCATTCCCTCGTCTGGCTTATACGGTTTGCGGTGGATGAGAAGCAGCTGGTATATTTTACGTTATTCTTTTATCTCAGATCAGCATAGAAGAAATGTTTTGATATATTTCTAGAAAATCTAAGTCATAAGGGAAGGACATAATGTGGTTCCAATGTTTTGATTTCAAACACTGAAGAAAAGAAGTTAAAATTAAAAAAAGTGAATTAAAAAAGTTAAATTTCTCTGCTTTTACTATTTATGTACCTACCTACACTAGCTATTTTCTGCGACTGAATTTGCATGGATTTCAGATTTATCTTACCCCCTGACTCCGACGCATCTCAGATATTATTTGGCATCTACCTACAGAAATAAACTATGATCTATCTCTGTATGTACCAAATATCGTCGAAATCAATTTAGAGGTTTAGGCGTGAAAATGTATTAGAATGAGTAAGTGTCGCATTTCATTTTATAATATGAATAGGGATAAGGATTGTTATTCTGATTTTGTTTCCTAATTAAGTACTCTTCATATATTTACACAAGTATCTAATTTTACATTTATTTTATATGTAAAATATTTATATTTTCTAGCTGGGAGTAAAGACTTTTCTAATATCTACAAGTAATAAGATTATTTTTGACACTATTTGAATATCTACAGATATTTCACAAATTAATGATTACGATAGCGATGGTTCTGTGAATTATGAACCCAATGATGATGACTATATGATAGCTGAAGCTGCTGATTCATGATGTCATGTTTTTGATAATTTCTTATGTTTTCTTTTGCTATAATGGTTTCATATTTTTCGCAATTGTTACCTATACATTTGAAATTAAATAACTTAATAGGTACGGTCTTTACCTATACGTTTCAAGTTTCAAATTTATGTTCACTATGAGTAAGATAAAATTGGTATTTTGAGTAGACTTTAACATGAATTATAATAAATTCAAAACGTCTAAAATAACGGTATAAACGCGATTAAAACCTTATTAAGTTATTTCGTTTAATTTTTTTCTTTTATTGTCTTCACATCCGCCTTTATGTCTGAAATAATGTATTAATTACTAACGATGCATGCTAACATGCTTAGTTGTATTTCAAGATAAAATTCCAGTTTTGTTACAATAATTGGTGGCAAAAAGTCGGATTTCAACATGATGCAAGCACTATCAATCTAAAAGTTTATTATTACAAGCATAAAGTCGGATATGAACAATAAAATAAAAAATAATTAATTATAAATTGATTTTAACGTATTTTTTAATTTTATGATTCAAAACGGGTAGCTAAAACTATTTTCTTTTAGATATTGTAAAAAAAATTGGAAAAATACTTATTGTTAATAAAATATTGGCAAAAATGTTAGTAAATTTTATTTCTGCTCTCCTGAAAACTTGAGAATTTCTAGATACGACCTTATGCCTTTCATGTCCAGCATTATAAACATCAACTTTTCTTATGGAAGCAATGCTGTAATTTCGACATTATCATACAGTGTCCGGCCGGCCCAAAAATTTGTAAGAAAATGTCTTTTTTTTTAATTCCCATCATTGGCTGTATAGGAAAAGTATTTTTTTTTTGTTGGTTTAATGGTTTTAAGAAGGATATTTAAGGTTTAAGGGTATTTTCCTAAATACCCTATAAGTTGTTTTTTTTTCTTTGTCTCTCGCACTTATACCTTTTGATAGGTGTAGTAAGCCGTCGTGCGTTGGATTTGTTGTTCTGTGGTTGGATCTCAAGATACCAACCAAGCATTTTTCATTTCAATATTTTAGTTTTTATACGGCAGAAAGCTTTACAGGCCCAGATCTCCAATCTAAATACATACGCCACTGTGAATATGTATGTCTTATGAATCGATTCAAGCGATTATTCAACAGACAGCCTCATTAAAGTCGAGATTAGCTAATGCACAATTAATTTCCTACGAGTTTCCAGAATCTGGCGTTAGGAATATATTGCCTATAATAATTCAGTGTCAGAAATCTAGGCAGAATTTAGACGTGAAATTTATGAATGGTCGGTTGATTGTAATAAATAAATCGGTATCTCGATAACGTCAAAATCCGAATATGGATTCCAATTTGTAATTTATTGATGCTGTTGTAAACTGAATGTTCGCATTGATGGATTTAGAGCAGATTTTACTTTTACAAGTTCTTGTGGATTAGGAGTAATAAAAAACTTGCAAGTACTAACTAATTCTTCTCCTTACGATAGGAAACACAGACATTTGAATAGTTAGTTTCTGGCTTTTTAGGCCACATCTTAATAAAATCGTACTACTTTTTTTTAGTTCAGACTTGATAGTTTAGATAAAGTATGTATATAATAAGTATGTATAAAAGCACATCACAATATTACTCATTAAGAATAGGTATGTGGTCACATTTTTATAATATAGCTTTTTCATTATATACTTACGTAAAGAGATCTTCTATGTGGTTACAAATAGTCTACTATCTAAATTATTTAATGACACTTTGTAAAAATTAAAGTTGAAGCTAATTCCTGAATAATAAGTTTGTTTGTTTGTTTTTCGTGTGTGTAAGTGGCCAACACTGGTGTCAGATTTTTCAAGCTGCCTAAAGGCATCTGACAAAGCTTAACGACTGCATCAATGATGACAGCCGGGACCAACGGCTTAACGTGCCTTTCGAAGCACGGAGGAGCTTGAGATATTTTTATGCCACTTGCGGTCACCCATCCAAATGGGGACTGCGCCCGGGGTTGCTTAACATGCTGTAGCGCTTATAACGCTCACGCCCACTAGGCCATCGGGCTCCTAAGTTAAATATCAATGTCGATGCTAAGACAAAAATAAAAGATGTAAAGGTTTATTTCTATTTTTAAAGATGAGTTGGTGTGTTTAAATGAAACAAAACATTTCTTAGTAACTTTATTTACGTATCCCATTTAAATTTTACAGTAAATACAATAAAACGAAATAAAAACACAACAATTTCGTGTCACTGTACATTATAGACAAAGATGATGTCGTGCAAAGAATTGACATATCTTATGTGAAAACACAGCCATAGATTAATGCCTAATAATTTATCTATTTAATATTATGCATAACGTTCAGAGAAACTACAAAAAGTGACATCTTAAAGAAAACATATTTGTGATTTGACTATTATTATTTTATTATATTTTATCGGTGTGAATATGGGCCACATTATTTATTTTAGCACCCTGTTGGAATAATACATTTTTTACAATAATTACATTTAATGAAGAAAACTGATTCATTAATTATTTACTTATATACTTGTCTGCTTTTATTGATTGTATCAATTTTTACATCTGCATTTATTGCACTGTACACAAAATATTGTTCCGAACAAAAGGCATACTTTCTGAAATGTCACAATATATATTTTAGCGCCTAGTACTATCTTGTGTTCTAATTTCAGAAGCGTATTACAAAATAATTCCAGGAAAAATGTTTCAAGTTCTTATAATGGAACTGGTCAATGGATCAGATTTTTTTACATCTGTTGCGTTAGGATACCATAACGAAAAAAAGTCATTTGACGTAGTTTGCAACCACTGAATGATGTCTTATGATTGATTCAGGTTAAGTGCCTACCCATCCTAAAATAATTCAAAGATATACTTTTGATAATAGGTAATGTCAACTAGCAAGCGTTATTCTGAGTTGGAATGTGGTTGGTAACTTTTTACTTTAATACATCGTTTAAATAAACTAAATATGATTAAATGTTTATGTTATGTACTTTTATGTATAAATATTTACAGAAGCAAAACCAAGTTACTGGATGTAGAACTATTAATATTTACCAAAAAAAAACTTTCTCATTTTTATTTATCTTTCTTTTAAAAAACAATATGGCCTATATTCACATCGCTCTTTTATACAGATCTAGATATTCTTTATTTATTCTAACCAAATATTTATTTACATTATACATGTCTAACAATTTAGAATGTACAAAAAATAACTCCGTGATACACAATGAGGTTTCTATAGGTATTTTAGATTCTTTGGTTATTTAGAGCTGAAACACACATGACACTTGGAGCAAAAGCGATCTATTTCTTTTCATCGTCATCATAATTAGCTCTTTTGTTAGTCTCCACTGCAAGAGCACGACCCTCTGTATACCAAAGCCATTATATTAGCCAAAGCAGGCAAAAGAACTTGGCCTACACTCTCCACGCTGGACAGACGGGTTGGAGAGTTCTCTTTTTGACGTTTATAAGCTTTGATTAGCTTGTGTTATCTAAGTCACCTTCTACGTCATCCACGGGAAGACCTGTAGTGGTCCTATTTTACTCTGCCGGGAACCACATGATAATTTTGATAAGGTACTTATTTTTAATCCTAGAAAGTTAATACCAGATTTATCCTCTGTATTTCAACCGAGAGGCAGCTACTTTCGATGATGTCAACCAAGTTCTTTTAGTTTTAAATTCCTATTTATAATGTATATTGTTTTTATGAAACAAACAAACCAAGTCACATAAAGTTTTTTTTACTGTGACGATCAATGTTTATTGTCGATAAAAATATTTCTCTTTACTTGATTAAATCTGCTTTCACAAACATACATTAGTATCTTTAAATAAATTACACGCGCTTTCAAACCTCAATGTAAAATAAGTGCATTCTTTTTGTTCTTTATAATTTTATCAGAATGTAAATTTAACAAGAAATAGGTCGTTAAATTGCATAAAGTATCAAGTGTGCTAACTAATTTGTAGTTCAACATATTGTTCTATAGGTTCATTATATTTGTGAATACATTGAACGCAGGCCGACCGATATCTACACTTACAACCTAATATCACCAGTTTTGATTCGAGTCGATTCTCATAAGCTCACATATCTTGATATTTCATTAAATGTCCATGTCATTGCGGCTAATAACAAAGCGTTCGCGGCTAAGTTTGTACCTGGAACAATAAACAGTCTTATTAAATTCATGAAGGATAAAAATTGTATTATCGTCAAGAAAAAATTCAAACTCAGGTCCCCAATGTTTAAGCTGCATGATAACTATACAGGGTGTAACTTGACCCCCGAAAGTCCCTAAAAGGGTGACTCATACCGTCAATATGAACCACAAGATAGTCTATATAACGTTGGTGAGAAAGGATATATTATGAAGCTGAATGTATGGTAAAATGTCGAGAGCTTTTTTGGGGATTTGTTTCATAATAAAAGTAATAAGTTAATTCATCATAATTATGTTCATTGACTCACGTCTTCAAATACTAAATTACAAAATTGGATTATTGTCATTTTTTAAAACCTTTGCTATTTTAAATTTGTGATTGACAGCAACAGGATAAGAAGCTAATATTTTCTACTTGCTAATATTAAACTAGTTTGGAAATAAACATTTACCTCTATTAGTTGACACATATTTGGAGATCAGCGTCCTAGACTGCAAAGTGATGATGGCGGTCGTGTCCCTTACTACGGGTGGCTCGACCATGACGATAGCTTCACACCGGACTCGAAGCGCACCGCTCGCCGTCGTCGGAACGCGTACCCGTAGTACACGCCAGGATTTCTTCAGGCCACCTGGTTGCATTGGACTCAGCTCTGTACGCTGCCAGACGTCAGGCTGTGAACAATAGTTTTAATTAATCTCTCAAAGTATTTTGTTTTATAGAAGCTAGAGATTTTAAAGAATAAAATTTGAATAATGATCAGTCTTAAATTGGGTGTCTATGATCCAAATAAATCTTTCCAAATCTTGAGTAATATGTAAGAAATACGAAGTTACACGCTTCATGGTCGAGGGTGTCATCCTCAACTACCTGTACGATGGTTGCAGTATGGCATCGGGTAAGTGCGCCCAGCCTCTCGAGCTGCCACTTTCACAGCCTTAATCCGTCTGAGCAAGTAGCATCCTAGATACCTTTATTCCAGTTCCCCCAGTCCGACATACTCCTACCCTTCCCGCACGTAAAAAACGATTGCGATGTGCAGCAGCGTCAGAACCGATATAAGCCAAACAAACGCGTTTACTAACCCGCAAAGAATGGCGAGCGAAAGCGTTGTATTGCTGACGGGGGATAGAAACCATACAATGGAGACTAACTCAGCTCACGTCACTGCTGTATATCCCGTAAAATACATATACGTGGTTAGTATTAACCAATCAATACAAAATCCAAATTGCCAGTGAAAGAGTTGTTTTGTTGACGGCGAATAGAAGCTTTACAATGCACCGGAAACTGTCCCAGCTCACGTCTTTGTATATTCCGTAAAAGACATAGACTTGGTAGTATTAACACATCAGCACAACATCTTAATTGCCAGAAAAAGCGTTGTATTCCCTCAGCTCACGACGTTGTATATCCCGTAAAAGACATAGATGTGGTAGCTAGTATTAACCCATTATCACAAAATCCAAATTGCCAGTGAAAACGTTGTATTGTTGACGGGGATAGAAGCCCTACAATGCACCGGAGACCCGCTCATGTCGTAATTGAATGCAAAATCCAATTTGCAAGGCTTACTATACATTATAATGATTAGATTCTATGAACAGGCTATTGTGATATGTCCAGTACAAATCTGATATTGTTTGGACCAGTTTAAATTGTATTTAAACGAACCTAAATGGTTGGTTAAGCTAAGTAGAAAATGATATTTGGACGGCCTCTGTGGCCCAGTAGTCAAGGCGTTTGCCTTATACCCCGGGGGTCTTGGGTTCAAGTCCCAGTGGGATGCATACTTTGTGAAAGTTAATTCCAGTATGGTTAGGGTGTTCTGACAGCACATTAAGCTGTGGTTCTCGAACGTTATCTAGAGTTTGTTTAAATATATCCTCGGATTGGTTCTGGTCTACCCTTTGGGTTTTGGAGGTCAGGTGGCAGTCAGTCTGTGCAAAAAACCAAATCTCATTATATAATGTAGGGAAGGTTGCGTAATCCAGGCTCTGAAGAGTTACCGCTCCGCATTTGGGAATATGCGCAGGGAAAAGAAAATTATATTTCAATTAAAATAAAATTAAGAAAACACGACTTGATCCTTATTACTGACGAAAAGGACAATTAATAAAACAAGAAAATAATTTATTTTAAATGGAGTAAGTTTCGAATAATTCAATTTTTTTTTCGAATAAATTACTGCTATATTTTGAAAACAGATAAACTAAAGACGCATGTCAATCTGAAACAGCTTTTTTTTCCATCATGCACTTGCAGTACTACTAAGCTTTGGGGATATGTCGAAGTAACAGTTAAGAAAAACACAGTGAAACTAAAGCTATACATAACATGAAGGTAGTTTTGCGCTTTTTACAACTGGAAGTGACTGTGTATCCTGACATACTCTTTTGTTAAAGTTAATAGAAATCGAGATTTTTTTAAATCTATGCTAAAAATAGATGAACAATGTAATACACTTACAATCCTCAAAAACATCACAACTAAAAACGTTATCAAATCTCGTTCTGTAACTGTCTAGAAAATTACTATGCAAGTCAATGACAGTATGAGACTTATGAATCTCATTACTTAAAATCCCTTTGAGACTTTAGGCTTGTGGGGTTATGTTAAGTATACAATTTATATAAGTATAAAATGAATGTTTATTCATAACATAATTATAGCAAAGCTAAAACATAAATGTTTCCCAAATCTCATAAACGTTTTTAAGTGTAAGCGCTTACAATTTCGTAAGCGATAACCATTTATTTTTATACATAATACTCTATAGGCACTGAGATGTTGTACCTATATATTGAGCCGACACAAAGCAACTTGCCTACTAAAAGCCCCATTACAATGTATTCTTCAGCCTTTATTCCCGACACACTTAGCCTTCTGAATTTTGCAGGATAATAATCTTACCTAACACTACGTAATACGAATAGTTTAATATTTCCCTGAAAATCTTTAGAAGCTTTTGTAGGAGTACGTTTACTTTGTTTGCCATTAGGAAGCTCATTGTAAGGCGACTCAAAGCAGTCGAGGTACTCTTTAAATCTTCGCTAATGGCCTTTTAAAACACCCTGTATATTTCGCCAAAATGTTCCCCTTTATTCTCAGCAGCATACCCTAAAATATTTATGCCTAATTAGGCATTGCTTGAATCTTCTAAGAACTGTTGAAGTCTCATCTGGTTTTACTTTGGATTTTAGGCCTCGTTTTGGAGACGCGAAGCTTTGCACTAAGCTTCGTATAGATTTTGATCCTGATCTTCAATGCCTTTCTTTAAAATAAACATAGGTACAGCCAAGTACTCAGATACCAAATACTTAATGAATTCATTTTCCCGCGACTTCATGCAATGTTTTAGGTTTCAATGCCTAAGGGAAATATAATTTTGAAAATCTGTTTTGAGTTTATTCATAATATATTAATTATTATAACAGTTCAATCATCTTCGTGTACAAAATAAAACTATTTAACGCAATAATTCAACCGCTGATAGCAAAAAACCAATCATTCCCTGTTATTCTACCTTCAGGAAAGTTTTTTTTTCTTGGTTTTGCAACTCATTTCACTGTTAGATACACTGAAATGAGTGTTCGCGGTGTATCTATAATATCCTTTTCCAATAAAAATAATTATCAAAATCAGACTACTCTATTAAAAGTTATACGTGGAAAAATAGTCGCGTCGACTTCATAAATTTCTCCGTTTGCAGCGGCCGGCAATAGAAGCATTGATGGGCGAACGTGTGAATGTGGGCCGAAGCGTAGTCAAGGCACACATACGTAAGTCCACCAATGCCTAATTGCGGCCAAGGCTTGTTTAGTACTTTTCTCAAATATCACCCTTTGTTTGTCAGGTTTCTGGAAAACCGATTTAAATTGTTATTTATTTTGAAATCTACGTATACATATCACTCAACGTACCTATAAACAAAACTATAAGTTTTAGATGATTATTATACATTTTGATCCATCATGTGTCCCACTGCTGGGCAAAGGCCTCCCTCTACTTCTTTCATTCATTCTGGTCTTGCGTGTGGTTTTGTTGCACTACCTTGGGCAAATATGTAAGCAAGCAGCATGAAATTAACCAAGCAAGCCGCATGCAAGCAAGTATGCAACACGTAAGCAAACAACATGCAGCATGTAAAGAACCAAAAAAACTGAAGAAGAAAAAAATTTCGTTGTATTAGGTACTTAAGCTTTAATCACCTGAAAACCTGTTTTATTTTTCATTTTCTTAAAGTTTTTGTTTTATTAAAGCTTTTATTTATGTATTGTCGACGCTTTTATCTGTGTATTACTCTTTAAGTTTAAATTTCCAACTCATAAATATAAATTAGTAAATGAAACCACAAAATGAAATTACTGTCCGTAGAATATGAACCCATATTAATTTTAGTTTAGAATTGCCTGCCAATTCGCCGTAACGAATCGTTTTGAAATGAAAATGAAATTGTTTGTGGGCACAAAATCTGCTGATAGTTTGAAAACAATTCCTACTTACATCTGTTTTGTGTATCCCTTATTGGATAATACAATCCTCATATATCAGATGATTAATAGATAGAAATACTACATATCACTACCTTTTATAAAAAGTCTTCCACCGCGTCTGTCTCTCTGTTTGCGGTAAACTCAAAACTACTGCACGGATTTTTAATGTGGTTTTCACCAATAGATAGAGTGATTTGTTAGTAAAGTTTATAGATATAATTCATGCCCGGGCGCAGCCGGAGATGGCTGTATGAAACAGGAGTTGAAAAAAGGGCGTACCGCACATGGATTATCACAACTGAGAACTTTTATACGTTTCTTTTAACAGAAAATATATATCAAAACACATAAAATAAACATCAAAACACATAGAAAAGTCAAGTCAGTAAGCTGAAGCAAAATGCAAACTCGACAGTAGGTACCTACTTAAAGCTTAAAGGCTGACTAACATTTATATCACAAACGTCTAAGTAACTTCTGAGAATCTGTCTGGTGCTTTATGTAATTATGAATGGAAAAGTAAGAATTTTTTTAGATAATTAAGTAATGTATGACACATCTCATTATTTTAGTAGATAGTATGCATTATTTATTATTTATTCATTTGTTATTCGCAATAAACACGCTTAAATGCTTAGTTAAAGTCAGCTACTTAAAAATAAAGATTAAATTTGCAAAATAAACTGTGACATTACAGTTTATTTCATTTATAAAGTTAGAAGCCATATTAATTTCAGTTTAGAAATTGCCTGTCAATTCACCGGAACGATTCGCGAAATTGTTTGTGGACACGATATTTGCTGATAGTTTGAAAACAATACCGGCTAGTGTTGGGTTGAAATGTTTGATCTAGTAATTACTGGCATAATGAGCCTGGCTTTGGTGAAACGATAAGAGATGTGTTTTAAAATAGACGAATTTACATATATGTTTATTGATAATCAATACATAAAAATAGGACTAAGGGCAAACCTACTTGTATCAAGGCTCAAACACTTCCTAATTTTTACGCACCATAATATCTATCGGTTTTTTTAATCTCGCATTCAAATTCTATAATAGAACGCAAAATCGTAAGAAAAAAAAACGCAAATAGAGTTTTTTGTTCCCCTTATAAATTTCCAAATCGGCTAATTATCTCTCTTATTTCGATTTTATGTTATTTTAGTGATTAAAATATTGCCAGTAGGTTCAAAACAACCAGTTCAAGCTTTTAAGCTATGGATAATACAAAGCCTCTGAAAAAAATAGGTATAATAGCTTAATGAATGTATCAAACTGTGACGTAAGAACACTAGCGATCTCTACAATATCTGTCCTGAATGTGTTAAGTAAGATCACTTAATTGTTTATTTAAATTAACATTATTTTCGATGCCGCTTGAGGTTTCGTTAGTATTAAAACAGAGCATGCCATATTTTCCCCACAATTCAATAAGTTAATAGACATATATATACGGAAAAATCACACAGATTGAGTTCGCCCCAAAGTTGGGGACTTGTTTAATGGGATACTAACTCAACGATACTATATTTTATAATAAATACTTATATAGATAAAAATCCAAGACCCAGGTCAATCTGAAAAAGATCATTTTTCATCTTGACCTGACCGGGATCGAACCCGGGACTATTCGTGTCTCAGGCAGGCGTGTTGACCGCTGCGCCACGGAGCTCGTCAAAATAACTAAATTACTCATCGGTGAGTATTTTCTCTCTTTAAGTCAGCTCAATATCATATTTAAAGTTTAAGAATACATAATGTTTTATTGAAACATTGGGTATGTAGATATTTTTAGGTTAATTTAGTTTTAATCAATTGTATTTAATTTTAGTTGTTAATAATTTTGTTGTACTATAATTATGTGAAATAAATGTACAATTGATATTATATCTTAGCGTCTGTTTCCTGTAGTTGTCCAATATAAGCTAAAATATAACTCTAAATTATAAAGCGACTAAAATTCAATGCGTTTTTCAGACAACAAACGTTATTTAGTTTGCTTTTATCTAATCAATGTGTGTAGACTACTCGTGGAATCCAATCACTATAATGAATAGTAAGGCTCGCAAATTGTATTCTGTATTCAATTACTAGGACATGAGCTACGTTAGTCTCCGGTGCATTGTATTGTAAACAATAGAAACGCTTTCACTAGCAATTTGGATTAAGAGCTAAATGGCTGAGTGACAAGAATTGAATTTGCAAAGAAATCTTTTAGGCTAAGCTCGGGCGGGACTGTAGGTTAAACTTATTATTTTTTAATTTAAATTTGTTAATATGATGCAATTGTCTTCAAACAGACTTTTTATTTTATTTTTCTCATGATGGGATCTCTATTTTGATATTTTCTAAGTAAAGCACAAGTTTTGATGTTAAATAATCAACGGTAAAAAATAACTAATAGATAAGAACATTCTATGTTTATTACAATATATTTAGCATGTGAGCGTAAATGGCTATTGTCGTAATAAAGGGGTTTGTTATATGTATAAAATTTTGGATATGACAACCACTACACATACACAACTATTATGCAAAAAACCAGAAGTATATTACTTACTAAAAGATTATGTAAAAAATCTTTGAGGACAGATTTTAATTGTTAAAAAACATTTTAAACATTATCA
This sequence comes from Rhodophaea formosa, assembly GCA_963082605.1. Classification (NCBI taxonomy): domain Eukaryota; kingdom Metazoa; phylum Arthropoda; class Insecta; order Lepidoptera; family Pyralidae; genus Rhodophaea; species Rhodophaea formosa. The sequence goes on along the minus strand of OY720213.1, from coordinate 13,792,435 downwards.
AATTGAAATGAAAAATAATAGGGAGAGATTATTTAGAGGAATCCACATCTACGCTACGCTTCTGTGAAAAAAAATTTTTTTAAGAAGTCATTATTTTTACACGAATTTTTTTTTTCAAGCTTTGGTTTAAATATCCGATTTTGCAGGTTCATGTTGCAATTCAAATGCGAAATACATAAATTTCAAAAAGTGCTCATTGTATTATCTCGTCTCATTTATATTTATTAATATATTTTATATGTTATTATTAGGGTTGTATGTTACGATATTAAAGTTGGAAAATAGTTCATTTTGTGGACCCTCAACATCAGCAGCACTAGACGTTAATTTAATTCACCCTCGTAGACATGAAAACCACCACAGAGAAACAATATCACAAACAAACTAATAAATAGCTAACCCAGATTAGAACGGAGAGCTATGACATCGCGGTTAAATTGTTTAAGTTAAGCCAACCAGATTATGTAGGTATACGATACTGGAGTGTAGAATTTTGAACTGAGGTCTGTTTAATTTCCTGTTAAGTTCTTGTTCCTGTTAAGATCTTTGATTTTATTTTATATTGAGAAAAATAAAGGCTTCAATTTTCTCATTAAAAAAACTAAGAGACTTTCGACATAAAAGAAACCTCTCCAACCTGTCTGGCCAGCTTTGAGTGTATAGACTAAATCCTCTGACTGCTCTGGCTTATATATATCTAGTTACAGAGAGGGTCACGCTCTTGCAGAGTAGTCTAAAATTAACTGATGATGATGTTAATTTTAAACTGATAAGATTTAACACAAAATTAGAAATAACACAATGTTCGGTATTTAAATGTTCTACCCTTTGTTTATGTTCCCATAATTATATAATACAAAATTGCTGAGTAAATCCAATTCGGTAAAGTTTAACAACCTCTCATACTTACAGCGTAAACAAGAAAAGTTGATACAAAGTTAATCTCTTAGATTAACTAAACAAAGTCTTATCTAATTATCCTGTAAAACTTGGCCCGAGTTTCCATAGTTCTTGGCATGAAAGTTAAAGAGTGAACATGTTGCTGAGTTGCTAACTAAATACGGTAAAGATTGCATAATTAGAACAAGGGTTTGCTGTGCTACAAATAAAGTTAGTATATTTTAAAATACCTTAGCTGCTAACTGCTGATTTATTTTAGGGATCTTTTTTAACATATTAATATAAAAGGCCAAGTGTGAGTCGGAATTGTACATGAAGGCTCATTTATTTTTTGTATGAGGCCGCAGCTTGATTTAAATTTTCCTGTATTTTTACTATTTTGCCTCGTGTTATAGCGGCAATTGAACACATTAATTGCTAAGTCTATATATAATACGATTCAATCTCTGTGACAGACGGATGGACAGACCGACAGCAGTGGCTTAGTAATGAGGTAGGTATAGTTTTTAATCATTGGTAATGCTTTTAATGTTTTCTTAGGGCTGAGATGATGATGATGAATTTAATGCGTTCCTACCGTAATATAATAAGGCATTTTTTAGGACGCGCCACGTGCCTGTTTGGAAAGCTCTTGATGAGAAAATGGAGTAGTGGTATAAGCCCGTGCTTGGAATCGAACACAGAAACATTATAAAGTAGGCCAGAGTCATAATCACTGTGCTATAGAGGTTGTTGAATCGCCGATATTTTTTGGATTACTTATAGATTCTTTTTCATATTACTGCATAAGAAATCTGGTACAGTTCACAACAAAGTTTAAACGTTAAATCTAACGCATCGTCGACTGTACAATTCCCAGTCTCATTTATCTTGAATCAAATAAACCTATTTTCTCTGCAGACGGATGAAATTCGATTTAGAAGCGAACCACAGCGAGTTCTAACGGACATCCATACTCGCTGTTCTATTTACTTAGTTTTCTTATATTCTATGCGAGGGCGCTGCATACTGTTTAACTGCCTCCGTGGTCCAGTGGTTAAGGCGTTTGCCTTGTTGACCCGGGGGTCGTGGGTTCAATTCCCATGGGAAGCATACTTTATTAAGTTGTTTCCAGTTTGGTAAGGACATTGCAGGCATGGATCACCTGATGTCTGATAAGAAAGACGATTCCGTGCTTCGGAAGGCACGGTAAACCAGTTGATCCCGGCTGCCATCTGGTAGTCGTTAAAGGAACCACGTCAGAGGCCGAGAGGCGGTCCCGAAGAACTCTGACACCAGGGTGTGCGTAGTCGACTGACCGTGTCACCTACACGAAATGATGATGATGACTGTTTAACGAATCTATTTAAATTTTACAACATACTTTCTGGTCTTATTTATCAAGTATTTATATTATCACTAGCTGTGACCCGCGGCTTCGCCCGCGTTATATATGGCATACTTCCTTTTCAGTACTAACCTATGTGTATGCTAAATTTCATGGTGAGCGGTTCAGTAGATACAACGTGAAAGCGTAATAAATAAACAAACAAACTGATTTTTGCATTTAAAACATTAATTAAAGGATCATTGCAGCCGTAGGAAATGTGCTACTGTACCTATGTCCACTTGTCCAGGCCAAAATTTTTCTTTTATTACCGCGACGTTGAGTTGCCGCCACGTCGAAGGGTACAGTCAATGAAACAGATCATTGAAGTTTTATTCTTTTTGACCGACTTGAAAAAAGGAGGAGGTTCTCAATTTGTCTGTATGTTCTTTATTGTATGTTATGCGATTACTCAGTCAGTTATGGATCGATTTTAGTGATAATTTTTTTGTTCAATAGGTAATGCTTCAAAGGTGATCCCGTAAAGTTTTTGTCCTCTCCCGGGTTCCCAATGGGCAGCAGCGTTGGAAGCACAAGAAGCCAAAGAAACTGCGCTTGCCAACCCGCTGCCTAGCGTCGTACAGCATGCAGAGAAAATCCTAATCCTAACTTAATATTATAAATACAAAAGTGAGTTTGTTTGTTTGTTTGTTACGCTTTCACGCCCTATCTACTGAACCGATCAACATGAAATTTGGCATACACATAGGTTAGGGTACAGAGAGGGACATAGGCTATATATCACGCGGGCGAAGCCGCGAGTAATAGCTAGTACATTATAAAAGATGTTTATGAATGTCCAGATATGGACTTCTTGTGGCTAAAATGATTATGATAGTGATGAACCTAAAATAACAAACACGTACAGTTATGTATACACGCATTCCTGCGTCAGTTATATATTTTAATGACATACCTTTTGCAACTCATCATCGATGTACCAATTGATGTCTGAAGGCGGCAACGAGTAATCAGATGAGCAATTGAGGAAGATCTGCTCCCCTGGCTTCAGCACCTTGGGGGCCCCCGATATAACCGGATCCAAATGCGGCATGGCTGCAAGCAAAACAAATTTGAATACATCAACAGAAGTTAGGAAAGTCTCGCACCCGCTTACTTCTCAGGGCTCCTCCCTTACAGCTCATCCCTTAAAACTAGAAGTGGTAATGTTAACAATTTATCTCAGTTTGAGGTAGATGTTATGGTCACTATAAGGGTTCCTTATTTACTACGTAAAAAGATGTCAAATTGACGGTCTGAGACACCTTCTTAATTTCGAGGGTCAAGTTACACGCTGTTACATATTATTATAGAAAACCGTTTTGTACCTAATTACACCTTTATTTTGCGATCTGGTAATTTTGCTACTTAGTCTTTTCGAGATAAAGTCGTTTTGGTACTAGGGCATTTTGAACTGTAGTCATTATGCTACTTAGTGATTATGATATACAGACGATCTGAATACAAAGTCCTTTTGAGATGTGTTCTTTTTATTACTTGGCCATTCTGATATCTTGTCCTTCTGGTCCTAACCCATTTTTGAGGTGAAACGTATGAGCTTTTCCGTACCACAAACAACGCATATGCATAATTTCATGATGATCGGTTCAGTAGCTACGTGAGAGAGTAACAAATAAACTCACTTACAAGCAGGGATTGAAAAACCGAAAAAATACCATTAAATCGGTAAGCGATATGACTTCATACCTTTATATTTTGTTACCTTAGAATAATGGTACCTTCAAATTACTATACCTTAATGAAACGGTACCTGTACGATTTTGGTATTGTAGTACTGCAGTATCGCTATTTTTTAGATATTGGAATTAACAAATAAAGGTTTTCATTGAATTTTACCGCAGAGGATTCGCCTCAATGTTCTTCGTCGCATCATTTTTTCGGTACTGAAAATATTTCAGTTAAGGTACCAATAATACGAAGGTATAACGGTAACGTAAATGTACCGTTAAATACATTATTTTTATTTAGCTGTATCACAAATCACAACCGTAAATTGTCAACCGATTTGGTTCTACCTTTAAATCTAAGGTGTATCGTAATTTTATACCGGTACCATACCCTTAACCTTTACCGTTTTCAACCCCTGCTTTCAAGGTAAAGTGCGAGTTGAGCACACCAAGGGATCTGTACAAAATAAAAATTTGAAGTTCTAATTCCATGTACTACATATTTACAGTTTCCAATTTTTTTCCGGACCTGTGCTTTATGCCTTGCTTCATACCAAATTTAATTATTCTAGGGCAGCGGGAAATATCCATGTTGACTTAGATGTTTGATTTTTATAACGGATTCAAAATATCACAATTCTAACTTTTTGATATCAATGTCCACTAAATTCGTCCACACGTTCCTGAGAAAAAGGTGTTGTCATACAGATGTACACAAACGAGTAATCCTATTGGGGTTTTTACCTTTTTAGGTACGAAATCCTTCCAAAAATATTAATTTTTTAGAAATTAGAAAATATTTCAGTAATTATAATTGTACATTTTTAAATTAATTTAATTCCTATTTTTTTTTTCTAATATTATTAAAATAACATAATAAACGCTATAAAACCGTATAATAAAAGTAATGAAAAAATAATTCACAACAAAATCTATTTGAATTAATGCTATTTCATTACATTAAAAGGCTACTTTTGGTTCTTATCTAAGTTATCGTGTCAAAAGAAACGCACACAATGACGATTTGGATGAGAATAATAGAGTGGACAGTGGTTATCCTTCTCCATGAATTAGGTGATAATGAAAAAATCAATTATTGAAAATAAAACATTGAATTCCGAGGACAAGTGGTTATTTTTAGAGGTTGTATTAAGGCCAGCAATGCGTTGCGTAAGGCATTTTACGACTAGTAAAACTATTTTTCATTACAACTATTAATGACAAGTAGTTAATCCCTGTTCACTGGCACCTGCGTAAGATTATGTGAAGTGTGTGTAAAGATACACTTTTCACAATTTTGCAGGCAGGCAGTGAAAAAGGAGCATTTCACAAGGCAATATGACATTTCTAGACGTTAAAGCGCGACTTAAAGGGGCGAAGAGTGCGACTCCAGTTACGGTAGTCAAGTTAAGTAATTGTACGATGGAACAGTTTCCAGGAAATTTGCATCCAGTTTGCGGTTTTAAATCAACGGGTAGTTTAAGCCATCTTTTATTATCGGTCCAGTAATTTAGAGTCGTTTTTGCTTCGAGCGTCCTAAAAAACTGGTGGACCAAGAATCTAATTACGTTCAGAGAGGTTGAAGTACCAGGGAGTGACGGAGTGGTGTGGCGGTTAGACGTTTAAAGAGAGTCACATAATAAATATATGTTAATAGGTCAAAAGCGAGTATAAAGTCATAGCTTTACGCTTGGTAATAAACTGAGGTTTTAAAGCTTAGTCATTACGGAAAATTATGTACGGGAACTAAAAATACGATAGAATTCAAGTACATGCTTAGCAATAGATCAAATGTTTTCGAGGGTGGTTTTAACATACTGTTTGAAATATGCAAATGATAAATTAAAGGTACTCATGGTCAGTTTTTGTTAACAGGATTCAAAGAAAATTTTATATTTTATACAATCTAAATATTCTAAATAAATGTCAAATCTTTCGGTAATACAAGAGTGCCGGGGACCGGGGATCACCAACCGTCAGTTGTGAAACTACAAATAGTATATTTTAAGTTAGCCACTACTTAGAATTCGTCACTCTAGCTTCTTTGGCTAGATATTGCTTTATAGGCAACATTTGGCACCACGCAAAATTACAACTCTTTATGGAAGAAATAATTTACATACAGTAAACGTGGTAATATAAACCAAGACTCGTAAACATAAGGGTGTTTATTCCCTGTTATTCTGACGTAAAGTGGAAGTAATGTGTAGCGAAAGAGGATGTAGGTAGTGTAAAAATTGAGAAAGAAATGTCCGGTGGTTTGGACATGGCTGAATGTAGACTCACGAAGAAACTTTACAAAAGGCAAATGTGAGTGAAACGGTAAGTCAGAGGCGGCCTCGATGCACGTACCGTGACCAGACTGCGGACGTTCTTGCCAAGGGGCAAGGTCTGGAGAACCTGAAACTGGCGATCATGCATGATGTACGGGAGTGATGGATGTAGATGAAACTGGACAGGTTTGTTAGGATTGTAACAAGAGGAGATCCTTGGTCTCTGCTTCCCCCCAAGGGTAAGAAGTGTTATAAATGTATGTTCGTCAAAACCCTATGTGCGTCTTTAAAAAAAGTGCCGTGGTACATCAGTCAGCCCAAAAAAAAAAATGATGTTCACTCATCGTTAGTCACTATTTTATTTTACTCACTTAAAGAAACAGAAGGTGCCGTGTGGTTTCCCGGCAGGGTAGCATAGAACCACTTCAAGTTCTTCCGTGGATGTCGTAGAAGGTGACTTAGGAAACACACGCTTAACAAAGCTTTAAAACATCAAAGAAACTTCTTCAAAAGGTCTCTGACTGCTCAAGCTAATATTTGGCTCTGGTAGTACAGAGAGGGCCATGTTCCTGCGGTAGAGACTAAAAAAACCGGCCAAGTGCGTGTCGTGTAGTGTGTAGGTGTGTAGGGTTCCGTAGTTGCGAATGGCAACTTTGAGTTCACACTGTTCACACTTGCACCTCACAGTTTAACGACCAAAAACATCTAAGAATGAAAATTGTATGTAATTTTACATTTTCGAGTACATTTTATAAGTTGGTTACCTATAACTTTTCAGTTTGTACTTATTACTCAGCTCTGATAGTTTTCCTTTCAACTACAGTATATATAAGTATACCACAGCTGTAATTTTTTTCATCCATAAAATTTGCACTTTAAAACCAAATATTTCGGAAACGGATCCGTAAATCGAAAAATGGTGTTCTCAACCTCACAATATTTTTTAAAGACCTATATAATAACCACTACCAAACACCAATACCAAACACGATGGGTTTGTATAAAAAAAATATTGCTCTCTTTACTTGTATGGGAGCTACCCTAAAAAAATTTTTTTTCGTGATTTTTTTTATACCTCTTTTTTGGCATGATTAATATACATGCCCATAAAAAATTCAGCTTTCTAGTACTTATAGTCTCTGAGTAAAACCGCGGACGGACAGACAGACAGATATGGCGAAACTATAAGGGTTCCTTGTTTACTACGGAACCCTAAAAAGACCTGATGATGAAAGAAACATAAAATCACTCACCAACAACATTCATATGCTTCGTCTGCCTCGCAATTTGGAACTTCGGTCCTTCAGTCGATACCTCACACGTATATACCGCTCTCGTCGCGATTGGCGGAGGCATGACCTTGACCATGCAGGAGTCTGCCGTGCACTCCCCGTCCTGCACCATGATGTCTGTTAAGTTGAATAGACGTATGGGAGGCTAGAACAAAAAAGAAGAAGGTTAAATATGCGGAGTCGAGTAGAAAGAAACGGAACGTGGATTTTGAGATAGAAAGATATAATTAGTACCAATGAAGAAGAAAGAGGAGCCCGGTGGTCCAGTGGGTGTGAGCTCTGTGAGCGCTTACGTATGTTAAGCAACCCCTGGTGCAGTCCCTACTTGGATGGGTGACCGCAAGTGGCATAAAAATATCTCGAGCTCCTCCGTGCTTCGGAAGGCACGTTAAGCCGTTGGTCCCGGCTGTCATCGTTGATGGCAGTCGTTAAGCTATGTCAGATGCCTTAAGGCAGCTTGAAAAATCTGACACCAGTGTTGGCCACTTACACATACGAAAAGCAAACAAACAGTGCCAATGGAGATTGTAGTAATCACTACAGCTCCATCTCTTCATTTTTACCCGACCAACCCACCTAGAAGGTGGGTAATAATTTTCGCGCATAAGTTTGTATGTATCTATGTTCTATTGTTGCCTCCTGTAGCCTTGATGGCTTGACCGATTTTGAAGTTTGAGGTGTAATTAGATCGTATTCTTCCCCAAACGTCACAGGCTATGTAATGGCTATGTAATGTAAAATCAATACAGTGAAAGTTAACTGACCAAATCCGGCAGTTGGGTTTCCTAAGTTTTATTTATTTGAATAACAAATTACCTACATCACTTATACGATACTCTATCAGAATCATCTTAGTGTAAATGTTTAGATGAGCATCGGAAATTTCTGATTGTGATTTTGTATACAGAAGTGTGTTTTCACACATCACTAGTGATAACATTTTAGCATGTGTTTCTATGTAAACAAAATACTTAGGCCTCATATCTTTTCTCAAAGTGTATCATATAAACATTTCTAATATGACTTCCCTTTGATATTTCATAATTCGTTCCCAAACATGTGCTATGAGTAGAAATTCTTGAAAGAAAAAAAATGCGGGTCGGTCTCGCGTATTAAGGGTCCCGTACCATTATTTAAACAAAATTAGACTATCGAGCAAAAACGAAAAAAAAACATGTTTGTTGTATGTGAACCCCCGTCAAATATTTATATTATTCTGTTTTAAGGATTTGTTGTTATAGTTTTTTTTTTATTTTTATTTATTTCAGAAAATCAACAGCATTACAAAACTTAATTTTACACATGTATATGCTAAAACGAAAGCCAATTACAGATTTTCTAAACTTTTTGAGAAGATATCTAATTGCTAATTAATACAAAATAGTAATTTTTTACCGCTTACCGCGTAGATATTAATATAACCTTACAAAGATAAAGTACTTAGGTATCTATAGATAACAGTTTAAACATTTGAATATTTAAGATAGGTGTCTGATTTGCTCTCAGCTGCTATAACTATATATATATATATATATATATATATATACATATACATACCACACACACATAATATACTAATATGCAAAAATCCGGCCTCACATGCTCAGCCTGAACTTATAAATATAAATACGAGTACACACATATATACATTTAAACATTTTAACTTTATTTTATTCATAAAATAAGATTACTATCAAATTGAGGTCAAGAGAATCATGTACACATATTTGTATCCAAACATCAGAAATTAAGGTATGTTAAAAAAGTGTTGGTATGGTTATTCAATAATTATTATAACAAGTAGTTGGTTATTTGTGAATAAAAATTTTCTTTCAGGCATGGAATACCCTAACTCAAACTTAAACTTAAACTAGCCCTACGACAACGTCTTGGGATCGGAACTAACAGCCGCTAGGATAAGGTAGTCAAAATGTACAAAATAGTTACAGTTGTTCATCACCTTGCAGTGCTGTTATTGCGCGTTTCTTAAAACCCTGTTTACTATAAATAAAAGGATCAATATCGTTGAATACCTCGTTATAAGTTCTGGGTAAGCGCGCCAAAGGAGCGTTTCTTGCGGAATTAGTCCTGGTGATAGGTTCATATAGCAACGGAGTGGGACGGCGACGCGAGCGACTTATTGGCACTCTGTATCTGATGCTCGCCACCAGTTCTGGGCAGTCAATCCGTCCTCTTATTATGTCATAGAGGTAACATACATCTAATAACTTACGCCTATCTTCTAACGTTAGTACATGATATTGCTTACAGTTATCCCTATAGTCAGGCAAGTCAGGTTTATGAAATCGATAGTTGAGATGTTTTACGAACTTTTTCTGTATACGTTCAATACTATCTTTATATACACTATATTGGGGGGACCATATCGGGCTAACATATTCTAGTACACTCCGAACATATGCGTAATACATAATTTTTAGTGTATAGAGATCTTGAGTGAGTGGAGACAGCAATACATCATGTGTAAAAATTTCAACTATCTGGCTATCAAAGTTAGTTTGTTTATGAGATACAGCCTGGTGACAGACAGACAGACATCGAAGTCTGGTGAATAAGGTCCCGTTCTTATCCTTTGGGTACGGAACCCTAAAAACTCCTGTTACATGTAGTAACTTGATTAGGAATGTTGGAAATTCCTTTTACATTATATTTGCTCGTATAGCTTCCAACATAACCCAATTCTGCATACCGTACGTTACATCTCAATATTTCTGACATAAAATTGTCACGAAATATCAACTTTGGAGTCGACATACCCTTAAAAATTTATATTGTAGAGAAAAGTCTTAAGGGAGCACACTAGGCACAGTAGCGACGCCAATCATTTTATTCCTAATACTTTACAAATAGAAAGTAATTCAAGAATGTAAATAATATAGGCCTTAGTAAATAACTTGAAGTATTTTTGGAATCATGTTTTAATATTACGAGAATCAGTCATTAAGGGAAAACGTGATTACCGCCAAAAACGGCCGTTTTTGGCGGTAATCTGATTATCATAATTCTCACTGATTCTGATAATATTAAACATAATTCCAAAAATACTTCAGGTTATTTACTAAGGCTTATATGATTTACATTCTTGAATTTCTTTCTATTTGTAAAGTATTAGGAATAAAATGATTGGCGTCGCTACTGTGCCTAGTGTATGCTCGGTGGCTTCTCGTACAACATAGGTGGTAAAAGCAGATTACGGGAATAGATAAATCCCGAAGTCAATAGCGGGTGGATTTAGTCGCTATTATTTGTGCTTACCTGTGTGGCAAGTGGCTTCGAATCAAATGAAAGTAGCTTTAAAAAAGTACGATTGTTTTGTTGAAACCTTAAATTTAATGTCTGTGAAATGCAATTTCTATTCAAACTTAATTTCCAAATGGGTTGGTTTAGTATAAAGATGATCGGAGCGTCTAACGTTTTTTTGTTTTAAAGTAAAGATTTTTTTTAAATTTTCCGTTCGTTATGTGATCTTAACATTCATTTCATTTTTGTGAACCTTTAGGACATAAAATTAAATTCTCGAACAACCATTTTATTTTCTATATCAACACCTTCCAATTCCTGGGCAGGGTATGATGTATTTTAAATATCTATATATAGAAGCAGTGTTTTATGACCCTGGGCTCTGTCTACTTAGACTATGTATCTATGTATGTATTGTCTGGGAGAAAAGAAAAAACGTAGAATGTACCAGCTGCTTATTTTCCCGCGCAGATCGTAAAAACCGATCGAGGGGATGAGTGGATATCGGGGGAATCATGTCAACGGGCAATGCGGCTAGCAAACCATCACTATTTTAATTCCGTTCTCCACCTAAACCCCCATCAACATGCTACCTTAAGGCCGCGCCTTAAGGTTTTATAGACCTGGGCTCTGTCTACCCCGCAAGGGAAAAAGATGTGATAGTATGTATGTGTCGGTTATTTTGATTCCTTTCAGCACCTTTTTATTTTTTCTTTATGAGATGGTGATCAAATAAATCATCAGATAAAATCCATCAGCTACTTACCTTTTGGGAGGGGTTATATCTAAATATCTCGTTCATGTCCCTGTAAAACTTGACAGAGTGCAGCTTCTGGTCATCCATCTGGAAGTGACAGCTGAGCAGTGCTGGTCTCCGAGGATCAGCATACAATGGAACCTGCAGCTGTGTGATCTCGTGTGCTGATGTTATTGCTGAAACAATGAAAATAATATTTAAGTTTTTGGTGGGAAGTCAAACTGTGTTATTATTCAAGATTCGGTCGTTTATTTAATATAGGTTACTTTGAACACTTATTAATTGTCATACATGTGTTTACAAGTTTTACAACAAAATATTTTTGTTGACGTCAATAATTTACTTATGACTTTTGACAGCGCATTTTCTCCAAGCGAAGTCAACTCACAATTTTAGTTAACCTTAAAAACTACTAATTATAAAACGAGGACTAACTTTAGTACCTAGTTTTAACCTTTATCCGCCCAAAACTAATTGACAATGACATTTACTAAAGTCCCTTTCATAAGAAGCTATAAATTATGTAAACAAATGTTCAGGGGTTCGCAACATTTGGATAAAATAAAAAATAATATTGTAGTTTTTTGTGTAAAAAAATAAACCAAAGAAGAGATGGTTAGAAACATTTTTCCATAAAGAATAAAGGAGGTTTGCAGGTGAACTAATTATTTGGCAACGTAAAAAATCTTTTGCCCTGCGTTGAAACTCAATAGCTAATAAAAAAAAATATAGCAAAAACTGTTACAGAAACTTTATTATAAATTAGTAAGACTCAATAGCTAATAAAAAAAAAAAAACAACTGATAGCAAAAACTGCTACAGAAACTTTATTATATCTGAGAAATTCCCCAAATGTTCACATTCACAAAGTCAGACTCGTTCCTGTACCAAAAAACAGTGAGCGACAGCGATTTGTATCGTTAAAATATAACCCGACGAATTGAATTGAAATAAAAGAATTGGTCTTTAGTTTCGTATTACCCGTATAGTAATTTAAGTCAATTGTATTTGGTTAACTCATAATATTGTCGCTAGGTAACTCCAACTCAGTAGAAGTTTATTGATGTACTTAATTTATAGTTTCTCGTGGCGGGGAGTTTAGACGTCAAAGTACTAAGTATTGACTTATTTCAGTTGGATTATGAATTAAACATTGATGATTTTAAATTAATGAATTGATTTTTGTGGAGTTTTTTTTATATAAAATTGGTGTAGTTTGGTGTTGCTCGTACTTATGAACAATGTGAGAAATAGTTAAAGAAGACTGTCATTTGGACTCGTTTTGATTTGTCTCCAGAAGCTTCAAAGCTATCAATGGACCTACGCCGTCTTTAAGTGCTACTTTTTAGCTGTCCCTATACCTTACAATACCGATACTTTGTATCACTTTAAACTGGACATTGGCAGAATGCCGAAACCTCGGTAGAAGCTACAAAAAATATAATTGAAAAATAATTGAAATACTCAAGTACTTATAAAAAATATAGCATCGTTAATTTCGTATCCAACGACTCAAGTTCACAATTTCGCTAAGGCGAACTCAATCAATGTTATTTGTTTTGTAAAATGTGAAAAATAGATCAGGCGCCGGTTCTATGATTAAAATTTACCATTTTAGAGTTCCGTAGCAGAATGGCAAAAAACAGATACCTTCCGCATCTCAAATCGCTTACATGGAAATGAAACAAAATACGAATCTGTGCTTGCGTATCCCTATGGAAACGCACGCGCAAATCCGTTTTTTGTTAACCTTCTAAAATCTTTCTATATAGGTCTTAGAAGGTTATTTAAACAATGATTGTTTGAAAGAAAGGCACTCCTAGTTAAAATGTATCCTCCCTTTGTTTCTTTCTTCTACTTTCAAAATAAGAGAGTAAAAAATCAAAATGAATTCTGTAAATCTTAATAAACACTTTTCACAACATTTTCTATGAACGAGATATACCTATTCAGTAGTTAGCACGTAACGTACTGTTGTTACGCAATTATAAACATGTCATTCATACAAATTGTATAAAGTGTAAAAAACAAATTATTTTTGCTGACGTAATTTTTGTTGGCTTGTAAATGGTAATCATTTAACCCAAGCTTGCTACTACGAAGCCCTCCATGGTCGAGTCTGACTCGAATAACATGGAACTTGAAACGGTGAACTAGTGGAGAGGAATGAAACTAATTATGAGTAATTATAAATAATTATTAAGGCTTTGTTCACACTGTATAAAAATATAAGTTGTAGACAGGGGGTGAGTTCTTATACATTCACCATCCAAATCGTGATTCCCTTTCACTACCACTATCCTTGTTATGCTGTAGCAGCGTGGACGGAAGCATCGGAGTTTAGCCTGCGGCGGTACTTAGGGGTAGGGCGCAGCTGTAGGGGGTGCCAGTAGTGGGTAGTGGCGCTCACGAAGCCCGAGAGGTGAACCCTGGAATTGCATACACCAGACATTTTAAAAGTGTCCAGTTTTACAGTTTGACTGCAACATCAGCTAACGATTCAAATGGCGTGCTGTGCTAATTCGATCCCATTACAAGATGGCGGACGGGCATAAAGCGGATCGGATAGTAATGATTTGCATGAAATATGATCAATGATGAGGCAGTCAAAGTGATACAAGAAGTTGGGAAATTAACATGAAAGAAACCAAAGTTGTAAGCACCAACTAAATTACACACTAAATACTTAACTACCTACAACATTCCGTAACATTTAACAGTACACTCAACAATAAGTATAATAAGCTCTAAGTATAATTTTACCAAGAAGTGATATTTTATAAATGTTACTGAATGTATGTTACTACTATCTAGATAAAACTATGAATAGGTATGCACTATTGTTCTAACTAAATGGAAATTATGCAATGTCATATCTACATGAATTTGTCATTATGTAATTATTATTTCAAAGCATTTAGCTAGCATGAATACAATCATAAGTATTTATTCTATTGAATAGTTTAACTTTATAAGGTTTGTATAAAATGAATTACTTAGACACACTCAGATGCAGCATAAAGCAAATGGCCGCTGCGGCTTTACATTAAATAAATTGACATGACACTGCAGTTGATTAAACCAGCTAATAGCGGAAGGTAATGTTATTTAGTACTTTGCAACACTTACCCAATCGGGGTTAAACACAAAAAGAAAGACTTTCTACTAATGACGAAGAATATTTATCGCGACTCGTCACGAGTTCACAACGTAGACACAGTAGGCAGGTTTAGTAAACAAAGTCGTAGTGACTAACTCGGGCCGCTTCCGAGACGTAATGGTGAACATTCCAGTGTGGCTGTGCGCTCGCGCTTGTCCCCCCGCGCTCCTTTTACAAACCTGTTTTGATGCCCACTCCACAAGATAGCGGTCACGATTTGATTTACGAGAATAGGTTGCGCCGGAGTTTCTTTGTAAATAGTTTCTTTGTTAGTTTGTATGTTAGTTTGTAAATATGCGATTTTTTTTTAAATATTTAAATAGCTTAAAATATATTGCTAGATAGATAGTTTTATACTTTAGATAATAAAATAATAAGGACGGTAAGACCCGTCACATACCCCCCTTTTAAGGTTATGATTTTTTCTAGGAAAAATCCAGCGGACTAAGCCTTTTTTTTAAGTTAACTTAAAGTCCTTTACATGCCATGTACCCAACTTTTTCCCTGACATGTCCTCCAGTTCGTATACAAGTTTAGATTTTTTTTCTATAACGCGGCACTTTACAAATTTGGGGGCTAGTTTTTTGGTAAATCTATTATCCTTGTCGCTCTGATAAAAGGTCCGTTTCCAGACGATATCACCAACATTGAAATTAACATTTTTGCGGCGAAGATTATAATTTGTAGCGTTTCTAGAATGTGCTTTTATAAGGGCAGCCTGAACTTTGTCAAATATTTTGCACAAATGACCTATATTTTCTGCATAAGGATCGCGGGGTGCAAAAATTAAATCTTTCTCAATGTCCGTATCGACGTAGTGTGAGCCGCAGCTAACAAGTTCTCGGCCAAATACTAGAAAAGATGGCGTATACCCAGTCACTTCACTTACCGAACTGTTTAAGGCAAATTGAATTTTTGTTATGTGTGTATCCCAAGATCTGTGATCGGTTTCGATAAAGGATGAAATCGCTGTAATAATCGTTTTATTATACCTTTCGACTGTGTTTACTTGTGGGGTGTAAAAAGGGGTATAGTAGACATTAGGAATTTTGTAATTAGTGAATAGAGTTTTTAAAGTGTTACTAATGAATTGTTTTCCGTTATCCATTAATATCGTACTAGGAACGCCATGGACAAGAAAAACGTGCTCTTCAATAATTTTAGATATGATATCTGCTGTTGCACGTCGGATTGCAAACAGCATACAAAATTTAGAAAAACAGCAAGTTATGACTAGTATGAATGTATTTTGTTTCCTAGTGATAGGCAAAGGTCCGATTAGGTCAATGCTTAGCATTTGGAATGGGCGGCAACACTCTTTAGGCCTACCCATAGTACCGAGTGTACTGTGGTTGGGGTGTTTGTGAGAAAGGCAGACATCACAATTATTAACAAATGCGGTTACCTCAGAGTGCATACCAGGCCAAAAATATTTTAATGCCAACCTTTTGTACGTTTTAAAAATACCAAGGTGGCCTGCAGTAGGTTCAGTGTGATTTTGAGATATAATACTCTGACGATTTTCTTGAGGTATTACCTCCTTCCACTGAAATTCCCTAGTAAGGGGATTGATAGACTTCATGTGGCGGTAAAGCTTTCCATTGGCGGTACGGTAATTTAAAAAGGAAGTTGGTGAGCTTATACAGCCATTGTAAGTTTTTAAATACCAAGAGTCATCAGTTTTAGGTTGTGTAGATGTCTGTCTGTCTGTGGCGTCATCAATAGCAGCTATGGGGACAGAGCGAGATAGGCTATCGGGAACAATATTATCGCAACCTTTCCGGTGTTCGATATCAAAATTGTAGGCTGAAAGTCTAACACCCCAACGCGCTAGTCTACCAGTTGGATTATTAAGATTTAAAAACCACCTAAGCGACGCGTGGTCTGTATAAATGGTAAATTTAAGTCCATTTTCTAGGTAGCACCGCCAGTGTTCGATAGCCGTTAAAACAGCCAGAGCTTCGCGTTCAGTAGCACTGTAGTTGCGTTCCTGTTTGGTTAAAGACTTACTCATATACGCGATCACTTTTTCTTCGCCGTTAAGAGTTTGCGTAAGTACTGCTCCTAGACCGTAGTCACTAGCATCGGTATGTACCGCAAATGGTTTCGAGTAGTCGGGACAAGTAAGAATAGGCGCTGAAGCGAGGAGGTTTTTTAAAGTTGTAAAGGCTGTTTCTGCTTCTTGTGACCAAGAAAAGGGAGGTGCCTTCTTGCCTTGGGATGTTAATTTGTTTAATGGTGCAGCCAAACTACTAAAGTTAGGGATAAACCTCCGGTACCAAGATGCCGTACCAATAAACCGACGGACCTCTTTACGGTTAGTAGGGGTAGGGTAGTTAGCTATCGATTCTACTTACCACTACCCACTACTGGCACCCCCTACAGCTGCGCCCTACCCCTAAGTACCGCCGCAGGCTAAACTCCGATGCTTCCGTCCACGCTGCTACAGCATAACAAGGATAGTGGTAGTGAAAGGGAATCACGATTTGGATGGTGAATGTATAAGAACTCACCCCCTGTCTACAACTTATATTTTTATACAGTGTGAACAAAGCCTTAATAATTATTTATAATTACTCATAATTAGTTTCATTCCTCTCCACTAGTTCACCGTTTCACTGGCGCCCAACGTGGGGCTAAACACAAAAAGAAAGACTTTCTACTAATGACGAAGAATATTTATCGCGACTCGTCACGAGTTCACAACGTAGACACAGTAGGCAGGTTTAGTAAACAAAGTCGTAGTGACTAACTCGGGCCGCTTCCGAGACGTAATGGTGAACATTCCAGTGTGGCTGTGCGCTCGCGCTTGTCCCCCCGCGCTCCTTTTACAAACCTGTTTTGATGCCCACTCCACAAGATAGCGGTCACGATTTGATTTACGAGAATAGGTTGCGCCGGAGTTTCTTTGTAAATAGTTTCTTTGTTAGTTTGTATGTTAGTTTGTAAATATGCGATTTTTTTTTAAATATTTAAATAGCTTAAAATATATTGCTAGATAGATAGTTTTATACTTTAGATAATAAAATAATAAGGACGGTAAGACCCGTCACATACCCCCCTTTTAAGGTTATGATTTTTTCTAGGAAAAATCCAGCGGACTAAGCCTTTTTTTTAAGTTAACTTAAAGTCCTTTACATGCCATGTACCCAACTTTTTCCCTGACATGTCCTCCAGTTCGTATACAAGTTTAGATTTTTTTTCTATAACGCGGCACTTTACAAATTTGGGGGCTAGTTTTTTGGTAAATCTATTATCCTTGTCGCTCTGATAAAAGGTCCGTTTCCAGACGATATCACCAACATTGAAATTAACATTTTTGCGGCGAAGATTATAATTTGTAGCGTTTCTAGAATGTGAATTCTTCTTTGTTAGTTTGTATGTTAGTTTGTAAATATGCGATTTTTTTTTAAATATTTAAATAGCTTAAAATATATTGCTAGATAGATAGTTTTATACTTTAGATAATAAAATAATAAGGACGGTAAGACCCGTCACAAACTTAGCACAATAGTAAAGGCAGACCTGCTTTTTTTAGAAAAGCAAATATTGTATACGTTTATTATTTTAAACTGAAACACTTTTTTGCGAAATATTTTCTCTGCTGACTCCTAAAGGAATAAAGATTATATAATATGTCTAGCAGTTTATGGACTGGCAAATTACCTTGCCCACTCAGGAAGTAGCCGGCTCTAACTCAAGCTCCAAGAACACGGTTCCCTGTAGACATGGTCGTTGGAACTTCTTGAATAGTTGAACTTGCTAGATATTGTATTAGACTAGTCCAACTTGGTTGTAGAATTTGATTTTAGTTTCTATTCACGACGAAGTCACAAAGTTCCCGAATTTTAACGATTTGTATTTTCTATTCTCTGGCAAAACTCAAATGTTTTAACCATCCTAAATCCTTAAAGGCTTAATCTGTCTTAAGGCATGTGACACATGTTAATAATCGTGATTATATATATATATATATATATTTATATATAAGGATAGTTCTAATAATAAAATAAACAAACACTCCAACAAAATATATATTAGCAAATATTGCTTCCAAAAAAAACTGTATTTATAATAAATTTGGGTGTGTATGATCCAAAAAATTATTTTCAAATCTTGTAAGAATACGAGTAATATGTAAGAAATACGGAGCTACAGGCTTCACGGTCAAGGGTGTCGTTCTGAACTGCCTTACCGGGGGTTGCAGGTATGTCTTCGAATACGCGTTCCTGGTCTCCTGAGCTGCTGCATTCTCCAAAAACGGAAACAAAAATGGGATAAAAAGGGGAAAGCCTACATCCAGCAGTTGACTTTTTGCGGCTGAGATGATGACAAAGCTACAAACATCGCAATTTATCGTACCACAAAAATGCTTTTTAAAATTTTCCGTCAATTAGTTTAAAGGATATGTAAAAGTCAATGTACCATGAATTGATAAATAAACAAAACTTTGAATTAAGTCAATGCTAAAAGTCGTAATAAATAAACATATTCAAACGCCTCAACTGGGAACTTCCTGCAAAATATATTATTTAAATTGTACGTGCGTGTACTGCGCTATGCATTTTAACGTCCAAACGTGACTGAAATCTCATTTTTCTGCTGTGAATTTATGAGCAACAAAACAAAAATAGACGAAAATAGTACAAAAACAACGGAAATGGCGCATAGTGTGTAAAAACAGGGGCGAAACTTATTATTTTATCGTTTTGGCTGCGTGGACGTTTTGCGAAGATTAAATACATTACTTTTCTCCTAAAGAGTAACACATTTCTGACTAGTTTGTATTTTGAAATATATAGCTATACAGAGTTTATCAAATTACATATACATACTGCGTTTAACCCTTAAAATTCCTTTTAAGGGGTGACTCAGAACACAGCTGGAAATTAGCTAGGAAGTGTTAGTTGCCCATGCAATTAAAAAAAATTAAGTTCCGGTGTTGATCATTAAGATCCTCGGTGTATACTTTTTTGGTCATTACAGTCATGATACTTTGAAAATTTATTAACGATTTTTGATTCAAAGAAGTAGTTGGCTGGTCCACTGGACTAGAAGTCAAAAATATTAAATGACTAGCTGGTGCACGTGACTTCGTCTAAATCTTGCGGGATCCTTATAAATTAAAGCCAATGTTTTTGATATATATATGATAAAGTTTCATTAAGATCCATTCCATCCATTAGGTTTTGCGTGAAAGATAACAAACATCCACAAATACAAAGTCTCGCATATATAAGATTTAAAAAAAAATCCTTAAATTTTCTAGCTTTTAATAAGCATATTATGTACTGAAGCACATAAGCAATTAAGTTTAACACACTACAATTTTTTAACAATAACTAAAAGAAGATTAACATAGCTCACAAGATTCGGACTAGTATCATAAATTCCGAACTCAATGCTGAAAAATTCTACAACGGTATTGTCTCTGACGGAGTTTCTTATTCAAACCTTTTTAAAAGTCAACCCCTTAAACGTCCTGTTTTCCACTAGACTGACTCTTGAAAACACTTTGAAATTAATCTTATTTTTTACGTATTCCTTACAGGGTTTTGTACAATTCATTTAATTGTAGGCGCTGAATATCTAACCTTCAAAAAGTTTGGTTCGCATAATGTCTAATCCACATTATCAGCAAAACTCGTTTGTAACACGGTTTGAACTCAGCTTTTGTTCCGTGCTTAATACAAATGGTTTATGCAAACTTTTTACAAAAATATTGAATTAAAAAGCTTTCAGATCAGTAGTAAAAATCAACATGTGTTCACAAATTATTTACATATGGTTTTCAACACGAGATAATGTATGTGATATTTAGGATCATAGGATTATATATTTCGCATTTTAATATTCAGTGTATACAGGATCGTTGTTTGGGTTACTGGTATATTACACAAATGACTTACGAAATATCTTTAATCCAGTTTCACTGCTGGCGTACCCACTAGTAACGATATGTAATTACTACAACTCGTAAACGGGTGCTGCCAGTGGGGACTGGTCTACTCGGCCTCTTTGAGACTACTTTATGTTATGTATTTTTTTTATTTACTTACTCGATCGTAAACATAAATATGTTCCTTAAATAAAAAATGTATAATGATATTGTAAAATAAAAACAGATAGAAAAAAAAGAAAAGTAAAAAGAAAGAAATATAATTATATTTATAAGCCCATCAAGCGAGTGGGCGACCAATATTGTTGAAAAGAGTTTCTTTCGGCGTTTCTTCTCTGCAGTGGTCGGTTCCGAAACGCTAGTAGTCAGTAGTTTTTGAACAATACAATTAATAAATGTATACTTAATAAGAAATTTTAAATGTGATTTGACGTGAAAAAGTGCCTGCAAGGGCCTATTTTCTGAATAAATGTTTTAAATCTTTGAATCTATAATTAGGGTGTTAGGTTTCAAGGTAAACGAAAGAGAATTATTTCTTCATGCCATATGAAGTAATTAAGAAGTAATTCTATTTTCTTTAACTTAGGTTGACGATTAGACTTTTTGTAAATATGGACCATTTTTGGACTGAACATTGTGCGAACCAGACATTTTGAATGTAAACCTCTGTATTATTCAGTAACGTGTGAGAGCAAATATGGTAAGGTCAGTAAATGTTTGTAGAGGCGGGACTCTGTAGGGCCTTGCCTTTAAACACAATTAGTTTGGTTTGCGTTCAATAATCAAACAATTTTATGATAATAAGCTGCGATTACATTTCTAGTAACTTTTTGAATTTATACGAGATATCTCTCTTAGAATGTAACAAAAGCACTTATTTTGTTAGCTAAATGTACAACATGACAAAATCTAAAAATAAAGTTATGTAATATAAATAATTTAAATTATATGCAAAGAAAATTTGGGACCAAGAAGGTTGAGACACACTTTTGTGAAACAAATAAAAGAAAAAAGAAAATTACTTCTTATAGAGAAGAAAAAACTGGCGGAAGAAAGAGAAGAATGGAAATAGCTTCACCGACAAGAGCCCGGCTCTTTAATTTGATAATGATGACATGCAGCCATGATTAATGATCATTAGAAACGTTAGGTGTATAAATAATGTAATAAACGCGATAAAAACCGTATTAAAATAATTTTATTTAATGATCATTGTTATGAAAATTTATTACAATAACACAAACAGAAAACATCATGCATGGATTTATTCAAACTTCTAAATAATTGATGTACGAGTATTTATGTATTTAACGCTCAAATAATTTCGATCCATCAGACCAAAAAAACACAAATGTTAATAATAAGTTAATCGCAACAACATTCAAACTGGCACACACGTTGAATTTCAGCAAAACGCATCATTGTGGCTTCGAGCCAAACGATATACACCCGCGATTTACATTGTAACGTGTCCCCGTGTCACGCTGAAAGGATTAATGAATTAATATTTAATTAACATCAAAATTCAATGAGGTTTTAATTAATAACCCCTGAGCAGTAAATAGAAGTTAAGCAAAGCCCTAAGCATTAAGTAAATACGTAAAACAGGCAACTTTTGAAAGGAGCGTCCCTCGGAGTTCGAAACTTGAGTGACAACTTTACTTGGCCAAATAACGGTGATTATGGCTTAATTAATTCAACTCTATTATACTGCCGTTTTCAAAATGGCAGGATTATTTTAAGATTGTCAAGTCATACTTTACAAGATTTTATTTTTTGCTTATTAGGTTACCAAAAACCCAGTTTATTATGTTAATTTAGCATACTGAATTGACGAAAGTAAAATTCACATCAATTTAAATATATCTCATATAGCTAGCCTTTTTTTGGTGTCATTGTGTGAAAATAATATTCAAATAGTTTTTTGTTAAAATAATGGAGCGATTTGGCTTTGCTTTATCCACTTCACACTCAGGAGAACAATAGAATAGTCTGTCGATTTATAGATTCACTGCTTTCTAATCTTGTTGGCTCTAGTATACAGAATTGTTTAGATTTTGGGTTTAATGTGACAAAAATATCTGCCTTACGTGTTTATCTAATGTTTACTGTAGGAAGTTGTTGGCGGGTAATATATATTCTGATCGAAGGTACATTTAACCGTCAGTTATCACAACCTGATAATCTCCTTTTATTTTTAAATTAATTGCACGCGACATAAACCACTGCTAATATTTAATTCAAAATAAACTTTTTCATTAAACTTTACTACTTCTCTTGAGAGTGGCTGTAAATATTTCTCATTTGCAGTTAGTAAATTCTTGCGAATTTATAAATCTATGTCAAGAAATGGTAGAACTTTTAGCGTTATCCACTGCAATCACTCTGAAGTGTCTTTAAAGAGTTATTTACTGTAATATTCTTATGTAATTTATTCGTGAAACGGAAATTCCACTCCATTTACTCTACTTTAGCACTTTGGTTCGGCGGAGGGAAAGAAATGCTTTTAATAAAAGTAATTTCGGAACAAATTTACTCGATTTGCCTTGGATAAAGGTTGAATAATAATTATGGAGGGTTCTACTGAGTAATTTGCTTAAGTTGCTATGCCATGAACGTCAAGACCGACCGAGCACCCAAGCGCAAATTACGAAATAACAGATACAGAATTACAATTTGTTAACTTGGACTTTACAGTTGAGTGGTGGGGGTTGAATTTTGAGACCTATAAATTTCGATGGGTTGGAATGATGTCCATGATTCTTGTACATCATATGAGTTTTCCTTTCGAATTAGACCTTTTGCTGTAAAATAAGAAGACGTCTCCCTAGACCCCGTCTATTTAGATCCGTCGTTTTACACTACCAATATCCCCAAGACCCCCAACGTAGACTTAGCAACTGCGTTAGATACGGCTCGTACCCGTCACATCACATAAATTCGGTCCGCCGTTCCACCCCTTAATACCGATTTTTATGTATGACAGACCTTAAGTGACCTACAATTTCCGTCCTTCCTCGGCTATCGAAAAACGCCTCTAAGCATTATTTGAGAAAGCCGCACGACATCCCAATCCGAGTGGTGCAAACCGCTTACTACTCTTTTACTATACTCTACTACCTTACGTTGTAGACGTCCCAGAGACGTACATAACGATCCCGATGATCCCAGCAACATCACGCATGCTCAATTCAATCCCTCAATTTGAAAAAAAACTCAACATTTTCATACCAATTGCCGAGCCGACCAAACACTTTTGTATGAAAATGTCGTATATTTTGTTTTTGAGTTTCCAGCACTGGTCCCACAGGAAACGTTGTTTATGTTGATGGGCTGGTTTGAAGGATAGGTACTTTTCCAATTGACCTGTAATTATTTGAATTCCTTGTTCTTTGTCTTCTCGCCCTTCAAAAAGAGAACAAAAAATCTTTCAATATTCATTTGAGAAGCTCATACATAGATATCAGAATATTTACTAGGTGAGAAGCTTAATCGAATTTATCGAGAAAAGTAAAATAAAAACAATAGAAGTAGCGTTTATTATAGCAGTTCCATAAATTACGATGACAAAATAATATTTGTGACCTCTCTATAAATTCTATTTTAGATGAAGTGAAAAGTATCTGTTTACCTTAGAAATTGATTATTTTACATTAATCTTATATTGGAAAAAATAACAACTCATAATTTAACATTGACTCATGTAAATATGTACCGATAAATAATTGTAAATAGATTGTAGTTATACAAAACGTCAATCTAAAATTGACATTTGATATGCACCTACCTAAATACTTAAATATTATATTTCAAATCATGATATTATCGATCAAAATATGACCATTTTTAAAACACAAAAATACTTTCATATGGAACATAAAAAAAATTGACGAATCAGACACTTGCTAGTACCCTAACATCTTCACGTGTGTTCGCATTCTAATTATGATATTACATAAGATGTTGATGTGCGCAAAAGACCTTGTAAAAGTTTCGCATCTGTTAACTTTCTTATTTGTGACGCAAGCTCCAGCTATTTAAAACATCAAACTTCGATACAAGGATAAACTTTGACTGTTGAATATTCATTATTTTAATACTGTTGCCCCAGTTGTTTAACATTTTTATTTATCATTTTCATTGGCTTTTGCTTCTGCGTCATTTTCTACTATAGTTAACATTCAAAGTCTTACAATAAATTAATCTAATATTAAAATTCCCTAATGTAAATTTCAATAAAATATAAGGATTAAATTTCAACTGAAACTATTTTCGTTGAGTCTAGTCTAGTCTGTTTTTTTTTTATTCTGTTATAAGTAGTTTAATTATAAGTACATAACTAAGTAACATCTAGCCTAGACATCTAATATTATGACATTCAAATCAAATAATAATAATAAAAATACCATTATCACTGCGTAAATCAAAAATATAAAATATATAAAAAAACATTTTTTAATACAGTTCCTGTAACTAAATAGATATTTCAATATAATGTGCTTTGACTTTTTTAAATAGTATATATTCATGAAAGTAGCCTCGTTATAATATACATTGTACGTTGACTTTTTAATAAATAGATTCGCATTCGAGTCATAAATATATCCGCATGCCGTTCCACTGATAGTGTTGCGATGCCCGCCAGGGTTCATGTTGTACCTACAATTGTTGAATGACTGTAGTATTGTAAGATCTGTACAGTGTGAAAATGCAACGAATAAATGAAATTGAAGTAAATATTTAAATGACTGTTTTTAAAGAAGAAGGCTGACTTAAGGTTGGAAATTATTTTAGGCCCACGAGCTATTTCTTTGAATAGTAAACTACTAAAAAAAATTAAATGAAAGAGCTAGAAGCGTTAGATAAAACACATAGACAAAAACCAAAAAGCATATTGCGCATAAGAAACTTAACCGTTGCCACTACACTGGTTATACTGCAACTGAATTACCAAATCTTTCACACTTTTCCAGATCTTTCATCAACGAGAATCTTGCATGAAGAGTATATTTTTTCATGAAAGCAAATAGCAAAAAAAATTTTTAAGGATACATTAAAATAAAATTATTTTAATACGGTTCTTATCGCGTTTATTACATTATTTATACACCTAACGTTTAAGGATACTTTTAATTTAATATTGATACGAGCATTTAGTTTGGTTAATTAAAATTAGTTTAAAGTCCATTTCGAAAGTAAGAAAATAAAAAATAGCCTTAAATATGTATAGCAACTTTTGATAAGAAGCCATTTCTATAATCGGAATATTTAAAATGCCTGCCGAATAAAGTTCTGACATCACCCATACTAAATGCTAAGGAAGTGACGCCACTTATCTGTTGTATTTTTGTTAGTGATTTTAAAGCCGAGAAAAAAATATAACATAATTATCTTAAAGAGTTAAGAATACCTTAAATACTTTAATAACCCAAAGGTTATCAAAGTAGTTTTCATCACTGATACCTACTACGTTTTTGAGAACACTTTTAGAACAACTAAAAAAATGTCTGCAAGAGCCCCATAATATCGCTCCTCATACGCCTTACTCCATTAAAGTGAGGTTACTAACTAGGCAGTCGAATTCAGATACTATTCCCATAGCCTCAGTCACGCTCAGACAGACATGTGCCTTTTTTCAGGATCGTAATTACATGAAATGAAAACATCGTTGCATCATTGTAATTAATAAATATTCGGTCATAAGCGATTATATTTGACGAAGGAGTTGTAGTAAACGTAGTATAAAAGTAGGAACCTGAAACACATCATAAAAGACTAGAAAGATAAAAGATAACGATATTGTAACGACGTTGTATAATATGTGTTAATAATTTGATAAAAGCTCAGAAATTAGGTAGTTATGTACATACGATGCTCAAGATTATTTGGTACAATAAGCATAGAATAAAAATAAATTATTTTCTTAATGTCATATCATCATCAGGTCTTTATTAGTCTCCACTGCCAGAACATTTGGCCTACACTCTCCACGCTGGCCAGACGCGTTGGAGAGGTCTCTTTGATGTTTATAAGCTTTGTTTAGCTTGAGTTTCCTAAGTCGCCTTTTACGACATCCACGGGAATATTTGGAGTGGTCCTATTCTTCTCTGCCGGGAACCACACGGCTATGTCATATAAATACTACTATTTATCGTTATCTCATTGCACACGAGTCACGTCAGTCGAAAAAGACTGAAAAAAATTATCGTTTGGGAACGTTTCATATCATAGTCTGAACATTTCATGAGCAACATGTAACGTTACTGATATTTTAAAATTAATTCCAGTGCAGCGATGGACTTTTTTGTGCAATTTCAGCCATTAAAAGCAATATCAAATAGCTAATTAACTTTGCTGACCTGTCCTCAATAACGTCATGTGGTGTTCAAGGGGGCGCGACTATTCCCTGCAAACATTAGCGTGCTGCCCTGTTGATTCCCGTAGGAATGTTTGGCTTTAGCTGGAATTAACTAGTTTAAACTGGTCTTTGAGTTTGTTTTACTTGCAATATTTAGTTTGTTTTAGTTGTATACTGAGTATATTAGCTACAGTTTGTATATAGATAAACAGTGTTGAGTATTTGTCGGAATAAGCAAAACAAGTCAATCAACAGTGTAAATTCGTTGTAGGAATGTGGACCATTACTGGGATGAACTGGCTTGCGATAGCAAAGGACAAAAAGGTATGGCGTAGACAAAAGGAGGCTTATATCAAGCACTGGACCACGAAGGGCTGATGATGATGATGATGATATGGATCTAAAAAACATGCAATTATTATCGCTAATTTATACATCTAGCTCAACTTGGCTTACCGTCACTAAAGAGTCAGACAAATATTATCATATCAGTCACTTCACTATCATATCACCACTGATCTCATCCTAACTTCCTATCCTAATCCTAACTAATATAATAAATGCGAAAGTGAGTTTGTTACGCTTTCACGCCGTATCTACTGAACCGATCATCATGAAACTTTGCATACACATAGGTTAGGGTACCGAGAAGAACATTGGCTATAAATTACGCGGGCGAAGCCGCGGGTAACAGCTAGTATATCATAAATTATCATCACCTACCGCACTGCAAAAAGTATTTATGTATCTGTTATTCAAGCATTTTCTTGGTTATATATTCCTATGAGATTCTTTAAAACCCAGGATATGGGGGCCGTTTCTCGGCCCGGGACTCGGATAGACTGTGTGATAAATTAAAGTCTTCGTCATCCAACCGTGCTCCCGATTCCCTCCTTCTTTGCTATGCTCTGAAACTAGGATTCTGAGGGCCAGGTTCACTTGGCTTTCAGGATTTTAGTTGTGTGATAAAACCGGAACCCACGCTTCTGGTTCTGCTAAAAAAATGCACACACAAACTAATAGGTGAACCTCACAGTATACTTCGTTATTTTCGATCGGGTGCAAATAAGCCAGAGACATCATCAAAACTAGACATGGTTTAGGACTATGAGCCTGCAAATCCTCAAATTTAATATTAATTCGGGAACATTCCCACCAGCGTTGGCTTTCAGCCAGCTCCGCCGGCTTTGATAGCTGCATGCACCCATTTTTATGGTTCAAGACAGCTTTTATAGGTCTTTTTTGAATAATCGAAACGTTATTGGATATTGCTTTACTTTTCTTACTAATATTATAAAGGTGTATCGAAAGATGAAGCGGTGACAAATTGAATTTGATGTGCTGCAAAACTCTAAAGCCCCAGATTTGTATGCCACGATATGTAAATAAATAAATAAATAAGTAAATAAATATATACGGACAAATCACACAGATTGAGCTAGCCCCAAAGTAAGTTCGAGACTTGTGTTATGGGATACTAACTCAACGATACTATATTTTATAATAGATACTTATATAGATAAACATCGAAGACTCAGGTCAATCTGAAAAAGATCATTTTCCATCTTGACCTGACCGGGGATCGAACCCGGGACCATCCATGTCGCAGGCAGGCGTGTTGACCGCTGCGCCACGGAGCTCGTCAATATGTGACTTGTATGTCTGAGTTTGTATTAAAATATAAATTTTGTTTATTGAGAAACTTACGGTTGGTAAATTTAATCTGAAATCAAATCCTGAAAGGCTATAATATCACTGCAAACATGTTTTGGTGACACGCACTGCTTATCGCATACTTTTCTTGTTCTAAATGTCAGTCTACAAATTTTAGACTCCATCTTGAGTCAGTGGATGTGATAAACGCTTACCATTATCACACGATGCGTTGTCATTGTTTATTTTCTTATCATCTAACATTTTTTCCTGATCCTTTACTTAATTTAATAACTACAAATATTTTTAAGTGGACTAGGTATTTGAAAAAGCCAAAGGTTCATTCTTACAAGTCGATAAAAATGATGATACCTAAGGCAAATTGGAAACAATTTCAAATCTACAAGAGCATTTTTCAGTAGAAAGTTAATCATTAATGAATGCAAAAAAAAAATATCGTGATGTTAATTATTCTGCCCAATTAAATACCTGAGTAAAGACAAAGCCGAGAAAATACGGCCAAATGACAAAAAAGAAACAACCATTATCCTCTAAGGTTTTTAAATAGGGACAGGATTCTAAGAAAGATTATTACAGAAAATCAAATGTACGCGTACTTATTTAGAAACGTATTTGGCAAACATATATTTCAGCAAAGTCTTACTACAATATAGCTATTTGTCATACCGGCGCCTTAATTAAAACAGTCGCCAGAAATATAGCTATCATCCCGGGGCAATTTATTTGCTAATGTCCTTGAGACGCTTTGTGGTGGAAATATTCATATCTACGCTTGGCTCACTATTATTTCATATTGAAGGATAATTATTTCTTACGGCACTAGCGGACTGCCCCGAGTTTGCTTGAACAGGTGCTCTCACGAACATTTTACTTAAGTATTTATTTCCGCTGATGTTTCTATGGAGTTATTTCCAATAGTGGTCACAGCGATACTGGACTTGACTATGCGGTGTTATCTTGTGGGTTGGTGAGCTTAGTTGGAATGACGTCACTTACAATACTCACTACCTTAAAATAGTTAAAACGTTTCGAAAGTTTAATAATTCTCGCGTTAGCACCGGTACACAATACTAATAATGCTGAAAGTTTGAGCAATATGTAACGGTAATTTTTAGGAAAGCCAGATTGCCAAAAAAAAAAATGCTAGTATGATAGAGCGTGCAGCCCTAAAAGTAGAAAAGGAATTATACCCTAGTGCTTAAGGCCAACAAAGATAACGCCAACATAATAATGAATATTGAGGGTGACCTAATCCAAAACACATTTGAGAAACAAAATATTTTTTTGATAATTTATTACTGACCCGCGGAGACGGAAATTTTTTAAAATCTAAGTCTTAAAGCTAGTATTCGTGCAATCGCACTGAAAAAGGTTACATGCAAAATCTTGCTTACTAGATCAGGGTGTGTTTTTTATGTGGCATTTTGTAGTTGAATATTATATGGTGGTATTGAACCCTTAGTGTGTGTGAATGTGACATGGCAACTTTTTTCTTTATAATTAATATAAAACTCGCAATTTTACTGCAATTTAGTTAGCGTAAATTATCGCCTATATCACCCACAGATAAAATAGCTTTCTACGAGAAAGAATTTTGAAAATAAGCCCGGTAGTGTCGGAGTCTCAATACTAACAAACAATCAAATATTTTATAATATTAGTATAGACAAACAACCGGTGAGTGTTCCGTTCTGTAAAGTCAAATTAAATAATAAATAACAGTTTATCAAAGCAGCAGGATTTTATCGGTAGAATGTTGTATAATTATCGAAAAAGCAATGTAAAAGTAACAGATCGCAGTAATAAAATTTTAATAATAATAGGTATAAATTATTTCAATATTGCGTGCATTTATTTCCTGATTCACGATATTCGTTTATCACATTTATTGCTTTCCTACGTGTTCAATTATTTTAATTTTAACTTTAATATAAATGATTTTATAAATTCATACATATTTGCATAATGACGACCCTTTAACATCCTCTTTACTCTTTAACCCCGACCAAATAGAGGGTTGTCATTTAACTTATAAGTTCCATATATGTTTACAATAATAACATAGGAACCAATTAAACAGATTAAAATCGACCAACAATAAGTTTTAAACTTGTGTTACTTATATAACTATTAGTCTGTTTATGGCACATATGATGGAATCGTGGCTTTTAAACAGGTAGACGGATTAAAATGCGGGTTTATAGCCCTTAAAATCTTATTTCAAGTAAGGAAACCCGCAACCCGAAAACCTAGTCTCGAACTAACGATAAATTAAATTTATGTAAAACATGGAAGCATCCTACTTTTCTTCTATAACCATAACTGAAATCGAAAAAAAAACGGCCAAGTGCGTGTCGGGCCACGCGCAGTGTAGGGTTCCGTAGTTGCGAATGACAACTGACAATGAGTTCACACTGTTCACACTCGCACCTCATAGTTTAACGACCAAAAATATCTAACAATAAAAATTGTATGAAATTTTACATTTTCGAGTACATTTTATAAGTTGGTTGTCTATAACTTTTTAGTTCGTACTAAATACTCAGCTCTGATAATTTTCCTTTCAACTTCTGTACCTATATATAATACTGCTGTAATTTTTTTCACGTATCCATATATAACCGTTTAGCAGATAGAGGGGGACACTTACCTCTAACAAAAATATGCAAACAAAAATTTCGGAAACGGATCCCTAAATTGAAAAATGGTGGTGTCAACCTCACTATATATGAGAGCTACCCTAAAAGAAACATACATACTCGTACCAAATAACAGCTTTCTAGTACTTATAGTCTCTGAGTAAAACCGCGGACGGACAGACAGACAGACAGACATGGCGAAACTATTAGGGTTCCTAGTTTACTACGGAACCCTAAAAATGAGCCTTTCAGGAATACGTTTAATACCTACTTATCCAAAATGTATGGAGCAGCTGATATATATTTTTTATTTAGGTTTGTTCATGGAACAAAAGTATTACTTTTTATTTTTGAAAACGTGAATATAAATTATCACTAGATCAACACCAAATACATTGTAAATAGGTAATAGGAACAATGAACTCACATTGAGTTGACCCCATAGTAAGTTGTGAAGTCGTGTCTTGCGATACTGACTTCATAACTACAGTATAATTAGACATACAAGACCCAAGTCAATTTGAAAAATATCGTTTTCCATCTACAACATTATACACCTGACTGGGATTCATACCCGAGACCCTGCGATACAACGATGTTTGCGGTACCTATCTCTAAACCTCTGAGGACTTTACTTTATGGAATTAAGATCGCTCCAAGTAGCCGAGATTGAAGATATCTAGTTAAATATTGCTTAAATTAGAGTCTTTGTTTTCTTTACGTTATTTTTCAATACTAAAACGTACCTATTACAATTAATTTTATTGTTTTCATGGTTATAATTACATGGAATAAAATAAATATCAATATCTCTCGTGATTTCTGGAAAAATACTTCTCATTATAAAAACGTTTCTGTGTCTAGTATTCTCTGAGGCTTTTTACAAAACTTTTTTGTTTTAACAGCAATGAATAATATTTTAAACTGATACTCACTCATGGGGTATCCGCGGTCCTCAGCAGTCATAATTTGGATACTAAACTCTCCGCCACGAGAAGCTATAAATTAAGAACATCAATAAACTTATACTGAGTTGGAGTTACCTAGCGACAACATTATGAGTTCACCAAATACAATTGACTTAAACTACTATACGGGTAATACTAAACTAAAGACCAATTTTAATTAGTCGGGTTATATTTCAACGATACAAAACGCTGTCGCTCAATGTTTTTTGGTACAGGAACGAGTCCAACTCCGTGAATGTAAACATTTGGCGCATTTCTGAGATATTGTTTTTTTTTTATTAGCTATTGAGTCTCAATGCAGGGCAAAAGATTTTTTACGTTGCCAAATAATCACTTCACCTGCAAACTCCCTCCATTCGTTATGGAAAAATATTTGTAACCATCTCTTCTTTGGTTTATTTTTTTACACAAAAATCAACAATATTATTTTTTATTTCATTCAAATGTTGCGAACCCCTAAACATTTGTTTACATAATTTATAGCTTCTTATGAAAGGGACTTTAGATTATCCAGAGTTTTCTTTAAAAGTGACTATGATATATTGCAAATATTTACATATCATACATGTTAATTACTAATATTATTTTAAACACACATCGTGCACTTCAATATATAAAGGTAGATTAGTTAAATTCACAGATTAATGTTCTTACCCTGAAACTTTCGAATAGCGAATCGGTCTAATTAATAGATTTTACTGGAGCTGCAGTACTTAGCTCGGATTAAACTGTGAATCAGGTCATCGATATCCTTTGATAACGGCCAGGATTACCAAGGCTCGAAATCTATGCAGGTTACTCATTTAACAAATTTAATCTGAAGTTCGTAGTTAGGCTAATTCCAATAGTATAGTACAAATATTAGCAAAAAATTCATCAATTCAGCCGCAAGAAGTCTACTGCTGGAGATCAGCCTCTTCCAATGTCCCCTCGGCTTTGGAAGCGGCCTAAACTTAGCCATAAGTAAGTTACTGACGTCAACAATTTTTATGGTTGTAAATTTTTTTCAATCTAATATTCCAATTAATAATTGTTTAAAGAAACCTATATTAAATAAATGGTAAAAGTTGCAATGCAATTCTGTATTATGTTTATTAGTCTATTCACTACCACATTAGGATCAGTCAATTTAAGCAATTCTGGTAGACTAAGTACTATACTTTAAGGATAAAAGTGCTTCATCAATGTATAAAGTGAATTTTGATTTGGCATCCTTTCATTGAGCAGCAGTTACTGAAGCTATTTTTATGGTTGTAAATTTTTTTCAATCAAAAATGACATTTAATAAGTGTTTTGAGTTTTTAATAAGCTCGAAGTTATTTTGTTTCTAGAAAGTTCAAAATAATTTGAATTATTTTCCAAATTCCCAAAATCAGTTCTGTATAGAGTTGTAATTTTACAAGGTACTTTACGTAATCCGAATTTAATTGGAATAAATACACTGAACTATTTAACACTTGAATTAATTTTACGTTATTAAGCTTATCTAAGTTTAATAGTTGGAACTTGGCTCCATTCCAAATTAGTACCAAGGAGTTACGAGTGTCTACCCATTAGGATTGTTCGGAGGTATTTGCTTGAGGCTTCATCAATTTGTTTATAATTTAAGAGGATTTGAGTGTTATTTATATATAATTTGGTATCTTGCACTTGAAAGAAGAAGAAACCAAAAAAAATAATTTCATTGATAAGAGCAGTCTCGATAAGATTGACGCATTGTTGGACACTAAACGAGACAAAATAGAAGTTTTGCTGTTGTAACTGCTTGGCTAGTAAGACAAGTAACATCCTTTGGTGTAGGAAATGGTGCCAGAATCTGATGAAGACAATGGTACAACCAAAACATAAACATATATACATTTATCTATTAATTAAAATGTAAATTTTTAAGTTAACTATTGATGGATGATGAATGTTTACAATTCCGTAAACCTCAGTCGTAATCTGCTTACTTATTAAAATTACGTCAGTGTTGGAAAAAATTAAATTATTAATAAAATTTGTATCTGTAACTAAACTAAGTGCATTATCACAACTAATAATACTGATTAAATAAAATAAAAGACTGGAAAACATCAATATTTTCTCCCGACTTTAAAGAATTTTAATTTGACAAAAATAAACATAAATTTTGGAAGAAAATGTAATTATTGGTGTGTGATGAAAGTAAATGTTGATATTTGAAATATCATACGATAAAAAAAGTATTGGAATTTGATTTGAATATATTATTTATCAAATGCTCGCGACTATTTGGTATTACCATATTATTGGGTTCAATAATGAAATAAGATCACACACAGATGTGACGAAAAAGCAAAAAGCTTTTTTATATTTCTTATAGGTACCATTGAGTGCTAATAATTATATAACACCTGTATTTTAGAAGTTTTGATAAACCAGTTACTTCTGCCTATAGTTTTCTAGCACCAAAACAGCTTGAATTAAATTCCCAACTATTATTAATGCGAAAGTAACTACTAAACGCCGTACGCTTTCACGCCGTATCTACTTAACCGATCATCATGAAATTTTGCATACACATAGGTTAAGGTACTAAAAAGGACATAGCCTATATACATCACGCGGGCAAAGCTGAAGAATTAGACAGCCTCTGTGGCGTAGTATCCTACGGCACAAGTTCACAACTTGCTGTGAGTCGAGCTCAATCTGTGAGATTTGTCCCTGTATATTTATTTAATATAAACGCTAAACTGAGTTTGCTTTTAATTTTATTCATTTGTCAGGCTTTTATGCTGTAACAACTGAACCAATCATATTGTATTTAAACAGTAGTATGGGGAGGAACATAGGTTACCTTTCATCCCGATAAAAGTCACTCTTACGATCGATTATGGCACGGGCAAATCCGGGTGAAGTAGGTATCTAGTTAGGTATACATATTTCAGTTTAAATCGGAGCATCCGTACGCTTGTTAAGCCTCTAAAAGGGGTCACTGCGACCCCTATATATAAGGTCATAGTCACCGTTCTTAGAAAACATATGGATGTTTCCCATTCTGTATTATGAACTAAATTACTAAGTCAGAGTTAATAAAACCATTTAATATGCATGTCCAGCAACGTTAAGCATTATTAATCCTGAGATGGGTGGGCGTGATAGGGTAAGCTACCAAACTTTTCCGACACGCTGAAGCAAGATGAATGACCATTTGCAGCAGTTGGTAACTAGACTTTCAAACTATGTACGGACTCCAATAGTTTTACGATTAGTGCCTGATGGGGGCCTGTCTGTATATGAGGGATTGGTAGGGAGTTAGGTCATTATCATCATCCCAGCCACGAGAAGTCCACTGCTGGACACAGGCCTCCCCCAAGGATTTTACGAACTGACAAATTGTGAACCCGAATATAAGAATTAATAAGTGTTCGAAGAATCCTATATTAAATAAACGTTTCAAAATTAATATTTGAAAATTCCATCTTGGGGGTTTTTGCCATACTCACCAGGATTGGCAAACGGCTTGGTGAACGCAATTTGTTGGCCTTAACTCAGTACAGACGCTGCTGCCCATCGAAACAGTTTTTTTAGCGAATGAAGGGAGGGTTTGTTGGGAAGAACCGGAAAAAGATATTTGGGAGCTTTGCTCGGATGGATTAGATATGAGAAAGTAGCAGCTCGGTAGGCCAGCCCGCGTACTCGTTGACATACCTAAAACAACCGAAAAGGCTGTTGAGGATAACACCCCAGACCTTTTAGGTCATAAAAAACAAAACAGATTGGTTGATGTCGTTGGCTCTTAACGGTATTGACGGGGTTCGGGTTGAAGGTTGCTAGTAAGATATTTATTTTCCATGAATACCTA
The DNA here is from genome assembly GCA_963082605.1 of Rhodophaea formosa. Lineage (NCBI taxonomy): Eukaryota > Metazoa > Arthropoda > Insecta > Lepidoptera > Pyralidae > Rhodophaea > Rhodophaea formosa. Next base: position 13,756,374 of record OY720213.1, on the reverse strand, counting down.
CGGAAGATGCAAGATGTGTAGATTTTGTAAAACATTTCTGATAGATAACATACATGTCTAACAAAAAAGACTTATATTTGATATTGGTTATCGTTAAGTTCGTTTAAACGTTGGTACGTTAGTACTATCATTAATTCTGTGACGTTGGTTGGACAAGTCCATGTTAAAAGTAAGAATTAATGAAAAATATAAGAAAACTTTTATTATGAGGATTTTCCCAGAAACGCAATATTTAACACTGCTGCCGAACCATCTTCTAGATTGAAAAAAAAAAAATGTTTCTAATATTTTTCGATAATCTAAAGACGGGCGGTTTTTTTAGGAAACTGCCGACTTAACGCTATGAGCATTCTCTCCCGGACAATAGGAAAACATAGAGAATAAACAAATTTAAACGTATGTATACTTAATAAATATATACAAACAAAGTCAAGTGATTAAATACATACAGAAATACTATGTACCTATATACATACAAATGATGAATTGCCTTGGTGACGTAAATAAATCCTTAGAATCACTTTGATCAAGGTACTTAATGAGAGAAACATCTCGCCATCTCATCAACAAACCTTAAACCATTAAATACTTCGGGCAGAATTAATAGGGACGTTTAAATCCCTTAAATCGGCTTTTTGGGAATTCCGCCGCAACGCTACAAATGACCACAATCGCAAACTTTTATCCGATGTGAAAATTTCGATGTCATTTGGGAAATATTATTTTCTTTTACATTTAATATGTAAAAGTAATGATTTATTTTTTACATAACTTCGGTTGACCAATTTTTGCAATTGACTCTAGGGATATTAATTGAAGTTATCGCCAACATATAAATTATTTGATTTTTAAATTATTATTATATTTAACAAAGGCCTTAGATTGTGTTAACTTACGGTGATTTAATAATGTCACATACATACATACATATTACGTTTAAAATGTATAAAACCTCTCCTTCAAATATTTTATTTTATAATCACCATAATTTTACAAAGGTAAGCGCCACATATATATCGCAGGTCGAAACTGGCTACGTAAGGCACAAGATCGAAATGGATGGCATGCATTGAGAGAGGCCCATACCCCAGTGGGATGCAGAAGGCTGTTGATGATGATGATAATGAAGCGCCACATATCTTATTAGCACTAAGGTCTATTGTGCCAACTTCGTAATTTGGGAAATTTTTCCAAAAGCTAAAGCTCATAAGCTCATTTTTGTGACAGTCAGACAGTGATTTTCGTTTTGGTTGTGTAATGACATCACCATGTGTTGAGCGAGAGTCAATAATCATGAAGCAGTTATCATTACAATGATATTTCAACCCCTTGGGGGTCAACAAAGCTCGCTACTAATAAAATTTTAATATATTTGAATGAATGAATGATTTATTTGTTTTTCAAAAAAATTGGAATGCATTTCATAATAATGTAACGATGTCTCTCCTTGAAATCAACAATCTTACAAAATATAACGTAATTCTCTTCAGAAACATAACATAAAGAGGCAAAAACCTGAACCTTTTTCAATAACTTGTCCAAACTATTGACAAATAATAACAGATTCCTTCAAATTACACAACGTGGCAAGCTCAATATTGGAAAACAAATTTTATAAAACTGAAAACACAAAACTGTGTCGTTTACTGCAAATTGTCTATCGCCATCGACAACGCTCCATACAACCCTTTAAAATTCAGTTTTTATTGGATAACGTTCAAATATTGGTGCATAAAAATACATATTGCCACCATCTGCAGCTGGACAATAGGATGCAAACTATATTTATGTTAAAACTTGCTCCATACTAGTTTTCAAGAGTTATTCCAAAGTTTGTACGATGTCAGACTCAACTTTTTCTTGAAAATACAACGAATGGATATCTAAAGTTGTAACGAAGTGGAAAGCGCATGCTGTAAAATAGTGAAGTAGGTCGATGAATGGAGTGTTTTAAATAAAATTGGTTTTATCTCACTTTTTACGCCATCCGTGGTACAGCGGTCAACACGCCTGCCTGCGACACGAATAGTCAGGTCAAGATGGAAAATGATCTTTTTCAGATTGTCCTGGTCTTGGATGTTTATATAGATAAGTATCCATTATAAAATATAGTATCGTTGAGTTATAATCCCAAAACACAAGTCTCGAAATTACTTTGGGGCTAGCTCAGTCTGTATGATTTGTCCGTATATATTTATTTAATTTAGTGCGTGAAGCTTGGCTACTGCTATCGAAGTGCCGGAAGTTTCCGAGATTATTGTATGCCAGTTTTTTTTTTTTTTTTTTGGTCCAGGCCAGCAATCCACGATGTGAAGAGACAGTGTGAGGTTTTCATCGTGTCTTACCATCGTGGTTACCACTCCAGCCTGCAATACGAGTGGTCCCGGGTTCCATCCCTGGTCAAGTCATGAGAGAAAACGACCTTTTTCAGATTGACCTGGGTCCTAGATGTTAATATCTATATAAATAAAACATAGCACACTTTAGTAAGTATCCTATGACATAAGTTTACAACTTACTCGTACCATGGGGCTAGCTTAATTTGTTGTTTAACTAAACCTGCCTATTTATAAGTGACTACATAACCCCCGCCGGGACTAGACTTTTTCCAAAGTAGAGTTGTTTTAACTTTCTATTTCAATCAACAATATAAACCTTTCCATTGAAAATGGTAGAAATAAGAAACAGGATTGGTGAGCGAGGTAGACATATTTTATTCGACATCTAACTCCATGGAGAATTGGTTTACTTTCCATATTATTGGAAATTCAGTATCGAGTCCCATCTCAGATATTCTGAACCTGTTTATCTTTTTATTATTTACCGAAACAAATATTTAGAACTTTCAACTAGGTTTGCCTTTACTTAAGTTAAAACGGCTGTAAAAAACCAAAGCATGTGGGAAATCTCAGTGAAAAAATATAACAAACGGACCCACCATTTTGAATTTATGTAAGGAAACCTGCGTAAGAAACAAGACATTTATTTTTATTATTCATCTTAATTAGCAAACTATATGTTATTTGTTTTTGACCTTTTCCAGTAAGGAGCAAATTATCCCATGTTCGAAATACACCCTCATTCCCAAAATAAATATTACCGATTAATTATTATTTAACCATACTAATCAACCTGTACTTCCATTAGACCAAATTGACGATTCCTATGCATCGAAGGCCGACAGTGTAATACCACTAAAGGTATTTTACAAGGCCCATAGTAATTATACCCAGCAAATGGACGATCATGAAGGGTTTCGAACCGGTCGTAGATTAATAACCCTACTTTATGTTACGTTTATGATTTTATTATCGTAAGTTAGTGTTACTGGCCCTTACGTGGGCGCAATGTTTGATTTGGGGATGTGGTTGCGTAATATTTAGGAGAAGTTATTGTACCTATGTAAAAATTGGGGTTACTTTTTCCAAATCTATATTAAAAATGCTAAATTTTTTAATTGAAATTGAGTTTTTCCAGTACTTAAGTGTTTTTCTGCAGATACGCCCATAAAACATGAGTCGTTGTAAAAAAAAATAGAATGGTTTATACAGGCCTTTAGAAAATCAGGGTTATAAATAATAATCAAAAATAAAACCTTGGTCACCTGAAATTCCTGGACCCGTTTGAGGATTAACAAATAAACTTTATGAAAGGCCTTGCAAGTAAAGATTTTAAACAAAACCATTTCAAACCCCCACAAACATAAACAAAGCTGTCAGCAACGACTTTTTGCCTCAGCAACGCGGTAAAAATTAGCAACCACAACGTGAGAGATTGCTAATCATGTAATACACTCGTGTGCCGACATTATTGAATTACGAGCCAATTCATCAACCCCTAGCTTGCAAACATAGAATTTAAAACCTTGGCTGAGCGAGGTTTGCTTTGTGAAAGACTCAAAGACGGTTTATATGAATCAGTTTCACTCAAGGTAGAGGTTTTAGAGATAAAACTATTGTTCACATGTAAGGGCAAAGACACTACAGTTTCCGGAAATAAATTACAGTATACACAACGTGTAATTATTGACTATGTATACACTTGTACACTTGTTTGCCGACATTATTGAATTACATATAAGCTAATCTACCAGGGCTTGCCCACATAAAATTAAAATAATCTAATGTATGATATTTCTATGAAAAGTGCCTGAAGACTCATGGATTATGGAAACATGGCAGCGTAAATTCAATGAGCGTTGTTGTAAAATAGTGTGGTATCTACTATCTTAGAAGAATATGTAAGAGGCGTGTCGGTTGCCTCATCATCTGTACTTTGGACCTCAGGGTCCGCAACACTCCTTGCCACTGATATGTTCTTATGTGTAGTTTTCCCCTACGGCTTCACCCGCGTTAATGTAGATACCTTTTTTCAGGATGAAAGCATATGTCCCTACTGAATTGACCAGAAAATCTGTGTATCTAGTCCAAGACTGCTCACAAATTTTTACGAGATTCTCTTGAAGAATCCGTTCTGCACAGGACGTGGACAGCTGGACATGCGAAATAATTTTAGTCCAAGCTTGACCGAGCGAGCTGCTCGTTTTCACGGTCACTCGGTCAATAAACAAATTTAAATATAATTGTTAAACCCAGTAGAAAACTCTTCCACATTGGTAGTTGCGATCGGCTACCGTTGCATCGGCTACCGAGTTTTCATGCTGGTCTATACCCAGCACAAAAACTCTTTCACCTCGGAAGTTGGGTAAAAATTACAGCAAACACGACTTGTATACCGACATTATTGAATCACGAGCCAATCCATCAACCCGGGCACACAAAGAGTTTAACACATTTTGCGCACAACAATGTTTGGCCACTTCAGGTATGCGATAAATGATGTGCTTTATGAAAAATGTCAGAAAACTCATGGACGCCGGACGTGGGGTAACTTTTATTTAAGGTATCCATGTAAATAAAAACTTTGATTGACATGAGTCGCAAGTCTCTATAATACAAGGTCTTTTTTATATGCTACATAGCTTAAGTACATGCCCATCGTATTTTACTTAATTGAAATTTTTATTAAAAACCTAGTCATATTCCTGACTAAACAAGGGTTTTTAAATAAAACTTCAAGCCAGTAAAATGGGACGTTTAAGAAATTTTAAGGGAACTTATTTTTTTAAAGTTCCTTAAGGATTTCTAATACGTCGTTTTGCAATATAACTAGTTTTTAAAACCCCTAGAGAAACTTATAATAATTTTTAAGTTACCGTAGGGTTTTTAGAAGATCGTATTTTACTAATTTGTATCTTACATCGAAGATTCTGGTCTGTCTGCCCATATTATCAAATTTACTTAGAGTAAATTTAAGGATCTCGAATCTATTACTGAAAAAAAAGTCGATCATCTATAATTAACCCCACAATAAAAAATGCCTTGAGAAATTTGACAACAGAGTCAGCCAGACACACGAAAGACAAACAACTAAACCCCCGAAATCAAGCTCTAATATTAAAAATATTGACTCTTAAATCTTCGCGGATCCCCCAGGATCCTAGTAACTGTAGTACCCATACTACAGTTGGTGATGGATCGAGATAACGCTTAAATGATTCTCATGGAAATAAAAGTATACCTGAAGTAACAGCCGTCAGAGAGCTTAAGAGGATAATTGGTCTGAGCAGAATAGTCCTAACTCTTTATTTCTTTTTATTGCGAAGTAAGTCAAAAAAGCCGAAGAAAAGAAAGTGAGTTGGGCAAAGAAGTGCCCATGTGGTTCCCGGCAGAGTAAAATAGGACCACTCCAAGTCTTCCCGTGGATGTCGTAGAAGGCAACTTAGGAAACACAAGCTAAACAAAGCTTATAAATATCAATGAGACCTCTCCAACCCGTCTGGCCAGCGTGGAGGTATTTATGAATATTGCCAAAAATAATGTTTTGCATAGCTTTGTTTGAAAGGTAAATAAATGGGCGTGACTTAATGGTTCCACCATCGGAAGGTAATATTTGAGCCCTGATGTTTGGCATAAAATATGTGTAACGCGCCATTACTTTTTGCAACCTATATAATATAAGCTGGCCGTCTCGTTGTTAATATCAAATATCTATTCTCCAGAGTAGACTTTTTTCACACATAGGTAATACAATTTCTGTATTTCATTCAAGGCCTTTTTTTGTGAAATTTTATTCAAAACAATTTAATTAAATTGACGTACCCTAAATATAAATAAATGAACAAGCAGTCTGTCCAGGGCATGCTAAATAAGCGGATATTGAATCCGCTTATTTAGCATAGTTTTGTTTTAATTTTTTTTAATAGAAATTATATGGTAAACATTAAGTTGTTAACTATATTTAGTAGAAATAGGATACCCTGAGTAAAAATTATCCGGCAGTTCGTGATATATCCAGAATCTTACCTGCAAGCTCTGAACTCCTCGAGTCTCCATTAGATGAATTTGCATTTCTGCAAGATCTTCACTCAGCTGCGTGAAGCTTGAAATGCATTATTCACCGGGGCGGCTGCATGCTCTGAACGCAAATCGAGGTATTGAATAGCAATAAAAGGTCTACGGGTAAACATTGTTGATAGATAAGATATACAGGTAAAAAATGAACTGTTAATTTTTATTTATAGTTTCAACATCATTAGGTTCAACATTAAAGAAATCGCTAGTTATGATTCTTCGTTTTTACCTTTATATTAATGCCATTCGAAAGAAAGTCGAAAGTCTTTGACCAATATGTGTTACCAGTGATGACTTACGAGTCCAAAACGTGGCATGGTTCCTTACTATGGGCCTCATAAGAAAGCTCAAGGTCGCTCAAAGAGCTATGGAGAGGGCTAAGCTTGGTGTGTGCTAACCAACCTTGGTTCTTCTAGGGATATCCGCGTTTCTGATTCGATCTCGTACAGACAAGCGCAGCGCTGGACACCCACCGACCAGGTGGTCGGACGACCTGATAAGGGTCGCAGGAAGACGCTGGATGCAGGCCGCTTCCAACCGGTCGTATTGAAAATCCTTGGGGGAGGCCTATGTCTAGCAGTGGAATTCTTGCGGCTGAAATGATGATGATGATGATAATGCCATCCAGTGACTGTGTCACATCAGTCTATTGTCAATTATAGATAAGTTTACTACTAAAAATGGGATGAATTAAAATATACATTAGTCGTTTTGCTGGATAACTATAGATGCCATGTTCGGATTTGCACATTTAAGTTCTAAGTTTCTTCAGTCTTCACTTTGTTATCATTTACATTTAGAAATTACCTTTCTACATGATCTTTATTCAACTGTATACTTAATTCAACCTTGGAATGCATTATTCACCGTGACGGTTGCATACCTTATGGCCGCGCAGCCACTAAATGGAATGGCAGTAGATGGTGAAATGGTTCGAATCTGTCCCGATTGTTCTTTTATGAACTGGTAATATTCTCATTGTTTTACACCATTACTGCAATGGATATATAATTACCTTAACTTTAAGGGATAAATCGCATATGAGTGAATAAATATAAATAAAATACCATTGCCAACAAGTCAGAATATAGTCGACCTATTTCCAAGCTATTTATTTATATAGTCTATTTAAAAAATTACTCACTTCGCATAAATGTTTCAAGAAAATACTTACCTTTATCGTTACTAAATTCACGGATAAGTTACAAAATACTTCATGTAGTGACGCTTCGTATTTAGGATAACTTATGTATTCTAATATGAACCGCCTACATGTGTTAGATGGATCTAGCGCGTGTAGGCGTATTTATTTAAAAAATCCCTTCCGGAAACCTAATAAAATTTCATTGGTTGCTTCCACGCTTTACACGAGGCAGCACATTAAATCGTTCACAATGTTGGAGAAGGGATACACGAATATTAAATTCATATGTCAACCGACATCATTTTAAAACGGGTTCTTTCTTTATTCTGTGAAATAAAAAGATGTTTTATATTTATAATTAATTAATGATGATGAAAGCTAAAAACCGGTCAAGTGTGAGTCAAACTCGCGCAATGAGGGTTCCGTACAATATGCTTCGTGAACACACACTCAATGTGCAAAAAATGTTTTATTCAATTGACTAGCGCCATCTAGTGGTGTTTTAGTGAACTATTTCCCTAGATGAACTTATTATTGTGAGTTTACCACTTAATTTTCAAGTGATAGAATTCTTATTATTTTTCCTGTAATCTTCAAGGAATGAACTATATTTTGTAATTTTTTCAAAATTTTCGGCCTAGTAGTTTCAGAGATCAGGGGGGGGGAATGGTCAATTTTTGCCTTCTTTCGTGAATAAAATCAAAAGTATTGATTTTACCCGAACAAAAAAAAATATTTTTGTGATCCTCATAATGAGCCCTTTCATTTGATATATGACACAGTAAGGTTTGCAAAACTTTCTTTTAAAATTTTGTAATTGGGCCCCTCAAAATGACCCTTATTTTAAAAAAATCTTTATTTTCTTTGCACATCCGTGTTTGGGTCATAGGATTACACTATCTTACCAAATTTCATCTAATTTGGTTCAGTAGATTCGGAGAAAATCGGCTGTGACAGACGGACGGACGGACAGACAGACGCTCGAGTGATCCTATAAGGGTTCCGTTTTTCAATTTTGTACGGAACCCTAAAAATAGTACATTTAGAGGTCTACTGCTGGACATGGACCTCCCACCAAGCATTTCAATCATATAGGTTTTGCCATACTCACCATGTTTGGCAGACGGGTTGGCAATCGCAGTTTTTTGGCTTATCTCGGTTCCGACGCTGCTGCTCGTTTTGTAAGCGAGGGAATCGTAGGAATTTGTGGGACTTGTGGAACGATACAAAGTTATTGGGGATGTTACTTGCTCAGATAGATTGGGGATGAGATAGTAGCAGCTCGCGGCCGGGCGCGCGTTACTGATGGTATACCCATACCTGCAACTACCGTACACGCAGTTGATGATGACACCCCTGACCAATTTGGTTTGTCAGGGTTGTCTTTCTCAACTGCCTGTCGAGTAGTTACATTAAGTATAACATGAAGTCTACTATCCAGTTGTTGATAAGCTCAAACTTAAATTATATACAATCCACAAATACAGAACTTTCTACACAAAACTAAAATTTAGCTTAGCTAAGGAATTCCAGTTTATGCAAGACTTGTCAAAGGCATTTGGCTCGGTTAATTGCCCTGTAGCAAAGATAAACGCCAGCAGCAAAATATGTCAGGCGACTGTTTTCACAGACTCAGTAGTAGTCTGAAACTAAATTATAAATTAACCATACGATACTTGTAGATTTGCTTTTATTCAATTAAATTTGTATTATTTCATTATTGTCAAAATATAATTATTTAAATGACATTTTATTTTATATGTATTATATAAAGGTATAATATTCTTACTGTGTATAAATAAAGCGGAAGTGTATCAGTGGTCTAAAAGTGCAACTCATAAACCAAAGGTCTCAGTTTCAAACCTTACGATTGGAATTTTCTATGAGTAAAAAGAACTAGAAAAAAAAATTGTCGGCTGAGACCTGAGGCTGCGACTTTACAATTTAATTTTTTATCATAACCAAATTAGTTTTACGACATTATTCAGGTAAGAGAAAATTCTAGGTCACTAAAAAGATATAACTTGAGAAAATGAACAAAAGTGAGTCCAATGGTACCAATCTGACAAACAATTTTCAAGCGCAGTGAACGTAACGCTCGCTACATCTCTTTGAAAAACAAATGGACGTCATTAATGTCGGTCGCTTCACATTCTTTCAAGTCTGCTCACCCGGATACTGCGAAGAGGAATATTGCAGGGAAATAAAATAATAACCGATTGCTCCGCGTATTTTTTATCTCACCTGGTTTAAAATGTTGGTGTATACTTTTTATTATTAATATAAAAAAAATTAAAACACTAAAGAAAAGTTACAACTCGAATTCGTTGAATATATCTTCTGCCTTATATCTTATCATGTTATGTAGTTATACTTTTTGGTTGCCTAGCAAATTATTAGTTAGCCATGAATTAAGGTTATTACTAAAACTAAACTAAATATACGGTCGTAAAATCATAACTCAATTCGATTTTTAAAGAATTCAAGTCTGAAAGACGAAGGATTACGATTTTTTTTGCTGTGGTGCTAAATAACTAATCAAGAAAAAGACTTGAAATTTTTTTTTAAACAAAAGTCGTTGGTGGAGTAAAAAAAAAATATTGTAATGATCCTGGCTCGACTTTGAGAAACAGTTCGACGTCATTTTGTTCAAGTCTGCTTATCTAGCTAGACATTGTTAAGTGAAACATTGTAGGAAAAGTTATAGCTCAATGTATTTTCTGTCTCACCTGACCAAAGTAAAACATAATATTCCGTGACATTTATTATACTTGCACTTATTTATTGATTTTCAAACAGTTTATACAGCGTGTAAATTGACCCTTGACATTCTCTTAAAGGCTCGGTTAATATGAATAACTTTTGCTATGGGAAAAGTTCATTTTTTATATCTCAGTCTCATAGAAAAAGTTGTTCATAGTGATGGGCTGTGTCACCCTTTTAAGGGTATCTCGAGACTCAAATTACGGGCTGTTTGCTGTAAGTGACAAATATAAAATATATAACCTATTCAAAAAGCTGTAAAGGAATATCATTCAATTCAAAATGAATGGCGACATAAAAGTCGGTCACTGCAGAGGAAAATTCTTTCGTGTCTATCCAGCCTTCGGATCCGAAGTCGAATGGCGTAGTGAAAATAATCGCCATAGTAAAACACAATCGCAACTGGACGCATGCCAAGTCGCAGCCAAAGTATCCTGTGTTCACTGTGACTCCATGGGGTTGACAGGCTTGTCAATGATTTGCGGTTGGAGGAAAGTTCGATTATCTCGGTTTGATGTTGCCACAATGCTGATGCCTTGATACTATTTAGTTGTCAATTGTTATCGTCTCATGAATTAATCGTTTTTTCTTTAATGAATAGTAAAACACCATCGCAACTGGTTGCACGCCAAGTCACAGCCGAGGTATCCTTTGTTCACTGTGATGACAGGACAATTATTTGCGGTTTGAGGAAAGTTTGATTATCTCCGTTTGATTTTGCCACAATGCCGTAGCTTGACACTATTGAGTTGTCAATTGTTAGCGTTTCATGAATCTTATGTCAGTTTGTATATATTTTAAGTGATATTTACAAAATATTGAACTAAATTGAAAAGCTTTTAAAGAAATTTCATTCACTTCAAAATGAATGGCGACATAAAAGTCGGTCATTGCACAGGAAAATTCTTTCGCGTCTATCCACCCGTTGGATCCGAAGTCGAATGGCGCAGTGAAAATAATCGCCATAGTAAAACACAATCGGCTACTGGACGCATGCCAAGTCGCCGAGGTATCCTGTGTTCACTGTGACTCCATGAGGACAGGCTTGTCAATGATTTGCGGTTGGTGGAAAGTTCGATTATCTCAGTTTGACGTTGCCACAAATGCCGTTGCCATGAAACTATTGAGTTGTCAATCGTTATTGTCTCATGAATCACATGTGACAGTTTATATATTTTAAGTGATATTTTCAAAATATTTAACTTAAATTGAAAAGCTTCCAAAGGAATTTCATTCATTTCAAAATGAATGGCGACATGAAAGTCGGTCATTGCACAGGAAAATTCTTTCGCGTCTATCCAGCCCTCGAATCCGAAGTCAAATGGCGCAGTGAAAATAATCGCCATAGTAATACACAAACGGCGGCTGGACTCACGCCAAGTCACAGGCGAGGTATCCTGTGTTCGCTATGACTCCATGGGGACAGGCTTGTCAATGATTTGCGGTTGGTGGAAAGTTCAATGATCTCAGTTTGACGTTGCCACAAATGCCGTTGCCATGAAACTATTGAGTTGTCAATCGTTATTGTCTCATGAATTACATGTGACAGTTTATATATTTTAAGTGATATTTTCAAAATATTAAACTTAAACGGAAAAGCTTCCAAAGGAATTTCATTCATTTCAGAATGAATGCCGATATAAAAGTCACTCATTGCACAGGAAAATTCTTTCGCGTCTATCCAGCCGTCGGATCCGAAGTCGAATGGCGCAGTGAAAATAATCGCCATAGTAACACAATCGGCAACTGGACGCATGCCAAGTCGCAGCCGAGGTATCCTGTGTTAACTGTAGCTCTATGGGGACAGGCTTGTCAATGATTTGTGGTTGGTGGAAAGTTCGATTAAGTATCTCAGTTCAAAGTTGTGCCGTAGCTATAACATTGAGTTGTCAATCGTTATTGTTTCATAAATTGAACACGCATCGTATAAATACGTGATGGAAAAAAAGGTGATTTGTAATTCACTTTTTTTCCACCACATACTTCAGCTCACCTCTCTGTGAATCACATAAACTTTGAACTACTCTTGGCTAGAGGCCAGCTCTGACGTTGTCAAGAAACGACAAACTTCGTTTAATTTCGCCGACAATTGACAAAATTTCGAAGGAAAATTAATTTTAAGACGTTAACGAACCCGACGACGGATGTTGTTTCGAGTTTCAGGCTCTGACGGTATTAAAATACCGCGCCTGTAATTGCGGTACAAAAACCCCCTTGTAAAATCTAATCCCACTCGACAAATTATTTGTTGAGGTGCTGTTGTAATTTTCTTGGGCTGAAATGAGTTTTTAACCGCTGGCGTAAACAACAAACGGGTACAAAGACGTGTGTGTTGTATATTAAAAACGCTTATCTATGAGAGACTATGTGTATTCTTTGCCAGGAGGATACGACAACAAAGCTTTTGTAGTTTTTCCACTCTATGACCCAGTACTACCTATGTTACCTTTCTAAAAATTTCGAGAAACTCATTAAACCGCAATACGTAAAATCATGAAACAGGCAAATTTAAGCGCACTTTACGTCTTTTAATCAGGTCCATCGTATTCAACTATAAAGAAAATATTATTACTAGTATCAGACGACCGCCTGCCTAATGTTTTCTCTTGGGAATAGTGACCATATTCAAATATTGGAATGAGGGTGAAGATGATTCAACGCCATACAAATAGTATGAGTTTGAATTTCTATTGGGGGCAATAAATTTAAACTCAATTGACGCGTGGTCTATGTGTTAACGTTAAATACGCAGTTTCCGGCAGTACATCTTACCATATTGGGCACCCAAGTGCAAAACTTTGCCAATGCTCATACTTAGCAAGATCCTGCAACATGATTAAATAGACAGCTAAGTAGTGATTACTATTTACGAGCAAACTGATCAACAGTTCACCCAGCACTACCCCATTATGTTCCCTCCAGGCTTGCGGCATCCCTCTTATATGTGTTTCAGACTACACGCGACTTTCAATTTAGGAAAACAACAACGTTCGAATAGCGATGCCTTGTCGCCATCTGCCAGATTTTGGCTGCGCTCCTATTAAATACACCCGACTTTTGTCCTCTTAACCTTTAAGTACCGTAGTACTATTTGAGTCACATAAGTACCGACGTGAGGTCTACTAGACCACCCCAGCTATATTAATGAAAACTTTTTTGTTTGATACAATTTTTCTAAAAAAAACAAATTGTGCGTCTTGTTAGTATATATAGTTATTTAAAAAGTTAAACTAAATATCGAAGTTTTCAATTTTCTAATAAATGTTTATAACTTATGAAAAGCAATCCCAAATTTTTACACAAAAATAACTATTTTCTTAAAAAATTATGTTTATTAATTTAGCTATTATTTTGTCTTTACAAAGTATTTATTCTCAAAAATTATAAGTAAAATTATTAACTGAAATGAGAAATAAACAAAAGTTCAATTGTTTTCTTGAAAATCACACAGCTTGAAATTGTGGAAATTATCCATGTCCAAATATATGCAATTGAAGTGGCAGATTTAAAAAAAAAAATTATATTTGTAAGCAAATTATCATGTTTTTGTAGAATAATAAATGTGCCAAAAGTTTTGTAAATAATATTAAAATATAAAGAAATATCGTAGTTAAAACACACTATTCACCGACCACTGTTTCATTACTGACATTTTATATTTAATTATGTGTGGTCTTACAGACCACCCATAATTTTATAAAAATCATAACTTACTGCAAATACACGCCTTAACACAGCCACTCTCCACAACCTCTTCTGGGGGGCCGCTCGAGAGGTAGAGAGAAGTACAATTGGATACGTCTTCGTTAACACATATAACTAAACATTTGTGACCCTCAAAGTGTCTGTCAGACGTCACGTCGGTACTTAAAGGTTAATCCTGTGGTGGGGAAGGCTGCTTCCAATGGAGAGGGGCTGATTTTTCAGCCTCTCCAACGCCCACTTATACCCTTATGCACCGTACCCTTTGCACCCCGGGTCAAGTTAGCCTTACATTTGATTGCATACGTTGGGGCAAATACGTATGGTACCTTACACTTGAAGAACGGGATCGGGACTCGCACGGCCTCATATTTTTTTCTTGTACCCTATGTATATCGGATTCCTTAAGATTTGTGCTTACAAATTATACATAGATTGCGTCATGTGTTTTGTCTGGTTTGGTCACAAATATATACCCACAGATATTCTTGGCTTAAGAATATTTCTCAATTTTACCAGCTTTAGTTTTATGCTGTCTTGTAAAGGGATGAGTGACACTGGGCACTAGCAGTCACTCCCGTACCTAATGGCGGCCATGCCAGTTATTGGAACTAAAAAATCGTACCCCTCTATACATACAGGTCTTAAGGTGACCAATATTTTTGAATGAGAATAGCAGTCTATACTTTATACCCAGGTTGTAGGTATATGCAGATCGAGAAGCCTGATGGCCCAGGCGGTGTGTGCATTATCAGCGCTTTCACAAGCTAAGCCGTTGATCCTGGCTGACATCATCGATGGCAATCGTAAACCTATGTCACACATGTTTGCACTAAAGTATACTGTCAAACGTACGTCTGCTGCTTTGGCTAGATAACAGTGGTTCAATTACAGTCGCTCATTCTTATATCAAGTTTTTAAAGCTATCTAAATTTGACTTAAATACTAACGATTAATGATAACAGCCGAGATCGGAACTAAAAATAATTTTCTGAGCGAGAAAGCATCAAGACAAGATATATTTATAACCCAAGTAGTAGTTACCACGCATTTTTGAACGCCAACAATACGCCCACTAGGCCATCAAGTATCTCAATATCAGCTAGTCAGCTTTATCTAATAAAGATGCTTGACACATGCCAAGGTAAGCTAAAAAAATCTGATACTTCTTCGAAAGAAGAAAAAGAAAGAAACCTGTACTTATTTTTCAATACATTTGTTAATAAAACGGTTCTTATGACATCAAAAATTGGATCGTATTGTTTTTTTTTTACTAGGCCTATTTACTTTCCACCGATCACAACTACTCAATAGCTTAGTGCCACAGATGCAAAATTGAAACTTTTTCATAGAATCCAAGCAAATTGTTTCAAGTTCAGCATGAATTTTTTTTCTGATTCGTGAGATGTGATTTTTGACCGACTTCGAAAAGGAGAAGATTTCAGTTGTATAAACTTTTTGTAAAAAATTTACATAAATAAATGTACCCGATTATTAGAAATGTATTTTTACTTTAATTGCTTAACTGCTTTAATTCTCAACTTTTATAAATTACTTTTTAGCTGAACAATCTTGTTTTAGTTTATATGATAATAACAAACGTATTTAATGAAAAACGTCGTATGATGCTTGTACGGTAAGCTGTCTATTATAGTCATTGGTTTATTAGATGTCTATAAACACCTCGACTATAATATCCAGCTTACCGTACTTGCATCATAATATACAATTTTTTTAAAAACTATTAAGTTAATAATCAGAACGGACTATAAATTTGATAACAGGCTCGTAATCCGCTCAGTCCGTGGCGTTAATCTCTGATGTAAATTATGCACTGCAACTGCGCTTCAACTTCGGTTTATAGAAGCTAACTAATCTAAAATCAATCATCGAAATGGAATTTGCTTTGCTCGCCTCAACGGGAAATTGAAGATAATTGCATTGCCTTTGTAATAACTGTGAATTGAAAATATTTGTAAACAGAATATTCGCGAAGGAATCGAAAATTTTATGTATTAATAGAGCTAAAACTGCTATTTGCACAAAAATATGAAAAGTGTTTAGCAGAAACCGGACCTCGGATAAAAGAGTGAAAGCACAAAAATATGAAGTGTAATTTACAAATAAAAGTATAAAAAACGTATATAATACGAATGTTTATAACAGAACGTCGATTTATGTGCAAACTGTTATACCCTACTTTAATACGTAGGTTAAGCTGTAATAAGCATTCTACTATTTTTTCCATTGAGTCAGCATTTTGCTCGCCTCATGGCTTTCCGCAGCTATGTAAAATTCAGTTAGTACTCGGAGCTCGGGAAGCAAAGTCGGGATACAGTGCCGATTTTAATTTATGTAATTTTTCGGGAATAAAGTGTTGGTGTTTTTAAGTGCGCGTTTTTTTTAAAAAGACCGACCGGGACTTCCTCATAACAAATTGGTGTCAGAAGTGTCGGATGTTGTAAGTGGCTTCCGTTGAAGTCCTTTCAAGAACCCGAGGATCCCAGCACGGTCTCTGATCGACAGTAAGACTTGACCCGAAGGTCAAGCCTGCATCAGCCGCACCAGGTGTTCTCTACACCCTTGGATGGTCGACGGTCAGTCTCCGCTCTATAGCGTGAGCCCGCACCAAGTGTTCTACACACCCCTAGATGGTCGACGGTCAGCCTCCGCTCTTTAGCGTGAGCCCGCACCACGTGTTTCGCTGTATTCCCACACAAGGTCGACGTTCAGCCTCAGGTGTAGCCTGAGCCCGCGCCACTACCTACTCCAGTGCTAACTCACCAACTCACCACCATCTACATCATCACGAGCACCCCTTTAGCATACCACAAGGTGCTCCAGACGCATAGGCTGCCCACGTGACTGCCGCGTGTTCGAGTTCCCGCGCCGCTAGGGCGAGAGCACTTCATCACCGAGTTCATCATCTAGCATCGGAAATGCTAGTGCTAGTGAAGGTGATCTACGTGATTCTGTGAGTGTCTTACTATTTCTTTACATACTCGTGAACTGACTCTTATTTTTACAAGATCTATACAATTTTACTATTTCTATATTTTTACTATTTCTATATTTTACTATTTCCATATTTTTACTGTTTCTTAATATTTTACCCTGATGTCGCTCAAAGCAGAATCAGATGGTCGCAAGACCTCTACCTCAGAAAAATCTGAGAAGGTCCCATTAACATTTTTATCAAAATTCATTAAAACTTTTAATGGTGAGAGAGAGTCACTTCCCGCCTTTTTAACAAATTGCGATAATGCTATTTCTCTAGCCACCCAAGAGCAGGAGAGTGTTTTATGTAAATTTATTTTATCTCAGTTAGAGGGCAAAGCTCAAGCAGCTTGTAGTTTGAGGAGATTTGAAACATGGGATGAGCTTAAATCGTTCTTAAAAAATACATTCGGCGAGAAAAAGCATTCTACGCACTTATTAGTCGATTTGCAAAATTGTAAACAATTAAGCGGTGAAGATGTTACTAAGTATTCCCTCAGAATCGAGTATATATTAGCTAGGATACACTCTGAGATCCATTACAGCTGCAAGGACCCTAAAGAGCTTCCTGGTCGAATAGCCGCCATGGAGGACCTTGCTCTTAATACTTTTATGTTGGGATTAAATAGCTCTATATCTGCGGTTGTCCGGTGCAAAAATCCCTCAACATTAAATGAGGCGGTGCAACACGCAATTGAGGAAGAGAAAATAGTTAATTTATCTAAATCTAATTCCAATAAATATGTTAAACAATGCTCTATATGTAATAAGTCAGGGCATACTTCCTCTGAATGCTTCTTAAGGAGTAAAACCCCTAGAAATCATCATAATTTTAAGAAAACTTATCATTTCAGTCCTAACTCTAATAATAACTCTAATCCTAACTCTATTTCTAATACAAATTCCAGTGTAAAATCATGTAATTATTGTAAAAATGTAGGTCATACAATTGACCAGTGCCGTAAGCGTAAATATAACATGCAGCACCGAGGAAATGCTAACTATGCACAACGTGACTATCAGTCACCGCGTGGTAACAATAACGCCACTGGCACAGTGCATGTATGTGATGCAATTGAGTCGCGGTTCGAATCCAGCGACACACAGTTAAACTAACCCCGATTTCGGGTGCGTGTCTACCGAAATCGAATGTCGAAAATGACACGATTCTACCTACTATATCTTATACTAAATCTACAAAACCTTATACTAATTCTTATACTAAATCTTATACAAAACCTAATACTAAATCTTATACTAAACCTTATACTAAATCTTATACAAAATCTAATACCAAATCTTATACTAAATCTACATCTCAGTCCGAGCAACTGAGTCTTTCTAAATCGTCATCTCAGCCTGAGAAGCTGAGTCATACTAAATCTACATCTCAGTCCAAGCAACTGAGTCTTTCTAAATCCTCATCTCAGCCTGAGAAGCTGAGTCATACTAAATCTACATCTCAGTCAAAGCAACTGAGTCATACTAAATCTTGTAACAAAAATAAAATCTCTGAATCTTGTCATGTTGATAGTACTATTCCTATTTATGAGACAGATATTAAGATTAAAAAGATATCCCTGCCTCACGTATTTATAAGATCAAGCTACTCTTCTAAACCCTTAAGCTTTCTCTTAGACTCTGGTGCCTCAATAAGCTTGATAAAACGATCAAGCATGAACACGACACCCCTTTTATCTCGCGAAATTGTTAAATTAAAAGGTATTAATAACACTGAGTCCTGTTGCGAGACTTTAGGTACATTTCAAATGGATTTCTTACTATCCAATAATATTTTTAAATACAAATTTCACGTAGTTAATGATGACGTCTCACTAAACTATGACGGCATCATAGGTAGCGATTTTCTAGGTTATTTTAAAGCTAACATTAATTACGACTCTAAATTATTAAACATACAAGGGCATAATTTACAAATAAATTACACTCAACCAACTTATATTATTCCTGCCCGCTCAGAAGTTGTTATTGAATGTGCGATATCAAATTACTCTCCCAAGTCTTATCGTAATAATGAAGGTCTCGTACTAGATCAAACTTTATGCAATGGTGTTTATATTGCAAATTCTATTGTCTCTATTAAACCTAATAAAAGAATAAATGTCTCAGTATTGAACACCACTGACTCTGACGTAAGGATCAAAGATTATTACGCAGAAGTGCTACCACTTGATTATGACTTAAGTACCTACGAGTATCAAAGTATTAATTCTATTTCTTATTCTAACTCTGATCGTGTTCAGAGAGTGTTAAAGCTTATACGCTGCTCTCATTTAAATAATGAAGAAGAAAAAATGCTCTTAGAATGTTGCTCTCAATATACAGATATTTTTCATCTTCCAGATGAACCACTGTCTCATACTAATGCAATTGAACACTCTATTAATTCAGGTAATGCACCTCCTATACATGTCAAGTCATATCGCTTCCCTGAATGCCATAAGCAGGAAGTTGATACCCAAATTCGCAAGATGCTTGATCAAAATATAATTAGCCCCTCTGTTTCACCATGGAGTGCCCCAGTTTGGGTAGTTCCCAAAAAATTAGACGCGTCTGGCAAGCGCAAATGGAGAATAGTCATAGACTATCGCCGTCTCAATGACGTCACTGTTTCTGAAACTTATCCACTGCCTCTAATCACTGACATTCTTGATCAATTAGGTCACTCAAAATATTTTAGTACCCTCGATTTGTCAAGTGGGTTCCACCAAATTAAAATGAACCCTAATGATGCTGAAAAGACAGGCTTTAGTGTAAATACTAATTCGAGCTCTTCTGGTCATTATCAGTACAACAGGATGCCATTTGGCTTAAAAAATGCCCCTTCTACATTCCAGAGGCTCATGAATACAGTCCTTTCAGGCCTTCAAGGTCTCCACGCATACGTATATTTAGATGACTGTATTATATACTCACACGATTTGCCTAGCCATATTACAAAACTTAAGCTTGTATTCGATAGACTACGTAAATTTAATTTAAAATTACAGCCTGACAAGTGTGAATTTTTACGTCACGAGGTTGCATACTTAGGCCATATTGTCACCGATAAAGGTGTATCTCCGAATCCCGACAAGGTCAAGGCCGTCACTGAATTTCCAACCCCTACTAATGTCAAACATATAAAATCTTTTCTAGGTCTTGTAGGCTACTATCGCCGTTTCATTGAGAATTTTTCTAAGCTTACTAAGCCTCTCACGTCTCTTCTAAAGAAAGATGTTACCTTTAATTGGACATCCGAGCAAGACACTGCTTTCAATGTTCTAAAATCTAAGCTGACAACAGCTCCTTTACTACAGTACCCTGATTTTTCCGCTCCGTTTATAATTACTACGGATGCCTCTAGTTATGCTGTAGGAGCAGTGCTCTCTCAAGGTGATATAGGTAAAGATAAACCTATAGCCTTCGCATCCCGAACTCTTAATAAGGCTGAAGGAAATTACTCTACCACGGAGAAAGAACTCCTTGCCATTATTTTCGCTGTTAAAACATTCCGTCCCTATATATTTGGGCGTAAATTCAAGATCGTTACTGATCACAGGCCCTTAGTGTGGCTATTCAATAATAAAGACCCAGGTAGTAGACTCATTCGCTGGCGTCTCAAACTCGAAGAGTATGATTACGAGATTATATATAAACAAGGTCGCCTTAACTCTAATGCTGACGCACTATCTCGTTACCCTATTAATGCTATTGATATAAATAATTTACATAACTTATCCTATGAAAAATACTTTAAAATGCAATTTACTAATAAATTACCAACCCTTAATACTACTATTGAAGAACAAAGTCAAAGTTTACCCTTAACTAAAATTAAATCAATCGTTTGTCCAGTCTCTTTAGACTTTGATTATTCTATGCCTTACTGCGAAGAAATACTATCGCAGCTCGACGCTCCCGCTGACTTAGTAAATTCCGAGCGCGAGCCTTATACTATTCAAGTGATAAACAATAAAAATAAAACTTACTATTTCCTTTACACAAAAATTCATCATTATGAAGAAACAAAATTTAAAGACATATACAATTTACTTATTAAATTAAGAGATAAAATTATTACTGAAAATCCTGAGGTCACTGAACTTGCTATGTCCGACTTTACGGACCCTTTTTCAAAAATACCTTATACTAAATTATATAATATGATCTCCTATATTTTTCATAATACTAATATTAAAATTTATATTTACAAAAATCAGTTAATTTACCCTACACCTGTTGAGGTCCCTAAAATATTAAAAGAAAATCATGACTCAACTATTGCGGGACATCCCGGCTCAACACGGATGTATAATCGAATTAAAGCTGCTTACTACTGGAAAGGCATGCGTTCTGATATTGAAAATTATGTGAAAAGTTGCAAGTCATGCCAAATTAATAAGCCCTTACGGAAATCTAACAAAGCTCCAATGGAGATTACTTCTACTTCTACTAGACCCCTGGAGAGACTAGCTCTCGATGTAGTTGGTCCCTTACCAGAAGCTGGTTTCCAAAAATTCAAATTTATACTAACTCTTCAAGACGATCTTACCAAATTCTCAAGTGCCTATCCTATGGTAACTGCTACCAGTGAAGAAATAGCTAGAAACCTAGTTCATTTTATGTCTCTATTCGGTTTTCCAAAAACCATTCTCACTGATTTAGGCACATGTTTTACCTCAGATTTATTTAAACAGCTAGCCGAAATCTGTAAAATAAAATCTCTATTTACTACCCCTTATCATCCCCAAACAAACGGTGCCCTGGAACGGTCCCATTCTAGCCTTAAAGAATATTTAAAATCATTTGTTAATGAAAACCAGAACGACTGGCATTGCTATTTATTTACTGCTATTTTATCTTATAATACTACTCCACATTGTACTACTAATTTCACTCCATACGAGTTATTATACGGTTATAAACCTTCTATTCCCAATTCTTTATATGATACTAGTAATAATACTACCTATAATGAATATATTCGCGCTCTACAGTATA
The DNA here is from genome assembly GCA_963082605.1 of Rhodophaea formosa. Classification (NCBI taxonomy): domain Eukaryota; kingdom Metazoa; phylum Arthropoda; class Insecta; order Lepidoptera; family Pyralidae; genus Rhodophaea; species Rhodophaea formosa. The sequence continues at coordinate 13,734,351 of OY720213.1, read as the reverse complement.
GAATGCGCTTCAGCAGAGAAAAAGCTATACAAAATATTATAAATAGCAAAGAAAAGTCAAAACAATACTATGATTCTAGTTCTCGCGATATTTCTTATAAATCAGGTGATATGGTGTACTTAAAACACCATCACAGATTGCGCAAGGCTCTGTCCCCAGTATGGAAGGGCCCTTACAAGATAATTAAGGTTCATAATAAACATAACGTAACATTGCAAGTAGGCCGTAAACATATTAAATACCATACTAATGAAATCAAGCCTGCTACAGCCTAATTTATACCTACTATTTCCTACTATTTTCAGAGCCTTCGGCTCATGAGAGATAACATACATATTGTAAAATCTACTATTAATAATTTTAACTCTACTATATCTAAGCTTAATCAAAATAAAAAAAAAAAAAACAATCAAATACACATTATGAATGAAATCTTGTCTCAATCAACAAAAATGAATAACTTACTATATCATATGTCTAAGATATATAATCTACTAAATTTAATTGAAAGCTCTTTATTAGCTATTTCTAACTTACTAGATTCTACTCTAAATGCTATACTATTTTCTAAGGTTAATATTCTACATCCTAGTGTACTAAGTCCTTTAAGTTTATATAATGAACTAAGTAAGCATAGCAATCAAATAAAGAAGCATTTAGACTTGCCGCTGCAATTAAATATTAATACTATTCATTCTATAATGGATGTTTCTCAACTTAGTTGCTATTACTATAATAATAAGATTGTTTTTGTTTTGCAAATCCCCTTAATAAGTGATACTAAGTACATTCTCTATAAGAACATACCCTTACCTACACCTCATAATGAGTCATACATGAAAACATTTGCTTTAATTCAACCTTCCAGTGTGTACACTGCTTTAAGCGATGACAGAATGCATTATGCTATGTTAGATAATTTAGATATATGTAAGAAGGTTAGTGACGAATACTCTATATGTGAATTAATAAGTGTGTACTCTTGTATTGCAAGTCCAAGCTGTGAGTCAATGTTGCTAACTGAAGTTATCTTATCTCTGCCTTCTCAATGTAACTCTAAACTCTTATATGGTGAGATAGATATTTGGCAGAAGCTATTAAATAATAAATGGATTTTTGTTCAATCTAATGTTAATAAATTAACAATAAAATGTGATGACGACATAAGCGATCATTCTATTGTAGGTACTGGGATAGTTAAATTAACTGATAATTGTTTGGGTTATTCTAAAACCATGCAACTAATTCCAACTAGTTATTCTACGTTTAATATTAAGTCTTCTATAAATATAAGCTTCGATATAACTGCAGACGATTGCTGCAACAGAGACATCCTTAATAAGACATTACCGTCCTTATCTCCGTTATACTTAAGTAAAATAAATTTAGATAATTTAAAATATGCTACTCATCAATTAGATAATTTGGAGAATGAAATCAATAATGTACAAAGTCAGTCTCATTTTATTAAATATGGCACATACTATTCTACATTTACTTATATCCTAACTGTTTGTATTTTCTTATATTCTGTTTTTAAATTATATAAATGTTTTAAAAATCATAATACTAGTTCTGGATGTTGTATTCAAATCTTTAATCAGTGCCATAATAAAAAGATTGTAAGGAGTAAATCTAAGATTTCAAATTCTATTGAGATGTCTAATATGTCTAGCTCTGATGAGGATAAGCAGTCAGTTAAATCTCTATCTTTTCATCAGCAGCAGCATAAGGTCGATTTTCATAGTTCTACTAGAAATATAAACATTTAAATTTTAAAGCTATGTACTTAATAATAACTATGTTTTTCTTGAACTATGTAATACGTTACTCTTATTTTTATTTTAAGTCTTAACTACTATTTCATTTCTATTTCTTTTGTTTGTAAGCGCTGCATCCCTGACTCACTTAGTTAAACATACTACTATATCTTTCTAGTTCTTTTTCTATTTCTCTTAACTCCGCTTCATCTTAATTTTGGATAAAGCTCCGTCAAAAGGGGGGGGCTGTTATACCCTACTTTAATACGTAGGTTAAGCTGTAATAAGCATTCTACTATTTTTTCCATTGAGTCAGCATTTTGCTCGCCTCATGGCTTTCCGCAGCTATGTAAAATTCAGTTAGTACTCGGAGCTCGGGAAGCAAAGTCGGGATACAGTGCCGATTTTAATTTATGTAATTTTTCGGGAATAAAGTGTTGGTGTTTTTAAGTGCGCGTTTTTTTTAAAAAGACCGACCGGGACTTCCTCATAACAAAACGATCAGCGTTAAGTATTAATCAGGTGGAAATTCAATAGTACCATCTATCAACAATTTTCAGGTAGATTTACCACTATACATTACCCTTTGACTATAGGCTCTCCATTACCCACCTGTGTAAGTAACTAGAATTCGGGACTATGACGTGACGATACATCAAATTCTATGAAATATCACATAGGATATCCCAGTGAAATTCACACTTCACCTACGCATAAAAGCTATCTAATATGCCCTAATTATTTTGTGATGCTATCGTAAAATTGAAGTTTGTTACAATTTATATAGGTAAGGTTATATTAAAATATGTAAAAGGTATAACTAAATTCAAAGTAGCCAATGAATATACAAAAAATGGAAATGGACTGGTCACATGCTAAGAGAAGACAAGGAGAAATTGACCAAAATTATCACAGAATGTTATCTAAGGGACAGTAAACGGAGTCCAGGACGGCAAATTACACGCTAGGAGGACGATATTAGAAAAACTGCTGGCGATCACGGATAAAGGTGGCAAAGGCTCGTGAAGTATGGAAAACGTTGTCGAAGGACAAGTTGTTCCAGAAACTAGTGCATAGGTAGTGTGGAGAATTAATTGTAAAGGAACAGTAATAAAGGCTTATTTTATTTTATTTTTTATTATGAAGTAGATTTGATAATTAAATGAATTAAGATGGAAATCATTATATTTTTTGAATTCAGACCTGTAATAGAGTCAGAAATATGTAATTGTTATGTGACTTAAGATGGAAAGCATTATTTTTTATTTAAAATATGTATAACATAGGAGAAAAAAAACCGGCCAAGTGCGTGTCGGGCCACGCGCAGTGTAGGGTTCCGTAGTTGCAAATGACAATTTTGAGTTCACACTGTTCATACTCGCACCCCATCATCTAAAAATGAAAATTGTCTGAAATTTTACATTTTCAAGTACATTTTATAGGTTGATTGCCTATAACTTTTTAGTTTGTACTTAGTACTCAGCTCTGATAGTTTTCTTTTCAACTTCAGTATATATACTACTGCTGTAATTTTTTTCACGTATCCATATATTACCGTTTAGCAGATACAGGGGTGGACACTTACCACTAACAAAAATTTGCTCTATAAAACCAAATATTTCAGAAACGGATCCCTAAATCGATAAATGGTGGTCTCAACCTCCCAATATTTTTAAAAGAACTATTTAACAATACCCAACACGATGGGGTTGTATAGAAAAAATTGAAGTTTACCTCAAGAATATTCGATTCAAAACTTTCATACTTTAGTCGTCCAAGACCGGGACAAAATACAAATGGCTTACGCAAATAATGTATGATAAACAGTACAATACGTAGTAGAATTTTATTACAATAGTTGTTTATGAAGGATAGAAAAAAAATTAAACTGAGAGAGCTAACTTATAGAGCCGACCCCAAAAAAGGGAAAAAGTCAGAAGGATGATGATGATGTTTAGAATGGCGAAGATTGAAATGGCTAGTTCAAACATGGAGATATATGTAGTACATGGTTTAAAATGACATACAAATATTGTACTGTGCAGGTACAGAATGTCAAAATTGACAAATAATAATCGTTCAAATAGGTTTACTCTAAGATGTATAAGAAGACACTTAAGTCAAAGTTACTTGCATTGGTCCATAACGCATATGTAATCTGTGGTGCAGTTACTGAAACTCTAAATCCAAACACGAACGAGATCGCTTGACTCTTACCTTAAATTCATGTCTACCTTCACAGAAAGTGGATATAGGTATACCTGAAAATGCAGATATCTCTAGAAGCCATACCAAAACGTGGCATGTTCCCGCGCACACCACACTTCACCCCCTCGTGTTGTTACTAGAGCATACGTTTTTACTTTTACTTACTTTTCATAACGAAATTAAAATTGACGACAGTCTACACATATGCCGGCTCCCATCGACTACTATCAATTGATATTCTGCCGGCCTTACGTACGCCGACTAAGCTTACCTTCTTACGCCCCAGTGCGGTTTCTGGAGATTTCTGTATTCTGAAGTACAAACGTACGTTGTGCTGTAATTAAGAAGCCATAATGAAGGTGTATTAAAAACATAAACATCACATATCGCGTTTGTTTACTAAGCAGAGGATGTATTCGCAAAAATCTTTTCAAGCATTTTATCACCCTGGAAATATTTTATAAAAGTATTCCGTCCTAACATCACACATAATTTACAATGTTTTTCAGTTAGCGCGTCAAGGGTGCGAACATTTTCCTTTTTAAAAACCGTTGCGAGTACATTAGCTGCTCATAAATTAAAACGACTCTTCATACATAATATTTCTTTTTGTGTTTAGCATTTTTGAGCGGAAAACATGTTTATTTAAGTTTTTTATTTTTTATTTTAAAAGGTAAATTTTGCAAACTTAAAGTACCTATATTATGTAGTTTAAATTAAATTAATTTGTGTGCATGTAACTTTGACTTTCGCAAAGTAACCCCGGAATCAATTCAATAACTTGAAAGTATGTACGTACGAGTACCATAACATTATATATAATATGACTGTGTGATCTAATAGCAAATAGTTATCTTCTTTGTAGTTTGTGTCTAATAGTGTTGGAAAATGTTCAACTCCCTTCACTTTAGGGTAGAACATTTTACGACTACATAAATATATTATCATGTCCTTTTCCCTAACGGGGTAGACAGAGCCTTCTAGCATAAGACTAACGGCCACATTTAGCATGTTAGTTTGGCGTATATTTGGAAAATGGAATCCAAATAATGATAGTTTGCTAGCCGCCTCGCCTATCCCCATGATTTCTAAGATTTTATTCTCTCGACTCGCCCATTCTCTCGATCAGTAAGAGGTGGAAAGAGAAGCAACTACATTCTACGTTTTTTCTTTTCTCCCAGACCAAAATGGAAGATAAGTGTGTATCAATTTTATACAACGCAACACATTTACTTAAATCATGATTGAAATTAAAATGAAAATAGCAATGATTCAGACCATCAGATATTAATTCCTTAAGTTACACCAATGCCATACAACAATTATATATTTTTTCTTATTTATAGTATCTAAAAACACCGTGGCAAATAAATGAGGAAATAATGTTAAATAGGCCTCTTGCTGCTGTCCTCTGTGAGTGTGACGTATGTAGCACACGTTTGTTGTAAATGAAAACAAAAGCGTAATGAAGTTGACGTCGCACAAACCCGTGTCATTATTATGTCATTTGCAGGATTGATTTACCGTCACCCTGTTTATGATATTGTCAGTGTTAATGAAAAAGAAAAGGTGTGATGTGGTTTCTAGCATGGATATACAATGTATTTGGTATTGGACTAGCGATTATTTAAATTCATGTTCTCAACATGAAAACTTTTAACTGTAACCAAGTCTAAAATCGAGAAAAATGTATAAACTCTAATATATTACGTTGAATACCTAGCTAGGTACTGATCCAAAATGTATAGAACAGTTGATATTTTTTTCTCGATTTCAGACTTGTTCACAGAACAACAGCTTTTTGTTATCATGTTGAGAACGTGAATATAAGTTATCATTAGCTTAATACCAAATAGATTCTATAGATGGACTCATGCTAAGTGTGACGTATGTGGCACACGTTTGTTGTAAATGAAAACAAAAGCGTAATGAAGTTGCCGTCGCACAAACCCGTGTCATTATTGTGTCATTTGCAGGATTGACTTACCGTGACGGTCTTCTCATTGTTAATTAAAAAACCGGCCAACCGCAATGTAGGGTTCCGTAGTTGCTAATGACAACTTTGAGTTCACACTGTTCACACTCGCACCTCACAGTTAAACGACCAAAAACATCTAACAATGAAAATTGTATGAAATTTTACATTTTCGAGTACATTTTATGAGTTGGTTGCCTATAACTTTATAGTTTGCACTTAGTACTCAGCTCTGATAGTTTTCCTTTCAACTTCAGTTTATATACTACTGCTGTATTTTTATTTCACGTACACTGAAAAAAAAAATTGATTAGTTCAACAAATATCTTGTTTAGTGTTATCACACTACTTTTTTTCATATGAGCCTACATAGATCTTGACTACTGCAGCTAAGAGAACTTTGTTAAATTATCATAGTTCTGTCTACTAAGTAATGTATCAGTTTAATCACTTATAGTAATTTAGTTTACCTCAAATCTTGTTCACCTTAAGAATTAAATTTTTTTACGTTAGCAAACTTCATTTGTAGATTTGACTGAAATCTTGGTCAATTTGTTCATGAAAAGTCATCAAATCAATAAAACGAATTAGTTGTCAGACCTCAGATCTTGTTAACTTAAATATTATACTTTTTTACGTTAACAAACTTCATTTGTAGATTTGACTAAGATCTTGGTCAATATATTCATGAAAGGTCATCAAAACAATTAACCTCATTTATTGTCAGAACCTAGATGTTGTCAAATTGGCCGCAGTATATTGTTTATTTCAACTAATCTTGTATTTATTGCTGACATGAACCGTTGTCATATTGACTACCTGTATAACTCAATTTAGATATTTGTCTTATGCATTTAAACCAAGTTGCTTATTAATTATAATCATGATTATGTACCTACTCTCTTTTATTTCAAATAAGATCTCGTATTCTTTTACTTCTCAATCAGATCAAATTGAAAAAATCTAAGACATTATTTTTCAATGAGTTAACCAAAGGAAAAATAGTGAAAAGTAATACCAAAAATACTACCAAGTTATTTACTAGCGAAGTGCTGTCTTAGATTTTTTCAATTTGACCTGATTGAGAAGTAAAAGAATAAAATGATGGGTGGCGCTAGTTTCGCTGCAGTAGTCGCCTTAATACGAGATCTTATTTGAAATAAAAGGGAGTAGGTACATAATCATGACTATAAGTAATAAGCCACTTGGTTTAAATGCATAAGACTTATATCTAAATAAAATTAAGTAAAACTGGTAGTCATTATGACAACGGTACATGTCAGCATTAAATACAAGCTTAAATAATAACCTCATGTTAATATAAGATTTATAATCAATAAAAAGTCATATTGATGAAAACATGAGCACTTAAAAAGAAATGCGTATTTCTAAAGACAAGTATTTTAATCGAACATTAGACTTGACTTTTGCCCTATTATATTTTGGCTGAAGTAGGTATGTATAAGGAACTTTGTATGAGCAATTAAAGATGATATAATTTACTCATTCATTTATTAGTCATGTTCTGTACAATTTAGTAGACACAAGATATGGCATAAACGTATGTAGTAGGTAACGTACGATAAGTATAAACACAATAGGCTAATTTCCTAAAAAAATCTAATTAGTCCGTCAGTTAGATAATTAAAAGTTCTTAACAAATCCACCACTTCGTCCATGTTTTTACACTAACTACACTGCACACACACACGCAAGTTCTATTTATATCGGTACTAATTGAGAAACAATAAAGGTAGGTATTCACTCTCAGTAAAAACTCCAGCAAACTTGCGAAAAAGAAGCAAAGCGCCCAGGCTTCAGACGATGACAGCGGCAAATGAAAGAGGAACGCCGGCCGGCACTGCGCGTGGGGCTGCGGGGGGAAGATGCGCGGGAGGCGAAAACGGAAACGTTTCGTTTTGTTACATTAATAAAGTACTTATTAGACGTGACTACTTCTCACTAGTGATTCAATTACGTAATAATGAAATCAATCAAGATTGTTGTTAAAATGTATCCTATAATTTATTGATACTATCAAGTTGCTTGTTAGTATAAACAAACCTCAAAATAGTTAATATAACAAGGTGAATCAATAGAATTAAACAAGAAATAAAAGCATTGTATGAAATAACAAAGAATTTTGATTAAAATATCCATAATTCGTAGTAGTTGATATAATTAAAATGAATTTGTTCTTGAAACTAAGCCACGTTGTTTAAAGTTATCAAAATAATAGTTATATCAGGTAATTTAATGTCAACTAAGCAAAAAGTTAGCTTAGTTAGAATCTATTTTTTTCAGTGTATCCATATATAACCGTTTAGGAGGTAGAGGGGGGACACTTACCTCTAACAAAAATTTGCACTTTCAAACCAAATATTTGGGAAACGGATCCCTAAATCGAAAAATGGTTTCTCAACCTCACAATATTTTTAAGACCTATTTAACGATACCCCACACGATAGGTAAATAGAGAAAAAAAAATTACTCCCCCACTTTACTTGTAAGGGAGGTACGCTAAAAAAAAATTTTTTTCAAGATTTTTTTCTACCTCTTTTTTGTCATGATTAAAATACAACCAAATTACAGCTTTCTAGTATTTATAGCCTCTGAGTAAAACCGCGAACGGACAGACAGACATACAGACATGGCGAAACTATAAGGGTTCCTTTTTTACTGTGTGATTTGTCCGTATATAAAACAAAAACAAAACTACTGAACCCTTAAAAAGAAGGAGTTTGTGGGGGGAAGTCAAGGGGTGCAGTTGGGGTTCGCCTTATATGATTTTGCAAATTGATTTAAGTGGAATGCTCGTGCTCATGAACAATTTTGTGAAATAGAAGAATACATTTTTACTAGAATCGGTTGAGAAATGCGACGTGTCGGACAGACATTTGAAAGAGGAAAATAAAAAATTAGAAGCCAGGCGTTTAATAAAATTAATGGGATTTTAAAAGTTAAAACATTAGCTTTATTTTATTTCATTTTTTGTTGGTTAAATTTCGTTTTATTATAAGTTTTAGTTTATCTGTTAGTTTAGTTCTTTGTTTTTATAATAACAGTTGAAATACAATAAAATAACTAAAACTTATCTTTAAAATAATTAGTAGGAGAGCTCGTGAACCATCTGACTAACCCGTTTCCCACAAAGCTAGAATTTTTTTAAATGATATTTTATTATCTGCTAATTATGAAAGTACCGGTCTGGCAGGGATATCGCGGTTGCAACATCATCCTTTAAATTTTTGAAAATGCAAAAAAAAATTTTTTCGTAACCTTCTGCCACAAGGCTACAATTTTAATATGTTATAATTTAAGTATGTTTAAGTGTAAAAAAAAATCGCCAACCTCTTTTGATGGTTGCAAGTGTGTGCCAGACGATAGCAAAGTTGTCATTGGGACGGTAATTCATAACCTGCTGCCACAAGGCTACAATTTTGAGGGAACATTCTTTCAATTGTTTTAAAAATATATGTAAACAGCCAGACCATTCTAGTGGTTGCAAGTACCTGCCAGACGACGTGGGAGAGCTCGTGAACCATCTGACTAACCCGTTTCCCACAAAGCTAGAATTTTTTTAAATGATATTTTATTATCTGCTAATTATGAAAGTACCGGTCTGGCAGGGATATCGCGGTTGCAACATCATCCTTTAAATTTTTGAAAATGCAAAAAAAAATTTTTTCGTAACCTTCTGCCACAAGGATACAATTTTAATATGTTATAATTTAAGTATGTTTAAGTGTAAAAAAAAATCGCCAACCTCTTTTGATGGTTGCAAGTGTGTGCCAGACGATAGCAAAGTTGTCATTGGGACGGTAATTCATAACCTGCTGCCACAAGGCTACAATTTTGAGGGAACATTCTTTCAATTGTTTTAAAAATATATGTAAACAGCCAGACCATTCTAGTGGTTGCAAGTACCTGCCAGACGACGTGGGAGAGCTCGTGAACCATCTGACTAACCCGTTTCCCACAAAGCTAGAAATTTTTTAAATGATAATTTATTATCTGCTAATCATGAAAGTACCGGTCTGGCAGGGATATCGCGGTTGCATCATCATCCCAAAAAATTTTAAAAATGCAAAAAAAAAATTTTTCGTAACCTTCTGCCACAAGGCTACAATTTTAATATGTTATAATTTAAGTATGTTTAAGTGTAAAAAAAAATCGCCAACCTCTTTTGATGGTTGCAAGTGTGTGCCAGACGATAGCAAAGTTGTCATTGGGACGGTAATTCATAACCTGCTGCCACAAGGCTACAATTTTGAGGGAACATTCTTTCAATTGTTTAAAAAATATATGTAAACAGCCAGACCATTCTAGTGGTTGCAAGTACCTGCCAGACGACGTGGGAGAGCTCGTGAACCATCTGACTAACACGTTTCCCACAAAGATAGAAATTTTTTTAAATGATATTTTATTATCTGCTGATCATGAAAGTACCGGTCTGGCAGGGACATCGCGGTTGCATCATCATCCCTTAAATTTTTGAAAATGCAAAAAAAAATTTTCGTAACCTACTGCCACAAGGCTACAATTTTAATATGTTATAATTTAAGTATGTTTAAGTGTAAAAAAAAATCACCAACCTCTTTTGATGGTTGCAAGTGTGTGCCAGACGATAGCAAAGTTGTCATTGGGACGGTAATTCATAACATGCTGCCACAAGGCTACAATTTTGAGGGAACATCTTTCAATTGTTTAAAAATATATGTAAACAGCCAGACCATTCTAGCGGTTGCAAGTACCTGCCAGACGACGTGGGAGAGCTCGTGAACCATCTGACTAACCCGCTTCCCACAAAGCTAGAAATTTTTTTAATTATATTCTATTATCTTCTAATTATGAAAGAACCCGTCTGGCAGGGATATCGTGGTTGCATCATCATCCCTTAAAATTTTGAAAATGCAAAAAAAATTTTTCGTAACCTTCTGCCACAAGGCTACAATTTTAATATGTTATAATTTAAGTATGTTTAAGTGTAAAAAAAAATCGCCAACCTCTTTTGATGGTTGCAAGTGTGTGCCAGGCGATAGCAAAGTTGTCATTGGGACGGTAATTCATAACATGCTGCCACAAGGCTACAATTTTGAGGGAACATTCTTTCAATTGTTTAAAAATATATGTAGTAGCCAGACCATTCTAGCGGTTGCAAGTACCTACCAGACGACTATATAATAGTCATGTCACTCGATGGGAGTGCGCGCGCAACACACGTGTATGAGTTGGAATAGGATATGATATTGTGAAGATATGATAAAGGATCACTGAAATCAAAAATAAAGAGAGTTATATATGTTAAGTACAAATTTTTATTTATAGTAACATTTATTTATAAATTCAAACTTAGTTCTTTTTATTATTTCATATCGTCTTTATACATACCATTTATTATGATAGCTATAACTCATCATCTGAATCAAACTGATTATTATAAACCGTTTCATCGTTTTCTAGAAAGAAAAATTTTAGTTAATAAAATAAAAAAATAAAAATTACATACAAACACTAAATGCACAAACAAAAAATATTTACCTGATTCAATGTCACTAGATTCGTGGGATTGTAATAGAGCATCGTAAATAGACGATGGAACAGTATCACCCTCGTACCAGTTATATGTATATGTATTATTTTCGATAATCCAGCCATTTTTTTCTGGTTTTAACATGGTAGGCACTTTAATATTGGCATTACTCCATATACTTGCTATATATTGTGCGCGTAGAAAATGCTGATGTAATTCGGACCTACACGGTGGTAAATTTGATGAATCGTAATTTAAATACTTTTTAATAAATGGCTCATTGTCATTTTTTGGTTTGTAAGTCTTAATAAACTTTTCGTATCTAGTTTCGTTAACAGTAACTTCTTTGCTGCCATACATTTCACAGACGAATTTTTCAATAATTGGAAATATTTCACTGCTGCTCCCTGTTATACAAGAACTCCCAAGTTTTTTGAAGGCTTCTTGATATTCTAAATTTTTCTTAAGAATTAATAAAGGCCGTTTTTTCCCTTTATTGAAAAATGATGGATTATAGTCACAACCGGTCAGTGCATGAAATCCTGGTAAACTCAATGATAAAGATGACCCAAGTTTAGTATAAAGTTCGCTTATCGCAATGCGTCTTTTGTTATTTCCAGCACCGTATTCCATAAAAATGTGCAATGAGTCATTACATAAATGATCCATATTTCCGAGCATTATTATTAATACATCAGTATCTGATGATTTAATTAAAACATTCAGATTTTCTTCATCAATTTGGCAAATGTGATGCACAATTTTTGTGTCTGCCTCTTCGTGATTTATACAGGACAAGTTTTCATTAATAGTGGAAATTACTGAATTGTTTTTAACTACGTAGTTATGACAATACTTATAATTAACATTAATTATTGTTTTTCCAATGAATGGTGCCATTTCATCTGTCGTCCAATGCTTTATTAAAAATTCTACTAAAGCCTCTTTAAATGATATATTTTTTAATTCTTTATAGAAATCTACTGGTCTAATTTGTTCTGGGCCTGTAATATTATAGTTTATATTTCTGTTTTCATGTCGTAGATTACGCTCGTAATCTTTAATTGATGGAGAGAAGTATTGGTCGAAAATTAAATCAATTCGTAAAGCTTTAGTAGCAGTTAAAGTTGATATTATTTGTTTTGAAATATTCCCAAATGTTTTGGGAACATTTTTCATAGTATGAATTAGATGAAATCCATCAACAACGACAATATCAAAGTATGACGGTGTATTTGGCATGTTTATTTCTTTTTCTAAAATAGTAACCAAAGCAGATTTTGGCGTTTTGTGGATAGATCCGTCTATATGGCACAAAGACATTGGAGTTAAAGAAATCGGATAAGATAGAACTTTTTCTAAATCAATGTTCTTGTCTATTGATAGTGCAAGCAATCTTCCAAATAAATTTCGTTGTACACGTATTTCTTCAACTTTGTCACGGAGTCGTGCTTTATGTTTTTTGGATTCCACGGAAAAATTCATAATCTTTACTCTTTTTACTGGTCTTTCAAATCTTGCTCTGTCATTGGCACATTCTTGAACGAATTCTTCTTTTATATCCGTGCCATTTTTTTGAAAATTCAATAAATAATTTTCAACATCATTCGAAGCTGCTTTTCCACTTGCAATATTGAAAAGAAAGTTTGGATCAAGCTCTGCATTAAAGGGATTTAAAAAATTTTCAAAATTACTTATAAATCTTTCAAGCTGTTCAGCGTTTTTTTTTATTGCATGAGATTCTAGATCTGCAGTGATTTCGCACGAACCATTTAATTTTGTAACATTCATTGTATGTGAGATCACTGATGTTCTAATATCGTGACTTTTAGCCCAACGATGTCTAGCTGAAATTGAGTTCGTAAAATGGACCACACCTGTCAATCTTCTGCCTGCATCAGCGTTTATTGTCTGCTCTAGTGTTAAATCTATTGGTTGTCTCGAAAAGGACTTATTAGTACGTTTAATACCAAAATATCCAGCATTCATAGCTCTTTCTAAGTCTGGATGAGTTTCATTTAATTTTAATAAATTATCATGGTACCTCTGTAACCATCGAGCATAATTGGGTTGATTCGTTATAAAAAATAAACTTGAAATTTTGGACAAAATATATTTAAATAATTGAAAATCACCGGATCGAATACTGCGACTCAGTAAGCTATAATAGTTAACCAAATCTATATATGTAATGTAAAATTGAGCAGTTTTACCGAACTCTCCTCTCTTACATCGGTCCTTGTGTTCTTGATAGATATTGATTATTTTTGTCAATTCTTTGTTTTCTAATATTTCAGCATTAGGCTCATCATTTATTCTTATCAATTGCGATCGTGTGTCATCGTCTATTGATAGTCCAGTTTCACTGAGAAAGAAATTAAAATATAATATTTCAAGTCCTACTGCCATAAGTGGGTGCAAACGTTTACACCTGTTAAAGTGTTTTCCTTGAAGAAATCCGTCAACAGATCCATTAGCAATGATTTCACTATCGACAGCAATTGTCATTAAACCACAGCCACTTATAAACTTTCCAATAGCTTTAAAAAGAGCCAACATAACGTGGAATGGTCCAAGATGTATAAATAAATTGTCAAATAATGGTCGCTCAACTGATTGGATTTGGAGGGCTACTTTGGCAATGGCTAAATCGTATGTAACTTCTAAGAACTTTTGATTCAGTTCTTCAGCTATTTTTTTACTTATTTTCATCGTTTCTATGACAACAGAAGGATTTGTTGGCGAATCGTTGATAGGTTTTAAATACGCAATTTTTTGCTTAGAAATATTGATGTCTTCAACAAAGTTATAGTTAAAACCAACCCACATTGGAGTGTTTGGAATCTTCAAAGCATGACAAATCATCCATAATGTATCAATTTTTTGTATTTGGGGAAGATTTTCAACATGTATCTGATCAACATGTCGTGGATCATTTAATGATAGTAATGGTTCTAATATCCGTGGTTTTTTTGTGTAAGGAATCAAATTTGATGTAAACGTGTCAAAAATTCTTCTCCGTTTTCTGTTTTTGGCTAAAGGAGCATTAACGGCACTAGTACTATTTTCAGGTTCACTACAGGCATTCTTAGGTTCAATAAATACTTTCTCACTGACATCATTATTTTCAGGTATTGTCTGATAAATGATACCAACGGTGTCATGTAATGTATCTTTGCCACTGGTGGTATCTACAAAGCGATCAAAATTATCAAATGCCACTCCAGTAAATAAATTGTCTGATAGAGAAATGGATTCTGGACAAATACCGGTGCGATTCGTTAAAGCAAAAGTTGCTTCCGTTTCTAGTTCTTCTATAACGTTGTAACTGCAGCAGTGACCATATTTGTTGATAATTTCGACAATCTTACGGCTGCTCGTTAAACTTTTTAGCGTCATACCCAATGTGATATGTTTTCCAGTTTTAATATTACCATTTGTCACATTATATACTAGGTCTGCTGCTAAAGAATAACATTTTGCTTGAAAATTATCGCTATTTCTACGACGACGTTTAAAACCACCCAATACCGTGGAATAAAAATCTATTATTTCCTTAGGATATACGCATTCACCGTTTATTAGATCTGTGACTTTCAAATCTTCCGGCAATGGTATTTTCGGAGTATTTAAAGCTTTTTCACGTAAAATTAATGCAGCTTTAAGTAAAATTTCTTTTTCCTCTAAAATGTCACAAATATTGTCATTAATTTCAAAATTTTTAGGAATCACATATTTTTTTCTTCCCATTTTTATTATATCTATATCATTACTAAAATGATCCATTAATTTTTTTTCTAATCTTTGTGTATTAAAGATATTGTCATATTTATCACCGTTATCGTCAGCTATCTTTTGAATAGATGCTACGTAAAATTTACAAATATAGTCAAATGTAAAACATTTTTTAGAAGCAATTACATTTTCCTCAATGAAGTCACTAATGTCATGAAAGGTTTGATTATGATAATTTCTGAATACGTTATATGTTGAGGTTGCTGGTCTATTTGTTCTCGCTCTAAATTGTTCTATGACAGACAGACGGCAAGCATTATGATAGAAAATGTTAGCTTGTGATAAATTTATCAGTTTTTGTATCCATTTATTGTCTTCAGGTATTGTGACATTTTCAAATATTGTATTTTTTCGTGCACTATGCAAGAGTTGATAGCGTCCTTTAATTTTTTTAAATTTTTTATCGCAAATGAAACACAATTTGTTCACATTTTGCAGATTTCCTTCGTTGCGTTGCAGTGTATCATCTAGTATTTCTAAGTTAATAACATCAATATCGTGAGATTTATTGTCATCCTTGGATGATAGTCTGGCTAAATTTGCTTCAGTATTTTGTAATGCATCATCTGATATTTCAAAAGTAATATTATCAACATCATGGGACGTACTGTCATCTTGAGTGGATGGTCCTACTACGTTCACTTCAGTGTTTTGCAACGCATTACCTGATATTTCAAAAGTAATATTGTCATCATCTGGGGATGAACTGTGGTCCTGAGACGACGGTCCTACCAAGTTCGCTTCGGTGTTTTGCAATGCATCACCTGATATTTCAGAAGTAATATTATCAACATCATGGGACGTACTGTCATCTTGAGTGGATGGTCCTACTACGTTCACTTCAGTGTTTTGCAACGCATTACCTGATATTTCAAAAGTAATATTGTCATCATCTGGGGATGAACTGTGGTCCTGAGACGACGGTCCTACCAAGTTCGCTTCGGTGTTTTGCAATGCATCACCTGATATTTCAAAAGTAATATTATCAACATCATGGGACGTACTGTCATCTTGAGTGGATGGTCCTACTAAGTTCACTTCAGTGTTTTGCAACGCATTACCATATATTTCAAAAGTAATATTGTCATCATCTGGGGATGAACTGTGGTCCTGAGACGACGGTCCTACCAAGTTCGCTTCGGTGTTTTGCAATGCATCACCTGATATTTCAAAAGTAATATTATCAACATCATGGGACGTACTGTCATCTTGAGTGGATGGTCCTACTAAGTTCACTTCAGTGTTTTGCAACGCATTACCATATATTTCAAAAGTAATATTGTCATCATCTGGGGATGAACTGTGGTCCTGAGACGACGGTCCTACCAAGTTCGCTTCGGTGTTTTGCAATGCATCACCTGATATTTCAGAAGTAATATTATCAACATCATGGGATGTACTGTCATCTTGAGAGGTTGGCTCTACTAAGTCTTCAGGTCGTTTTGCAGCTGACGTCGACTCTAAAATTAATATCAGTATGTAATTATAAATACATACTCAGGAATACTAAATTAAAAAAAAAAATTCTTTAAAAATAATAATAGCGCCTCCGACGCACAATTCGAGTTTACTCCATAAATATTATCGTCTTTCTATAAAAAAACAGCTTCATGCGTCGGACTCGCGCACGAAAGGTCTGTATATAACATTAGACAATAGGACATGTTACTGAAAGCTGTGCCGCTAGAGAGCACCACTAGCACATACGGCGTTAAAGGCTATTTATTGCGACTTTGACATACTTGTCAATGTCAAATATTTGTTTACTGTCTCTACTAATGCTGCCCTCTGGCGGGGAGAACATTGCAGTATTATATCCTATTGAGCAAAAAACTTATTTAACAAAAATTTGCAATTATAAGCTTAATATAATATATTACAAACGGAACTCTTAATCTAAAAATTTTGATGTGGGTCTTATTATGTGACTAAAGGAACCCTAAAAAAATATTTTTTCTTTAATGTCACAACTTTGTCGGTGTGAATAATATATGCTCCTGGCAAATTACAGTTTTCGAGTACTTATAGTCTGAGCTAAACTACGGACAGACGGACAGACAAAAGGACATGATTAAACTAAATCCGAAATCCTTGTTTACTACGGAACCCTTAAAACGGCAAAAAATGACGTTCGTTTTATAGGAGCCTCACTAAATTATTTATTTTATTTTTTTTAGTATTTGTTATGATAGCGGCAACAAAAATACATCACCTGTGAAAATTTCAACTGTCTAGCTATCACGGATCGTAAGATACAACCTGTGACAGACAGACGGACCTCGGAGTCTTAATAATAGGTTCCCGTTTACGGAACCGAAAAAACAGACATAGATATTGCATCTTCTTGTTTGTAACTAATCAATCAACTATAACCTAGATTTGAAAAACCAGCGTTATCTGTTGTGCATGAAAATGTAATATACATAATAAAGTTGATACATTAAATCAAAATAATATTAATAATTACCTTGCAATGGTATTTCCAAATATTTTTTCATTACTCCCACAAAGTTTTTATAACATTGAGCATGATATCCTGCTGTATCATTTACAATCTCAGGCAAAATAACGTTTGCATATTTTAGGTGATTTAATTTTCTAATTTTCAAAATTTCTTGACATTTTAGCAAAGATTGGTAAGTAATTTTTATTGTTTTTTGGCTATTATCAAGTCTGCAAATTACACAAATTAGATTCACCGTCTCCATAGTTAACAAAAGCAGTAAAGATTATTTACAATTTTGTTTCAGTTAAATTTGCTGACGATTGTCAGTAAATTTTTTTTTTTTTTGACAGCTGTCATAATTCAAATTCAAAGCTTGAAGGTAAGGTTGGTCAATATCTACTTACATACAATTTGGGACAGCCTGAGTATCATTTTTGTATAGGACTGTGTATCTAGTTTATATAGTTGGTTGAAGTCTAGATTATAAATAAATAATAAATATAATCTATATTATATACTATTAAACTAGCAGCCCTCCCCGTTGTTTTGTAACATGTAGTGATAGTGATGATTGGAAGTTTCAACGGACTTAAATATACATAGATGCACGCACAGCCGTAACCGCTTATGATAGAAACGTGAAATTTGGACAGTTGCTTACATGAAAAAAGCTTAAGCTAAATAACGAGGAATTTTGAAAAATTTAAACCCTAAAGGGGTGAAATAGGGGTAATAATTAGGGTCTAAATTTTTTATGGAAAATCGTTACCTCTGCTTATGATATTGATGCCGCTGGTACCGGCTGCCATCTGGTAGTCGTTAAAGGAATCACGTTAGATTCCAAGAGGCGGTTCCGAAGAACTTTAACACCAGGGTGTGCATGGTCGACTGACCATGTCACTTACACGAAATAATGATGATGATATTAATAAAAATTGATATTCATGTTTTGAAAGTACCTCATTGAATACGTGTTTCATGGTTTATTACAATTCACCCCCTAAGACTACAAAATAGGGTTTGAAAGTTTGCATATAAAATATTCCAATTTCCATGAAATATGTTACTATAATCTATACATACTTATATATTAAAACAGTAAAAATATTTTGTCTGTACATTTGGTATTTTTGACTGAAATGGATAGAGGAACATTTAAAATGAATAATAGAAAGCAAAAATTTTTTTGTAATTTCTTGTCTGTCTGTCTGTATGTATGATCAAGTTTATCTCCGAAAATATTGGTTGGATTTGAATGAAACTTTTTTTGGTATATAGCTATTAAGCCTGAGCAACATATAGGGTAGAAATGCTTTTGAAAAATCGAACTGATGCAGCATCATAATGGCCAAGTTGAACTTTAAGAAATATAAAGTCTTAGCTAAAGTTATTCAACCTGATGAGCATTTTTTGTTGAGATATAAAAATCGAAGATTTCGAACATCTGATACAGAACCATGCCAAATTTTAAATCGACAATTTTACAGAGTCACACTCTCCACTGGGATAGAGTGCGTAGAGTACAACTAGCTCATATTACTGGTGACCGCCCACGGTCCCGGATGACTCGCAACCAGGATATTATGCCCTTTTGGCAACGTAGCAGTCCATAAGGCAAAACAAGAGAGTATGCTGTCTCTCTAAGCCTTGCACACACAAGATCAAGGTCCGTCTCTCCCGAAGGCCTTTCAAAGATGTGCGCTTTATAAGTTGAGCAGCATGACACCAGGTTAAATTTACAGAGGAACAAAGGGAAATATTTGATTTGGTGATGCAAAGTATTTTTCATCTCACATACCCTTAAACAGTGTCATTAAATGCAAACAAAGTGGGCCGGATGGTCGATATTACGACCGCGGGCTATAAGATTTCATACAAATTCCATAAAGCCCGAGAGTGCGTTAAGTATTATTTTAAATTTAATAGGGCACTATACCATGCACACGTGTCAAATCTTCTACATCCAAAAAGTTTTCAAGTCGTATATTCAAATTTGGAATTACTAGTGAACCCGATAAAAAAAATTGAAATATACTGCGAGATTTTTGTCCTTAATTCAAATTTGGAATTGTTAATGGCCGTGGTGGCTGGCTGTTTGTATTCATCGATCTTTGACTTCCTTTTTTTGGATAAAACGTTTTCATTATCTGTGGAATCCTCGGATACATTTTCTGCTCATTCTAGTTTGCCGCTATTTATTCTTAGGGAAAATATTTATAAGTAATCGTAATTTTCATTAATTTGCATGAAATACATTCCCTATGATAAATTAATGGTCACTAAATGGATATATGGTCAATAAATGGATGGTCAATAATCTTGATTTAGGTAATATAATCAGCCAGCTTGACGACGCATAAATATTAATTTTCAAGGTAAACTATATTCATACTATACAATTTTAACCAATATAATATGAAAAATATTTTTTTTTACTCTACTATTTAATCGGTGATATGAAAAACATTGTGTGTATCACGGCCGGTATTAGACATTACAAACTCGGACTACTAAAAGCACTCGGCTTCTCCTCGTGCTTGTTAGTAGTCGCTCGTTTGACGTAATGTCTTCTATACCGCCCTTGGTACACAATGTACTATTAAACAAAGAAGGGAAGCTGTTTTTCGAAGATGCTTTCAGAAAGGAAAAAAATACCTGATGACAACCATCCTCACAGAAATTATGCGTCAAAATAAACTAACCCAAAGGATAGTACTAACATAGTATTTATTAAGTTTTTTTTTAATACGTTGGTATTTATTAACTTTTAATTTATTAAATTTTAATATATAACACTGCTACAAGTATTTTCTTATGTTTCGACATTACTTCGTGTTAAGATATATTAATACGCTGGAGTCATAAAGTCCACGCGAACGAAGTCACGGGTATTAGCTAGTTCCTAAATATATATAGTCAAATACGTATATTCCGTTTTTCTTAAATCGATTCCCAAATATTGTAAAATAGGGATTTACAGTTTGTATGGAGAATAATTAAAAAGTAAGTAGTCGGATTTCTCTGAAATTTAATGTCAGGGCTCCTAAAAAAACGGTTAAAAAACGTAGTAATAAGTAACTCCTCACTGTTAAAACACTTAGTAGGTACTAAGTACTATTGTAACATAGCCCCTATAGTTTCTCCCGCGTAAACGACTCTTAACTTAGCCGAAAGCCTAATCCATACTTATAATATATAAGAAAATTCGAAAGCAACTGTGTCTACCATCTGTTACCTTTTCAAGCTGAACCGGCTGGCCTAAAATGTGGCATGGAGATACTTTAAACATAAGGACATAAATAAATTTTGGTCGCGATAACCGACATGCACGCGGGTGAATCCGCGGGTGGAAGTGTGAGTTTATAGGAACAAATGACATAGATTGAGCTAGCCCCACTCACAGTAAGTTGTGAACTTGTAGGATACTAACTCAACGATATTATATTTTATAATAGATACTCATATAGATAAACTTTCAAGACCCAGGACAATATGAAAAATATCGTTTTCCATCATGACCTGGTCGGAAATCAAACCAAGGTCCACTCCTGCCGCAGATCAACGACTGCTCCACGGAGACCGTTGACCACTACAATAGATGTATTCTAACATTCTAACTCATACGCGTGTGTTGCGCGCGCACTCCCATCGAGCGACATGACTATTATATAGTCGTCTGGCAGGTACTTGCAACCGCTAGAATGGTCTGGCTGTTTACATATATTTTTAAACAATTGAAAGAATGTTCCCTCAAAATTGTAGCCTTGTGGCAGCATGTTATGAATTACCGTCCCAATGACAACTTTGCTATCGCCTGGCACACACTTGCAACCATCAAAAGAGGTTGGCGATTTTTTTTTACACTTAAACATACTTAAATTATAACATATTAAAATTGTAGCCTTGTGGCAGAAGGTTACGAAAATTTTTTTTTGCATTTTCAAAAATTTACGGGATGATGATGCAACCGCGATATCCCTGCCAGACGGGTTCTTTCATAATTAGAAGATAATAGAATATCATTTAAAAAATTTCTAGCTTTGTGGGAAGCGGGTTAGTCAGATGGTTCACGAGCTCTCCCACGTCGTCTGGCAGGTACTTGCAACCGCTAGAATGGTCTGGCTGTTTACATATATTTTTTAAACAATTGAAAGAATGTTCCCTCAAAATTGTAGCCTTGTGGCAGCAGGTTATGAATTACCGTCCCTATGACAACTTTGCTATCGTCTGGCACACACTTGCAACCATCAAAAGAGGTTGGCGATTTTTTTTTACACTTAAACATACTTAAATAATAACATATTAAAATTGTAGCCTTGTGGCAGAAGGTTACGAAAAAATTTTTTGTTTGCATTTTCAAAAATTTAAGGGATGATGTTGCAACCGCGATATCCCTGCCAGACCGGTACTTTCATGATCAGCAGATAATAAAATATCATTTAAAAAAATTTCTATCTTTGTGGGAAACGTGTTAGTCAGATGGTTCACGAGCTCTCCCACGTCGTCTGGCAGGTACTTGCAACCGCTAGAATGGTCTGGCTGTTTACATATATTTTTTAAACAATTGAAAGAATGTTCCCTCAAAATTGTAGCCTTGTGGCAGCAGGTTATGAATTACCGTCCCTATGACAACTTTGCTATCGTCTGGCACACACTTGCAACCATCAAAAGAGGTTGGCGATTTTTTTTTACACTTAAACATACTTAAATAATAACATATTAAAATTGTAGCCTTGTGGCAGAAGGTTACGAAAAAATTTTTTTTTGCATTTTCAAAAATTTTAGGGATGATGTTGCAACCGCGATATCCCTGCCAGACCGGTACTTTCATGATCAGCAGATAATAAAATATCATTTAAAAAAAATTCTATCTTTGTGGGAAACGTGTTAGTCAGATGGTTCACGAGCTCTCCCACGTCGTCTGGCAGGTACTTGCAACCACTAGAATGGTCTGGCTGTTTACATATATTTTTTAAACAATTGAAAGAATGTTCCCTCAAAATTGTAGCCTTGTGGCAGCAGGTTATGAATTACCGTCCCAATGACAACTTTGCTATCGTCTGGCACACACTTGCAACCGTCAAAAGAGGTTGGCGATTTTTTTTTACACTTAAACATACTTAAATTATAACATATTAAAATTGTAGCCTTGTGGCAGAAGGTTACGAAAAATTTTTTTTTTGCATTTTTAAAAATTTTTGGGATGATGATGCAACCGCGATATCCCTGCCAGACCGGTACTTTCATGATTAGCAGATAATAAATTATCATTTAAAAAATTTCTAGCTTTGTGGGAAACGGGTTAGTCAGATGGTTCGCTAGCTCTTAATCTAAATCACCATTTATGAATTATAGAAAAAAAGTTTGACTCGTTTAAAATTCTTAAACGTTCTTGATAAAGTCACTTATTTTATTTCTTAACTTCGGCTACTATCTATCATAATAACAACATGTACCTATTTAATTGTATATAAACCCTCGGTCAAGGATTTGTCACATAAAACCATAAAACACTTTTATAGTATCTTATTTGCTATTTCAATTACTCTTAGATACAATTTCTGCAAATTACACAATAGTAATCACACAACTTCATTAACTTCTGTTTTCATTTACAATAAACGTGTAACACACTAACACACGTCACAGCAGACTGCAGTTGTTCTATTTTACATCATATCCCTGTCATAAGCCACCGACTTTAATATACTGGAGACTCAACAAGCTGATTATTACAATTTGATTAAAACTTATATAGTCATCATTTCTATGTGATAAATGAATACAGAGTAGATTTGAGATACTAATTTTGCACTGGTGACTACAAAGAACGGTGTTGATTTTTCTTCTGACTACTTTTGTATATTATACTGTATATTTATTGTGTTGTCAAATTGTTTGTTGACCCCAATAAACTAAAAAAAAACTACATTATTCATTACTTATTAGAACCTTCTAGTTTTAACTGTCGCTTTTAGCCCTAAGAAATTAATAAGATTTCTGCTAGCATTAGTTTAGCATCTCCTGCCAATATAAACTCCGACAGACTAGTACTGTTGCTGATGGGTTTGTACATTTGATGAATGAATTGTTATTTTTTTGTGAAAAGGATGGATGAATCCGTAGTCCTAGGTTAAGTTGTGCAGTGCTTTGGTGTAACTGTAATGCTGTACAATTTTGTTAATAAATAAATAAATAAATGAGAGATTGCTGTCTCTCCAAGCCTTGCTCGCACAGGCAACACCTAAAGCCGAGTTCCGTCCCTCCCGAAGGCCCTTTGGACATGTGCGATAGGTTGAGGGCATTCTGTCCATACCTCAAAGCCATAGCGCAAGCTCACTTGAAGCTAGCTATATAGTCTTCTTGTCGTGTCTGTGGCTCAAAAAGTCTAAAAGAATCCTATATTTTATCCCTCCAGTATTTAGCAACAGCCAATGTAATGCCATTTAATTTTATAACACTGCTACAAGTATTTTCTTATGCATGTTTAGTTCGTATTAATGTACATTAATACGGTGGAGTCATATAGTCCACGCGAACGAAGTTGCGGGCATCAGCTAGTTAATTATAAAATTGATTTTGCTATGGCATTGTTGCAGTGCATATTTGCAACAAACATTTTTCCTGCAAATTCAATATTAATTATGAAATGGAGTTTTTGCTATTGCATTGTTTCAGTGCATGTTTGGAATCTACGTTTATTGCACTGCAATAAGGTTGATTTACAACCATAGATAAAACCAATTTAACGGTCTATATAATTTACTCCGTACATTTCAATAGTAATAAGTAGTGATTATATAGTTGGTATAAAACGCTTGGCAGATATTCACTCCCTGTTCTGTTTTCGAAGACGCTAATAAATTAATTAGACCAATTTGACCTTTAAAGAAAACACAATTTATCTCATTTAATGAAGGGAATATCATGTTACTTTACATAATTATAAATTTTAACAGCACGAACCCCTTTGTAAAAAATAAAAGATTTGTGAAGAAACCTCCTTTAATATTTATTTTTGTATCTCTTTTGGACCCCGGTCCATTGGAAGGCTTGCGTGGGGATATAGATCCAATACGTAAAGCCCTTTGGAGAAGTTGAAGTAATGTACGTCTCCATCCAGAACCCATTCCTCGGAATACCAATGTATGTATAATATGCCCTTGAATAGGTCTTGGCCGGAGGGGGAACTACTGTATTTTTAAAAGGGGAATTAATGGGCTATGGAATTTAAATATGGGTAAACTTTTGCTAGGTTATTCCAAAGGGTCCTGCCATAATCATAACTGACCACAATTGGTAGGCGGTGGCCACCCACTAGATGGGCCCCTCAAACTAGCCAATGATAACTGCCGGCAAAAGGGGCAACACCGGTGTGGGCGACTCAGGGGTGTCGAGAGGTGTGCTGCGCTTTCCTCGTAGTTACTCGCGGCGTTATGCCCTTTAACCCTTCCACCCCTGGAGCAATAGCTCTCACGACTCCTCTCTGGACAGCCAACTAAGGCAAGCCAGAGCTGAGAGTTCTGCGAGCCCTCTTGGGTTTCCACCCCGACCGATGAAGACACGTCGGGGGCGAGGGCTCTGACCGACTCTCTGGAGCACTCAGGTCCGTGGTAGTCGTTATTGACCAACAGCTCGCCATAAGCTGCCCTGCGGGCATATTTATTTCGTTGTTATATGTTTAAGGCGCAAAAGTTAAGAAATAACAATGGTATTTGTTTTCATCCCTTAAAAATAAAGCAAAATGTATTCGTGATGAACAAAACTAAAAGAAAAACGTAAAATTTTTAACCTCTATTATATGTAATATCTAACAAAATGAAGACAAGAAAAGGAAAATAATATAAAATAATCCGATGCAATTTCTCACTTCCCTGGCAGTTATCTTTCAGTGGCAACAGATGTAGACGTTCAAATCCTAGAGATCTTTTTCCTTTGTACTTTAGAATTTCCTAGTATTTGAAAACTGCTTACAATTTAACAAGTAATTTAATTTATTAAGATGTAAAGTGCAAAGTAGATTAAGTTTATTGGACGCTCTATTTCGATACTTTCTTAACAATTGCTTGTCTCTTTAATGGATGAACTAATTTTGTATAGCGACAGTAAATGCTACGAAGCAGCCTTATTTATTTATTAAATCATACTATTTCATTGCTTTCAAAGTTTTGTCCAAAAGCTTTGGTTTCCGTTTTTTCTTCTGACTATTTATGTATAGGTATTATATTCGCCTCAGCTTCTCATGAGGAACGGATAACGTATACTTAGATGTGTCGAAAGACCTCTATGTAGGGTCAGGGAGCCACACATCTTATGTTACTATGACTCTTGGCTGGTAAGCGTATGGACCTCTTCGGATCGGCGTATTCTGATCCTCTAGGACTACAGGCACTACGCACCAGGAAATATCCTGAAGCTCATGCAGTCCTTCTTCGGGAATCAACGTGTGGGTGAGTAAGGTATGGGGTAAGTATAAAATAACCGGAAGGTTAGACTTGCTTCCAATTTCTTATCGGCCCCAAATAACATAAGATAAGATAGATGTGTTACTTTTGAAAGGAATGTATGTTTGTATCTAAATGTCACTGTAAAATTGTACACTCCGTTAGGCTAAGCACAGTTAATTTTTTGAACGAATTAAATCTTCATACAAAATATGAAAAAAAAAATCCCCGAACTAATATGATCCGGTGAAAATTTTTACGTCTAGCTGCCCACCGCTCCACTTTAGCTTTTTGAACTTTTTATATTTAAATGTTATAACTCCGATACCCACATGCACTTGAAAGTCCTGAAATAGTTCTCTAACAAGAGGCACTTTGTACATTTCACTAATGTCTGCACAGCACTGCCTCATGGAAATCCATCTAGATAGATTTTTATCTAACTACTAGCATATACCCGCGGCTTCGCTAGAGTATAAATTTGTCGAGTCATTGATTGCAAATTCCACGGGAACAGTACTTTTTTCAGGGATAAAAGGTATTTTATGTACTTTTCAGTACCCTAACCTTTGTGTATGCTAATTTTCACGAAGGTTGGTTCAGTAGATAAAGCCTGAAAAGGCAACAAACAAACAAATATACAAACTCACCTTTGAATTTTTAATAGTAGTTGGGATGGGATTAGTTAGATTAATTATAGTTAGATTATTCTTACACTAAATGTATAGTCAGGCGCGGATAAACCTAACCGGGTCACGAACAGATTTTAAATTCTATGGGGGTTCTGGTTTATCTGCCCCCGACTGTACTTTGGAAGTTTAACAACCAGTGTGAGGTTTCTATAATAGCTCGCAATCATTTATGCAACATCCTGTTAGGAATAGTTCAGCTGGCTAGTTAGTTTTCAACCGACTTAAAAAAGGAGGTATTTCTCAATTTACAGGATATTTTGTTTTCTAAATTATAATTTTTTGTAAATCTTACCGTCGCACCTCGACTTACGGTACCAAGAAACTGGGTCGATTATGGACGAAGTTTGCCATAGAAACTTCAGAGCTGTAAAAGATTATCTTATCAAGCTTGGGCTCATGAGATTGATCTTGACAATAACTTTACAGAATTAATAGCTCATTATAATAAGTTTGTCGAAAAATAAAATTTCTAAAAAATTAGCATATACGGTTTTCACATGACTGACTTTTTATGTAGATCAAAGCTTAGAGTTAACTTTACTCACAATCTAAATGATTGAGTATTGAAAGACGTTTGATAAAATTCCTAAGTAGCAAAAGAAAAATAATCCAAACACTAAAATTCTGAGTAATTCTAGATCCATATTCCTTGATCCGTTAGCCGTCCACTTCGAATAAAGCCTAATCAATCTGCCAAGGCCTAGTCATACTTTCATTGTTTGCTAAAATTATCCGTATTAACAAAGCATGACCTACATAAAAATAAATTGTTATCTTGTCTCTACTATATTCTGTGCCTATCTATGGCACCTATACACAACTCTATAATATTTATTTTGTCTTTTCGTGTGTGTAACTGGCCAACACTGGTGTCAGATATTTCAAGCTGCCTAGAGGCATCTGACATCGACTGCCATCAATGATAACAGCCGGGGGTCTTTCAAAGCACGGAAAAGCTCAAGATATTTGATGCCACTTGCGGTCACCCATCCAAGTGGGGACTGCGGCCGGGGTCCTTACCATGCTGTGAGGTTAGATTAAGTACCTATTTACTCTTCTATACTATTACTCTTTATATCATACTCTTTGTACCACTTACTTATATGTGTTTTCGTCAAATATAATCAGTTCTATTCGAGCAGTCACTTGTTTCATTTCTCTGACAACATCTCTCCTTATATGGCGACCCTGCTTATGGACTCTGCCCGCGCGCCGCGACGCGAATTTGAGACGTTACGCGTGTAATCGTTAATCAGGACAATGGAAAACTTCCAGTTCTATCGTTGCTCCGGACAATACGCGAGTGTAACAGTGAATAAAATTATAGACCACCAACATGGGCAAGCAACAATCTAAAGAAGAAACCCTGGTCATCCAGAATTCTGCGGCTGGTAATAATCAAGCCACTACAGAGGAAATTCGTTTTCATATGAGCACCACGAATATTATCCTGTGTGTTATCCTGCTACTTATACTGATTGGCGCTCTTATCTTTATATATCGGCTCTATAGAAAATGCCATAGAAAATGGATTGTTAAAGAGATCAATCGGACGACTATGAGGAGATCACTTTTTCGACGGCAATTGGAGGAGACCAACCCACCCCAAAAAATGTATACAAAAGAAGTCGTGTAAAATGAAATTAAAGTGTTTAAAAGTTTAAATGTGAAGTGAAAGTGCAAAAAAAAAAAAAAAAAGAAAAAAAGAAAAAAGTTCAAAATAAAATAAATACATAAATATAAATATATTATAATCTATAAAAAAGTGTAATAATTAATCAAATCATAATCAAATAAACTTAATATCATTTCTAAGTACGAGATAGAGGCCATGAACTGGTAAGGAATGCAGCGACTTTCCATATACGGATGATGCACTCTGATTGAACTTTGTACTTTAATGCATGTTAGGTGCAATCGTGATTAAGTTTTTAAGTATAATTATAACTTAGTGTTTTGTCATGTGTTTTTGTTTTCTATGTGAACAGATATAGGAATATTTTACTTAACGTTATGGTGGTAAGTACCTCATGGATATTATCATATCATTGTATGATGAATTGAAGAAAATTAGAGTGTATTTAATTAAATTAGGAGCCAGTCGAAGAACGGAAAAAGTGTTAGCAAACAAATTAAATGAGATTAACGCAATTTATGAGCAATACGAGACTTGGCTGATAGATTTTGAAGAAAAAGTTAAGAAAAAATATTATAGTACGGAATATGTTTTATTATTAGAAAATTATTGTAGTAAATTTTTAGAGTTACGCGAAAATATTTTATTATTGTGTAGTGATAAGCCGAAGTCGTTCAACATGAATTCTTTCGATTTAAAAACGGCTTTAAATCTTTTGCCTATTATGACTAATGAGGAGTCAAATACGAAACAGTTGATTGACAATATTGAATATTATAATACATTATTGAAGGAAGATACATGTAAACAACATTTAATCAATTTTGTATTAAAAAGTAGGCTTTCTTCAGAAGCTAAGTTGAAATTAAAATCTAAATATGACACGGTTGATCAGTTAGTGATTGATATGAGAAATGTATTATTGTGTAAGAAAGCTGCAACGGCAATACAAAATAGGTTACAAAAAATAAGACAAAATGAAATGTCAATTGCTGACTATGGGAAAGAAATTACCGAATTATTTGTGGATTTGACGATAACGCAAGCTGACGGTAATGATCAATGCTATAATATATTAAAACCAATAAACGAAAAAATGGCTGTTAAGCAGTTCGCGGACGGTTTGCGTAATCGTAGACTCAGTACGATTATTTCTGCTAGAAATTACAGTTCTTTAAAAGATGCTGTTCAGGCAGCCCAAGACGAGGAAGTCTCGACTCCCTCAACATCAGGCGAGGTAATGGGTATGTACAGGAAACCTTATCAAAATAAATATTTTAACAACGGTTCAAATAATTTTAGAGGCTGGCGTGGAGGACGCGGCTACACCCCTGCATACAGAGGACAAACACGAGGACAGCAGCAAGGAGCTCACTTTTCTTCTCGAGGGCAATGGACACGAGGTCAGTTCACGCGAGGAAGTGGCGGACGTAGGCAGCAGAGAGGTAAGTTTTTTAATTTAAATAGAGGAAATCAAGGGATACGTAATGAGCGTAATATTAATGTTATACAAAATGATGATAATAATTTTGAAAACTTGGAAGTGTCGGAAGTTTCATTGAATAAGTTTTTTCGTGATGAATAGTGATAAATTTATTTTGGCCAGTGACAGTAATTGTTACATTTCTTTACATTCGTCATCATATCAAAATAATAAAAAATATTTTCTAGTAGATTCCGGAGCCTCGATATCGGCATGTACATATAAACACGCTATCGAATGTAACATTCCAATCCATAAAGAGAATGTAACAATAAACGGATTAGGTGGAAGTGTGCAAGCAATAGGATATTTGTTTTTACCTTTGACTTTTGATGATGAAACAATCAAACATAAGTTTTTTGTTTTTCAAAATTTACCTATTAAAGGAAGTGGAATTTTTGGCCGTGATTTTTTAAATAGATACAAAGCTCAATTAGATTTTAATGAAAACATTTTGACATTATTTATTAATTCAAAAATTACTCAATTGCCATTGGTAAATATGTGTAATGTTACTTTTGAGATTCCTGCTAGAAGTGAGTCAATACATTTTATACACACGGACATTAATGAAGATTGTGTCATATTATCTCAAGAACTGAAACAGGGTGTATTTTTAGCAAGTACCATTTGTACACCAAAAGATGGATTAATTCCTGTTCGGATACTTAACGTTACTGAAAATGATGTCCAACTAATGGATATAAATCCAAAAATCGAAAAAGTAAGTGACTTTAACATTTGTGTATTTGAAAAATCAGGAACAGATGCAAATAGAGTGAAAAAATTATTTTCGTTAATGAAATTGCAACATTTAAATAATGAAGAACAAAACACTATCGAGAACATTTGTGCTAAATATTCAGATATATTTTACCTTCCTGGAGATAAATTAAGTACTACTGATGTATACACACATACTATCTCAGTAAAACCTAATACAAAGGCAATATTTTCAAAACAATATCGTTTACCATACTCTCAAAAAGACGAAATAAAACGTCAAATCGATAAAATGTTAGAGGAAGGGATAATTGAGCCTAGCAAAAGTGATTGGTCTAGTCCGATACTGTTAGTACCTAAAAAGTTGGATTCAACAGGCGACAAAAAATGGAGATTAGTTATAGACTATCGGAAGTTGAATAATCAGATTGAAGATGATAAATTCCCATTACCAGATATTACAGAAATTCTAGATTCGTTGACAGGCAGCATTTATTTCACGCACTTAGATTTACATCAAGGATACTATAATGTAAAATTAGATGAAAATAGCAGAAGATTTACAGCTTTTCATTCAGGACAGTACCAGATGACACGTATGCCGATGGGACTTAAAACTAGCCCAAGTTCATTTTCCAGAATGATAACA
This sequence comes from Rhodophaea formosa, assembly GCA_963082605.1. Taxonomy (NCBI): domain Eukaryota; kingdom Metazoa; phylum Arthropoda; class Insecta; order Lepidoptera; family Pyralidae; genus Rhodophaea; species Rhodophaea formosa. Next base: position 13,703,007 of record OY720213.1, on the reverse strand, counting down.
TTGGCAATGGCCGGTCTAAATTATGAAAAATGTTTAATTTATTTAGATGATTTGATCGTTTTTGGCCGTAATTTAACTATTCATAACAAAAACTTACAAGATGTTTTTGAAAGATTACGAAAAGTCAATTTAAAATTGAATCCAGCAAAATGCGATTTTCTAAAAAAAGAAATTTTGTATTTGGGTCATGTTATTTCAAGTGAAGGTATAATGCCAGACCCTGCAAAAATATCTGCAGTACAAAATTATCCATGTCCAACAAATTCAGACGAAGTAAAACGATTTGTAGCTTTCACGAATTACTATAGAAAATTTATCCCCAAATTCGCAGAAATCGCATATCCTTTAAATAAGTTAACAAGAAAAGGCGTACCATTTCAATGGAATACCGAAAGTCAAAAATCTTTTGAAACTTTAAAACAACTACTGATAAGTCCACCTATATTACAGTATCCCGATTTTTCACAACAAAATCAGTTTATTGTGCAAACTGATGCGTCAAATAATGCTATAGGAGCAATTTTATCAAATGGAAATGGACGACCAATAGCTTATGCTAGTAGAAGCTTAAATAAAGGTGAAAAGAATTATCCAGTGATAGAGAAGGAATTACTTGAAATCGTATGGGCTGTGAAGTATTTTCGTCCATATTTATATGCACGCCCATTTAAAATACTAACAGATCATAAACCACTAGTATATTTGTTCAATATGAAAGATCCTTCCAGTAGGCTTATGAAATTTAGAATTATATTAGAGGAATATAATTATGTAGTAGAATATGTTAAAGGTTCTGACAATGCAGCTGCAGATGCACTGTCTAGAATCACTTTAAACGATTTAAAAGAAATGCACGAAAGTGTTATGAATGTAATGACAAGAGCGCAAGCGAGAAAATTATACAATACTGATTCAGCGGTAGATATGAATGCTTCAGACTTGAGGCCTGATCAACCAAAAGTCGTAAGTACTCATATTAGACCGAAAGAATCTGTAGAGTTAAAGCTAATTGATATGAAAGGACTAAAAAATCTAGAGAAAGAAGGAATTATCACTAAAGAAAATAAAATATTATGCTATGTTGAAAGTAAAAGAACAATTTATGTGAAATTTCTAAATTCTCAATCACAAATGACGCGAGACGAATTTGTGAGAGATTTAGATAATTTTTGCAATTTATTGAAGTTAGAGGAAATATACATACTAAAGAGTAAAGATAATGAAATTTTTATAGAAAAGTTATTAAATAAAATAAAAAATGAGAAGAATAGGTCCGGACCGCGTATATGTATTTTAAGTAATGTAAAAAGAGTTGAGGATAAACATGATAGAAAATTAATTTTAAATGATTTTCATCTCCTGCCTAGCAGTGGCCATGCTGGCATGAGAAGAATGTCGAACAATATAAAGAAATATTATTTCTGGCCTGGCATTGATAAGGATGTTAGAGAGTTTGTAAGGCGTTGTGACAGTTGTCAGCGACAAAAGCATTCACTACCAAAGAAAGAGCCAATGACGATTACTAGTACAGCACATACTGCATTTGAGAAAGTTTTCTTAGATCTTGTCGGACCCTTGGACAGAGATAATGATAATTATTCTTATGTTCTAACGTGCCAATGCGAACTTACAAAATATGTTGAAGGTTATCCCTTAATTTCCAAAAAAGCTGATGAAGTTGCGAGATCGTTTGTTAATAATTTTATTCTCAGATACGGTGTGCCGAACTGTATAGCTACAGACAGAGGGAAGGAGTTTCTTTCAGAAATATTTCAAGAGGTATGTAAATTACTGAATATAAAACAACTCAACTCGACAGCCTATCATCACCAGTCAATCGGAGCTCTAGAAGTAACACACAAACATTTGAATGCGTTTTTACGTATACAAACAGGAAATCACCCTGAAATGTGGAGTAAGTGGATTCCCTTTTGGTGTTTCTCATACAACACAGGAGTTCACACAGAAACAGGCTTCACCCCGTACGAGTTGGTGTTTGGTAAGAAATGTTCTCTCCCCAGCAATCTGACAAATAATGTAGATCCTCTTTATAATTACGAGAGTTATCCACATGAATTGAAATACCGTTTGCAACTTTCTCAAAGAGAGGCTAGGAATAATCTGTTAAAAAGTAAGTTAAATAGAAAATGTGTGTATGACAAAACTATTAACCCTGTTAGCTATAAAGAAAATGATTTGATTTTAGTGAAAAATAATACACCTAATAATAAGTTTGATAATATATATTTAGGCCCTTATAAAGTTGTTAAGGACATACCACCAAACGTAGAGATAATTAATGGTTATGGTAAAAAAGATATTATACATAAAAACCGTACGAAACCGTACTATGTACCTTAATTTATATTCTCAATGTTCGTTTTAATATTAAAAAAAAAAATACCATACGTTGTATTTTTTTTTCTATAAGTGCGGTGATGTGAGGTTAGATTAAGTACCTATTTACTCTTCTATACTATTACTCTTTATATCATACTCTTTGTACCACTTACTTATATGTGTTTTCGTCAAATATAATCAGTTCTATTCGAGCAGTCACTTGTTTCATTTCTCTGACAACATCTCTCCTTATAATGCATAAGCGCTTATAATGCTCACAACCACTGAGCCACCGAGTTATGTCTATATAAGGTGTGGTTTTAGTTAGTTTAGTTAACCTAACTATAATTACTTTAATAGGTACCAATGCACTTTGAAAGTTATTCGAGTTATCTAACCTACGTGAATTAGTTCTCAATCGTGAATTTACCTACACTGTAGATGGTTCAGTTCACCATGCACACAGCGGAGCGTGAAATTCCTCTAGCTACTCGAAGCCGGAGGGGGAAATCGCCTTAAATAGCTAATATTGAAACTTCAAACTGATAGCTCTACAGTTTTTTTTTTAATTCTTAAAGTTTATGAGACAAAGAAAAAATCCATTCGAAGTGAATATAAATTCATGTACCTAGATTAAGCTAAGCTAAAATGGATTTATAAATTTACTGATTGAGTAAAGTAACTAATTATTATTGTGGTCACAAATGATTTTCCAGAGCAAAGGTGTGATTAGGACTTCAATTACATTACTTGAACCTAATATATTTACCCATTACTGTGCTACCAGACAAAAAGACCCACAAACGTTTGGACACGCTTAAACACCTTTCTAGCAAGGGTTTAATTAGGACTAAATATTAGGTCCTTACCTATGAAATTGGCGTTTTCTATAGAAAATTTTTCATACTAACGTTTTTGGTATTATTTCGGGATTGATAAATTCAACAAAAGTGATATTTTGCATGTAGTTACGGACAACAGTAAGCCTAATTTTGACATTATAAAATTTACAAAAAGATGGAATAATAACAGAAAAATGGTTACATATTTGATGAAAACGGACCAACTTGAAACGAGTTCACAAAAACAAAAAGTTCAAAGCATGCAGCATGTTAATAATATAGGCTACTTTCAAGTTTAAATAAAAAAAAATATCTTAATAATTAAGGTAAAAAAATGTGTTTACCTGAAAATTATTGTCATAAGAACAAAATGGCAAGCGGGAAAAAAACGCCAATTTCATAGGTAAGCACCCAATTTTTATGTCTCTATTAGGACTTATTTTGAATCTGGAGCGGCGAGCCGGACCGTTTTAGGTCAGGTCAAGACCGAACTAACCTATTCTGTCTCATACGGTACTACGAAATATTTTTGTTCAAATGTTATGAGGTCAAATGCTAAATCATGTCTGTCGCGGTCTAAATGTCGAAGTTCAACTCTGGGAGATAAATCTTATACAGATATTTACATAATGCCTGATAAAGTTAACTATATGGAACTATATGTACTGTCAATTTATCGTCTTCAGTTTACTGAGATTGTTGTTAATGTAGTATAGAATAAACGTATCAAAATATAGATTTAAAAACGAAAATTGTATTAAATAATTCGTTAAAAGTGAGGAAAAAAAGAAGATTTATTCTTTATACTTAAATAAAAAATTATGTATTTTTGTTTGAAATCAGAAAGAAAATTCGTCTAATGAAATTCTCAATTTTTTTATATTTTAGCAGCGATTAATAATATACAATATATTGTGAGATAGGTAGGTACCAAAACCTTTTTTATATTTTTGTACTAGGAATATTTTGTGCCGAAATAGGCTTAAGCTAACTTGCGAAAAAATATCATTACAGTGAGACATGAAAAAAGAAATAATTTATTGAGTTCTCTTTTTAAATTCTGCAATCCTCTACGGTCTGTTTCTTTCTCTGTTCCACTATTTTAACTATTATATGTATATTGCATAATTTTTCCGTTACATTTCTGAAGTATAATCTGTTATTTTCATATTTTTATTCATGGTTGTATGAATACAATCATAATATCGGCGAGCGAGTTGCTCCCAATTCCTTGCCGTTGAACGAATCAACAGCCCATGACGCCACGACGTTTTCCCTATCTGCCCTGCCCAACAAATCACTTATTACCTATTTGTTCTAAGGCTCTGTGCACACTTGCTTGAACATTATAATTTTATTTACATCATTATATTTTTTTAAAATATTTGCATTTATCTGTAGTATATAGGTTGAGTAAAACTCTATTAGAAAAAGGCTATGACAGAAAATTTTGCTCTTTCAATTCGTGTATTGGTACTTTTATTATAAGAACCTAGGAACACCAGTGCTAGCCACTCACACACATGCAAAACATGCCAGCAAAATAAACTTAAAATACTATTTAAATCTCAACTATTGCAGACACTAGTACAATGTATAATATTGGAAAATCCTTTTGACTGAAAGTGTTCACTTGAAGCAAAAATAGTTAAATATAACGATATGAATATGTGCCGTCGTTTATGTCCGCGATAAATGAGCCAAAGTTTTGACGGACGAGGGCGAGTTGACCGGCTGCTACGATAGCTGATACGTTGTGTGAAGCTGTCTGTTATATATAAGGCTCAGATATTTCATATTTTTGCTAAGCGAGATGTCAAATATAACGATATGAGTCCAACAAAACTTATGTTCAATTTTTGTGAAAAATGTAAAGTTGTTTTTAAGAAAAAAATACTCATCTACAATGAAGTCACGCCTTTTAAAAATAGAACCCCAAAAGTAGCTGTATGTAACTCGCCCCCCAGTAATGTGCCGTCAGATTTATGTTTATGTCCGCGATAAATGAGCCAAAGTTTTGACGGACGAGGGCGAGCTGACCGGCTGCTACCTGATAGCTGATACGCTGTGTGTTAAAATTGTAAAAGGCGACATCTGTTCGTTTCATGTCACACTAATCACGGACATTAGGCACGTAATAAATAGCACACTTGATAGTTTCATCAAGTATGAACAGATGACGCTTTCTCAGTACTATTTAATCTATGTGGGCTCGATCGGAGCCCTCTTTCTCTGTAACCGACTTGAACAAATATACGCCTATCAAGAACACTGGATCTCATTCACAGCCACCCGAAATCTAGCCACTGTGTGAAGCTGTCTGATATATAACAGGCAAAAATATTTCTATTTATTAAGAAAGATGTCAAATATAATGTTGAGTCCAATAAATTTGAGATAAAATTTTTGTAAAAAAAAAAAATTTTTTTAATGATAAAGCTACTCGTCTAGTGAAGTCACGCTTTTAAAAAAGCTGTCTGTTATGTAATTATAGACAAAGGATAATATCGAGTACATGAAGACCGCAATGTTATTCGAAATTATCTTATTAAGATTATTGAATTTTTAACCGACTTTAAAAATAAAGAGGTTTGGAGTCTGTGCCAACGAAAGTAAAAATTGTGCTGCCCTAAGATTTACAAACATTAGACTATCTTTGTTATACTAGCACCGACCCAAATAAAAGCTGATTTAATGAGATTGAAAATAGGTATAAAAGAATCAATATTTTTGTTTATTGTGCTTGGTTTCTAGTAATTAAATCATTATTTTCTACTTTTTAGTTCCAGTATTAGTTCCAATTAGTAAACTTAAGTATGGGATCGAAGTCGGTTTTCTGTTTTGCAACCAACTTTTTTCGCAATCAACCCCATGTTATCTATATTTACATAATATGTATTTGTTTGTTGTTTGCGATTTTGAAAATTCTTTCTTCAATAAAAACCTTAATTATCAGCAAGTAACATAGACTATTACATCTACTGCGTTAAAAAATACATATAGCAAAATCTAATTGGCCAACTAAGAGCAGGTAATCGAGAATAATTACAGAAAACGTTATATAGTAGCTCGTTAAACTTTCAAAGTGCATTTAGGTATGAGAGTAATTACAGTTAGGTTAACTAACTTAACTGAAACTACTGGGTGAAACTCGATGGCCCATCGGGTGTAAACGCTACTAGTGCTTACGTATGTTAAGCAACTAAGGTGTGGCTCTCACGTTTGACATAAATAGGGAAACAACTCATACATACATACTGTCACGTTTTTTCTCTAGCAAGGTATAAGTCACGTTTAGCATGGTAGGGGACGTGAAACGGAATCAAAATAGTGATGGGTTGCTAGCCGCATTGCCTTTTACCATTACTTCCTTAGATTTTCGCCCATCCCCTCGATCGGTTTTAACGATCTGTGCGGAAGGAGAAGCAGCACCAGCTGCTACTCTTTCCTAAAATTCTGCTGTTTCTAAATTGTAACTAGTAAATAACGTACATAGTTTAGTACACAGCATTGTAGAGGCATTTGCAATGCTAACATTTGACATAAAATACCAAAAAGTAACCTGAGTTCTAAGAGTTATTTATTTCAGGCTTTTATTTCGTAACTTCTTTTTTTTTGTTGTGTCTATGTATTCTGTTCAACATTGGTTTCATTTTATTGCCTACATATCGTTTGCCGATGACATACAAAATTAAACATAAAAAAATTACTCTCACTCATTTAAAAATTTACTAGTGCTTTACACTATTACTAGATTTTTAATTTGTTATAATTTAGCATTAATTGCTGGGTGGCGCTAGTATCGCAAATCTCTACGCTTTAAAAGCAAAATCAAAAAATTGGCTAAGTGCGAGTCGGACTCGCGCAACAAAGGGTTCCGTTCCATTATGTATAGTATAGGTACAACATTAGGGTAACGGTAATAAAATCACGTTTGTTGTATGGAACATTTCAACTTTACATAATGTTTTCTTATGTTTTCGCGATTGTTACAGTCGCAGGTAGACCTGCGACCACGAACACTGTAAAGTGCTCGAAACGTTAGGTGTATAAATAATGTAATAAACGCGATAAAAACCGTATTAAAATAATTTTATTTAAACATTTCAACTGTTTAGCTATAACGGTTTATGAGATACAGCCTAGTGACAGACAGACGGACAACGACGTCTCATGAATGATTTCCTGTTTTTACCCTTTGGGAACGGAACCCTAAAAATAAATAAAGATGGGTAAAATAGGTTTTCTTCGTTTTTTTTTTTTTTTAATTTTGACTTTTTTTAATTGAATACTTTGATATACATAATAATTTATGAATGACTTAATAATTTGTTTAATAACTAAGTAATTCATTTCATAATTACTGATATTGTATTGTAATGTGTATTTTGCAAATATTTACATTAGTCCTGGGTAAATACCCAATTATCGTTATAAAGGAAAACATATATTACGCACGGTTGATAATACGAGGCTTTCAATTTACAATGTTATGATGTTTGTTTATTTTTGGTATATAAATAAAAAATAAGATGTTGTATTGAAAATGTTCATTTGTACCACAGAAGTATTTTTAATACAATATCTTGGTGAATATCATGTTGTTTGTTTCTTGAATATGTAAGGTGATAACACTGGGTTTCAGATTTTTCAACATGTCTAAAGGCATCTGGTATAGCTTAATGATTGCTATCAATGATGATAGCCGAGACAGTCAATTACGTTCCTTCTGAAATATAAAGAAATATTTTAAAGTCACTAGTAACTATCAATCGCCGGAGATAGAGATGAATAGCGGAAAACAGGAGAGGCCTTTGCTCAGCAGTGGGACAGTATAGGCTATTAAAACAAAAATATATTATCACCAATCCCAGTGGAAAAATAATCAGGGTTGCTTAACATGCGTAACTACTTAATACTGCGCTATTGGGCTCCTCATCAGGAAGTATGTTTTTGAGGGATCACTTGGTTAACTGTATTGATGTTCATCACCATGAAGTATATTTTGTATGAGTACTTACATACAAATGTTTTTTTTTTTTTATGCATATAAGGCCTGTGACCAAGAGTGGTCTCTGAAAACCATTGCGGCACGTCAAGAAGAATGACTTGTATCTGATTTTTTTAAACTGCCTTCTAAAGGTATCTGACATAGCTTAACGACTGCTACCAATGATGACAGTCGGGACAAACGGCTTAACGTTTTTTACGAAACACGGAGGAATTCAAGATATTTTTATGCCACTTCTGATTACTCATCTCAGTGGGGATTGTGTTGCTAATCGGGTGTCAGTGCTTACGCGAGTTGCGTCGTCAACCTCTTCAACATTCAAATAGAAGGATATAAAGCATTTATTTCTCTAATACGCACATTACACACATTATACCCACTATATTATTAAGTTTTGTGCACTTTATATTTCTGTTATAATTTAAAAACTTTGGAACAACCACTACTGCTGATAAAAATACTCACGTATGTGTACAGTCCCTTAGATAAGGTTTTTTGAAATGAAAGTGGCGTAATATTTACAACGTGGGTGCTTATAATCATATTATATTTTAATCAATAAGGCGAGTTTGAAAGATGCAAACGACTCTCTTGTAATACCTTATTGTTTTCTTGTAATACCTTCATTATCTCCTAATACCTTATTGGTGGTTTTTAAACCACGGGAAAAAGTTTAATAGGTACCTATTTGGAAGCATGCGGATATTGCATAATAGTTTGCTTTTTTTCGATGGATTTATTTAAAAAAAAATAATTTTTGTTTAAATTGTAAGAAAATGTGTATTTTTCTCATAAAAAGAGCATAACTATGAATTGTATACAATATAATTTACAAAGAAGCAGATAAAATATGCTCAGTATGCCCTGTATGTATTATATATTTTACTAAATTTGACTTTCCTTGTACTTACCACACAACGCGATAAGTGATATTATCTTCATGTTGATGTTGTCGACAATCTCGCACTTTAACTTATACGTCCGATGTCACATGCACCGCGGTTATAATAAGAAGTTTAATCACATCATAAACGTTTCAATCCTCACTGCAAATTACGTCCAGCCTAATCGACAAACTTCAAAACGAAAAACACTGTCCGTCATATTTTTTCACAAAAAAAGAAAACTCAATTCGAATTTTAAATTTTCCAATCGTTGACGAGTGTTTACAAGTCACCGGCCGCTTTCGTATTCCATATTTGAATGATTCCCGCGCGGAGCGTGCTACCCCCGTGGAAGCCGTCCGCCGAATGTCCTTGGTTTTTCCCGCTAGGGTAACGTCATGCGCACTGTGAACTCACCCTTAAGGGTCCTTAAGTGGATTAAGTTTTTAAACTTTGACAATTGATAAAATGAGATCGAGTTTGTTAAAGATGAAATCGTTAAGTGAAAAGTTGGAAATGAAAACTTCCTTGTTTTGAACGTTCAGTTTAATCTGAGCATTTGGCGCAGGTGTATCTAAATGTCGGGAAATTCCTAACATTTCCTTAAAACCCAGTGTTTTTGAAAATAGACAAAGGATATAGTTACATATTTCATCTTTGAATGCGCTATAGTTCTAACTGCTTCTCCACATTTTATAAAAATTAGAAGTGAATTTTCACAATAAGTATTAGAGATTTTTCATAGGAATAGGCAATGGTCAAGCAAGCTATTACTTTAATGTAATTATTGTCTTCGACTGTACGCTCATATCTAATCTTAACGTCACCTTTAGACTTATGACCTTTAGCTCTATCTACTAGATAAGATTAGAAGTGTAAGTGATAATTATACTGTTTCTGTAAAGAAAGGTTCTGTTTGCAGATTTGGGAATCCGCGTTCCTCACGCAGACACTAAGATACTTTTTGCAATGTCTGATTTATTTTGGGGAGCTATTTTTTAACAGGGCACTTGTTTTAGTAATTGGTGATTTTCAATATCGCCTGTCACATAATCAAAATAGGCGCATAAGATTACTGAAGTATTACAAGTAAATCTTAGTATTAACTTGACATTGATTGGTAAATCTAAGGATTAAAAAGGAACGATGTTTTCGGGCTTTCACCATTACAACCTAATACATGCCTGGTTTTATCAGTGACGATAAATGAATATTTATTTCAGGCAGAATACAATAAATAGTATTTCTTAGAGTCATGACTTTACTATCAGTCTACATTACTTATTTTAACTTTTAATAAATTATTTTCGATTGGTATTTTTATTAAGTAATTAGTAGGAAGCAGAAACTTGACTAGACTTTTATTATCTAGGATGTATTTTACTTCTTGGATAGCAAAAATCAACACAAATATACTTCTTTTCTTAAAGATGTAACAATTTACCATATTTATAGCTATTTTGCTACTTTCATTTTTATTGGTAATTATTCAAAAAATGAAAAAGGAAAAGATGTCCTTAGAGCATTCCTATTGATAACATTTTTTTTCATTGACAATATGCCATCAACTTTTCAATAATTCACTTTTTTATTTTTAACAACTTCTTCAATCTTAATAATATTTTGCTGGGTTGGTGTATATTACCGAGTACAAGACAAACATGTTATGGTAGGTATTTTTTGTAACATTTATCATGTCTTTGCGTCACGGTACATTCTAAGATTTACAAAATATATAGTGGTAAAATTTGGACATATGCGGTGATCACAGAACTGTTCGTACTTTTACTACGAGTTGGTAAATTTAAGGATTGACAGAAATCTAAGCTTTACCGTAGTTAAAACTTTTACAGTTACATATATTATTTATACTAACAATAAGTAATTTCAAGATTCCATTCAAATAATAATCAGAAGAGACGGGTAGTAGAGATGGCAATCAGAAAATGTCACTTTTTCATTTCGCAATGCAGATTCAAACGTCAAACCCATGTCACTTTTTCCGCCTTGCTTATTGAATTCTTTATTAAGAATGTACGGTAGTAGGATTCGCCTTTGCTCGGAAAATGTAATATTTTGTCATAAGATTAATTGTCTTAATATTAAGACGGACAGAATTTAGTTTTATTTCTTTTCTTTTACGAAAGGCCAAATGTCGCATGGCCAGATTACATTTAGCAAAATGGTGAACCTTGTTACACGAATGCGTACAAAAAAGAGTATTATGTTTTCAGAGTAAATTTGATTCCTTTATTTTTGTCAGACGGGTTACAAATAGGTGTTGGTACTAGTCACATAGTGCGCCATGCTGCGCTGTTTTATTTATTTAAGTAAGTTCGGTTATTTATTCATCCATAATTTTATGTCTCAAAAGTTTAAGATGTAGAAGATATATTGAGTCTTCGCCTGGTTTCGTAGGCAATTTTCCACACTTAGAGCTCGTGTATGGGCCCGTTGTATGTGCAGAATTATTATTATTCATCTATTATTAAAAATGCTTAATTATCTATTATAAGAAGAACATAACGAGTACATAATGTAATTCAGCTACTCAACGGCATCAAACTGTAAAAGGAATATTTGATTTCAATGCCTACTTGCTGCAATTTCGCGGAATCCATTACATGTATTAGTTCCTGGCCATTATCAGTGCATCTATTTTTTACCTTATTAATTCAATACGGATGAAGACAGAATATGAAAAGGAAAAATCTATTTAGTCCACCCGTTAGAGAATATAGAATATATTTTTTGCTTCGTATGCTTTCCGTTATAATAAACTAAAAATACGTAGATAAAGCGCACTAAAGTTAGGGAGTGGGCGCTTGGTACGTCATGCCTTTTGTACAAATGTGCAGAGGCGGTACAAGTCGCTTCTCGATGTCTGTCTGTCCCTATTTATTTTTAAATCTTTAAAACTACGCAAAGAAATTTGATGCGGTTTTTTTAAGATAATGAGTTATTTAAAAATAAGTTTTATGTGTATAAAACAAAGTCCTATACCTATATTTGAGTTAAAAAAAAACATGTCATGATCCGTTAAATTCTTTTCATTTGGTTCATTTTACCGCGGTTTCTCTATTGTTCCGGTACAATTTGTTACTGAATATAATAATAGCCAAAATCACAACTTTTTGAGAAGAAAAACTTGTTTCGTACAATATTATGACACGAAATTCAAATAAAAGATTGTTTTTTTAAATGTGAATAAAGTGTCGCTACCACAAAAAAGGCAAGTTAGCTCCGCCAATAATATAAGAGCGCACACATGTACCCGGGAGCAATTCTCTGCAACAATTTACAGAATAAGTTTATCACGAACAAGTTGGTAATACTCTATGAATATGCAATAGAGGTCATACACAACAAGAAGTTCTGTGGCCACGTTTGTACTTGAGGGTTGCGAATTGCTTTGTTTAGTATTTCGGATCTACAAATCTATCTTGTGTGTTTTTGCTAACCAATCAGAGAATCGACAGTAGAGTGGTGTCGTATTAAGAATATAGAGGAGACAGATGTTGAGGAAGCACGATAAGAGAGAGAGCGTCACTCTAACATTCCGGTAATCATGTATTACCGACCAAATTATTGGTGAAAAAAGTCTCGCTGCGACTACGATGAATGTTACTCCATTGAAACGTCAGCGGATTTAAAAAAATATAAGGTTTGTGCTAAGTCCTGTTTATATCTTACATATTTATGTCACATTCTCACTAATTGACGAGCTCCGTGGCGCAGCGGTCAACACGCCTGCCTGCGACACGGATGGTCCCGGGTTCGATTATATATAAGTATATATATTATTTATTTTTCTATTACTATATATATATACAGATAAACATCAAAGACCTGGGTCTTTAATGTTTATTTATATATGTATTTGTCAATCTGAAATAGATCATTTTTCATCTTAGCCTAACTGGGGATCGAACCCGGGACCATCCATGTCGCAGTTGACATGGCATGTTGACCGCTGCGGCACTGAGCTCGTTGACCGCTGCGGCACTAAGCTCGTTGCTACGCGCTATATGCTGTGTTAAACTTCAAAAGACTGACTATCAGTTAGAGTGCTATATCTCTCACTTTTCTCATTTATAAATACACAATTTTGCAAGATTTTGGCGAGAAAATCTTGGGTTAGAATTTCAAGGTATTTTTCAATACATTTGCTAATAATACGGTTCTTATGACATCGAAATCTGTATCGTAATGATGTATTTTACAGCATTTGTGCTTTTTACTTTACACCAATCACAACCGCTCAATAGCCCAATGCCACAGATGCAAAATTTAAAAATTTTCATAGAATCCGAGCAAAGAGTTTCAAGTTCAGCATGAAAACTTTTTTCTGATTCGTGAGATGTGATTTTTTAACCAACTTCGAAAAGGAAAAGGTTATCAATGTACTTTTTTGGAGAAAATAAACCTGAGTAAATGTACTTGATTATTATAAATATACACTCGGCTATGCCTCGTGCCTATAAACACCTCGACTATAATATCCAGCTTACCGTACTTGTATCATAATGTACTATTACAATATAGAAAAATTAGCTCCATGGATGATGCCAGCAAATGCTAGTTGTAAATAATTCAACAGTAAGTTTATCGCAAGTTTGTAATACTCTATGAATATGCAACAGAGGTCATACACAATAAGAAGTTTTGTGCCATGTTTGTACTTGTAAGTTGCGAACTCAAACTAAGATGGAATCATCTGACTCGCCATACTGTATGTATAAGCATAATATTGAATTAGTTATTACTTGTTGTGTGTATATACTATAGTATATGTACTAAGCAATAAAAGATGTTATAGAACACTCTCATCCATCAAACTATCAAACAAGCCCTCCGAAATAATTACTTTTCCTTTTATGGGACCAATGACGTCAACTCAAAAAAAATATTATTTTCATTCAAAATGCCGGGCCGGCTAAATACTTTTTATAAAAATGTCGTGCTTTAACTTTTTTTTTAAAGATTTTTATTTCACCTTTAAACAGTACATTCAATATTACAAAAATCTGCCAACAGTCTATAATAGCTATATAACAGTCTATAAATAACTATCTATCTAAGCTAATACACCATTACAAACTAAGCGGGACAAATTAAATTTCCAAAAGACATACGAGTATATAACTATTGCTCCTGTCCTTCCAATTTAAATAAAAGTTTCGAAGTTTAATGGCAAAATCACATAAAAGGGAAAAATCACAGCGACGTACACAAGCAATGCGCCGGTGACCCAAATCTCGCTGACTTTGATTATTTATCCTCGCTGAGACACAGCGTGCAATAATCCGCATTCACGCTCTTGCTCTGAGAGGGCTATACGTATCCTTTGATATAAAAAATGCTTTAGATTTTAGGGTATCTAAATGATTAAAATGACACACTACCACTGAGTTTCCGATGTCCGTCCGTCTATCTTTCTGTCACAAGATTCTACCTATTCAACCGTAATAGGCAGAGACGAAACCCTTGGTGTGAGAGTCTGACTCACTATTGGTAGGTTTAATCATCACAATAATGATTATTTAATCGATTTCTAAAGTGCCATTCAACACTGGCTCTTGTTTATATTTATTCAAACTTTCTTGGGAATAGGCAGTTCTTATTGAAAGCGATTACCATTACAAAATACGCAGGAGAAATTCAATTTCCAAACGACATATAACTATTTCTAACCTACGATTCCAAACAAAAGTTTCGGAGTTTAATGGAAAAATCACCCAAAAGGGAAAAATCACAGCGACGTACACAAGCAATGCGCCGGTGACCCAAATCTCGCGGAGACAAAGCGTGCAATAATCCGCGTTCACGCTCTTGCTCTGAAAGAGCTATACGTTTCCGTCGATATGAAAAATGCTTTAGTTTTAAGGGTTCCGTACCCAAAGGATTAAAACAGAACCCTGTCACTAAACCTCCGATGTCGGTCGGTTAATACGTAGAGAAGGAACATGACTCCGACTCGCTTTTGGCAGGTTTCATTTTGTTACTACAAATTGTTTGATAATCACTTAATTAGGATAAAAAATCTAGTCCTCAAATTGTCCTTCAACTCTGGAATTTGTTTATGTTTTACCAAACTTTCTTGGATATAGGCAGCTAATATTGAAAGTGGTAACCGTAGTAAAAGGTATGGACTCCTGTAACGTAGAGGCGCAACGTTTTGTCAGAAACTTTCCATGTTTACATAATAAAATTTAGTTTGACGTTTCCATCTTGATATTATAATGTTCCTTTTAAGATCACATACGTTCCTATATTAAAATATTAAAAGGTCTCAATATATACGATTGCAAAATTTTCTCGTTATCTTGCTCTATTTTTAAGACATCTTGTATTTCTTAAATTCTTTAAAAATGTGGCCGTGAATTAGGTTACATTTTTGATATTGTTGTGAAAAATCCAAACACATTCACATAAAGTTTTGCTACGAATTATGTCAACTAATGTTTGTTTATAGGACGTGAAGAGTATGGCCGAAAGACAATCGGAGGCGACGTATGCTGCTGTCTCTATCTAGCAAAGTGAGCGTTACGACGCCAAACGGAATACAAACTATGCATTTCTGAATAAAAGTATTTTCCACTAATATCTTTTTTAACTGACTTCAAAAAAAGGAGGAGGTTTACAGGAGATACGTCGTAATGTTTTCTTAATGTATGTTCCCCGCTTTCTCGAAGACGCCTGAGTTCTTTTTTTGTTCGATAAGTAATACTTCACAGATGGTCCTATTGAATTTTTATCGAAAGGTGTCGAGCGCTTTTTAAAACAATACACAAAAACCAATAAATTTTTTTACAGGTATGCCGTTCGGATTACACATGTTTTCATTTTTTTTCTTATGCTTATTAAAATAAGGTGATAGGGTTGAAGTCGGTTTTTGTTTTTTGTAAAAAATATCTTATTATATTAATGAGTAGGCAAAAAGGTTTACGGCTAATGGAAGCAGCCCGTGGCCTATGAACGCCTACAACACCAGGGATGTCAGCCATCACACACAACATGCCAACCCTGAAGAAATATTTTCACACCCGTTTTAAACAACAACCCTATGCTCGCTGTAGTGTCAACACATGGCATGCTCGTTCTACAACTTTTGCGTACGTAAAAGAAATTTTCTTTCAAAACGTTGGATATATATATATTTATCTTTTTTTTTATCCTAAGTTCTTGCGCAAATTACGTTGAAATAAATAAACATATACCGACAAATCGCACGGATAGAGCTAGCCCCAAAGTAAGCGGATAAGAACTTAATATCATGTCAAAATCTCTTAATCCCAAATGTCAGTATACTATATGAAATTTCAAATCCCGATTATTAAATACAAATTAAAAAAACATATTTTTTCTACAATTCAAGCCTTTTCACACTTAATAAACACTGAAATATATATTTATTTTTTTGACGAAATGTGCAACACTGCAAATTGCAACAATAACGAACAATCACACTTCCAATGTGACATATAGAAATTTTTCAGTTTCTATGAAAATGATATTGTTAAGTCTGTTTACAGCAAAAACAAATTTTCCATGTCTGTGCAATAAACACATAGCCGAAACTAAAACCGGAAAGTGTATCTCAGTCTTTACGTGGGTGAGTAGACATAGGGGAATTTCGTTTTCCGTAGGCTGTTTGTCTCGAGAGAAGTCAACACTTCAATTTCGTATTGGCCTCTAACATTATTGTTTACAAGATGGAGGAAATATTGCAGTTTGATAACCTACTACTTACTCATATTGGATTGTGTTGGCGTGACGTGACGCATGAGTTATCGAAGTTTCATACACTTTTGCGAAAGTTTAGGGAGATATTTTAATACTTTCGTTGTTGGGCGTAACAACAAAATAATAGATACTGAGGTCGTGACGCATAAACGTTTATTCTTACACAACTTACCGAAAATGCGGTGAATGTTCAGCTGTAAAATTCCCTAAGAATTAGCTTTAGAGACTTTTTAAGCTAATTCTCGTGTGTCGCTACAAACTCTATTTACACCAGACACAGCAACACCAAAAGACAGCAATTTAAACCTTATGTACGTACCTATATAGCATAAGATACATTATATTTCTAACTATTTATGCTTTATAAGAAAGGCATAAATAGTTAGAAATATAATGTAACTGTACTTACTAGTGCAGTCAATTTTCACTTTTAGGCTCAGGAAGTATTAACTTTTGCAGGTGACCACACATGCATAGGTAAATATTAAGTAGGATGACCTTCATTCCACGATAACTTCTACATATTTGTAAAACTAGTTGTATGTAAGACTTACACAAGTGGCACTGGATTGAAATCAATTTCTTTGCAATATCCTCTAAAGTTTATTTTATTAAAATTTTTATAGCAATTATATGAAGCCTTCAAACTAACCCAAACTAAAATTTAAGGCTTTAGTCTATTAATAAAAGAAAGAAATGTAAACCACGAGTATATTTAAAATGGAGTCCAGTTCAAATTTCTTTTTAAAATGGTCTATGGTGAACTGTGGTTCTCACTTAGAGCTAAAGGGCCCAAACAAAAAACTTACTTCCAAAGAGCCTCCAGGAGGGACGCAGCAGGGCTTTGGGCGTCGCCTGTGTGCGCAAGGCTGAGAGAGACAGCAAACTCTCATATACTTGATGAGCCACGGTCCAGACCACTGTCGTCGCATGGAAATATTATACCTACCATACCTTTAAACATATAAATATACTACCTATAACTACGAGTAGGACGCTGGCCGCTTTTCTGCGTTGGATGGCCAGACTAAATCATTGGCCAAAATTTGTGCCAGTTCAAGATCTGGATGTAAAATGTTTGCCATTGATAACAAAACAAAACAGTTTTTATGTAATAATTACTCAGTTACAAATACTTACTTTGATTTTTCGTTATTATTTACGTAATAGCGTCCATCATAATAACAATTTCCTAGAAAGCTTCGTCCAACAAAATACGACCACATTTCATTCTACGTATTCATTTATACGAATTCTAAAAGGAACCATATTATTCTTCTGTAATATAATATCTAATTCAACTCGATATGAATAATATATCATAAGTTTTTATTCTTTCTGCCATGTAAGTAAAGTAGGAATTAGCCATACACAGAGATTGTTTTTTATTTTCTCAAAATTAAAATTAAACATAATGATTTTCCTTTTGCCTGGATATAAGATTAAAATAAATTATTTATGTATGTATGGCAGACAGAAGAAATAACTACACAATAAATTACCACACATTCTTACATTCATGTACTCTGGATTACGAACTGATTAAATCAGAAATGAAAATGATTTATTCTTCTTCCTCTTCTGTTTTATATTATGGCTTCCACCGAAACTTCAGTGATTCTGCCAATGTCCAGTATAATGAGATACCTTGTTTTGCTTACTAGAGTATTGATGCAATCTTCATTAATGTACTTACATGGCCAAATTATTACTCGAACAATTTTATGATTGTGTTTTCTCATTCACCAATATTAATCTTTTCAGCTATGATAAACAATATCTGTAAACTTAGTTTTTTTTAACTTATAATAGTTTTTCCTATCTTTCCACTTTGTATAGGGAAGCATGTATTTACATGCTTCCCAGAAATCCTGAGGCAAACATGATTCGCCGACTTCTCTTGGGGAGACTATAGATCGAGGCTCGGACATTAATGAAAATAGACACTGCAAACTCGGGATTTGAAATGTATATTTGGGGCCGAAAGGTTCTTGAATGGCGATCACGTACCGGCAAGCGCAGCGACGGACGACCTGATAAAGGTCGCAGGAAGACGCTGGATGCAGGCCTCTTCCAACCGGTCATATTGGAAATCCTTGGGGGAGGCCTATGTCCAGCAGTGGACTTCTTGCGGCTGAAATGATGATGATGAATGATGATTTTCAAATCACGTTATATTTTTATATTCATAGTTTTCTTCCAATATTGTCATAGGTACTTAAAAAATAATTACAAATGACAAAAATGTATAAAGCAGGAAATAATGAACCTTTTCTTGTTAATACATACATACTATAACGTCTTTTTCCCTTGCGGGGTAGAGAGAGCCCAGTTCTGTAAAACCTTAAGGCCACGTTTAGCATGTTGAAGGGCTTGTAGGTGAGAACGGAATCAAATAGTGATGGGGTGCTAGCCGCATCGCCTATAGACATGATTCCTGACGCCAATTTCCTCGGCCGGTTTTTACGATCTGCGTGGGAAGAGCAGCTGGTACTTTCCACGTTTTTTCTTATTTCCCAGACCAGCGTTATCAATGAATGCACCAAGCTAGCCTTTTGGTTTATGTGTTTAATAAGATCAATTATCGTCATTATTCTCTTCATTTCTCACCAGTGGTCATTACGAAACGCTAGTAGTTTTTCGATTTTGCATATTAAAAATTAAAAATAATAAAGTAAAAAATATGACGTTCAAAAAGAGATACAATTATTTTGAATTTAAATTTGAATAAAAATCTTTGACTTTTGACTTCATTCTTCCCACACCCATAATAGCCGGGCATGTGATGTTTTCTTATGTTTTCGCAATTGTTAAACATTTAAATAAAATTATTTTAATACGGTTTTTATCGCGTTTATTACATTATTTATACACCTAACGTTTCGAGCACTTTACAGTGTTCGTGGTCGCAGGTAGACTAAGTTGACATTTGTCTAGTATTTTATAAGAACTGCAAAATCTACCGCCTAAAATATTTATTGATAACGTTCCGGATGTACGCAGTATTGGCTCACGGTGTCTGAAGGTCTTGCAGTCTTCTGCTTAGCTTGAGATTTGATTAAATTGATGACTGGATCTCAAGCTGGTGGTAACTGCCAACCATCCTCTCTATTGAAATTAGGATGTTTTTTAATTTCAATAGCCTCACGAAGCATTCTTGGAATGTATCTGTTTTCTTTTGCAAGGACTTGAGGATTATCAAAACGCATATAATGGTTGAGTTTGTCTAAGGCATGTTCACAGACTGCAGACTTCGTTGAGCGCCTATGCTTGATGTCAGCAATATGTTCTTTTATACGGGTACCGATGCTTCTCTTTGTTTGCCCAATGTATGATAAACCACACTCACAGTCAATTTTATAAACTCCAGCATCTTGTAACGGGATATTAGATTTGACAGGTCTTAAAAGTTGGTTTATTTTCTTGTGCGGCTTGTAGTAGGTCTTGATTGAAGCACGCTTAAGTATATTACCAATTTTGTCCGTGACTCCCTTTATATATGGTAAGATGGCAGGAAAACGATCAACTGTGTGAGGCTTTGGGCGGTTTCTGTGATTTGTTTTTGGGAGGTTGAGGTTGTTGCTTCTTGAAACCGATTTTACTCGTTGAAGCTCCTCCTTGAGGTGGTGGGTGTCACAGATGCCATGTGCTCTCTAAAACAAAGATTTACCAACGGTAATAAATAATAAAAGAACATATTGCTGACATGAAGCATAGGCGCTCAACGAAGTCTGCAGTCTGTGAACATGCCTTAGACAAACCCAACCATTATATGCGTTTTGATAATCCTCAAGTCCTTGCAAAAGAAAACAGATACATTCCAAGAATGCTTCGTGAGGCTATTGAAATTAAAAAAACATCCTAATTTCAATAGAGAGGATGGTTGGCAGTTACCACCAGCTTGGGATCCAGTCATCAATTTCATCAAATCTCAAGCTAAGCAGAAGACTGCAAGACCTTCGGGCATATGTCTCTCTTATTTACGCCATTTTATTTCAGTCCCATGTTAGTCAATGTTTTTATTTTTATTTTTATTATTACCGTCAGCAAACGGTTACACATAAATGTTCAGAGTCTATTCAGTTAGTTTATCTATGGAGGGATGGCTACATCGGTGAACAAAATGTCGTTATGTTTATCCTTCTTTGGCTATTGTGTTCTGAACTGAGGAGCTAAGAGCTACTTTATAAATCTCGGTCTTCGAACTTTGTCCCAAGCGTTTACGAGTATCCTAAAATGTATGTAAGCCTATCACTAAGGTATAGATAAACTTATACTTTGCGTTATATTATACTTGTTTTGTATAATATTATCACACTCAAATATGAATTATAATCAATTGTAAGTATCTATTCACATTAAAAGGTATCTTTAAAACGATGCGCAGGTCCTACTTGAGAAATAAAACAATTAGTTTGTTTTTAATACATGTTTCACTTAATCAATGTAGCATCCTGGAAATTACCAGATGCAACAGCCATAAAACATAAATTATCCAATTCTACATTAAAATGCGGAAGCCCGACAAATTCTTAAAGAGATCTCCGCACGCAGTCTACCATCTTTGACTTATAATCAAAGTTACGCAGGTGACCTAACACTGAGTTTTGCCATCCAGCAAAGAAATGTAACCAGCCTTTTGGGCAACGGGCAACCTGCCCGCATACCGCAGTGATTTGGATTCCATTTTATATATAATTCTTCTTCTTCTTCTGTTTTTTAAAATGGCTTCCACCGATATTTCAGTGATTCTGCCAATGTCCAGTAAATTGAGATACTAAGTATCGGTGTTGTACGGTAAAGTTGTAACAAGTAGCATCAAAGATGGCGTATGTTCTTTGATGCCTCGTGGTCGGGAGGTTATGATGACAAGTCTATACGAGTCCATATAACAGTCCACTTTAACTATTTCACAAATTGTTCCATGAGTACGAGCATTTATAACACCAAACTACACCAATTTCATATTATAAAGTCCACCAAAATCAATTTGCAAAATCGTCCAAGGTAGACCCCAACTGCACCCCTTGACTTCCCACCACAAACTCAAACATCTTATATATAATTAAATATTTATTTTTTTTACATAACTCTGTCGAAGTCTTCTCGCCATCCAAAACATCTCGTTCATGGTCTGCTCCTACGCCGAGGTGCATAAATTAATTTTTGATTGAAATATTGGTTTTAGTAAATAAATTATTTGTTTAGTCATTATTCATTGTATTTTTTCTATATTATCATTATTGAATAAATGAGTACAATTAAATGAATTGTATTAATTAACTTAATTACACTATTCAAATATCGTACATAATAAAACAAATAAGCCATGCCATTATGCATATTATCGTTGAATTCTTACGAATAACTCGACGAAAGCGCTTCCAATTTTACTGCTACGCGCTCTATACATCAAAACTCTTGATGCTTATTATAACCTGTTTTTAATTGCTTTCATAATTAACGGTCCCCTTATTTTATCATCAACAAATTGCATTAATCAAAAAAAACCGTCTACCATTTTTGGCAGTTTACGTCCACCATATTGATTTTCTGCTGACTGAAGGCGAAGTGAGTTCACACACTAGCGCCACCCAGCAATTAATTATTTTACTCCTAAATCAAATCAAATTTAAAAATCTAATTGCTGATTGCCCTAGAAAATTACTTGTAGTATTTTTTTAATTACTTTTCATAGACATTAATCTAAGTTTAAGTGAATAAATTACTACCGCCAAAAGTGGCCACTTTTGGCGGAAATTTTGCATTTTCTTTTTCGTTTACGTAAATAAATATGCGCAGATTTTTCTACTCTGAATATAATAAAATGCAATTATATGTTGCTCGCTACTAAACATTCATCATGTAAAAAGGATAAAACCAATGCAATTTAACAGTAGAAAAGCGTTTTATTGATTCCATATGACTGACTCGTGTGACTAAAGCATTTACAATTAGCCTGCTACCTACACGGACAGCGACAGCCAATAAAAAAATAAACGTCGTTTATTTACGCCGTACGCACCTCCAGCTATTTTCTTAAATATTTATTTCGCTATTTTTGTTCAGGTCTTATGAAAACATTTAAGTAGCAAATAAAAATGTAGAAATTTAAATTATCCACTTAAAGGAAATACTCTTACCATTTTTATTTATATCACCTAAATGATTATGCAAAGAGATTTCCTCGCCAAATACAATAAAATGTGATCGTTTGTTAATTTCTTTTACACTTATCATCACATAAAAACGATAAAATCTAATGGGATTTAAAAGTAGGATAACGTTTTATTGATTCAACATGACTGACTTGTGTGACTAAAGCATTTCCAATTAGCCTGCTATCTACAGGGACAGCGACAGCCAATAAAAATAAACTTTGTTTATTTACGCCGTACGTGCTAGCAGCTGTTTTCCAGAATATTTTTCACTCTGTTTTAATTGATTTCGCGGTCTACTGGATGCTTTAAAGTAGCCAAATCAAAATATATCTAGGTACTTTAAAGGTGACCCTTAATTCTAATGCTGTTTTTACAGATCACAAACGTGAGATCCAATGGAAGCTTTGAAGTGGCCACATTAAAATTGATCTAAGAAAATATATCCACGTATAAAGGAAACCTTTTTAATAATTTATTTTTTAATTACATACAACGAGGCAATGCACCTAGCGTTTAGGCACTTTTGCACCCGAGACGTTAAGAGACGGGTTTTAACATTGACGAAATCTTTTTGATGTATATCTTAGGTATTTATTGTATTTTGACATTTTGTACGATTAAATTGATTTATAATTACATTAATATGCAAAGAGTTTTCCACCCTGAATACAATAACAGGTTGATTTTGAAATGATATGTGATTCTATTCATCACATAAAAAGAATAAAAACCAATGCAATTAATTTTTTGAAAAGCTTTTATTTATTGATTCCAAATGACTGATAGACTGATTCGGATTTCTTTGCATTCACACGGATAAATTGCGGGTAAATTGATAGTGACCTACCAAAAAAACTCCTCAGCATTTTTATTTTTTAATAAGAAAGAGTTATCCACCCGAATACATAACAATGTGATTATTAGTTTTCTTGGCCCTTAACATTCATCACATAAAAATAATATAAACTAATGCAATTTAACAGTAGAAAAGCGTTTTACTGATTCCATATGACTGACTCGGGTGACTAAAGCATTTCCAATTATTAGCCTGCTATCTACATGGACAGCGACGGCCAATAAAAAAAATAAACTTTGTTTATTTACGCCGTATGTGCTAGCAGCTGTTTTCCTGAATATTTTATACGCTGATTTTACAAATCACGAACGCGAGGTCCAATGAAAGCTTTGAAGTGGCCACATTAAAATTGAACCAAGAAAATAATATCCACGTGTAAAGGAAACCTTTTTAATCATTTATTTTTTAATTACATTAATATGCAAAGAGTTTTCCACACTGAATACAATAACAGATTATTTTGATATGATATGTGATTACTATTCTTCACACAAAAAGAATAAAAACCAATGCAATTTATTTATTGAAAAGCTTTTATTTATTGATTCCATATGACTGATTCGTATTTCTTTGCATTCACGCGGATTAATTGCGGGTAAATTGATAGTAACCTACCAAAAAACTCCTCAGTATTTTTATTTTTTAATAAGAAAGAGTTATCCACCCGAATACATAACAATGTGATTATTAGTTTTCTTGGCACTTAACATTCATCACATAAAAATAATATAATCTAATGCAATTGAACAGTAGAAAAGCGTTTTATTGATTCCATATGACTGACTCGTGTGACTAAAGTATTTCCAATTAGCCTGCAATCTACATGGACAGCGACGGCCAATAAAAATAAACTTTGTTTATTTACGCAGTACGCGCTACCAGCTGTTTTAAATATATCTGTGAAATATATCCACATGTAAAGGAAACCTATTTAATAATTTATTTTTTAATTACATTAATATACAAAGAGTTTTCCACCCTGAATACAATAACAGGTGATTTTGATATGATATGTGATTACTATTCATCACATAAAAAGAATAAAAACCAATGCAATTATTTTTTGATTCCATATGACTGATAAGCTGATTCGTATTTCTTTGCATTCACGCGGATGAATTGATAGTAACCTACCAAAAAACTCCTCAGCATTTTTATTTTTTAATAAGAAAGAGTTATCCATCCCGAATACATAACAATGTGATTATTAGTTTTCTTGGCACTTAACATTCATCACATAAAAATAATAGAAAAGCGTTTTATTGATTCCATATGACTGACTCGTGTGACTAAAGCATTTCCAATTAGCCTGCTATCTACATGGACAGCGACGGCCAATAAAAAAATAAACTTTGTTTATTTACGCCGTATGTGCTAGCAGCACTTTTCCTGAATATTTTATACGCTGTTTTTACAGATCGCGAACGCGAGGTCCAATAAAAGCTTTGAAGTGGCCACATTAAAATTGAAGTAAGGAAATATATATCCTCGTGTAAAGGAAACCCTTTTGATCATTTATTTTTTAATTACATAGATTAATATGCGAAGAGTTTCCCACTCTGAATACAATAAAATGTGATTTTGATATGATATGTGATAATAATGACGTCATACAAAAAGAATGAAAGCTGTGTAGTTCCCGGCAGAGTAGAATAGGACCACTCCAAGTCATCCCGTGGATGTCGTAAAAGGCGACTAAGGAAACACAAGCTAAACAAAGCTTATTAACATCAAAGATACCTCTCCAACCCGTCTGGCCAGCGTGGAGAGTGTAGGCCAAATCCTCTGACTACTCTGGCTAGTATATGGCTCTGGTAGTACAGAGAGGGTCGTGCTCCTGCAGTGGAGACTAGAAAGACCTGATGATGATGATGAATAAAAATATACGTTGTTGATTTACGCAGTACGCGCTAGCAGCTGATTTCCCGAATATTTTTCACTCTGTTTTCATTGATTTCAAAATGCGCGGTCTAATTGAAGCTTTAAAGTAGCTAAATCTAAATATATCACCTAGATATACCACACAAAAGGACCCTTTTTTCCGTTCTTTTTTCAATTACATAGATGAGTATGCGACGAGTTTTTTACCCTAAAAGCACAAAATATGTTTATTCTTAATTTTCTTTGCACATCATTCATCGCACAAAATGAATAAAAACCTACTCGATTTAAGAGTAGAAAAGCGTCATTTCATGTGACTGACTAGTGTGACTAAAGCATTTCCAATTAGTCTGCTATCTACACGGACAGCGACGGCCAATAAAAATGAACGTTGTTTTTTTCAAACCATTCTTCTGTATAACTTTAGTATAGATTAAACAAAACAGGATAAAAATAAAGTACCTAATTTAGAAGTTAAAATTCGTTATATTGATTTTATATTACTTTTGCATGACTAAAGCATTTCCACACGGACAGCGACGGCCAATAAAAATAAACGTTGATTTAAGCTGACGCTATTCACGCTACCAGCTGTTTTCACTTAAATATTTTTACGATGTTTTCTTGATTTCCAAATGCGTGATCTTATTGTAAAGCTTTGAAGTGGCAAAATTATGGTTATAATTTCAGAGATAAGACAGAAATAAGAATAAAGGAAAGTTTTTTCACTTTTTTTTTTTCAATTTCGTATAATATATATATAACGTAATTATTTATAAATTTGTTAGAACCTATTATTGACTAGCAATTTTCCCGCGTCTTTGTTTGCGTAGATTATAGCCATAAAAATATATGACATCTACAGATAAATTAGCTATCTATATGTAAGAACTTTGAAAATAGGTGCAGTTCTTTCGGAGCCTCAATACAAAGAAACGATCAAATCTTTCTTGTGCAAATTACCCAAAAATCAATTAAAATTAAAGCAATTAAATAATTAAAGTTCGTTGTATTTATTCAATATGACTTTTGCATGTCTAAAGCATATCCAATTACTATGCTATCTATACCGACAGCGACGGCCAATAAAAAATAAAAGTTGATTTACGCTGACACTGTGCCCGGTACCAGCTGTTTTCGCCTGAATATTATTTAAATCATTCTTATTAATAATATTAGTATAGACAGGTATAGACTACAAGAAAAAGGATTTAACAAGAACAATTATTTCACAGTTAAAATTCGTTACTTATTTATCTTATTTGTCTGTGTGTGTGACTTAGTTGCATGAGAAAAATATTTTCAACTTAGCTGTTACCCGCGGCTTCGCCCGCGTAATATATAGCCTTTGTCCATCTCAGTACCCTAACCTATGTGTATGCAAAATTTCATGACGATCGGTTGTATAGATAGAATATGAAAGCGTAACAAACAAACAAACAAACTCACTTTCGCATTTATAATATTAGTTAGGATAGTTAGGATTAGGATTAGTCTTTAGTTGAGTATTAGTTGAGTAGATTCTGAGAAAATCGTCTGTGACAGATGGACGGACGGACGGACAGACGCACGAGTGATCCTATAAGGGTTTCATTTTTAATTTTTTGTACGGAACCCTAAAAACCAACTAGTTAAGATTTTTCAATAAAAATTTAAAGACAAGATACTCCCTGCCAAAAAAAACCTAACGCCACGCGAAATAACGTCATTTTCTAAATACAGAAAACTACATGTGCTCATGTAATATATACCGCATATCTAGCACACGATATGGTAGAAACAAAAACACTAACTGGATCTCACCGCCGATTTCCCGACAACTTTTTGTGAGAGAGCAAGAACATGCCAACTACTGTAATTGGAGCACAATTTATAACGTGGTCCCTTCGTGAAGAAAAAAATTACTTATAAAATTTTACTTTTTACTTACAGTTCCAAAGTGGGCATTCAAAATCGAGTTTTTGGTCGTTTGATGCATTGTGATTGTCTGCTGGTTTAAAGGCTGTCCTGGAATAAACACTAATTAAAAAACAAGTTAAGATTTTTCAATGAAAAATTAAAAACATGACTCTCCTTGTCATAAAAAAATATGCCAAGCGAAATAATGTTATTTAAAAACAATAATAAATAATATAACTACATGTAACCAGATAAGCATATCTAGTTTGTGAATAATCCACGGTATGGTAGAAACAAAAACGCTAAATGTATCTCACCGCCGATTTCCCGACACCTTTTTGTAAGAAAGCAAGAACATGCCAACTACTGTAATTGGAGCACAATTTATAACGTGGTCCCTTCGTGAAGAAAAAAGGTGTTAAGTATTATTTTACTAATAAACTTTTACTTTCGCTTACAGTTTCAAACACGGTCAATATTTGGAATAATAATTAAGTTATTAGTCGTTACATGCCTTTTGATGCCCGATGGTTTAAAAGCTATGTGTGTAGTGTGTAGTGCACAGAACCATAAGTCAAGCATAGGTGTAGTGATACGAAATACAAAATAACGCCGACAAGAATTGAAAAAGAGGTACATTTAAAAAAAAAATGTAATTATTTTGTTTGTTATCACTAGAAAAGTGTAAAAAAGTATAAATTTTGTATTTGTGGCATTGGGCTATTGAACGGTTGTGATTGGTGTAAAGTATAAAGCACTAGTGCCGTTAATACATCATTCATTACGATTCAAGTTTCGATGTCACAATAACCATATTATAAGCAAATGTACTGAAAAAAATATTGCACTGACTTACAGCATATTATAATTTTATAAAATATTCAGAAACACGGTCTTTACTTCTGAAAAATAATTCCTCGTACAAATTAATTTAAAAACAAAATGAGATGAAGCCACCTATAAAATGATAAATCCTGTTATCATGTCAGTCTATAATATTTTTAATAAAAATACTCGTTCGGCTCTTTGATTACATCAGCATCAGAATTCACTTCTTCTTGACTATGTCCTTTAATATTCTTTTTGTTTAATTCAACCAGTGTTTTGACAAACCTCAGAAAACGTACTTGATAGTCATACTTATTCTTAGGACGTTTTTTGTGAAATTCTTTCAAGTATGTTTCGAAAAGCTGTTCAGCATGGGTCAAATCCATCAACTCTACTTTTTCAAGCTCTTTTTCAGATGCGAATCTTTTTTTATCTTCTTCAATATCGGCTCTTAGATTGCCTTTGAGTTCATAGCCGTCTGCAAAATTTGTTCATGATAATGATTATAAAGGACTCCAATTTTTAAAAATTGGCGTGTTACAGAAATGTCCACAAATATTCCATATCCATATCAATGTAGATTCATCATCAGGTCTTTTTTAGTCTCCACTGCGGGAGCACGACCCTCTCTGTACTATTACTTAACCAGTCAAATATATTAGCCTGAGCAGTCGGAGGATTAGGCATCTCTCCACACTGACCAGGCGGGTTGAAGAGGTCTTTGATGTTTATAAGCTTTGTTAAGCTTATGTTTCCTAAGTCACGTTCTACGAGATCCACGGTAAGGCTTGAAGTGGTCCTATTCTACTCTGGCGGGAACCACACGGCAGAATGTAGATATCATTGCTTAAATTACCTCTATATTTAGCTCAACTAGTACCTTACCTAGTTTGCCTACAGTATACGGCTGTTACTTCGATGTGGGTGATTGGTATGTTGAGGTGTGTACCTTTTTATGAATTTAATTAAAGACCTTGTTATTTTCCCACTTTTTCTTCCGCGTAAATTATAGCCTACATATATTAGCTGCAGATAAATTAACTATAGGTGAAGGAATTCTAGTTTTTGAGGTTATTCAATGCAAAACAAGCAAACAGTCAAATCTTTCCTCTTTATAATATACAAGCAATTTTCCCGTCACTTTGTCCACGTAAATTATAGCCTATGTCACCCGCAGATAAATAAGCTTTCTAAAGATGAAAAAAATTATGAAAATCGGTGCAGTAGTTTCGGAGCTTATTCTATACAAACAAATAAAAAGACTTGATGATGATCATGATAATAGACTATACGTAAGTACTTATTAAAAACTTACACGGGTGTACCGTAACTGCGTAACGCTCGTCCATAGCCTCTATGTCTACATCCGCATACCTCCCCAATACAAAATATGTAGAATTTTTCGTCTTATCATTGACATTTTCAATCTTGTTCACGTTTTTAGCAAAATTACGAAGGGCTGTCTTTTCTTGATCCTCATCATGATAAGTCCTATTGAATTTGACCTTATAAAAGTTAAACATCTCTGCCACTCTTGCGTCAGACGTAAAAGTATTTATAGATTTGAGGTAGAAACTCAGCAATAAGAGAATATGACTTTTCATGTCTAGATGCTGATAACAAATTCATTGGTAAAAAAAAAGCATTTTTCCGGTCACAATAGACAGTGATCTCAAGAAAATATCCGGCGTGTAATCAGCTAATCTTCCGTGAAATAACCGAATTCGAACTCGACGCGGTATAAGTGGCAAGGAATTTACAGGCCTCTATATTAAATCTCCTGTTATCCGACATTGGATCGGGACAAAAGGAGAGATTTCAACGAAGTTCTTGGCCAAACGAGAAAAATTTACATTACAAACAAAAAGGGAACTTCCCAGACGTGAAATTTCAAGCATTTGGATCGGGGCGTGGTCAAGTCTGTTTTTAAGGGGATATGGACTTCCACACCCCTTAAACCCTGGTAAAAAATTGATAGCTCTTTCTTGTTACCCTGTAATATGCCTTAACCTACGGAAGTGAGATATGATTCAAACGCCTGTTATACTAATTTTATTTGCTCATATTTTTTTTACATTATCTTAGGAAAATATTCCATAGGAATTTCACTGTCAAATATTTTACTTGATTTGAGGCATTTCCGCGCTAGAACAAATAAGAAATGAGAAAATTTTCTTTTTATTTTGTTAGTATAAAATAAAATAAAATTTCGTCATTCTGATTTGCTCTAGCACTAGAACATATTTCATAGGTATTTCACTGTAAAATATGTTACTTGATTTGAGGCATGCCGCATGACAGCGCTAGAGCAAATCAGAATTGAGAAAATTAAAGACAAGAGACATTGCTTAGCGGATTTAGTTTATGGCGGGAACCGGGACACATAGGTACCCTCCGCGCAGAATCGATGGCCACTGGGGCAGAAAGGTTACCCATATCCAGCAGAGGAGTATTTTCAGCTGTAGTTACGAGTTTTAAGTATCAAAAACAATGAATATATTATCTATGTTACAAATGAGACAAAAACATGTGCAGTAATTACTTGATTGATTTCTCTATTAAATTTAGCAGAGAAATCACTTATCAATATACACAATCAGCTTACTTGTTTTACAAGGTATTCGATTTTAGGATGTCGGCTGCTCTAAGATAAAGCCCAGTAAGTGTATTCAATTAAACTTTATTTTTTTATGTATTTTGATTGTGAAATTGGTTCAACTAATTTCATAGCCATATATTTGTTGTTCTGTGGTCATATAATACATGAAAAAAAAGGTGGACTGAAGCACCGGTTCAAGAGTTATCTATCACGAAACATTCACACAATAAAAAATGTCTTCAACTATTCAAATTCTTTAACAATTAAACTTAAGACAACCGCCGTAGCGTGGCGATTATCATTCCAACCTGCGACACGAGTGGTTCCAGGTTCGATCTCCGGTCAGGCCATGATGTAAAACGACCTTTTTCCGACTGGCCTGAGTCTTGGATGATTATCTATATAAGTATCTAGGTACTGTAAAGAATAGTATCGTTGAGTTAGTAACCTACGACACAAGTCCACAACTTACTAAGGGGCAAGCTCAATCTATGTGATTTGTCCCTATATAAGCTAATTTTAAACCTATGAGCTATACTTATTAAAATCTCGGAATCAAAATCACTAAAGGAAAACAGGATTGTAAGAAAAAAAGTGAAACCAAAAATAAAATTAAACTTGCCATAGAAATTTTCCCAGCTGATCAATGACTTTGTATGGAAGGTCTTCATTTTTTTTCGTTTTATATCTTTTTTTCTCGCAATTTTGTATTCCACTGATGTTTTTGATTCTGAGATTTCAATATAGTTCATAGGTTCAAAATCAGCCTGTATATTTATATGAAAATGTTATTACAAAATATAAATACTTTGACGATTTTATCACGTATCTCACGGACGTGATGAAAAATTCCGCTGCATCACGTGCAAAGTCGTCACACGCTGTGACGCTGCGAATTTGATAACCGATAGAGGTTTCCGATTAAATGGTTTTGGGTCACAGGATTTTTGCCTAAATTTAAAATTTTAGGGTTTCGTAATGAAAGGCTTTCAACAAGAACCCTTTGCTTAGCTGTCACAGTGTTGCATCTTTTGAAGCGTGAAATACATTTTATAATAACTTAAAGTATTTCAAAAAGTATATTTAATGCTGTCAAAAATATTTTTTGTAGAAAAACAGAGTCTCAGTTTTTCTACCGTCAAAAGTTGTGAGACCCATGTTATACCAAGTCGGTTAATGTTTTAAATTTATGGATCGACATGACAATCGCACTAATATAATATGTATTACTTGTGATATTCCTCGTGTTTTCATGCAATAACCAGGTCATCCTTTTTATTTAAAACATTAACCGACTTAGTATTAAATGGATCTCACAATTTTTGCCGGTAGAAAAACTGAGTTACGAGACTTGGTTTATTTACAAGAATTATTTTTGACTCATCAATTCCTACAAATAAGAAAATCTATGAACTATTATAATTATTTTATTAGAAGACATTCATTCGTATTATCACGTCTTTTACTATACGGCTTAGACAGAACCTGAGACCATAAGTCATTAGGGCTAAGTTACCGGAATTGGAATTATTATCAATTGATGCAGGAATCATTATCTGCAATCGATGTGATCAATTGTTGAGAAATTATTTTCACAATTCTCACATTACACGATCTGTTTCTCACATTATAACACATAAAATATATTGCACAAACATCATGAAACAATACAGATCAATTTGCATCACAAATACCCTAGATTTTCCTGAAATAAAGACTATCATTGCTCGATAATCATAATTGAGCAAATCAAATTCATTTATCCGAGCGTTTCGAACGCTCTCAGTTCGAATAAAACGCTTTTAAATCGACTCAATTCATTTGGGCAAGTATTCTGTAAAGTTTAATATTGTATGAATGAGCTATATGAGTGTATAAAGTGCTCTGAGAGAGGAATTCCTACCGTTTCGCATTAGCAGCGGTTTCCTGCAGCGTCGAATAAATGTGGGCAATTTGCGAGAGCGTTTATCACCTAAAGAAAAGTTCTGGCGACGTCTGAACGGCTGTAATTCTGCTAAGCTCCCGTTACACCCACTTATTAGCTCTTGCTTTGGGGTCAATGGGAATTCACAGATCTTATTATGTCTTACGTGTTATTCAACTCGGGAAACATGAAAAGAATATGTTAATGACAAAGAAATGTGATTATGCTAGTTCAGGACTAAGACAAGCGTTTATTATTGCAACTTACTTGTTTTGCAAAAAATGAAATCTATTAGAAAATATAGATACATATACGAGTATCTACGACGAGTATATGTAATAATTTTAATCCGTTTACAGTCGATAAATGAGACACAATAACAAAAAAATTGAAACAGACCACATAATGGTCTGAGGGTTTGCGAACCGTTTAACGATTTCTTATGTTCGTTAAATCAAAGAACTTTCCAGAGTGAGTGACTATTTGCTCACTTAAAGTATCGTTAATTATGTCAAATCCAATGAAAGTATGAAAATCCCCACCGCATTTACAGAAAATCTTTTTTGCTTTCTTCACGCCGTATATACTAATAGTTGGTTTAAAACGTAGCGTCCGATTCGCAGGTCCTAAAGGCACAGTAATTGCGCACTGAATGTCCAGGATTGTTTGACTTTTTTTTTAAACACGTACCTAATGTTCGAATAAAAGGGCCAAAAGGCACATACCGCAATTCTCTACTGAAAAGTCTGGCCTAAATTATTTAAAATTTTACTTTTTGACCTTCTTTCCAAAATACGTGTCCAAAACAAAGGGCCAAAAGGCACACAAGGTAGGTCGCCGCCAAATTTACAGAAAAATTTATTAAAAAATTCCTTTTCGACCAATTTTTTTAAACAGTTCTTAGTATCGAAATCAAAGGGCCAAAAGGCACACACCGTAATTCCCCACCAAATTTCCAGGGTTAATCACGTCGACTATACATCAACGCTTAATTTAATACTAGCAACTTTGTTTGGGGTTTAGTTCACACCCTCGATTCACAGCTATTGTGAACGTTTTTACATTTGATTTATCCCTATGCCCGTTTGACGAGGGAGGGATTTTACAGATTCTTTTTGTAAAATATATACCAAATTGCAAGCTTGAGTACATGTGTGGCGTGTTCTCGTATTTACTCACGTAAGCCTATACTCATAATCGTCAGGTCTTTGTTAGTCTCCACTGCCGGAGCATGGCTCTATCTGTACTACCAGTGCCATACACGAGTAGTAGCCAGACCAGTTAGAGAATTTGGCTTACATTCTTCACGCTGGTCCTTCGTTTTTATATGCTGCGACACATAACTTTATCTTCTTCTTCTTCGTCTTCACCTTTTCCCACTTTATGTGGGGTCGGCACAACATGTCAGTTTCTTCCACTTCACTCTATCGCTGGTCATACTCTCTGTTACACACTTCTTACACATGTCCTCTCTTACGCATTCCATCCACCTTTTCTTTGGTCTTCCCCTATTTCTACGACCCCTAACTTCCATTCCTAAAACTCTTTTCGTTACATGACTTTCATTCCTCCTCATAACATGGCCATACCAACCTAACCTATTACTCTTTAATTTTTCAGTCACGGGTGCTACTTTCAAACTTCCTCTTACGTACTCATTTCTTACTTTGTCCTTTCGCGTTACACCACACATCCATCTCAACATTCTCATTTCCGCAACATGCAGTCGTCTTTCATCTACTGCTTTGGTGGTCCACGATTCTGAGCCGTATAGTATAACAGGTCTTATAATAGCTTTGTAGATTATTCCCTTAAGCTTAAGGGGCATTCTAGCGTCGCACGTTACGCCTGTGACTTGCCGCCATTTCATCCACCCTGCGTTTATACGGCTTTTCACGTCTCGGTCTATATCACCGTCGTTTTGCACAAACACGACACATAACTTTATCTTACCCGTAATAAATAAAGAGCAATATTAAAGATTTTCTTTCTTGTGTATTTATTCTTTATTAATGTGTAAAATATAATCGTATACAAATATATTTCTGTTCTTTTTCTAAGTAGGTACATTATACTACGCCCTTTCAATGAAAACAAAAACAACATCGTGAGGCAACCAGGGACCGGAACCACTTACCATAAGAGGGGTTTTCGTTGGGGTTTTTGATCGACTGGTTTTCGTAAACCCTAACGATTTGATAACCATATCATTTGCTTACCCTATCGAAAGGCTTACTAATATGATACAATTAAGTCGACTAAGCACTAACTCAAATCTCAAAACCCTATGATAGGCTTACCCTATCAAGTGTTATTCACATGACGTCAAGCTTTTCTAACCTTTATTTTGCAAGTCATATAACTCATAATTGCTCACTCTAGAGAGTTGATAGGGTTAGCAGGGTGCGGGCCTCTCTGAGTTTTAAGAATCGGGGAATTAGGTACTCGTGTCTACTACTGCGTTGGTCACTTTCTACTGTTTGCTGCGTTGATTGATGGATCGGACTTGAAGTGTTTATTTTTATTAGGTAGGAGAAAAAGTTTTTTCGTATTTTGTATGAAGATTTTTTCCGGCCATACAAAAGAGATGTAACTATGACTTTAAAATTCTCAGACAAAAAAATTTAAACGAACTTTGTGTTATTTTTTTAAAAATCATAAACACCAAAATTCACTTCCGGTTTAAATTGCATACATACCTTTTTTTTAAATAAAATTTCAAAAATGTATAAATTTTTTCGCTGATTCCATAAATTTTTAATAGACAATAATACAGTTGAAGAATGGCGGGGAAATGTATTTTATCATTTTCATTATTTCTTAAAATGTACCTTTCATATGGTCTCAAATTCATCCATGTATATACAATATAACTGAAGAAATTTTATTACAACTTTACACATACAAAATACGAAATTACTTTTTCCCCGACCTAATATTTTATTACGCGCGGTATTTTTAATTTTTATTACCTAGTTTGTTAGTAGCTCAGACTAATACGTACGTAGGATAAATATGCCTCCTACGGAAAAAAAATGTAATTCAGATTAAAATTTTGAAAAATTATAAAAAAAATGGGTACATTTTTTATTAAAACGGACAAAGCTGAAGAGAGTTCTTTCTATGAGCATTATCCAATATTTAAATTCACAAAAACAAAAACTACTACTAACAAATATCGGGCTTGGCTGGTAACATATCCTAAGCAGATCAGAATGAACTAGTTTGCCCTAGGACAAACTATCTTCATTTCAGCCGTAAACTACTGGACATAGACTTCTTCTAAGTATTACAAAAATGACCTGTTGGAAGTTACTTTGCATCCAGCCTTTTTCTGGGACCATGGTCAGGTCGTCCGACCACGTGATCGCAATTTAACAACCTTTTCGCCCTATCAGTCTTCGGTTCTACTCGCTATAGGCCCCGCCCACTGCCACTGCATAGAGCTAATCTGCTGAGCTATGTCGATGACTTTAGTTTTTATACGGATTTCCTTATTTCTGATTAGGTCTCGTGGAAAACCTTCGAGCACAGCTCTGTTCATAGCTCTTTGAGCGACCTTGACCTTTCTTATGAGAACTTCTTATAACACATTTTGGTCGAAGACTTTTGACTTAGCACCGAGGTATTTCGGACGAGGAGACACTAGGGAGCTTCCCGAACGCTGCCTAGCCGAGTTGAATTCGTTGAAGCACCTCATCCTTGAAGCTGGAACTGGATTAATTGACCCAGGTAGACATATTGGTCTACAATTTTAAGGTGAGAGTTCCCAACATGAAACATGGATATTCGACATGATCTTCGTTTTATCCATGTTCATTTTAAGGTCCACCTGGGGCCAAATGAACATGGATAAATATTGGTTGGGAAACCTTATTGAGCATTGTACTTAAGTCCTCCAGCGATTCCGCCATGACAACGATTTCATCAGCAAATCGAAGGTGAGTAATATACTCAACTTCGGTGTTGATGCCAAGTCCATCCCATTCCAATGGAAGACACCTTCTAAGTGTCTTCCATTGCAGCTGTGAACAGTTTCGGAGATATCACGCCTCTCTGGAACGTGGAATAACCCTCGTACTTTGCTCCTGACTGACATGGTCACGTTGCTGTAAAATCACTTCAACACCACGATATACCGATGGTCAATGCGACACCACTGAAAAAAATGAAGCACGGCCCATGTTTCGATCGAATCGAAGGTTTTCTCATACTCCACAAACGCCAAGCATAGTGGCTAGTTATACTTTTGCGAGACGATTCGTGATCACCCTCGAAAACAGCTTATAGACGGCCACGTCTATAATCTGTTGTCGAGGGTGATGAGCCATCATTATCATCCTTTTTGAAAAACAAAACCACCACGCCCCTGTTCCACGCCTCTGGCATCACGCCCTCGAGCAAGACGGAATTAAAGAGGTTCTGAAGAGTGAAGTATTCCGCCCGCTTTCAGAAGCTCTGATGTAATTCCGTCCTCGCCCGGCGCCTTGCTGTTTTTGAGCTGTTTGAGGGCAATCCTAATCTCGTACAGATTGATATCCGGGATATCTTTGGTATAGTGTCGGGTTAACTTGGCTCTTGGATCATGGGTCAAGTTGACCTATACGGCAGTCCGTAAAACCTCTCAATCTCCCTCATTACCTCAGCCTTTGTCGACGTCACTTTGCCGTCCTTCGTCTTCAACTTAGTCAACCAGCTCTGCCTAATAGTCTCCACTCTTGCAAACACTTTGGAGCCCCTTTTCTGCTCTATCGTCTTCTTAATACGTTCAAGAGTGCTATTTTTGAACGCGTGACTCACTAAACGAGTGATTGACGCGAGTGTTTCCAAAAGGCCGCATTTTTTAATCATGCGTTGACGAGTGATTGCAGCGAGCGATTGAGACCGCTCGTTTCCACAAGCGACGAACGCTTTTATGTCAAAGTCACTTCCTTCTTCTTCTTCTGTTTTATATTATGGCTTCCACCGAAATTTCAGTGATTCTGCCAATGTCCAGTATAATGAGATACTAAGTATCGGTGTTGTACGGTAAAGTTTTTCCAAGTAGCATCAAAGATGTCGTATGTTCTTTGATGCCTCGTGGCAGCTTGGGGCGGCAAATCTATACGAGTGCATTTATTAGTTCACTTTAACTATTTCACAAATTGTTCATGAGCACGAGCATTTATAACACCAAACTACACCAATTTCATATTATAAAGTCCACTAAAATCAATTTGCAAAATTGTCCAAGGCAAACTTCAACTGTACCCCTTGACTTCCCACCACAAAACCCCAAGTCACTTCCTGTCATTTGAAGTTCATCTGTCATCATTTTACGTTCCGTTTGACGCTACACTTTTTAAACATTTTAAAAATCCTTAATAACCTTAAAAAAGTTAAAAAAAAAATCTGCGTGAAATAAGAAGAAATGAAATATTTTTCATTGAAGGTTGGCAGCACTACAGTTCAATCGATGGTTTCAAAAATATGGCAAAATGGCATTTCCTGCCTTAGAAGACGAGTGTGACTTGTAGTCGTGCACGACTTCCGTTTTAGTGAGTCACGCGTTCAAAAATAGCACTCCAGTATTATAGGAGCGTATATCGTGCCCCAAAGTCTTTTGAGGTTTCTTTTTGGGGCCAGATTTAAAGATCTTGGATCCCACCGCCTGGACAGCTTCTACGAACCCATTGTTGAGCTCGTTCACAGAAATGCAGTCTGGAAGGCATTTGAAACGATTTGAGAGTTGGAAGAGTTCGTGGTTCTGGATATGGGCTGGTCAAAGCGTAGACTACATCAAGCGAACCCTCTCGAGGCCACTCACGATTCTAGTTTGGGTACTCGGGTTTGGCCGGTAACATACATTATGTTTTACAAGAGCAACACCCGCGACTGTAGCTGATCTATCCTTTGTAAATCCGTACTGTTCACTATGAAAAAGACCATTTCTAGAAAAGATAGTACCTGATTAAAAATTAGGTTTTCAAATATTTTACTACCGTCTTTTTTTTTTAACTTTAATAATACCTATTCTACGTTGTTTTCACTTTGTCACTGGATTTCAAAATAGTTTGTCTGGTATATATTGATTTT
This sequence comes from Rhodophaea formosa, assembly GCA_963082605.1. Taxonomy (NCBI): domain Eukaryota; kingdom Metazoa; phylum Arthropoda; class Insecta; order Lepidoptera; family Pyralidae; genus Rhodophaea; species Rhodophaea formosa. Next base: position 13,663,961 of record OY720213.1, on the reverse strand, counting down.
GCACATGCACATATTCTGTTAAAGACTTTTGAATAAGTTTAAACAAATTTAACAAAGTCAGGATTCTGATTCATGATTATAAGCTTTGATAGCAAGTAATTCGTATAACCTACTAGCTGATGCCCGCGACTTCGTCCGCGTGGACTTTATGACGCCGGCATATTAATATTACATAATTATAAAAAATATAAAATAATAATACATAATTAATATACCTTAATACTAACTAAACATGCATAATAGAATACTTGTAGCAGTGTTATAAAATTGTATGGAATTGCATTGACTGTTGCTAAATATTGGAGGAATTAAATATAGAACTTTTTGAGCCACCGACACGATAAGAAGAAGACTATATAGCTAGCTCCAAGTGAGCTTGCGCTACTTCACCAAACTTTGAGGTATGGGCAGAGCGCCTTCAACCTATCGCACATCTCCAAAGGGCCTTCGGGAGAGACGGACCTCGGCTTTAGGTGTTGCCTGTGTACTCAAGGCTTGGAGAGACAGCAAACTCTTATGTTTTGCCGTATGGGCTTAAAACTACGTTGCCAAAAGGGGGACCGCTGGGCGGTTACCAGTAATTTGAGCTAATCGTACTCTACGCACTCAATCCCAGAGGAGAGTGTGACTCTGTAAAATTGTCGATATAAAGTTTAACATGGTAGGTACTTAGATCAGATGTTCTAAATCTTCGATTTTTTCACGTCAACAAAAAATACTAATCAGGCTGAACAACTTTTGCTACAGCGTCATTTTTATATTTCCTATAATTTACCTGGACCGTTATAGTTCTGCGTCAGGTGTTCCAAATCTTCAAATAAAATACCTCAACAAATAATGCTCATCAGGTTGAATAACTTTTGCTAAGGCGTCATTTATACATGGCGAAATTTTGATCGTTCCGGACCATTAAAGGGGTGATTCAGCCCGTCAATATAAACAACTTTTCCTATGGGACAAATGCTATAAACTCGAAAAAAAAATCGACATTCCTATACAAATTGCCCCTATGAAAATGTCGAAATAAAATTTGAGTTTCCAGCATTGGTCCCATAAAAAAATGGTTCATATCGACGGGCTAAATCACCCCTTTAAGGGTTCAAAACGATCAAAATTTCGCCATGTATATTTCTTATTGTTTACCTGGACCATTATGGTGTTGCATGAGGTGTTCCAAATCTCAGATTTTTTATACCTCAACAAAAATGCTCATCAAGCTTAACAAATTTTGCTAAGCTCCACTCTTATATTTCTAGCTTAGCTGGATTATTGTGATGCTGCATCAGGTGTTCCATTTTTCAAAATTATTTCTACCTTATATGTTGCCCCGGCTTAATAGCTATATAGCAAAAAAAGTTTCATTCGAATCCGTCCAATATTTCCGGAGATAAACGTGATCATACATACAGACAGACAGACAGACAAGAAATTCTAAAAAAATTTTTTGCTTTCTATTATTCTTTTTAAGTGTCCCTCTATCCATTTCAGTCAAAAATACTAAATGTACAGACAAAATATTTTTACTGTTTTATTATATGTATAGATGGACCATTATGGTTCTGCGTTAGGTGTTCCAAATCTTCAAATTAAATACCTTAACAAAAAATGCTCATCAGGTTGAATAACTTTTGCTAAGACGTCATTTATATATTTCTTATATTTTACCTTGACCATTATGGTTCTGCAGGAGGTGTTCCAAATCTCAGATATGTTATACCTCAACAAAAATGCTCATCAGGCTTAACAACTTTTGCTAAGGCTCCTCTTTTATATTTCTTATAGTTCAGCTAGACCATTACAATGCTGCATCAGGTGTTCCAGTTTCCAAAACTATTTCTACTCTATATGTTGCGCCGGTTTAATAGCTATATAATAAAAAAGTTTCATTCAAATCCATCTAATATTTCCGGAGAAAAAACGTGATCATACATAAGACAGACAGACAAGAAATTATATTTTTTTTTTTGCTTTCTTTTATTCTTTTTAAGTGTTCCTCTATCCATTTTAGTCAAAAATACAAAATGTACAGACAAAATATTTGTACTGTTTTACTATATGTATAGATTACAGATGTAAATATCTGGAATCTAACTTAATTTCTTAAGATTATGTTTAGTGCTAGTTTTAATTTTGAACACATTTTTAAATTCTGATTCAAAGCATTTATTATACAGCATATCTCTAATTTCCTCAATTAAAAAATTTTCGTTTTGCGTTTGGTAATAGATTACATACACTAAAATATACTAATAATAAAATAATACAAAAAGTAAAATTCCGATTGCTGTAACGATTTTCACAAAACTGATATTAGACGTTCGACAGGGATACAAATTCCGGATACAAAGAAATATCATAAAAAAATAAAATTACATATTTTGAATTAACACTCACAGAAAAAATTATATATCGGAATCGGAAGTAATAAGCGAATTTTTTTATCTTTATTTCATTCACATCAATTTCGAAGTACTTATTTGAGTGACCACTGTATTATATAGCATTGACATTCTTGATTGAAGTCAGACTAGAAAGAGTCAGAATATACTGTAGAACGTGTAGAACAAAGAGAGCGATAGGGTAACAGTAACCGAATGCTAAGTGGTATAATCGACACTTTCAGGTTACTGGTAAGTCGAGTTACTATTAGTTAACTAGTTTGAAGGAGTTACCATAACGTTAGGGTAAGTCAATCGATAGGGTAACTCTAATAAAGGGTAGCCTTATGATAGAGTTACCCGATCGATAGACTTAATCAAATGAAGGGGTTTTCCGGTCCCTGGAGGCAACCTGCACACTATTAGAGAGATTGAAATACCTAAATGAGTTGTTTGCCAGTGCCTCTCACATTTATGGCATATATGGCAAACAACTCATTTAGGTATTTCATGCCAATATTAGTATTTCATTTACAAATTACTTATACAATAACATAGTAAAGAGCATAATAATAAAATTAAAATAAAAAAACAATTATAAAATTATAATAATTATTATGTTTAATAATTTTTCCACACACGTTTTTTATCATATCTTTTCCTCATTCCAGTTACAGTCAACACATGTCAAGTATCACAATCCATCGCTTTCAATACGGGTCCAATTTGCAATGATTGGAGTGTCAAAACTCTTCAACACGTTCCGTCACTCATGCGATCCTAATCACCCATCTTATATCGCCATTATTCTTTTAAAAGCGTCCCGACCTCGTGTTACGTGACTTTTTTCGCGTGTAAGCGCCCGGCTAACACTCTATCGGCGCAAATTGATTTTGAGCGGGAAATATTGTAAATTTTCCAGCGAGCGCTGTGTCAGGAAAGTGTCAGTAAACCTTGGAGCATGGTAAGAGCACTTCGTTGATCTACGGCGGATAGTAATAACTGGGCCAATGGACACTTTGCGTTAGTTCTGATGCGGTAATTGATGGATGATTATGCTGAGGTTTATTGTAACTACGGCGCATGTAATGTAATTTTAATTAGGATTTTGTGCATTAGGTAGGTACATTTATTGCCTAGGTTTTGTTATGATACTAGTCTCTCCACCTGATATCCTAATCCTAGATATAGAAGTCCTAATAATATTAACAACTTGCCAAAACAAACGATTTAACTCACGTGTTTTTGAAAAAAAAAAACAATTTTTGTTTAATTCTTTGATTATGAGTTTCCTAAAACTCATCATCAACATCTCAGCCTCAAGAAGTCGACTGCTGGTCATAAACCTGTTCAATAAATTCAAAATAATGACGGGTTACCTTGAATTTTCGCATTTATACGAAAATAAAGTATAAGTTTTTAGGTAAATATCTATTCACCATTTTAAAAAGGTCATTTACATTTCCACACCGAAAGAGATTTCGCTAAAAATTTACGCGGCAACGAATCCCAGCCGATATTCCCGCAATAAATCAAACGAGTTTGATGATATTTGAAAAGGGATGAGTATCATGAATTTGTGAAATTATACGCGTTATTTTCAGATAAAAGTCAGTACGCGTAAACATTGCGGTATACTCGTGCTTACACTCAGTTTCATCTATATTTTTATGATAATATAATTATAATGCATTATAATATAATCTTTAACAATAATAAATATTACGAAGAGGCAGTAGATGATTGCGTATTTGTTTGTAATGGATAACAGCAAACTCAGCTGAATTAGATTCAAGAATTATTAAATGAATGGAAAGCCTCATTTTTTGTATAACAAAGGTGCGAACTAAATGGTCAGATAACAGCTATTTTATTTTATTTTTGACGTATGTTGTTCACAAAAAAAAAAAAAAAAACAATAACTAAGCGGTAGAGTTAATGCTGAACAGAATTCTAAATAAATAAATATATAGGTACGGTACACAAATCACACAGATTGAGCTAACCAAAAGTAAGTTGAACTTTTGCTGAAACTATGAAGCTAAGCTGAGAATTGTGAAATAATATAGGTACCGAAGTTGTCGTAGTGCAATAAACACACTTTATTGCTCGGCAGCAGAAAATAAAATTAATAATCATTCAAAAGTATAAATGCATCTTCCACCAACCTTCGTTAACATTAATAATTTTAATGAAATTTATTTAGTCTGAAAACAATATCTTTCAAATATCAATTTTTTTTACGGATATGCTCTTGAATAACAAAGTTATGTTAAGTTTATATTACATATAAAAAATATAAAAATATATTCACCAACCAATTCTCTCCAAATAAAAACTGATGATAAATTGTAAATATGTATAAAAGTATCAATATTATTTTCTACTTTTTTGTACACTTACGGGTTGAAGTTGTTTAGTTTTATGTTCAAAATAATTTTATTTCCAAAATCATCGTGGCTAGAACGTACATTAGTGTAATTTTCCTCTATTTAAGGAATATAATGTCTTTAGTTTAATTCGTAAAAATTATTTATATTTCGATACAGATTATTGTCGGTATTATGTATTATGACTTTTTTTACAATCCTAAAGGATTAGTAAGAACAACTCATGTGTGCATTTACTCAAGATTTTCAGATAAGATTAGAAAAATATCGGATTGGAGACTCGAACTCATAATAATTATAAAGGATGAAACTGTTTGAAAACTTCTGTAGTGGATACGACGTCGGGATAAAGTATTCACACAATATGCTCAAGTTGCCTTATGGTATTAACTTTTTAGTCTCTAGTCGGTCGGTGTTAACGTATGAAATTAAACGCATACTTTTACTATTTTGTCTGGAATTAGTAATTCAATTCAAAATTTAAAATGCTTTCTCCAATCTTTATATATTCATATATACCCCCACAAGAAACTTTTTGTACAATATTGTATAAGTACACAAAATTATGAGAGACTAGTTTCTGAACTAAACAGAGCCTGTATCTTAGTACACCAGCCTCCCCCATCACGAATAAGAAATCCGACTTTATTTATAACAATGGGTATTGTTACAATATAGAAATGTGAAAAAGATAAGACAAAAATAAGTACTTATCTACTAGTTTTATGTGTGTGGTTTATTCTCTTCTGATCAATCTATTATGTGATATCCGCATGATATTTTCCTAACCCAAAGTTACAAATGGATGTAAGACTGGAGTAAAAATTCATAGCTGAGCTGGGATTGAACCCCAGAATTTCCCACCCAAGTCCTAGACCACTGAATAACCACTCTAGCTTCTTTACCTCGTACCATTTGATTGATACTTAAATTCACGTTAAAGCGGCTGTTCAATTATTTTATAAATGTTCACGTAATAACTACATTTTTGCTGTTCAATTATTTTATAAATGTTCACGTAATAACTACATTTTTATGTATTTCGTTTTGAATATTTTTTTTTCAATTTGAATAAAATTCGTTATCATTTTGAATAAATATAATGTTCTGTTAGCCCCTATAACATTAAAATTGAACCGAACAATGTATTTTCGATAAAGTGGTGTTTATTAAACCAAAATCAGGATTCGTATGTATTGGAAATCGATAACCAAATAAAGCTAGAAATGGTCTAGGAATTTTGGTATTACCCCCTAGTACTCTTGAACAAGTTCAGTGTTGCCAAAGATTGCAAATACGAATTTGCAGTTGGGTCTATCTCTTCAACTTTCAACATTTTGATATAATTAAGTGTAGCATGATTAATTACATGTCTACAAAATGTTTGTTTGTTTGATTTACTAAGTTTGCTCAAGCATTTTAAAGTTTTCCATGGTATTAAAATTAACTTGATATTACTTGCCATTGCACAAGCAGCAACCCTCGCCCAAGGGATGGGCAGTATAGAAGATCCCACACCAGGATCATCTGCACAACCACGACCACTCTGTCAAGAGTGAACGACTAAGAAGAAGAAGACTTAATACAAACATACATACATATGATCCCGTCTTTATTCCTTGCGGGGTAGATAGAGCCCTATGTAGGCTAACTCTATTTCATTTTTGATTGTCAAAAATGCGACCAAATACAACTTTGGATATTATCTATGTGTACTTAAGTTTTTATGAATTGATTAACAATAATTTTCGAAATGTTATTTAGAATCTTCAAAAATACAAGTTTGATTTCCCGTAATAATACGAATAAATTGAAGGACTCTGCAATCGTACTGATCCTTCCAAGCCCGGCCGTTCCGATAAAATTAGGAGTAAAAGAGGCAGGTTGATCGATCCACGCATTAACCCAACGAATCTATTTGTATCCGACAAATGGAGTATCATTAATGCCCGCATTCCGACTAGTGCCTCTAATGAGGGGAATTTTAATCACGCGGCTTACGAGAGATTACTGCCCTAGGCCCTAACGCATTTAGAGTTCACCCAGTTCACCCCCGGAATATTATATTAGATCAAAGGGCCAGAATTAAATTTGTGCGGTGATATCTCGTTTTCCGGATTGTGTTTTGAGAAGATGTGGTAGTTTTTGATATTGTTTATCATTAAGAAGTGTTTTTGGGTTTCCGTTCCTCAATAGGCGTAAAATTACCCTTATCACGTGGTTATTCTCAAGCTCCGTGGCGCAGCGGTCAAGCCTGTGACACGGAAGGTCTCGGGTTCGATCCCCGGTCAGGTCAAGATGAAAAATTATCTTTTTCAGATTGTCCTGGGTCTTGGATGTTTATCTTTATATGTATTTGTTAAAAAAAAGAAGTATTGTTGACTTAGTATCCCATAACACAAGTCTTACTTAAGAACTTACTTTGGGGCTAGCTCAATCTGTGTGATTTGTCCGTATATATTTATTTATTTATTATTTATTCATTGAGACCCTGTTCCTCGTGTCTATCCTTATCAATTTGAACGAACATATCACGTTCTTAATTATATACAGGACTTAGCACGGACCTTTTATTTATTTGTTTCCGCTGACGTTTCAATGGAGTTACATCCATCGTGGTCGCAGCAAGAGCGACACTCAGTCTCGCTGTACCACGATTATGTGTTTAAAGTGCGATAATTTAAAAATAACATGTTAAGTTCTTCTTTGTGGCCTAGAATTATGAAATATGGCAAGGTCATTTTTAGTATACTTATAGAATAAATATTAACATAATAAATTTTAGATACTTTACAAAAAAAATACAAATAGGTATATTTTAAGTATGAAACACTCTGTGCAAGTCTGATTTCCAGTTGACAATTTTTTATCCGATTAAATTGTATTATGTACCTCTAAATGGATATAAAGGTACTGTATGTGGTCATGCATATTTTTATACAATTTTTATTAACATTTTTTCACCGTATTTGAAATATTATTATTTTTATTTATGCTGGAGATACCTATAGTCGTCTTACCTATTTATATCTCCTGTTTTTATGATACAGGATGGCAAACGAGAAAGCAGGTCACCTTAACCAAGTGCCCATGGACAACTGCAAACTACTTATAAACCAATAGTTGTGCTGGGAAAAAATACAACCCAACATTTTTATGACTTCATACTTTCGTTTGGTATAAAGATTAATCGAAAGAAAAAAATCTTAGAAAGGGTCTTAAAGTAACCCTCGCGATGTGTTTTGACATACAATTTGATTTGATATAGAACAATTTTCAATGAGAAAACTGAGAGGTAACCGTCAACCCCTCTGCACCTCTGCTAGTGATCTCTTATGGATTATACCTATAAGTATATCGAATCGAATTCGAAAAAAATATATACATTATATCCGTTGGAGTTTCATCTTAAATTAATCTTTCGCTCCACGTCGTGTTTAACTGAGTTAAGGGTAGTAACTTCTAAAAAGAAAACTCCAACCACCCGCTACTCAACCACCCCTTCCTCTCTACACTCATAAGCACTTCATACATCACTGTTACATGTTAAAAGTAGAAAGCCGTAGCCAAGACTGGTTTTTAGAAGGAAAAACTTTTTCTCGAATTATATTTCTGATAATGTTGCGATAAAAAATTGAGATTTTCTTTTCTTATTTTTAATAATAATAGTTATATATCTAATTAATAGCAAAGGATAATTTTATCAGTATAGTTGCATCAGGTTTTTTTTACGGTATAGGACGGCAAACGAACAAGCGCGTCACCTGGTGATCACCGCTGCCCATGGTTTAATGCAACACCAGAGGTGTGACAAGAGCGGTGCCGGCCTTTTATTTCCTTCCCCCCCCCCCCCCCATACGAGAGGGGATGGGCTTCCAGCTCTCTCACTCACCGAGCGAAGCATAAAAGCTGTAAAGCTACTAATCAAACGTAAATTTTCTGTGAGAGTATGGTACTTCCTCGGGCGAGCCAGCTCATTCATGCTAATAGCATAAGTTATTTTACCAGTAGCGTGGCTCTATACAATAAAAAACACAGATTACTCAACTGCGGTTTAACTGAGCCTAGAGTTAATAAGGACAGCATGTTAGTAATAAATGCTGTAGTATCATTTGACAAAGTGTTTACAGCCGCTTCATGTACGTCAGGACAGCAAAAATACCTGTGAATATTAGGAATCACTACAATTATTACTCACTCAGAATCAAACCCAGATCCCTTAACAGACACTCAGACAATCTTTACTACTGAGCCACGGAGACCCAAAGTATTAAGAGTACATGGCATATTAAATAAATATATTTTTATTTAATTTTGTTATTATCTACATAATTATCAATCTAACTCCCCCAATATTAACCATATGTTTATGTACTTACATACCAGTATGTTGATGTATAACTTACGCTACAAAAATTATATAGCATCCAATAAAAAATATTATTCCCCATCATATCATCCTTCTTATTACATCCAAGGCAAAGAAGGGATCTAGTTTACGCATGAATATTAAAATTAATTATCCATATTTGAGTTTCGTTTGCATACTCGTAAAAACTTCGTGTCGAGTTGTAAGTGTCGTACAAATGTATAATTGGTTAAATTTCTTTAATACGAGCTCTTACAATAATTTTGCATCCACTTTACCGATGACCAAATAGATTAAAAAATATTATATACCTATGTACGGTCACCTGCAAAAGTCCTTACATGGCCTAAAGGTGAAGAAAAACAATTGCACTGATGAAGACATAGATATTAAGCAATATGATGAACCTTATGCATCATACATAAGGTTTAAATTGCTGCTTTTTTTATTAGTATCCGTAGCTACAAGCGAAACTAACGCCATCGACAAGCGCTTCGCTTTTAAATTTTGCTGACTACGAGCGACTTTCAAATTAATTCTATAGGGCTTTTGCAGGTTGCTACATAATATATATTGAATCTCTTTGCCAATGGAAAATCGATCGAGCAAACGCCTAGTATTTGAGAGCGCATCCTAGCAGTATTTTTTCAGTATGTTTTCCATACAAATGTATTTTTCTTTTTTCTCGCTGAAAACTGCTTCTAGAGGCACAATTCTTTTTTCATAAAATCTATTACTAAAATAGGTATTTTAACAGCTTTTCTAAAAAAGAAGAACATAGGGCCATACCTATTTTAGTAATAGATTTTATGAAAAAAGAATTGTACCTCTAGAAGCAGTTTTCAGTGAGAAAAAAGAAAAAAAAATTTGTATGGAAAACATACTGCTAAGATACGCTCATAAGGATGCTCTGCAGGCCTATTTACTTACTTTGGACAACTATAGTGTGCAACGTTTTGATAGTCATTTCAACATCGATAACTCCTTTCGTATGATTAACTAGTTTTTAAGATGCATAAACCGCAATGGATGTTTTAGTGATCATCAAAACATTGTAAACAGTAGATGTCTGAAGTTAGCAAATAGAACCGCGGAGTAATTACCATCGACAAAGTAAAAATAATAATAATTGAGAATAGTGATCTACAAAAGATGATAATATTCATCATCATCATCATCATCCACAGCCTTCTGTATCCCACTGCTAGGTATAGAACTCTCTAAATGCATGTTGATGATATTATTTTTATATAAAAATAAAATAAAAATAATAATATTCATTCTTGTTTTTCTTTTTCACCAAAATTTTTATTTCATTTTTAAAGAATGTTATTACTTTTTTTAAAGGAAGAACCTTATATTACCCAGAGCAGTCAGATGATTTAGCCTACCCTTTCCACGCTGGCCAGACGGGTTGGAGAAGTCTCTTTGATATTTAAAAGCTTTGTTAAGCTTATGTTCTCTAAGTCGCTTTTAACGACATCACCAGTAAGACTTGGAGTGGTCCTATTCTACTCTGCTGGAAACCATACGGCTAACATCTGGTTCTGGTAGTCAGAGAGGGTTGTGTTCCTGCAGTGGAGATAAAAAAGACCTGATGATGATGATGATGATGATGATGAAAGGAAGAACAGGTTACATTTCTGACCTTTCCGACAACCTGGGGTACTACAAACCCCGTGTTAAAATAGCCTTGTATGCACCATAAAAAGACAATTTCGCCATCAATGAGAAAGATTTAGTAGCTCAGGTTGTTACTTATTTGGGATTGGATTGCATAGTCGTAAGAACTTCGTGCCGTGTTGTCTGCATGGAATACCTATTTTAATGCTAAAGCCGCTTCATCGAATTTTGTTAGTCCGACAACCCAGCAGAACCAGTTCGAACCATTTTACTGCCAAAATATCCAACTGCGAAGACTCGTTCAATCGATGTATTGTAATTGCGATATAATGTTACTTTAAAAAACTTTGTCCTCCAACCCAAGCGTGAAAAGTATGGCTCCATGATAGAAATCCTTGGGGTAGTTGGGGTTGAGGTGGGTTATGTCCAGCAGCGAACTTCTTGCAGCTGAGATGATGATGTAGATATAGATCGTCTATTGCAAAGTCCGTTTGTATTAATTTTTAGCTTCAAATTATTAAAATTTTAGGTAAACACGTTAACAAAAAATGATTCTAATGATTTAGTAACTACTAAAAGTACTACCACGTGCAATAATACAAAATATATGATTGGAAATGAAAATTAATGTTTGCATTTGTCGTTAGATTGCTAAAAGTAAATTTTCCTATAACATCGCAGTAATAAGACGTCGATCGAACAAGGCTTCGAAGTGAAATCGTTCGCGCTAAATTTTTTCGATGTAACGAAATATTTCAATAGAAGGAAGTCGATTTAAAAAGACGTTGCAGTATAGAGATATCGATCAAAAGGTAATTGAGGAAAGAAAATTCCATAATACGGCTTTCGCATTCAAGTAGGTTATTCCTGTCTGCATTGATACCAGAACTTTCGTGGATGTAATGTTGTTTTCGTTCAGGAACTGTTTTGATTGTTAAAGATACTATTTTGTATATTAGGTTAGATGCCATTCGAAGTTTGGTTAATTTGGAAACCAAGCGTTTGATATTTTCCCCTTTATACAAGAAGCGATTACGCACCAATATAGGATACTAGGTAGCATTCGCCCGCGGCTCCGCTTGCTTTTTCGTTGATCCCCCGGGAACAGTACTTTTCTCCGGGATGAAAGGCAGCCTATGTCTTTCTCCGTACTCCAGAAAACGTGTATGCAAAATTTCATAATGATCAGAACAGCGGATAGGGCGTGAAAGCATAACAAGTCTGTGATTTAAAATATTTCAAGGGAGATTTTATTTTGCATTTATCCTCAATTTGATAAAATTTTTTTCTTGATATAGACAGTAGTTTGCTTTTTGGAGTAGGTAGCTAAAAATGATGAAAAACGACGATTTTTTCAGTTGTACGACAAAACTTGAAACGATCATAATGCGATTTTGTATACATGTCGGTTTTTTATGTTAGGTACATAAGAAGGTGCCATTAATTACATACATACATACATACTATTACGTCTTTTGCCCTGGCGGGGTAGACAGAGCCCAGGTCTGTAAAACCTTGAGGCCACGTTTAGCATGTTGGTGGGCTTGTAGGTGAGAACGTAACCAAAATTGTGATGGGTTGCTAGCCGCATCGCCTATAGACATGATTCCTGATGCCCATTCCCTCGATCGGCTTTATGATCTGCGCGGGAAGAGAAACAGCTGGTACATTCTACGTTACTGGTTTTCTTTTCTCCCAGACAAGCATGGACGTTTCATTCATATCAGAAAGAAATTCGGATCTACATTTAACATGAGCGGAACCGCGGGCGATAGCTTTTTAATTGTCAAAGTCTGTCATTGCCAGATCATTGCAATCTGTTCTGAATAAGGGTAACTCATCTTTATCTTATTTTAAAATTTTGGGCAGCTTAAATCCATTTAATTTTGGTCTACTTTAATCATCCACTTATACAGGGTGGAATCGAATTCATTAGCATACGCAAAAAAAATTACATCTTATTACATTTCTTGCGTCAAAATTAAATCGCTGGTTGTGTATCGGAGTTACTTGTTTTGCGTAAACACCGACCGACTGATTTTATATTCGTTAAATGAATTTGTTTTTCGGCGTTTTTGGAAATTCAGTCCTGTTTTAATTTTTGGTTTTTATAAATAAATATTATACGGACAAATCACACAGATTGAGCTAGCCCCAAAGTAAGTTCTTAAGTAAGACTTGTGTTATGGGATACTAACTCAACGATACTATATTTTATAACAAATACATATATAGATAAACATCGAAGACCCAGGTCAATCTGAAATAGATCGTTTTCCATCTTGACCTGACCGGGGATCGAACCCGGGACCAACCGTGTCGCAGGCAGGCGTGATGACCGCTGCGCCACGGAGCTCGTCGTCTAAAGTAATGGCCTATATCAAAGCGTTTTGAATGAGCTTTTCTCAAATTTGAAAAATGTGAAATTTTAAATTACTCCAAAATAGTCTTAAATTACTTTCAATTATGGGTATAGCTATATTTAAAAGGATATCAATGAATTAAAAATCATCCTGTATATTCACACAGGTTTATTTTAAAATCTTCATTTCTTAAAAGTTAAACGGAGTTTAAGGCCATAAGACCCAACGATCACGTTTAGAGTGGTTTGGTGTGTAAGTTAAAAACGGAATCGAAATTGTAATGGGTGGCTACCTGCATCGCCTATTAAAAGTATTAATTATATTTTCGCCCATTTCCTAGGTTAACTGTGAAACTGTCTATAATAGTAATTTAGATAAATAATATTAGTTACATTTGAAATAAAATAAATTTCTATAACCAAAACATCATCAGTGCTCCTCCTGCAGTGGAGATTCGAAAGACCTGATGATGATGACGATGATGAAAACATCAGTCCCATACTGTATTTAAAACTCTAGTAAATGAAACGTTTAGTAGATAAGTAAAGCAGAAAGCAAGAAGTAACTCTTTTAACAAATAAACTCAATCGAGGCTGATTAGCTGCAGAAGTGTTTTAGTTAGCTGCAGTACTTATTCGTAGTATATATATTTTCTTCCTCTGTAACTGTTTTATCGAATCAGTAACAATTGTAGAGTTTAGATTGTTCCGTGTAGTAATGGTCCACATTACAGCTCTAATTGTCTCAATTCGAAACTGTGATTCCAATATAGGGTAGTTTCTCTATCCAAAAGTCTTCAAGTTCTGATAAGTTATATAACTAAGTATTATATTGGTGTCATTTACTTTTTGCTAGTCCTTCTAAAACAAGAGTGTTTATCAAGTATTCTACGTTTGTATGTACACCTATTACCTATTAGTACCTGTACGTATTTACATGGGTGAATTTACTAGAATTGCTTTATATTGTACTAGCTGTTACCCGCGGCTTCGCCCGCGTAATATATAGCCTATGTCCTTCTTGGTACCCTAACCTATGGGTATGCAAAATTTCATGATGATCGGTTCAGTAGATACGGCGTGAAAGCGTAACAAACAAACAAACAAACTCTCTTTCGCATTTATAATATTAGTTGGGATTAGTTAGGATTGGGATAGTTGGGATTGGGATTAGTAATAATTAGTTAAAAAATGTGTAATTACACTATTGTATTAGGTTAAGACCTGTAAACATAGCTGTAAAAGTGAAATAAATAAAATGAAATTTTGTAACTCTCAAGAGACGTTTCCTTTTGATTCTTATGCCCTATATGATTATAATTTAGGAGATGACATCAACACAGGAGCATTTGATATTAGCAAGGCTTTATCAGTCAGCGTCATGGGGACCTATTGGATTGTAAAGGTTAGGTTGTAAGAAGTAAAAAAGGTTATATTATTGTTTGATTTAGCGGTGTGTGGAATGGTTAAGGTGTTTTTAGATTTTGAAACAAAAAGAAATACAAAAAATCATCCAATTCATAAACAGTAGGTTAATTACACCCAAAAAAGTGAGGACTAAAATAATCTGACGATTTGACCGTGACGTAAGATTTAAAACAAATGTTTGTAAAAAAGTTAAAATAATTAACCGGGTATTATTGAGCGTGGTTGTTTTTGTTTTATCTATCTATCCATCTTTTTATATATATATATATATATATATATATATATATATAAAGATGGACAACAACAAACCCGTCTTCTATATATATATAAGAAGACGGGTTTGTTACAACACTTATAACTCGAGATCTGCTGAACCAATTTTCATGGTTATTGATTCATTGGATTTGTCTCCGCACCGAATAGCAGAATACATCTTAAAAACAATGAAAACTCGATATGTGTAATGAATACTTAATCATTGACTGTTAGGCGGTACGAAGTTCGCCGGGTCAGCTAGTTTTAAATAAAATAATTCAAGAATTCTGGGAAACAAATAATTTGACTATTTCCATATGCTGAAGTAACAATTAAAATCATACTTCAACCTAGAAGTCAAATAAATGGTGAAGGTATATTATCTACTTCGTAGGTCTCCCCCATATTTTAATCTGGCGCGCTCGAGTAAATCCTAAACTTCCCTTTTAGGCTCTCTCACTACTACAATCAAGTCAATTAATCGCACTGTTCTCTGTGAAAGACGTTTACTTTATATTTAATTAAGAATAACAAGTAAATGTATGTAGATGATCAGAATTAAGTCAAATACAAACAAAACCGCACGTAGAACTTAATAAGCTAAGACCAAAACCGTTCAATTTCTACCAAATTGTTGGGATATCCGGGTAGTCGAGAGTTCCCAAAGGGTTAAGCTAGTTCTGAACTTTATGTTTGCATTCAGAGGAAGTTGTCATAAATATCGGGACTGCCGTCGGCTTGTCTAACTCGAATGAACTACATCAAACTGCTTTGTTGACGCCGAAGTTGGAGAGCTCAATATCCTGTGCGGGAGCGAACGATTATAAACTCTCAAATAATTGTTTACGACATTACAGTCCGCTGATGTGTTTACAAATAGACACTTAAATTTTCTCTATAGGTAATTTAAACAAAGAACATCAATCAGTGTGTGATACAGGAATTGCTATATTATTGGGTTTACTTTTTTAATAGGCGTAGAAAAGAGTAAAATTCTTGCTTAAAAAGATTTAACCAACATTCGAAATTAGATGAAGAAATTTCAACTTGAGCTTTTTGAACTATGCTGACTATAGACGTAGAGAGAAAAAAACTTGAGCTTTGTGCCCAAATTTTTAGAAATAACATTTTTGTTTGTATGATTGTTTTTTTTCCATATTTTTTATTTAGTTGCCTAATGGTTTGATAACCTTATTTACATATCCTATAAGGTATCCTACGTATTATTTCCCGAAAAGAAATGGCGGTAGTTGGACTGTATTGGACGATTTCTACGTATACAGCTCAAGCAACGGGCTTAGCAGAAGAACAAACATTCAATGAGATCCATTTGTTAGTTGCTCTGTTCTAAACCTTACTTGTTAGCGAATTTTAGTATGTTGACGCTGAGACAACAAACGTAATTGCGTTATTGTAGCATTTAATTAACAAAGTACGAGTTATTGTTTGACATGTTTTCTGGGAATATTAATAAACTGTCTTAATAAGTAATTAAACTTTGATTAGTACTGTTATTTGAATTTCAGTTACTTCCTGGAAGATTATGAGTTGAGCTATTCCGGTATTTATTGTTTGATCTATTACTGTCTAACTATGTCAATTAAATGTATTTTAACTTATCTAAGGGCTTCGCGACCGTGGACTTCACGGACAAACAAATATCGATTTAGTAGTTCCTGAGATTAGCGCGTTGGAACAGACAAACTCTTCGGCTTTATTTACGTTTTTATTGTGCTCTGTGACTCTTGTTTTTGTAAAAAATCGTCTCCGATGGTTAGGACTATGGTTTTTAGAAAGGAACTGGTTAACGGAAACTAGGATTAGGTTCCGAGGAGCGAAGCGATGAGCGTTAGGTTGTACATGAACCAAGCACGCGCGAGGCGAGCGAGCGTGCCGCGGCAGCGGTCGCTGGAGCGCCAGGAGCGAAATTGCCGCGTTATCCTGAAGTGATTTATAGTTCTATACAAAAAAAAAGATAAATCGATTAAGTATATAAAAAGCATCTTATATTCAATATTTAATGCTCATTTCTCTTAATTTTGGCGACAAATAAGTAACAATGAAACGTTATTTCTACATCTCATTTTTTTGCGTAGTTTTATAGAGATTAAAATAAAGATAGATTTTATTTAAATGATGTCTCCAAGAAAGAGGATCACTCATTAAAATAGATGACTATTTAGATTTTTTCTGTGCTGTTTTCTCAAAATAAAACGATCATTTAAATACTTACATACCATTATTAAATGCTACCATGTGGTTTTGGGGGAAAACGAAAAACATAGAATATACCAGCTGGTTTTTTTCCCGCGCAGATCGTAAAAGCTGGTCAAGGGATTGGGCTAAGGAATCACATAAGTAGGCGATGCGACTAGCAACCAACCGCTATTTTAATTCCGCTTTCCACCTTAACGCCCTTTACACGTTTAACGTGACCTTAATGTTTTATGACCCTGGGATCTGTCTACCTGATATATACGTGATAAAATGTATGTATGTATAAGTATTAAACCATTGTTAATTTTATCAAGCTGTATGCACTTAGACTATAATAAGATATAAATAATTACTTTGGGAATAAATTTAAAATTATTTAATAAATTTTTACAAATTTACTTTGGGACCAATATTGGGAACCATTTTTTTACATTTTCATACAAATTTTACCGGGTGACTGAATATTTTTGTATGAATATAAAAAAATACTTTCCTAGCATAAGTCCCATAAAAAAGTTGTTCAAATCGGCGGGCTGAATCACTCCTTAAATGGTTCAAAACGATCAATATTTAACCAAGTACTCTTCATACATACGCACGAAAAACAATACCCCCTTCTGTGTGGCTCGGTAGGAGAAAATAGAATTCCATCCAACGGAGATACAAAAATTAACGAACCATAAAGATGCGGCGATCCCCATAACTTGTCAATAAGGACATTTGTATTATTCATTCGCTGTGTCCACAAACGCGATGGTTTTCAATGAGCTCTCTGTTTTTCCACAAAATTAATCATCAATATTGAAAAGGTCAAAACATGATTGAACCGTATGAATAGGAATATTTCGATCATTTATTTGATATTATTACTGGTTTTCATATTTTTATTCTTTAGAGTCGAAGACAAGAATGAATTTATTTTATTTCCTAGGAAAACAATGGTATATTTTTGTATGAAACAATATTTTTTTCATATTTCTGAATCTTTACAATGTTTCTTCAATAAGTTAGCTCATATATAGCCTATCTGCTGGCTAACAGCGTGAAAAAAGAGGAAGTTCAAAATTTTTACACTGATTAATACATTACATGGGATCAATGCTGAGAACTAGAAATTTCTTTTTTACTTTCTCATACACTTATCTCTTATTCATACTTTCGTGACGAGCTCTGTGGCGCAGCGGTCAACACGCCTGCCTGCGACACGGATGGTCCCGGGTTCGATCCCCGGTCAGGTGAAGATGGAAAATGATCTTTTACAGATTGACCTGGGTCTCGGATGTTTATCTATATAAGTATCTATTATAAAATATAGTAATCGTTGAGTTAGTATCCCATAATACAAGTCTCGAACTTACTTTGGGGCTAGCTCAATATGTGTGATTTGTCCTTATGTCCACTTTTGTATGAATATGTCTTTTCTTTTTTGAGTTACAATGAAAATTACGCGCACTGACACGTAAACTAACTGACTTGTTTTATTTAGGCTAATACGGTATAGATTCAAAGTATGCATCGCATCGGAAGGAGAATATTATATTCGTTGATCAGCAGTTAAACGCAAAATTAAATCTGAAACAAAATATCTCATAGCAACAATAAGACCCTTCAAAATTGAGTTATCTCCGTCACTATCCCCTCTATAACCGTTCAGTGTCCATACTACGTGACTTTCTCGTAGACAAGGCGCGACGCATTTTTCAAGCGAATAGATTTTGCGCGGGAAAAATTGCAAATTTCTGCAACGACGGGCTAAGTTGTCACGCCTCGCCGTCACGGTGGAGTGTTCGATAACCGATTTCCCATTTGCGATAACAGGTCATAAGGCTTCGCAGATATTCGAGGCTCCGTTCGGAACGTGACTAAACGGACCCAATAATATAGTGTGCCCAGACTAATTTGTAAATACTCGTATTTTCAAGAGGGGTGACGTGTAATAGTTTCTTTGGATACCTAGTTCAGGCACCAGTCCTCCTCAACAACCCTGTATACCTTCACTACAAATGTATCTACTAATGATAACATTAGTAGATAAGTACATTGTTACTACAGTTTAAGAGTGATAATTTTAGTCAGTGTAAGAATGATCTTATATTGTCAAAAATTATTACGATTCAGTTTTAGTTAGTTTAGTTATTAAGTTTACTTTATGTTGTTGATGTGAATGGAAAAATAAGCAATATTCACTTATTAAATTGAAACGGTTACAGAATCTCTGGTAGTACAAAAAGGTTCGTGCCCCTGCAGTGGAGACTAACAATGACCTTATGATGATAATGATCATGAATTTAAAACGAAACCTTTTTATTATTGTTACTTGCATGGGTATCCATCTGTCACTGATAATTAACTCTAAATCTGCAATACTAAGTTGAAATTTATAACACTTACATAATGACTCAAACACGAAGGTAACAAATGGATAGATAGATTTTGATACAAGAAAAATGTACTGGTTCCTGTCCGTCTGTCTGTCCGTCCGCGGTTTTACTTAGAGACTATAAGCACTAGAAAGCTGTAATTTGGTATGGGTATGTATATTAATCATTAAGTGGTAGAAAAAAAATCTTGAAAAAACATTTTTTTAGCGTAAGTCTCATATAAGTGAAGAGGGAGTAATATTTTTTTTTCTATACAAACCCATTGTTTTGGGTATTGTTAAATAGCTCTTTAAAAAATATTGTGAGGTTGAGAACGCAATTTTTCCATTTAGGGATCCGTTTCCAAAATATTTGGTTTTAAAGTGCAAATTTTTGTTAGAGGTACGTGTCCCCCTCCCCCCTCTATCTGCTAAACGGTTATATATGGATACGTGAAAAAAATTACAGCAGTAGTATATATACTGAAGTTGAAAGGAAAACTATCAGAGCTGGGTACTAAGTGCAAACTAAAAAGTTATAGGCAACCAACTTATAAAATGTAGTGGAAAATGTAAAATTTCATACAATCTTCATTGTTAGATGTTTTTGGTCGTTAAACTGTGAGGTGCGAGTGTAAACAGTGTGAACTCAAAGTTGTCATTCGCAACTACGAAACCCTACACTGCGCGTGGCCCGACACGCACTTGGCCGGTTTTTTTTTTTTTTTTTGTTGGCCGGTTTTTTTTTTGGCCGGTTGTAGATGTCATTAAAATATCTCTGTTCCTTCAGCAATATGAAAAGATACAATTATAAGGTATAATGTTGGAGAATCATAGATCTGTACATTGCATTTTACCAAAACGAACACCTCTAACAAATTAGTCTGTTAGAAGTACTGTAACATTAAAAGTTTATTAATATTTCTGCGCACGTTCAAAAACTATTTTATTTCAGAGCAAACTTGAGCAACTTTGACTAATGAATGCATAAATCATCAAAGTGACGAAGACAAACTTATCACAAATTAATTAAATACATTTGCCGGAGCCACTTTATTTGAGCGTCGCTGAAATTTTGCATTACAACTTAAATTGTACCTGCAAATTTATTATTTGATTCAGCAATTGCATTGCAATTGATTGTTCTTTTTAGTCTCCACTGCAGGAGCACGACGACCATATCTGACAACCAGAGCCATATATTAGCCAGAGCAGTCAGAAGATTTGGCCTCTCTTCATGCTGGCCAGATGGATTGGAGAGGTCTCTTTAATGTTCAAAAGCTTTGTTAGCTGCTCTCTAAGTTGCCTTTTCCTACATCCACGAGAGAACTTGGAGTGGCCTTGTTCTACTCAGCTGGGAACCTGAGCTGATTATGGTTCACTAACTGATAAATAAT
The DNA here is from genome assembly GCA_963082605.1 of Rhodophaea formosa. NCBI lineage: Eukaryota > Metazoa > Arthropoda > Insecta > Lepidoptera > Pyralidae > Rhodophaea > Rhodophaea formosa. The sequence goes on along the minus strand of OY720213.1, from coordinate 13,643,183 downwards.
AGAAAAAGATTTTCAGTATTGAAAATCCAGTATAAAAGTCAGATAAATAAAGTAAAAACATACTTTGAACAAAACTCCATTCAGGTTTTTTGCTGCTAAGATTTTAATTGTAGGTACATTACTGAATTTAGTCTATATAGTGACAAACATTTCTGCTACATTTGGTTCTCCTGCATCCATCAGCATCTTCAATTCTTTGTCAACTTTCGGGGGTGCATTCTGACTGTCAGGTACATCTGCAAATCTATTTAGTTGAACTTTCTGGGATCCTGGTTTTGAATTTATTGAATTTACAAACTGCAAAGTTCGCACAAAATTCTGGTATCTCTGAAAATAGTCTGTTTGGTCTTTAAATGTCTTGTTGAACTTTTTTATATATTCATCAAATATTTTAGGTGCTTCTCGCAGGTTATATATAAGTTGAAATTTTAGTGCAAATATGAAATTTAGTAAAAAACTTGCTGCTAACGCCAAAATTATTGTCTTTTCCATCGCAACAGTATTTGATATCTATCATTGTATCAATCGGGAAATTAGCTTCTTATCATTAACTTCATTTATCCGTAAAATTGATTGCTATTCAATTATCCTCAGTATCTTTGAGTTAATATCCTACGACACGAGTTCACTACGTACTGTGAGGCTAGATCTATAGGTGTTTGTTTCTACATTTATTTGTTTATTATTATTTATTAATAATAAAAAACTTTTAATCTACATATTTCATCAAAGTTGTATTGGCGTGCAATTTAACAAGCCACGCGATGAAGCTGCTGAGATTTTTTGCCGGTTGCCGGTGGTATAACAACTTTATACCACCGGCAACCGGCAAGAAATCGAGAAGCGGTTATAAAGTAGTTTAATTTCCTCATGTAGATGAAAATATACGTAGCTTTAAGGCACAAACTAATCTTTGCAAATATAGTGTTAGTTTGCAGGTACGTGACTCTATTTATTTGATAAAGCTACTATTATACTACATACAAACATACATACTATCACGTCTTTATCCCTTGCGGGGTAGACAGAGCCCAAGGTCATAAAACCTACACGCCACGTTTAGCATCGTGGTGGGCGTAAAGGTGGAAAGCGGAATCAAATTATACTAAGCTTTTACATAACTCTGCAACTGAAAGTTAAGCAAGCAGCAAGTTAAAAATAAATGTATAATATTTTTTTTGTAGGGGTAACGAGGATTCTATACATAATGGTCTATATTTATAGAAATGTGATTGAAATAATCATTAATAATCATGTTAAGCCGTGTAAGTATAAGAAATAAACAAACATACTCACTTCTAGGTTTATAATATGAGTAAAGTAAGCAAAAACTGTGGACATGTCCCTGCAATTTGTTTTTCTCTTTCACCAAACCTCTCAATTTAACGACCCATGCGATAAAATTGCAGTGACTTTTTGCCGGTTTGCCGACAGATAAAGTTTGGAAACGGTTTAAAAGTCGTTCAGTTTCCACCGTGTATCATGCGGGGATTGGAGAGTGTTATTCTGTCGAGATACTTAAACTTTGCGGAATATCATCATCATCATCAGGTCCTTTTTTAGTCTCCACTGCAGGAGCACGACCCTTTGTAGTGTACTACCAGAGCCATATTAGCCAGAGCAGTCAAAGGATCTGCCCTACACTCTCCACGCTGGCCAGATGGGAGGGGTCTCTTTGATAATTACAAACTTTGTTTAGCTTGTGTTTGCTTAGTCGCTTTCTACGACATCCACGGGAAGACCTTGAGTGGTTCTATTCTACTCTGCCGGTAACCATAATATGGTTGCCGGCAATTGCCTAACACTTTGCGGAAACTTTTGCATAATTAACTAGCAATAGTATGTTTCATTAAACAAAAGGTATACAAAAAACAATTAGAATCCAACTTTTTTATACGTAAAACATGCTGTAAATCATGTTTTTATATTATTTTCCTGCTATAAAAATATATTAACTCTTTGACTTTTCTACACAATGACCCAATGGCTCTGGTTGTCAAATATGGTCGTTGTGCTCCTGCAGTGGAGACTAAAAAGACCTGATGATGATGATGATGACCCAGAAAAACCTAGTTCCTAAATTTTAAAGTAAGAGATTATTTTATAAGACTAAAGTATCATATGTAAGCCAAATCGAAACTAACAAAGCAAAAACAAATGTTAGTCTAAAATTACATCGGTATTAGTAAAATTTTAAAGTTACCAACTTATTTTAAATAAAATTGCTTTAATACGGTTTTATCGCGTTTAAAAATATTTATACACCTAACGTTTCGAACACTTTATACCTAGTTACTTTAATTTTACAAACTAAGTTCAAATTTGGAATAACTGTCAAAGCAATGAAGCTGCAGGGTTATTTTCCCAATTGGCCAACAGATAAAGTTGGGAAGCGGTTAAAAGTCGTTCAATTCCCACCGTGTTTCATGCGGGAAATAAAACGGAGAGGAAAATACAAGTTGTGTCGTAGAATGTTATCTTTGCGGATACTTTGGAATATTTTACAGGGTCGGCAATAATGTATTTCATTAAACTAAAGGTATAGAAAACAAGTAGAATCCAACTGTTTTATACGCAAAACGTATTGTAAATCATATATTTCCTCTGACTGCTCTGGCTGATACATGGCTCTGGTGGTACAGAAAGGGTCGTGCTTCTGCAGTGGAGACTAAAAGGACCTGGTGATGGTGACGATGATAATATTTACATTCACTTTCTTGATAAAATATAAACTCTTTTGTTTTATTATCCGTGAAGTACATATATTTGTTAGATTTCATTTTCTTTTGATAAGTTACGTACTTAGTAAGAAGGCATCGAGATACAAAAATGTACCTATTCTAAATAATACTCTACGTGTTGGATATATGTATAAACTCATGAAAGCCTCTCAAAAGACCGGAGTAACACCCGTGAACTGTAAGGAGATAACTTTGACAATATACTCTCTAGACACCGTCATGCCTTTATTTCTATGATTAAAAACAGGCCAATTTTTTAATGTTAGTGTGCGTGACAGCTTTTTGTTATCACTCGCGTCCTGTCAATTGATGCCCTCAAAATCCATCAAATTGGTAGCTGTGTGTGTGCACGACCGACTATGGGTTGAACCTTTGACCACAAGTATGTTTGCATCGAATAGGCTCCGAATCTGTTGGACCGATTTTAAAAAGTCTTTAATCTATAAAGTGGTTATTTATCTGCAGGTGTCACAGGCTTACACGGATGAAGTCGCGGGAAAATTGCTAATCAAATCAAATCAATTCAATTTATTGTGGAGCACAGGTTACAAAGGATCTTAATTTATATACCTAATGTTTCACTGTGACCTGTCTTAAAAGACATACAATATTTGTATTTTATATAATAAAAGTCAATTTAAAATATGTCACATTTTAAATTTGCTTTTATAGCTTAGGTTTATTATTAAACATTAAAATTGTAATTAAACATTATATTAAAATATCATGCAAGCAAACAGAATAATAATATTTTTGTAACAAAAGCTGTTTTAATTTCTATTTCAATGTCATTAAATCAAAGGGTTTAAAATTATCTGGCAGTTTATTGAAAATTTTAGGAGCCATACCAATCACATTATTATTTATTTTCGATGTATTATAACCTCCACTTACCAGCTTTTAGCTAGTAAATAATAAATGTATTTCAAGTACTTAACTTTTTATGGCCCATATAATATATACCTCATGGTTAGGCGTGTCATCCTCAACTGCTTGTCCATACATACATATACTTTAATAACTTTACATCAATAGTTTGTATTTAATGTCTGTGCGGTACTATACAGTGATAGGGTTTATATCTCTACTGACTTACTTATATTTTTTGTAGTATAATCTTATCCTCTGAATTTATTGATATCTTTTTCAAAGTTACGAATTGTACGCACGCACTATGAGATATTACTATTATATTTTACCCGCACATTCAATTTTATCTAGAACATATGTAATCTGTCATATATCTATTAGGCCAATAGAAATGTATTATTGAGAGAATGATTGATAACCGAACATCAAGCGATGGAAAAGGTTCTTAGAGTGGATTTCGCCAAAATTCAGATAAATAATGTCGGAGTAGGAATAGTTCTTTTTTTAGGGTTCCGTAGTGAACATGGGACCCTTATAGAGGAACTATAAATACTAAAAAGCTATAATTTGGCCGACAAAGTAGTGAGAAAAATTAAATATTCTTTTAATTTTTTTCTTCTTTCCATACCTACATATGTAAAGTGAGAATAAATATTTATATCTCATCAAGCCCTTGTTATGGAGTGTCGTTGGATAGGCCTTGCAAAAATATTGGCGGTGACTGAACACATTTTTCGATTTCACATCCATTATTTATATATTAAGTTTTATGAATACGTGAAAAATTTTAGACCATTGTATGCATAACGAAATCACTAGGAAAACTATCACAGCTAAGTTGGGTTTACAAGTCAAAGAGTTACTTAGTCAATCGATTAATTCTTCTAAATAAAGTCGTCATAGTACTAATATTAATGTTGATCCTGGCTGTATGTCATAAATATTTTTAAACTAAATACCTTTTTCATTAATGAACATAACTGCCTCCGTGGTCCAGTGATTAAGGCGTTTGCCTTGTTTTCGTGGGTTCGATTTCCACGGGAAGCATACTATGTTAAGTTGTTTCCAGGTTGGTTAGGACATTGCAGGCATGAATCACCTGATTGTCCAATAAGTTAGATGATTCCGTGCTTCGGAAGGCACGTTAAGCCGGTGGTCCCGGCTGCCGTCTGGTAGTCGTTAAAGGAACCACGTCAGAGGCCGAGAGGCGGTTCCGAAGAACTCTGACACCAGGGTGTGCATGGTCGACTGACCGTGTCACCTACACGAAATTATGATGATGATGATTAATGAACACAAAGAAAAGAGATGACTAAATCTATCGCATCCTAAAATGCCCATGAAGAGACTCAAACATTTCCAATCTACGAATTCGGAATGATATTAAATTCTGAAGTTACCCAAAAGTCTGCGGGTGGGTTTCAAGAGTGGGTCAAGCCAGACCGCTACAGCGAAAGGGTCGGCCGGCCGCAGGGCGCGTTATCATGCTAATTATATATCAAAAAGAAACTTCCGTCCAATTTTTTACATCTGTCCGAAGATTTGAGTTGACATTATAAGATAAGTGAAATCCTCGAGACGACAATTTTTCTCGTCCGTTGATTTTTACGTTTATTTCCATTGAGTTTGCGGTTACGAGGTCACGATACCTACCATTTTACTTAATTTTATCAAGTTAACTTTATATGATTTTTCTCTCGGTTTAAATTTTATAAACCTACGGATAGTTTTCGGTTTCTATGAGTACCTATACCCGGTGAAATTTTGGGAGCCTCTTTTAAATATTTGTTTTATTCTATTTTAAGTATTTGCTTGCATAGCGGCAATAGAAATACATCATTTGTGAAAATTTCAACTGTCTAACTATAACTATCATGACAAACGAACAGACAGACGGAAAATGAATTCTCGAGAATACGGTTCCGTTTTTACCCGTTGGGTACGGTACCTAAAGGGATGACTAAATGTATCGCATTCCAAAATATCCACAAAGACACCTAAACATTTCCAATCTTAATTCTGGATGATATTAAATTCTGAAGTTACCCAAAAGTCTGAGGGCGGGTTCCAAGAGTGGTTCAAGCCAGACCGCTACAGCGAAAGGGTCGGCCAGCCGCAGGGCGCGTTATCATGCTAATTATATATCAAAAAGAAACTTCCGTCCAATTTTTTACATCTGTCCGAAGATTTGAGATGACATTATAAGATAAGTGAAATCCTCAAGACGAAATTTTTTCTCGTCCGTTGATTTTTACGTTTATTTTCATTGAGTTTGCGGTTATGGAGGTCACGATACCTTTTTACTTAATTTTAGTTAACTTTATATGATTTTGCTCTCAGAAATTTTATAACGGACCTACGGACACTTCTCGGTTTTTACCTATACCCAGTGAATTATTAAGCGCCCGTCGCGTTTTTTTGTTCGGGAAAAATCAATACTTTTGATTTTATTCACGAAAGAAGGCAAAATTTGACCATTCCCCCCCCCCTGATCTCCAAAACTACTGGGCCTAAAATTTCGAAAAAATTACAATATATAGTTTATTGCTTGAAGATTACAGGAAAAATAATAAGAATTCTATCAGTTGAAAATAAAGTGGTAAAAACTCACTATAATTAATAAGTTCACCTATGGAAATAGTTCACTAAAACACCACTAGATAGCGCTAGTCAATTGAATAAAACTTTTTTGCACATTGTGTGTGTGTTCACGAAGCATATTGTACGGAACCCTCATTGCGCGAGTTTGACTCACACTTGGCCGGTTTTTTCTGACATTTCCATATAAAAATTTTCAGTCACTAGGTGAATTTCGATAGAAATATTTGAATTTTATTTGCCGTATTAATACAAAGGAAAACTTGTTAAAATTGACGGGCTGAATCACCCCTTAAAACCGGCCAAGTGCGTGTCGGGCCACGCGCAGTGTAGCTGTAGGGTTCCGTAGTTGCGAATAACAACTTTGAGTTCACACTGTTTACACTCACACCTCACAGTCTAACGACCAAAACATCTAACAATGAAGATTGTATGAAATTTTATATTTTCCAGTACATTTTATAAGTTGGTTGCCTATAACTTTTTAGTTTGCACTTAGTACCCAGCTCTGATAGTTTTCCTTTCAACTTTAGTATATATACTATTGCTGTAATTTTTTTCACGTATCCATATATAACCGTTTAGCAGATAGAGGGGGGGACACGTACCTCTAACAAAATTTTGCACTTTAAAACCAAATATTTCGGAAACGGATCCCTAAATCGAAAAATGGTGTTCTTAACCTCACAATATTTTTGAAAGACCATTTTAACGATACCCCACACGATGGGTAAATAGAGAAAAAAAAATTACTCCCCCACTTTACTTGTATGGGAGCTACCCAAAAAAAAATATTTTTTCAAGGTTTTTTTCTACGACTTTTTTGCCATGATTAATATACACACTCATACCAAATTACAGCTTTCTAGTACTTATAGTCTCTGAGTAAAACCGCGGACGGACAGACAGACAGACAGACAGACAGACAGACAGACAGACAGACAGACAGACAGACATGGCGAAACTATAAGGGTTCCCAGTTTACTACGGAACCCTAAAAAGTCTAAAACTATCATTATTGTACCTTGTATAAGTTCTCCTAAATTATAACTGATGGTGATGACTTTTAAAATGTGTTCATTCATTTCTTTGTTAATATCTAACAAATTTCACACTTATACTATCAAATAGATCATTAGGAATATCTACCTATATGGGTTATTGTACATAACTAGGAACATTACTAGGGCTACTAAGAAAGAGTTGAAGTATTTGGAGTAAAGTAAACATATAACGGCAGAAGCCGTTTGAATATATTTCTTAAAGAAAAGAGAATTCTTCCTTCGCTGTCTACGTGAGTTGGGTAACTTTTTAATAGATTAAAATTCCATTACTTCAGAAATCCTTTTCTGTACCCTGATCCTAAGTATCCTAACTAATATTATAAATGCGAAAGTGAGTTCGTTTCTTTATTTGTTTGTTACGCTCTCACGACCTATGTACTGAACCGATCATCATGAAATTTTGCATACACATAAGTAAGGGTACTGAGAAGCATATAGGCTATATATAACGCAGGCAAAGCCGCAGGTTTTACTTAGTAAAAAAAAATGCAAATGGTTAAGATACTAAAAGCTTACTAAAAACTTTTGAGCATTATTTGTTTAGATTTAAGTTTGTAATAAATTTGCAAAAAACTTTTTATTGATAGAAACAACTGTAAATGAAATAGAATATGATAGTAAAAATGTTATTAAAGATATTTATTTCTATGAATCAGATCAAGAGTATTTTTTGTAACAACAAGCACAATGTTTAATTCCATAAATCTTCAGTTTCATACGCAGACATTTCAGCAATTTTGCTGTACAAATATGACATTTGGCTTGCATCCAGCATTCCGACCACTCTTTGTGTTGGTAACCCTGTATTACGATTTTTACGCGATTCGTTTTAAACAATGGCGCATTTTAAATACGTTTTAAAACTACAACTTAAGGGGCTTAGATCATAGTCTTATTAAAATTAATAAACAAGTATGATTTAAAGATATACTGGCAGTCTTTTTAGACTTTGTACGTCTAACGAACAAAGTTTTTAATTCAATAAGAGTATTATCAAATTTCCATTGTGAATGCAAAATAATACCTATAAATAAGGATTAGATCAGCCAACTAGCGCTACCCGTTATTCATTTCATGTATTCACAATAGTAATTTGATTATACTCTTATTTTTTTAACGACATTAATTTTATTTATTTTTAAAAACAAAGATCTAATCTAACATAAAAACTAATCAAAAAAAAAACTAACCTACAAAAAAATAAACATCAAACTTTTATTAAAATCTCTTATTGAAATAAAGAATTAAGATATAGGAAAAAAATCCACGCGAGCGGGATTTGAACTGGCAGTCTTTGAACTTTGTACGTTTGTCGTTAGACATAATATTGTTCCCTCACTTAAGGCTTATAATTGTTAATCCTTCTTATCTGAGAGCGCTTTTCCCAATTGCATCCCAAGCATTTAACGGGCCTGCCTGGGGCCCGTTTTTACCACAGCATACATGCTGTTGCAAAACGGGCCCCATAATGCAAGCATAATGAAACAGAGAGTGGAGGCCAAATCACATTGGCTTTGGTAGTACAAAGAGGGTCGTGCTAGTGGAGACTAAAAAAGACCTAATGATGATAATGATGACATATTTTAATATTATTTGGCAATATTGAAAATATAACACACTTTAATTTATTTGTCCGTATATATTTATGTATTTATATAAACTGTCGGCCTCCTGCCTCGTTTGTTTTTTTTTTCGCGTGTGAAGTGTCCAATACTATAGGATAGTATCATCATCATCATATATCACTCCTATAGGATATCAGAGTTTTCAAGCTACCTAAATTAACTTCTATGTCAGATGCCTTTAAAAGGATAACAACTATTACCACCAACGATGAGAGCCGGGGCCAACGGTGTTACGTGCCGAAGCTCGGAGGAGCTCGAGATATATTTATGCAACTTTTGGTCACCCATCCAGGTGGGGACCGCGCCCGGGGTCGCTTTACATGCGTATTATGCGTAAGCGCCTACGTCCACTGGGCCACCGACTCATTTCCGCCTGCCTGACACCATATAATTTGGTGTGAAAATGAAGAGCAATATTTGCCTGCACCGACACCTGCTCTCATGTATTAGCTTTGTAACTTTTTACGTGTTACTCTTTACATCTTCGAAGATATAAAGTAACAAAACAGCTGACACCCGACCTACATAATATATGTAGCCGTGTGTCGCTGAACAAAGTAAGCTCGTACACGCACTTTATATTGGTAGCAAGATATAAATGACGTAATAAGATAAGTCATCATAGATATGCCTCCAGTTTAAATTGACGGGCATCAATATCGAATCTTTATTAAATTGGATCCAACAAGTTCGTCCGCCGGGAGTGCTTAGGCATCACGATTTGTATTCATAATATGAGCTTGTGGACTCCAAAAATATTACTTCTCTTTAAAATTCAAATGACATGAAAAGAGTCTTGGGAAATTATAGCGAAGTCGGAGGATACAATGAACTTTGAACTTTAAGAATGTCTCGGTTTGAATGATTTGGGAAAATCTTCTTAGCTACTTACTGCTGAGATTGGATAATGGATATTTTATACAAATACTAGCAATTTTCTCGCGACTTCATTTATGTAAAACAACACCACCCTATTTCACCCCTATAGTGGTTGAATTTCTGCAAAACCCTTTCTTATTGCTTACTTTCTTATTAGCCGTGTGGTTCCCGGCAGAGTAGAATAGGACCACTCCAAGTCTTCCCGTGGATGTCGTAGAAGGTGACTTAGGAAACAAGCTAAACAAAGCTTATAAACATCAAAGAGACTTCTCCAACCCGTCTGGCCAGCGTGGAGAGTGTAGGCCAAATCCTCTGACAGCTCTGGCTATATGTATGATACATAATATATATGGCTTGGGAAGTGCAGAGAGGGTCGTGCTCCTGCAGTGGAGACTTACAAGGACCTGATGATGTTGATGATTCATATTCATTTAATCACAGAAACTAAAGAGTACACATGCATATTACATAGTATCTAGATCTTATAACTTTACAGACTTTACCTGCTTACTTATATCATGAAAGAAAACCTTGTACCAAATTTCTAGTTTGTAGGCACATTAGTTTTGGCGGTGCGTTTATTTATAAATCTGTAAGTCAGCTTTGCTTTTTATATTATAATATAGATTTTTTAATGCTAGGCAGGTGTGGTCTATCGTGGATGGGTAATAAAAATTGGCATTTGCACTTCTCAAAAGCACATCGAGCTGTTTAGTCGAAAAAAATATTAAACGCGTGTGTACCTCGTATTTAGAGCCTGAGTAGGGACAATAATATTTTTTTTATATTCGACCGTCATTTTTGATAGTTGATAAGACATTGCACTGAAATGACACAATAATTTATACAGACGAAACCGCTAAAAAGCTAGTCTTACTCAAAAATGAAAAAATAAACAAAGAGAAGTGATAAGAAAACCTGACAGTAAAACATAAAATATAACGAATAGTCATGGTGGGGGTGACCGCGATAAGGGCACGGGTGAACCTGATGAATCTGATGAATGAACGTCTAGGATTAACCCTTACAATATGAGGACAATTCCCCGGACGCAGAGAGTGACGAATGCGGGTGTGAATGGTGAGCAATTTGTTCGCGGCTCTTCCCTCGTTCTTGTGCTTTCTCAAAGCTTTTCCTTGTAACTGAAAACAGCCTTTTTACTACATTAATCATTTATATCTATCATTACCAAGGTGAAAGATTTGGTTGTGTGTTAGCAATAGATACTCGTAACTCAAAAAATGCTCAATCATTTTTTTACCTACCAAAGCTACAATATAAGTATCAAAGATTTAATTCAAATCACAGATTCAAAACGTTTATTCAGAAAATAGGCCCTTGCAGGCACTTTTTCACGTCAAATCACATTTAAAATTATCTTATTAAGTATTATGCATTTACTCATTATTGTTCAAAAGCTACAGACAACTAGCATTTCGGAACCGACCACTGCAGAGAAGAAGAGTATAAAACATTGACTCTAATTTTTACAGGTGAAGGATGGGAAAAAGCTATGTAATGCTCTGAAACTGAAATAAAAATAAAAAAGTGGTGAAAAAACCAAAAACTGTAAATGAAACAAAAACTATTACGGAGAGGATGACAGTAAAACAAAAATCATAACGGATATTCGGGGTGTGGATCATCGCGTTAAAGGCACGGATGAACCTGATGAATTAACGTCTAGGATTAGCCCTTACAATATGAGGACAATTCCACGGGCGCAGGGTCTGAAGTGACGAATGCGAGTGAGAATGGTGAGCAATTTGTCCGCGGTTCTTCACTGGTTCTCTGTGCTTTCTCAAAGTTTTTCCTTTAAACGAAAAGTAAAGCTTTTTTACTGCATTTATTATCTACTAGCTGTTACCCGCGGCTTCGCCCGCGTGATATATAGCCTATGTCCTTCTCAGTACTCTAACCTATGTGTATGCAAAATTTCATGATGATAGGTTCAGTAGATACGGCGTGAAAGCGTTACAAACAAACAAACTCACTTTCACATTTATAATATTAGTTAGGATTAGGATAGTTAGGATAGGATAGGATTAGGATTTTCATCTATAATTATCAAGATGAAAGATTTGATTAGTTGTCTGTTATAAATAACGAAAAATTTACATAATCTTTTTTTTACTTACAGAAAGCTACATTTTCGGCATTTTTTTGTATTTTTGTATAACACTGGCCGAAATTCTTGTAGGTGAAGTTGCGGAAGTCAGCTATCGAGTCCTAAGAAACTAAAGAAAAGTAAAAAGGAGTGGTGAAAAACCAAAAATTAACTATGAAACAAAAAATTACGGATAGCATGACAGTAAAACAAAAACATGACGGATTGTCAGGGTGCGGGTCACCGCGTTAAAGGCACGGGTGAACCTGATGAATTAACGTCTAGGATTAGCCCTTACATTATGAGGACAATTTCAGGGTCTGCAGTGACGAATGCGAGTGTGAATGGTGAGCAATTTGTCCGCGGTCTTTCCCTCTTTCTTGTGCTTTCTCAAAGCTTTTCCTTATAACTAAAAACAGCTTTTTAGTTCATTTATTGTATGAAGCTATCTATCATTATCAAGAGGAATTTTTTATTGTTTTTCTGTAATGGATGAACTCAAAAATTCCTATTTATTTTACCTAAGGAAAATTTCATTATAAGCAGACAACGTAGACTCTAAGTAATGCGGACGTTATTCCATGCTTGGCAGTATTATTGATAAACCCGTAAGTTTAACGTTTAGAAATCTCAATGTCACTTTTAAAGACCCATCTATAGCCACCCCGCATACATATGTTTTATTAAAAAATAAAAATTAGTTTCAGTTCCATATATACCTATAAGGAGAGATCACTTATTCTTTTATTTATGTTTAAAAATCGTAAAGCGGTTCATAGAACACAATTGAAACTTGGAAGATGTACTTCCAAGTTTCAATTGTGTAGTCTCAATATCAGAATTAAATGGCTGTGACAGACGGACAGATAGACGGACATGATGAATCTACAAGAAATTCAAAATATTAATAACTATTTTTTGCCATTCGCCTACGGAACCCTTAAAAGTACTGTTTCGAGAGATTAAAGTACCGTTAAAGCTTTTCTCGTATAGGTTCAATGGTATCAATGATTCCCACGCAAAATCGATCAGTTGATTGGTGAATATGGAGCGCCAATTTTTGTTCCTATTTTAGGACATATTCCAATACAGAAGTTGGTTATCAATAGACAGTCAACAAAATTGTGAAATTGGAATGTTCACCAATCCGTATTTTGCATAGACTTTAAAAAAAATCGTCTCTCTGATATTTTGTGTATCTTTTCTACAATGAAAAACGATTTTAACTTTATAAAAGCTTAATGCTTAACTGCCTCTGTGGTCCAGTGGTTAAGGCATTTACTTTACTGACCCGGGGGTCGTGGGTTCGATTCCCACGGGAAGCATACTTTGTTAAGTTGTTTCCAGTTTGGTTAGGACAATGCAGGCTTGAATCACCTGATTGTCTGATAAGAAAGATGATTCCGTGCTTCAGAAGGCACGTTAAGCCGTCGGTCCCGACTGCCATTTGGTAGTCGTTAAAGGAACCACGTCAAAGGCCGAGAGTCGGTTCCGAAGAACTCTGACACCAGGGTGTGCATGGTTGACTGTCCGTGTCACCTACTCGAAATGATGATGAATGCTTCAATGCGCATTTATAAAATCAAAACGAGATTCGCTTATCAACAGGTGACAGAGCACTCTTACTTTGGTCTGATGAGCTGCTGTTATTTGATAGTAATTGTCTAGATTAGAATCTTTAATAGTTTGAATATCATTATCATCATTTCGTGTAGGTGACACGGTCAGTCAACCATGCACACCCTGGTGTCAGAGTTCTTCGGAACCGCCTCTCGGCCTCTGACGTGGTTTCTTTAACGACTACCAGATGGCAGCCGGGACCACCGGCTTTACGTGCCTTCCTAAGTACGGAATCATCTTGAAACATCAGTTTGAATATAGACCCACAAGAAAAAATTAGTAAAATTGAAAAAAAAATTTTTGGACCTTCCATATTATTTTTACACTTAAGAGTCGCCTGGAAATGCATGTCTCCATACAAACGGAAAAAGGGAATTGTGGCAATATTTGATAATTTTGGAGTAAAATTAAGCATTTAATCAATTAATCTCATTATAATCTACGTACGTTCTTATACAGTTTGGTTAAATACCAATGGTTTGAGTATTACAAGCCTTTTCAAATTTGTATGGAAATCTTGAGAGGCGTATAATTCTCAAACATTTGATAATTTAACCAAAGTGTATAGGAACGTACGTAGATTATAATGAGATTAATTTATTGGATGCTTGATTTGGCCCTAAAATTATCAAATATTGCCACAATTCCCTTTCGCCGTTTGTATGAAGACATGCGCGTCCAGGCGACTCTTAATACTATTTTTTTGTCCATCCTCTACAGCTTGTCCGGTAGTTACAGGTATGGCTATACGCGCGCCCGGTCTCCCGAGCTTCTACTTTCTCATGCTCAATCTATCCGAGCAAGTACCTAGCATCCTAAATAGCAAACCGGTTCGCGTAAACAATGAATATGGCAGACGAACGTCTGATTATATTGTTACTCGTTCGGAATTGCGGGATAAATTGACGATAAAAAATATAAAATATCAACTTAAAGACAATTCTCTTAGTTAGTTCCCTTTACGCAAGTTAAAAACCCAACCGTATGTATATTTTTCCAATTCTTTCTTATTTGTTCTTTCTTTTCTTTTATATAAGTGTGAGTAGTTACTTACAGGTCGTTTTATTGTCTGATTTGTTTATAACTTGCTAATGATTTATGTAAACTTAATCTTATTATAATTTTTAACCTTAGTGGTTTCGCTATGCTAAGTTCCAACAAAATGTTTTGTAAGATCCTTTAAATGGTAATAAATGAAAAAAAATACCATTAGCCTAGCCCCCAATTCCAAAAAAACTTATTCCGTTCTTCCATTAAAAAAACGTTTTCTTTGAGTAGCAGCGTCAGAACCAAGTAAAACCAAACAACTGCGCTTACTAACTCCTCATCATCTGATCATCATGAAATTTTCCATACAAATAGGTTAGGTACTGAGAAGAACATAGACTATATATCGCGCGGGTGAAGCCACAGATAACAGCTAATGAAGAACTATTTTTTTTAAACGTAAAGACATAAATGCCATAAGGCACATGTACGTAGACATATGGCCTTATAAATAATGGCAAATCCATTGGTCAAAGTTACCGTACTACTGACTAATTTCCGTTAACGAAATCTTTAGAAATATCAATTATTTCGTCCGAGCCTGCGACTGCCGCGTACTTTTAATTACACAGCCAATTATGAAGTTAATTTTATTTGGCCCGATGAGCGTCTAATACTCATTTAATGATTACGATGCTTAATTAATGTGTCATCCCCACGCCCTAATTGGCTCGTATTAATTACGGCAGAAAAAATTGACACCCAAAATATTTTCTTCTCTTCGTAGGTATATGTTAGCACATAGGCAAAGTAGACTACATTCAAACAAAAAACAACGTGATGTGAGAATTTTGTTCGACAGCTATGTTAAATATTGCGTTTATGGTTAATGGCTTTATATCAAAAGTTGTTGCTGGCACGGCTATTGCTAGGCTAATACTTTATGTAAGTTCCCCATTGCATCGTATCTCATCAGCGGGGCCAACGTGTTAAACAGACTACTGAAGCATATTACTTACTTCTTCTTCTTACTTCCTACGCGCTACAACCCTTTATGAGTCTCTCATACTCTTCCACAAGTTTCTTTCCTGTCACTTCCTTAATTAATCTTTCCGGTTTCTTTATTTAGAACCTATTGGGTTATTACCATGCAGGGGGTAGTTTAGTAGGGAGTTTCTAGTTAGTAATTTAGTCGCACTCAGTTAGTAATTTAGTCGCACGCCTAAAACGTTATTCGTCTATTATTATTTTTTTCTTTTTCTACATACATACATACTATCACGTCTTTATCCCTTGCGGGGTAGACAGAGCCCAAGGTCATAAAACCTCACGCCACGTTTAGCATCGTAGTGGGCGTAAAGGTGGAAAGCGAAAACAAATAGTGATGGGTTGCTAGCTGCATCGCCTATCAATACTAATACGGGAATAATTAAGCGCTTGCACCGCTATTAGCGAAAAATCTTTTTTTTATTTGTATTTATATGTTTACTTGCAAAATTAATTAAAATGAACTTCCAGCTAACATTTATTTACTACGATGTCAAATTAGTGCGTCATCTCCACGCCCTAATCATTTTAATTATAAAAGAGAATTTTGACGCCTATAGGGGCCGATAGTAATTTTCGTGTTTTCCCGCCATGCCAAATTAGATCGGCACTCACCAGCCCCTGGGGTGCGAACGGCTGTGTTCTATCAACCCTATTACGCTTATTTTCGTTTCTAGGGTTCTGTACTGAAATGGTTCAAAATTAAATCAAAAACTAAATAAAGCTATGTCCTGCGTTGATCCTGAAACTACATGTGTCAGATTTTCGTATACAGTTGTTCAATTTGACCAGCGTAAACGAAGTTTGTATTTAAAAACAGGTATGTCAATATTGAAAAATATGTCAATTATTTTAACTATTACTTACGTTAACGTATCTATTTATTTATTTATTTTATTTATTTATTACTGTTTTTGAGAAATCAACAATTTTTATCTAAAATAAATTAATAGTTCATTGAACATTAATCATACCATATGCCCGTGCACACCACATACAACATAATCCCAATATTGTTTTGAAGGTACGATCAGTGCGATAAAACATTTGGAGTGAATATAATGATTTTATGATTAACTCATCCTTCTCATCGTCTAAAGTTTTCTCAGTTACTTACTCAGCTGTGGCTGTGGTGCGTCTCAGCCCGGGGGCCAACATGATGACAGCACTCATGCTGTCGGTTATATAATTCGCCAAATTTTCACAACATTACTAGCTTACGCCAACTCCCCATTGGAAGCTCCAGACCCGCCAACTACCTGTAAAAAATGAACTAGAAGTTTTTGTATGCACTAGAGATCGAACCCAAATCCCTCGTATAGCATGGGGAACGTACTGCTTCTCGACAAACGAACACTGCACAATTGAGATCGTCTACTTACTTAATTTGCAGTGATAAGATGATTAGTAAAATAATTTTACTGATAAACAATGCGCAGTAATGTAATTTTTTAACATCTTTTACGCAAATAAAAGACTCTATTACCTACCTCGGACAAACATCACCTTACATCATGCTTAAGTACCTTCCTGTTTCAAAGTATCTACGCAATGGCACTAAAATTGTTTTTTAAACTGCTCTTTGACTTTCAGAGTTTGAAAACACAAACAAACCCTTTAACGTCTTTCTTCTAAACTTCTTGTTGACAAAACATATTATTCTGATATTCTAATATTACTATTTCTTGAGTCTGATAAGAGACCATTTAAATGTAATACAAAAATATTATTAAGCTAAAATTATCCTAATAATTGCAGTAACTGACATTAGGCACTAATGATTGTAATTAACTACAATAAATACCATACAATTTAATATCCTTCTAACAATAAAATTTTGCATGCCTGACTGCGCAGCATGGCGCAATATGTTTATTACATATTACATAAACTAACATCAATTTGTTACTCATATCTGACTTAAATATGAATATGTACTTTAAATCATTCAAAAAAGTTCTGGTAGGTAGGCCTGTCAATTTTATGATTAGAGATTATGAAATACAACGGGACGGAACACTTGGTGTGCAATAGCGATTCAACGTCGGCTGGATTTTATTGACTGTGGCCGGTTCAGCTCAGCAATTTCACGAATGACGATCGCATATGAATATTGGTGATATTGGGAAACACAAAATAAACAAAAATATCAAATTCCTTGTCAATATTTGATCAGGCAATTTGTTTAAAATCCATCCAGATCGGAAATCTGAAAATCGGCGATGACTGAATAAATTCTTCCGTTTTAATTCTTGCACTCTGGTCTGGGAGAAAAAAAAAACGTAGAATGTACCAGGTTCTTCGTTTCCGGCGTAGATCATAAAAGCTGATCAAGTAAATGGGCAAATATCGAAGGAATCATGTCAATAGTCAATGCGGCTAGCAACATATCACTGTTTTGATTCCGTTCTCCGCCTACAAGTCCGCCAACACGCTAAACACGGACTTTTAGTTTTATAAAACTGGGTTCTGTCTACCCCGTATAAAAGACGTGAAATTATGTATGTATAATTAATTATATGTATCTTTTTACAGACGTTTGACTAGGTATGAAAATTTATATTATTTTATTCTCTAAGTATTGCTTTGATTTTAGTAACAATGATAGTTACTCTTAGCTCTGTAGCTGTGCTAAATGCAGTGAGGAAAAGAAAGCGTTATAGGTACTATTGACAGATTATTTTCTTTCACGCAGTTACACTCCCTAAGCCAGGTTTAGTAAAAATGCAGAATGTATTCCAAACGATCGCATACATACCTATCACGTACAAAACATTGCGGAATGAACTTCTTTGCCCATTAAAGAAAATTAGGTGAGATAAGCCACAGTTTTCTGCGATCCGTGGGGTAAAGGATGTAATAGGCATTATTATTTATCGCATTTCTTTAAGCCTATCAACATGCTAAACGTGGTCTTTCAGTCTTATGGCCTTTGGCTCTGTCTACCCCATAAGGGATGGAGTCGTAATATTATGTATGTATATATGTATTTACCGCATTCCTTATGTAAAAAAATTGCCTACTTACCATATTTATAAAATAATAACCAAAAAGTTAAGTTACAAACACGAATAAGTATAAGAAGAGAGATAAGAAGCAACGATCATTTAATTTTCCGACATAAAGATACTCTTTACAAGGTATTAAAAAGATAAACATGCGCATCTCCGCCGCAAGCCATAATTTGAATCTGTATTTTACGTGGGATATAAAGTATTATTATCTGTCTATCGCTAAGGGATGTTTGCTCGTTGAATCCATTAGGTAAGCCTCGTCGTGTGAATTTTTCAAGTTAAAGATTGTTCCCTATGGTTGTTATTATCCTCGGAGTGAAGCTTAAAACAAACACACATTTGAACTTAGTGACTTACGTAAAAATCCAAATGTGTGTTTTTTTACGTAAGTTTTTAAGTTTTCTTCACTTTTACCTTTAAAGGTCTGGACATTTTTATTTTTTATTAATTCACTTGTCAGTGAAGATAATAATAATATGATTATTCTTATAAGGCTTTTTAAGCGTATTCAACGCTATTCTTTTATATTAAATAAAACTTATGACTTAATAAACCCTGACACCAGGGCGTGGCTGGTCGACTGACCGTGTCACCTACACGAAATGATGATGATGATGATACTTATGACTTGTCCTGAGATGGCGACATTATTAAAATATATAACAAAGAGTTATTCAGATAAAAAGTCAGCTAGCAGTGCGGATTGGGTTGGGACGACATCTTGGGTGCGTCTCAATTCACATTCGCCCTGAGGATGACCTCCGGATGAAATCGAAACATATCGGCCTGTAGCTGACTTTTTACAAACAATATCTTGTTTGCGGTTCATAATTCCTTACCGCCTTTGGGAATTAATTTTTGAGCCTATTTTAGGTAAAGCATTTCATTTTTTTAATACAAGAAAAAAATGTTTTTCAGAGTGTAGAGCCACAAGTACCGGCACTGCGGTAGGTAGCGTTAAGTGCTGGAATTATCGCGACATCGGCTCATTAACTCGAGTAAGAGCGCAGGCACGATAACTTGGTTTTTATGAGTCCACCGCCCGTGACGACGATAACGATGCAGTGATCTTATGAGTAGGAAATTTTTGAGGCTCTGGTAAAGCAAGCCGGGCTAAAAAAATATAGGTATTTTCACATACAAATTAACAGAGCAAGGTTAATAAAGCTTTTTAAAAATACCTTTATTTTGTAAGTCTATTAAAAGAAACGTGAGATATAGACATTATTAAAATACGTAACAATGTACTTACGTAAATAGTCAGCTACTGGCTTCAACCTTATCCAGAGGTCTTCCTCAGGGCGAATGTGAATCGACGCGCGCATGATATCTTCCCAATGCAAACACAAGAAGACCTGCGGATGAGGTCGAAACATGTCGACCAGTAGCTGACTATTTACGTAAAGAACCCGTTGTTACGTATTTTAATAAATTCAAATTGCTTTTATATTTTGTAGCTTTAGTTTCTAATAGACTTATTGGTCCAAACTGTTAAACTAAAATTCAGACGCCGCCAAATATTAATTTTCACAAGTATGATTGCCTATCATTCGTCACATGGACTATCAATCAGTCAGATCATATAGAAAATAAATTTACTTAATTAAATGACCATCATCAAGTATTTTTATTTGGTACTATCAATCAACACCGACAGTCGATGAAATAGAGAGTATTATTCTAGCAACCGTCCAAAGTATTTAGTACTCCCCTTGTGTCATACATAAATAGGGTAAATAATTTATTTTAGCTATGTTTCCTATGATGCTAAACGTGGCCTATAGGTTTTATGACCTTGGGCTCTGTCTACCCCGCAAGGGATAAAGACATGATAGTATGTATTTATGTTTCCTAAGTCGCCTTCTACGACATCTACGAGGAGACTTGGAGTGGTCCTATTCTATTCTGCTGGGAGCCACATGGCTAAAATGCTTATAAGATCAAAGAGACCTCACCGACCCGTCTGACCAGCGTGGACAGTATAGGCCAAAACCTCTGACTGCTCTGATAATATTTGGCTTTGGTAGGATAGAGAGGGTTTTGCTCCTGCAGTGAGCCTAAAAAGACCCGAAGATGATGACAAAGTACCTATAAAAAGAAAAATCATTTAATTCCTAACTTAGATAATTAAAATATCGGATGAAACTGAGATAGTGTATTAACGACGTAAAAGTCGCACCACACTTATCTACTCGGAAAGGGATCGACACCGTATCGCATTTTGCCTCGCCGTGAACCAGGCTCGCTATGTTGAGCATTCGTGAAAATGTTTCAATTCTTATAACAAAAACGAAGAAAAATACGTATCCAGTATCGTTGATCTATCTGACGGATTTATTTTTGCGACAAAATAATTTCCATGATGTTGCTGCTCTTAGTTTGCGTAAATGCGTCATTCCTTTATAAATTTCATCATTTATCATTATATATTTTTAAATGGATCTAGTACCTTCATTTTTAATTTTATTTTGTTTCTATTGCACAATCTATGACAATTTCAAGTCTCTACCTATTACGGTTCAATATATGTATGCAGCCCTACTACAGACGGATGGAGGGACAGACGGATTTGAGAACCCTAAAAGAGGTGAGCGGCGGTAGCGTACGCTTTTTCACGAAATAAAATCAGCTATTTTATTTCTATCCATTTTTTTTATAATAAGCTTAATTCCTTAACAAAAAATACACACATGCATGCGTGGTACCATAACGAGTATCTGTTGATTTATAGGAAACTAAGCAAACCCTCATGAAAAAATCCTTGATTAGAATATTAATTCATAATATTTATGCAATTGGCTCTTACACTATAACTTGCGGTTATTAAAAGTTCCTTGAATAGATTCCGGCATCTCAATGAGCAATGTGAATGTGAAGTGCTGTCTAGAGCGATGAGAGTTTGGCATGCTGCGACTGCGCCAATTCTTGGACACAAAACAACCATTGACTGACACGTATTCCAAATAGTCTCAAACAAGTACGCAAGTGATTTTACTGATGTATATGTTTAGAAACTATTGTACATGTGAAACTGAGATTCATTGAAGAAGATAGTTTAGGATTTCGAACTAGAGATGAATTTTTCGCGCTCCAGTCAGTTACTATTATTAATCTTTGGTCGAGGGCTGCACCCGTATAAAATTAACAATTATTGTTAATAAAAAATTAATTAATTATAATCATATAAAATTTGAAAAAAGACGGTGGTGTCATTTAAATTTTGTCAAGGCCTTAGACAACCATTCAAACTATTTTATGAACACTGTTTAATTTAAATTGACAAAAATGGCCTTTTGTGTAAAAACACTACTTACGTAAAGTTTTACGTTCAGATTTTAAACTATTAACAGTAGTTCAAAAAATTATTGGCTAGGCTTTATACCTCTATTTACACCAAGCCTATCGACTGGCTAACTGGCCTGACTGGACTACTGTCCTAATGTAATAGCCTGACTTCAAAAACCGGGTCCATAAACCTGAATAATTGATATCAATTTTCGATTTATTTATTTATTATTATATTTTATTTATTATTATTAAATGAGTTATTATTATTATAGGGTCTTGACAGTAAGATTGACAATGGAGTAGTCCTACAAAAGTTTATTTTTACTTATTGAATTACAGACCCTATATACGACAGCTAGTGACCATGATCTAAATTAATATTTTGTTTACTTACCTATGTTCTATCTATATATGAAGATAATTGCATATAACTCATGTATTATACAGAAATCATATATTCAGAAACAAATATTAGTTGAGCAAACAAAAGTTTTACATGCAAATGAGCTGGCATGTTTTCATTACACCCTAATTTGCACGGTATCAATGCAGTATATAGGAAGTTCAGAAGATAATCTTAGAGGTTATGTGTACATTTTTGATGCATGATAAGATTTTTAAAACTTTCTAGATACTAATTTATTTACTAGGTACCTACAGCAGGCTTGGGGGTAGTGGTGGTTCCATCAAGACCACCTTTCTGGTAATATAGCATAGAGAGAGCAGTCATGTGGTTTTTAAAAGATGTAAATCTCGGAAAACCGTTTTTTTTTTCGTAGTAGAGTTGTATGTATAAATAACGCTTTCTCCACATCTGAAAAAGTAACCAACACCAGACTGCTTGCAAATCCTTCGGGCCTCGCGTTTTTGGTTGCCCCGCGCTTGTGCAACCCGCTTCCTGTTACAAAACGTCTGTTCTTTCACTAAATTAATTCCACAGATTGCAAGAACTAGAGAGTATAACTCGGCAAAAAGAAATATAAGGGTAGGTTAAATCCAATGTATAAACAAACACATCATAGGAAGGTATGTAGGGTCGAAAGCAATTTGATTAGGAGAAATGTATACTTAGCAGCTTTACCAAAGAGCTTCTGGCCTAATTTACATATATCTCTTCAGTTTTAATAGGCAGCTGCATGAAACTCTAGGTCGTATCACATTGACTTAGCTCCACTTCTGTTTATTTTTTCTGTGGTTACAGAGCTGAAAATTCTGTTACACAATGCCATAAAGTAGGAAATTCATAAATGCAAATATTTAATCGAAGTACAAGGAAATGCATACATAAACAGCAAAAGTCGTGCAAATGTTCCAGGCCAATGAAGTTATGCTGCCATTTATTCTCGCGGAGTACACTTTTATAGTACTTCACAAATTATACGTACTTAAAAAGTTTTTCAGATGGATAATAAAGTGGCCGGGATAAATTCTAGCGTTATTTCTTTGCTTAATATCTTGAACTGTTAACAGTCTATTAACTGTTTTATAGTCTTAATTTCCGGAATTGAATGTTTCATTACGTTTGCTTAACTGCCTATATTTAAGTGCAGTTTTGGTAGCTTAAATATATTCTAAATTAAAATTAACTGTGATGAAAAAAATAAGTGAAACGACTTAAAATTTTCTGACTATTACATACTTTCCATCTCAAAAACTATATCGATTTCTATGAAACTTGTAACCTAAGTTGGACTAAACCAAGTAAGCTGCATGTAGATGTTATTGCGAATACATCAAAGTTTTATGGCTTTTATCAGGTGATAAAGGCCATAAAACTTTGATGTATTCGCAATAACATCTATGTATTAAATTGAAAAAAGCAACGAAAAAATCGAACTAAAATTACGATTGCTCTTGCTCATATGACTTCAAGCACAGATTAGCAGTAACAGATCGCAGTTCATAATAAGCAATGTCTCAGGTACTATTATTTTATTTTTCTTCCGTAAAATAAAAGAACTTGTCTACAGCGAGCTTCAAATACTTTGATTTTATCAAGTTAATATAGTCCGTCTTCACAAACATTACGTCAAAAGAGCAAAATACAAGAATTTACGTAACGAGACGACTTTAAGCGAATGGTAAGCCCCGGAAAGCTTAGACGACGAACGCTGTAAACACGTACGTTTTGCTGAAATTCTGGTTTACAACATGGAGCGTTTACTCGTAATGTTTTAATGCATGTTATAATATTCATTGTAGATGGTATACGTAACTATCTAAAAATATTTCTGCTTTAAAGTTTAACACTCAGACTTTGATATTTTATAACAAATTAAAAAATCTTGATTATCTTTTATTCTGTGGAAGTTCTCTTTTTTATCTAAAGGATATGTTCAGCATAGCCTAGAATGTATAGGATCATCACAAAGTTAGTCACAGAAATTAAAACCCTACAGCAAAACATCGTAGAATAGCATAAATAAGCCCCGAAGTATAATATTATCCCACCTCTATAGCTACAATAGCTACAATAATAAGAACTAAGACGGAACCTATTTTGTGGATGTCAGGCAAAAAGTTACTCGAGCTCCGTGGCGCAACGATCAACACGCTTGCCTGCGACACGGGGGTCCCGGGTTCGATCCCCGGTCAGGTCAAGATGGAAAAAGGCCTTTTTTTATATTGACCTGGGTCTTGGATGTTTATCGATATAAGTATATATTATAAAATATAGTATCGTTGAGTTAGTATCCTGCGACTCAAGTTCACAACTTACTGTGGGCTAGCTCAATTTGTGTGATATGTCCCTTTATATTTATATTTATTGTTATTATTTTACTCAATGATTGTTTTTTCCTACCGAAAATAGCCTATAAAATAAAGGTAACTGACATGGTCTAGTCCATTCAACATTTCAGCATAAGATCGTTTAAGGCCACGTCACTCCCAGGTACAAGGAAGGGGATGGTCACACGAGGCCATTAGCTGGTCACTACTCACTGCGACCGACCGATAGCTGTTTCAGCAACTCCTTTAATATCTTCAAGAGAAGTTAATACAGTCCGTCCTCACAAACATGACGGCAGAAGATCAAAATACATGAATTTACGTAACGAGACGACTTTAAGCGAATGGTAAGCCCCGCAAAGCTTAGACGACGAACGCTGTAATCACGTACGTTTTGCTGGAATTCTGGTTTACAGCATGGAGCGTTTACTCGAAATGTTTTAATGCATCTTGTAATGTTCATTGTAGATGGTTTACGTATCTAAAAATATTTCTTCTTTTGATTTTAACTCTCGAACTTTGATATTTCATAATAAATTCAAAAGTCTTGAATATCTTTTCTTCTGTGGAAGTTCTCTTTTTTATTTTAAGGATATGTTCAGCGTAGCCTAGAATGTATATGATCATCACAAAGATAGTCACAGAACTTAAAACCCTAAAGCAAAACATCGTAGAATAGCACAAATAACCCAAGGGTACAATATTATCCTACCTCTATAGCTACAATACGCAAAGAACTAAGACGGAACCAATTTGTGGAAGTCAGGCAAAAAGTTACTGATTCACTCAATGATTGTCTTTTCCTACCGAAAACAGCCTAAAAAATATAGGTAACCGACATGGTCAAGTCCATTAAACATTTCAGCATAAGATCGTTTAAGGCGGCGTCACTACCAGGTACAAGGAAGGGGATGGTCACACGAGGCCATTAGCTGGCCACTACTCACTGCGACCGACCAATAGCTGTTTCAGCAACTCCTGTCATATCTTCGGGAGAAGTTTGTACAGTCCGTCTATATGAACATTACGTCAAAAGAGCAAAATACAAAAATTTACGTAACGAGACGACTATAAGCGAATGGTAAGCCCCGGAAAGCTTAGACGACGAACACAGTAAACACGTACGTTTTGCTGGAATTCTGGTTTACAGCTGGAGCGTTTACTCGAAATGTTTTAATGCATGTTATGATGTTTATTGTAGAATACTGATATATCTTCTTTCGTGGATGTTTGCTTTTTTTTAAGTAGAGGATATATTCAGCGTAGCCAAAAAAATATAGAATCATCACATAATTAGTCACAGAAATTTAAACACTAGAGCTAAACATCGTAGAATAGCATAAATAACCCTCGGGTACAATATTATACTACCTCTATAGTTAGAATACGCAAAGAACCAAGACGGAACCTATTTTGTGGAAGTCAGACAAAAAGTTACCGATTCACTCAATGATTGTCTTTTCCTACCGAAAACAGCCTAAAAAATATAGGTAACCGACATGGTCAAGTCCATTCAACATTTCAGCATAAGATCGTTTAAGGCCGCGTCACTCCCAGGTACAAGGAAGGGGATGGTCACACGAGCCCATTAGCTGGCCACTACTCACTGAGACCGACCGATAGCTGTTTCAGCAACTCCTGTAATATCTTCGAGGGAATTTACTTTGCTTTTGGGAATATGTTGGATTGCAACGGACCGTTATTTTTGGTCGTAAAAGATGTAATAGCATTTTCTGTCTTAAGATTACGTATTTTTATTTAGTTTTTTTATGCATTTACTATACTATTTTAAATAATAGTATATCAAAATCATTACAATAGAACAAAGAGATATAAAGGTTACACCCTTCATTCAGAGACTAATTAAGTACTTATTTGCTATTCTTCATTAAATAATTTAATTAAGAATATATGTAACTGAGAAATCTGTTGATAATTATTGTTTTCTACAATCTATTTTACTAGGCTTTTATTTAACTTTGTATGGTATATTATTTATAAGGAAACAGTAAAAAACTAGCAACATCTTCCACGTGTTGTAAATTAATTATACAGGTTTTACAGGAAACCTATCGCAGGCACCACTATTTATTTTTGATCATAGCAATTACATATTGCAATTCTACAAATGGTTAATGTATTTGTTATACGTATGTAAAAATTGATCCGAAAATAAATTAATAATTTATTTTCATATTCATATTAAAATGTGAATGAACAAATTGAAAACAATTGTGTAAAATTCAGACACCCAGCTACGTCACGTCACAGCCGTCAAAGTACTAGGAAGACAGAAATTCAAAAGAGAACCGAGTGCAGTCGAGTGGCTCGACTGAGAGACCACATTTATATCCATTTATTTGGGACATCTTCGGCGGATGCGGCGGATGAGACCGCCTTTGTGATTTCATTGCCTTACGGATAAGAATTTTATGTAAAATAGTTTTTTCTTTTATATGAGTACGAAATATTTGAAAAATATATCGATTTAGGTAGTTTTTAAAATAGAAAGTGTAATAAATATATTTTTTTTAATTCATGATATTCATGAAACAAGATATGGATGATATGTCCATATATATATAATATACTTTAGATAACATGACAGCCACATCAAATAATTTACAG
This sequence comes from Rhodophaea formosa, assembly GCA_963082605.1. Lineage (NCBI taxonomy): Eukaryota > Metazoa > Arthropoda > Insecta > Lepidoptera > Pyralidae > Rhodophaea > Rhodophaea formosa. The sequence continues at coordinate 13,615,985 of OY720213.1, read as the reverse complement.
GTTATGTCACTTGGATGGGTGTAAGGATTTTAAGTTTAGTCAGGAGTTTGTGGTGGGAAGTCAAGGGGTACAGTTGAAGTTTGCGTTAGACAATTTTGCAAATTGATTTTAGTGGACTTTATAATATGAAATTGGTGTAGTTTGGTGTTATAAATGCTCGTGCTCATGAACAATTTGTGAAATAGTTAAAGTGGACTGATAAATGGACTCGTATAGATTTGCCGCCCCAAGCTGCCACGAGGCGTCAAAGAACATACGCCATCTTTGATGCTACTTGGAAAAACTTTACCGTACAACACCGATACTTAGTATCTCATTATACTGGACATTGGCAGAATCACTGAAATTTCGGTGGAAGCCATAATATAAAACAGAAGAAGAAGAAGTTTAGTCATGCGTCATAATCCGTTGAGACATTTAGAAGTAATGGTACCTCACCCAGCTACGTCACGTCACACATCCGAAGAAGTACCAGAAAGACAGGAATTCAAAAGAGCACCGAGTGCAGTCGTGTGGTTCAACTGAGGACGACATTTATATCCATTTATTTGGAACATCTTCCAATGCGGCAGAATAGACAAGCGCCTTTGCGATTTCATTGCCTTACGGATAAGAATTTTATGTCCAATAGTTCTTACTTACGTATGAGTATAGATTTGTATGAAAATAGGTTGTGCAAGATAATTTTCAAAGTATAATGTTTAGTACAGAAAAAATAAACAATTTTCTTTTTGTTAAAATTCAATTTGCTACAATACATAATACAAGTTAAGACGACAGCCTAGTTAAAAAATGTATAGGTAATGTCACTCGGATGGGTGTAAGGATTTCACTTTTAGCCATGCGTCATAATCCGTGGAGACATCTAGAAGTAATGATAGAACTTCTAGCTACGTTACGTCACACATCCGACGAAGTACCAGAAAGATAGAAATTCAGAAGAGGACCGAGTGCAGTCGAGTGGCTCAATTGAGAGACGACATTTATATCCATTTATTTGGAACATCTTCCAATGCGGCGGATGAGACGAGCCTTTGTGATTTCATTGCCTTACGGATAAGAATTTTATGTCCAATAGTTCTTACTTACGTATGCGTATAGATTTGTATGAAAAATAGGTCGTGCAAGATAATTTTCAAAAATTTTCTTTTTGTTAAAATTCAATATGATATAATACATAATACATGGTAAGACAAAAGCGCTCGTTAAAAAAAAAATCGGTTAAGTCACTCGGATGGGTGTAAGGATTTTACATTTAGCCATGCGTCATAATACGTTGAGACGAGATTTAAAGATTTAGAAGTAATGGTAGAACTTCTAGCTACGTTATGTCACACATCCGACGAAGTACCAGAAAGACAGGAATTCAAAAGAGAACCGAGTGCAGTGGAGTGGCTCGACTGAGAGACGACGTTTATATCCATTTATTTGGAACATCTTCCAATGCGGCGGAAGAGACGAGCGCCTTTGTGATTTCATTGCCTTAAGTCTACGAATAATTTTAGATCCAATAGTTCTTTCTTACGTATGTGTATAGATTTATATGAAAAATAGGTTGTACTCTTAAGATAATTTTCAAAAATTTTCTTTTTGTTAAAATTCAATATGATACAATACATAATACATGTTAAGACAACAGCCTCGTTAAAAAAAATATCCGTTATGTCACTCGGATGGGTGTAAGGATTTTACATTTAGCCATGCGTCATAATACGTTGAGACGAGATTTAGAGATTTAGAAGTAATGGTAGAACTTCTAGCTACGTTACGTCATACATCCGACGAAGTACCAGAAAGACAGGAATTCAAAAGAGAACCGATTGCAGTGGAGTGGCTCGACTGAGAGACGACGGAAGATGTTCCAAATAAATGGATATAAATCCATTTATTTGGAACATCTTCCAATGCGGCGGATGAGACGAGCGCCTTTGTGATTTCATTGCCTTACGGATAAGAATTTTATATCGAATAGTAATTTTTCGTATTTTTCGGTTGAGCTTTTAAGGTAGTTGTTGAAATAGAAAGTTTCATTCAGAGTCAGAGGTCAGAAAATAAATCATTTTTTTTTTGTAAAAATACGAGATAAAAGGCCTTTTTACAAAGAGTAAAAAGATCACGCCTTGGCAATAAAAATTATAGTTTATGTTACTTGAGTGGGTTTTAAGGATAGCCATATGTCCAAATCCGTTGAGGCATTTAAAAGTAATACAATACACTTCAATGCACTACAATTTCGGCAGTCGAGTAAAAATAAACAGAAGACTTTTTTCTACAATCCTCATAGTCGGCAGAATTTTCTTTAAAATCAGGAAAAAAATAGATTTCCTATAGTTGGACATCTGATTGTTAGTTTTTTTTAAGACGGAACGATTTTCATGACTTTTCTGTGTGTTTTAGGTTAGGGCTTATTTTAATGAAAAGACAGTGTGTGCAGAAGTAAGTACATATTCGACCAAACTGTATTTTCAGTATTGATCGGATTTCCAGATGCATGTTTATTTATATAAATTTTAGAAGTTGGCTTTTACCAAAAGCATTTTAGTATCGAAAACTCCTTTTTTATGATGAAAAAACATAATTGTATGGATTTTGATGTAACACACCCAGTAAGGCACATTAATCCTTGATCCAACGTAATAAGTATTTATTAACGTATTTTCTACTTGTAACCTACTTTATTTCTTAGTGATTTGTGAGGAAGCAAATCATCCTTATCGCTTCTAAACATGCGTGCATTGGACTAAATGAACCTCAGGATATAAGTATTTATAAGAGTGAAAATGAAACGACAAATTATACCTGAATGTTGGAAGTTCACTTATCGAGTCGAGCTCCGTAGCGCAGCGGTCAACACGCTAGCCTGCGACACGGGGGTCCCGGGTTCGATCCCCGGTCAGGTCAAGATGGAAAAAGATCTTTTTCATATTGACCTGGGTCTTGGATGTTTATCTATATAAGTATATATTATAAAATATAGTATCGTTGAGTTAGTATCAGTGGCGGCCGCTCCTTAAGTGCACTCGTGCACTGCACTACCAGATTTTTATGTATTTCACAATTTTTTTTTCGACTCAATTATTATTTATCCATCAGTATGTAACTTAAAATTTTACACACTGAATAAATATTAAAATAATATTTTCAAACAAGCTTGATCTTTATTACCTAAAATTTAAGACTTATTTTAGCTAAACCAATAATTGGGCGAGCGCTTTCAAAGTGCGCACGAACCGTCTCCATAGAAACTATATGCAATGAGACAGAAATGCCCCGGCAGGTGAAACGGAAGATGATCCGTACTCAATGTATGAGAAAAATTGAAAAATCGGGTCGGCGCTCGAGTCCCGAATACTCCCGAACGGGCTCGCTCGGGCGTCATCGGCCGGGGTGCCGGGGTGTCTCGCTCGCTCGTTGAAGATTTTTGTTGCGAAGGCGTGTCCTTGACCTTACTTACTCAAATCAGTTTGTTTGATTTATTTCGCACCTGTGACATGGTGTGATAGATAACGCGCGCGAAATTACCCAATAATGAATTATAGTTACGGTTTTCTACTTTGTGTGTACTTCAAAGTGTAGTGGTTGAAAGTGGCTTTAAAGTGTGTTGTTAATGGGATTAGGTATTTGAACAAGAACGAAAAAAGAAAATAGGCTATGGCTTATTTAGGAGGTATGCCACCTAATCTGTTTTTTTGAAATCATCTCGTGCTTTTCAACCTGAATTAATTACCTAAACCAATGGTAAGTCAAGATGATGAAATATTTCACTGCATGCATACATAAGTACCTGCCTACTATACCTACTTTTTATTCAGAAATGGTTTTACAACATGCATTAATATTAACAAGAATTGTACCTAGAGAAACTAATTATGTATGTACAAATATTATTAGGTAGGTGCATAGGGGTAGTCGACTATAATAAACACTGCTTTTGAGAGACAGTAGGTAAGCAGATGAACCTCCACTCCTTGAAGTCACGAGCCGCCACTGGTTAGTATCCTGCGACACAAGTTCACAACTTACTGTGGGGCTAGCTCAATTTGTGTGATATGTTCCTATATATTTATTTATTATCGTAAAATATTGTACAAAGTCACTTCCTTAATATATCAGCCAAATTATATACACACGTAAACTCTGACATAACATTTCCTTTACACTAGTCGAGTAAAAGAGACTTTAAACTTGCATAAATAGTTTTTTATTCTACACTATCATACCAACAATATCCTATACTAGTTCTTAAACATAAGAAAAAACAAGTAGTGTCTTAAGTACTTACTCGAACAACTTTCTACTCTAATATTCTTTTATACGATACGTACTAAGTTGTAAAGGCTTTCTATTTAAGTTGTTACGGCCCTTGCCGAGACACATCTGACCAACTTATTGCTCCTTCAACTGAGGAAGTTCAAGGAGCAGCTTTGAGAACTATACCTACCTATGTAAATATCCGTTTCAAAGTCTCTACCAGATCTTTTTAATTATTTAATCACACATGTTGAGGAATAATAATTAAAAAGTATATGTTATTAAGATATGTAACAACGGGTTACTCACGTAAATATTCAGCTACTGGCCGACATGTTGAAACCTCATCATGAGGAAGACCTCAGGGCGAATCTGAATCAAGACGCGCGCACGATGTCGTCCTAACCCGCATTGATTGTGACGGCATCGTGCCCGTGTATGGATTCACATTCACCCTCAGGAAAAAAAATACAAACTTTTACTAAATACTCCACTATCATAGATACGCCAAAATAAAAGTAGATTAATGATACCTTATAATCTATTTCTTGCTGACTAATATTAACCTACTCCACATAGAAAGTTTACTTTCTATTGTAAAAATATCTCCTTCTATCCATATTGACATTGAAAGTAATAGATACGCGACACATGGAGACAGCGCAGTATCCTGTTACATTATTGAGCTGTACGGCTCCGGAATAAAAGTAGCTCTGTACAACGACAGTGAGTAGATAAATACTTCGTATTTTTAATAAAAAATATCGTATTTCTAGCCATATTGACATTGAAAGAATTAGACACCGACACACGACGTACAAAAAACCATTGTATTTTGAAGCAACAGAGTATAAATACTTTGTTTCTGGTAAAAGAATCGCGTTTTTATTCGTATCCATATTGAAAGTGAAGATACAGATACACGGGGCAATGCAGTTTCCTATTACATAATAGAGCTGTGCGGTTCCAGGATAAAAGTAGATAGTTACTTCAGGCGACGGTGAAAAAAACAAAATAATTGTCCAAATTCAGCTATTACACAGGCAGGCAGTGTTTTTATCTTTTTTGTGTAAACAAAGCCAAAAAAAATTCTGACTTATGTTTTCTACCCACACTTTTCTTTAATATTTAAAAAATAAAAATTATACCTACAAGTCATTTTAGGGTTCCGTAGTAAACTAGGAACCCTTATAGTTTCGCCATGTCTGTCTGTCTGTCTGTCTGTTCGTCCGCGGTTTTACTCAGAGACTGTAAGTACTAGAAAGCTGTAATTTGGGTGTGTATATTAATCATGCCAAAAATGTGGTAAAATAAAATCTTGAATAATTTTTTTTTTAACATAGCTCCCATACAAGTAAAGAGGGAGTAATATTTTTTTTCTATACAACCCCATCGTATGGGGTATTGTTAAATAGGTCTTTAAAAACATTGTGAGGTTGAGAACATCATTTTTCGATTTAGGGATCCGTTTCCGAAATATTTGGTTTTAAAGTGCAAATTTTTGTTAGAGGTAAGTGTCCCCCACCCCCTCTATCTGCTAAACGGTTATATATGGAAACGTGAAAAAAATTACAGCAGTCGTGTATATACTGAACTTGAAAGGAAACTGACCAACTTATTGCTCCTTCAACTGAGGAAGTTCAAGGAGCAGCTTTGAGAACTATACCTATGTAAATATCCGTTTCAAAGTCTCTACCAGATCTCTTTAATTATTTAATCACACATGTTGAGGAATAATAATTAAAAAGTATATGTTATTAAGATATGTAACAACGGGTTACTCACGTAAATATTCAGCTACTGGCCGACATGTTGAAACCTCATCATGAGGAAGACCTCAGGGCGAATCTGAATCAAGACGCGCGCACGATGTCGTCCTAACCCGCATTGATTGTGACGGCATCGTGCCCGTGTATGGATTCACATCACAGATGGAAAACTATCAGAGCTGAGTACTAAGTGCAAACTAAAAAGTTATAGGCAACCAACTTATAAAATGTACTCAAAAATGTAAAATTTCATACAATTTTCATTGTTAGATGTTTTTGGTCGTTAAGCTGTGGGGTGCGAGTGTGAACAGTGTGAACTCAAAATTGTCATTCGCAACTACGGAACCCTAAACTGCGCGTGGCCCGACACGCACTTGGCCGGTTTTTCATTTTATATTTACTGACTGTTGCAATATTGTACTTCTTTTAGCATTGGCATTGTCAGTAATAATGAAGAATTATAATATCTATGGTAATAGATACAAATACACGGAGACAGCAAAGTATCCTGTCACTATCGACCGGCTTCGATACAAAATGTACGCTTTACAGAATACTTTGTTGTCAGTCAAAAATAGATTCCTTTAGAACATTTGAAGGTATATAAAATTTGTAAAAGGGATGCCGTTAAACGTATACTATAAATATACAAATCGCGACGCCATCTTTATATGACTGCCCGTAAAATGCAATGTTACGCTAGTACGTAGTACATAATTTTATATCCATGAGTGTTACGTTTCCAAAGTTCATAAATGTCCTAATGAATGAGGAATAACCCAATTTACTGAATGCCTCTCAACCGATTAGGTATGATTATTTCAATAAAGGATAATACTTAATGAAAATTTTTGGTTGAATGCATGCAGCGATTTTATTTAACTTTTCTGTATACAGTCATATTGAAAGAAGTACTGAAACTCCTTTCATTCCAGAAAAAATACTGTTTTAAAGAGTTTACCGGAACGCGAACAGATTCATGAGCGACAGCTTATAATTAAATAAAAACACAGGGTTGCAAACCCATGTTGCCTGACGAGTTTTAAACCTGGTACGTTTTTGAATTTATTAAAATCTTTTTCATGCTCAATAAAGCCGAAACATGGAAAAAACAGAGCAGGAAAAGCAAACAATACTTGCGTTTCGAAAAGATATTTGTGTGAAAAGTTGATTATATTATTTCGTCCCAGCAGTGTAGTTGGTTAACTTTTACATTTTGTAAGAGTTGCTTCACACTTGAAAGACGAGATGTAATCGCGACAAGCCATCGACATCGATGACATCGAGTTTATGGCTTTTGAGGAAAAATAAATAAATTTATTAGTTCAAATTATACTAGGTACAACTTAAAATTTAACAAATAACCCTGTTAACGTGTCCATAAAAAAGTAAAATATATAAGTTTAAAAACAAAGGAAACAGACACAAAAAAATATTAATATGATCTGCTCTTGTTTAAGTGTTTATAAGTTGTTATGGTAGAATATGGAACATTCACACGAACATATAATGAACCCTGAAACCACAAACATTCTTTTTTTGTGCAATAGTATAAAAGATGATTTTAAACCTATACTAAAACCATGTTACGTCAGGCGAAGCGATATTTTGCGGCTAAAACTCGTTGTCGAAGAGCAACATGAATATTATTTTGTAATAACATGGCTGCGCAAATTCACGCTTCTCCTCGCGTGTAAACCTGCTCTGTTTTGAATAAAAAATCATTTACAATACCTATCTATACAACTGAAACACGCACAAACAGAGGTTAAATTGCAAATTCTATGGTGTAATAAGACTTTTATGTACTAGGATATTATCGGTATGAGTAATCTGCTTGTTTAGGTCAGGGGTGACATCAACTGGCCTGTACGGTAGTTATGTTTCATTTAAGTTTGGGTTCGCGCGCCCGGCTATCCACCCATCAAGTAGCATCCAAAATATCTTTAACCCAGTCCCCTTAGTCCAACAAAGTCCTACCTTTCAATTGCTTAAAAACAGTTTCGATGGGCAACAGCGTTAGGACCGAGAAGTCCTTCCCTGTATTCCATCCATCCATATAAAGTTAAATTTCAAAACAATCAGCTCCATGGTTAATGCGTGAATAGATCCCAGACAGACATAATTACTTTGCCTTTTATGAAATCACGAGCGTTTATGTAATTTTCAATACATTTGCTAATAATACGCTTCTTATTACATCGAAATCAGTATCGTAATAATGTGTTTACGGCACTAGTACTTTTTACTTTACGCCAATCACAACCGCTCAATAGCCCAATGCCACAAATGCAAAATTTAAGCTTTTTCATAGAATATGAGCAAAGAATTTCAAGTTCAGCATGAAAACTTTTTCGGATTCGTGAGATGTAATTTTTAACCGACTTTGAAAAGGAGAAGGTTATCAATGTACTGTTTTGGAGAAAATAAACCTGAGTAAATGTACCTACTTGATTATTATAAATGTATCTTTACAAACTGCTCTAGTTCCTAACTTTTATAAATTCCTTATTTGCTGAACTTCAATCTCGTTTTAGTTTATGGTAATTGCAAATGTATTGAAAAACGTCGTATGATACTCGTACGGTAAGCTGTCTATTATAGTCGTCGGTTTATTAAAAGCACTCGGCTCCACTCGTGGCGCCTTTAAACGCCTCAACTATAATATCCAGCTAACCGTACTTGTATCATAATGTACTATTACGATTTTGAGTTATTGTCTCACTCCTGCCTTTACTCATACTAAGTGAGAAGAACCACTCGCAGTTTGCTGTAATTAACAGCTCAATTTTATCCATAACTAAAATCCGATACGGTGCAGATGAAATAAAATTGTTATTTTACGATAATGATGATGACGTCAAAAGTTCTATTACAGATTTTTTAGCACGATGATTTCATCCCTTAAATATTCCGGATACATTTGTGTCCTACTTCCAACTTTGAACTGTGTCAAGCGGTTAAGAAAAACGCGCCCCTTCCATAGCAATAATAAGAGAATACAAACGCGAATTTCTTGTACCGTAAAATAACAAAACAATGAAATGAAATAAATGTTAGCATGGGAAACGAAGATGGAGGGATGATGGAACGACTGCCATTTGCGTCGCTCGCATGAAAAATATTTCTACTGATCTTGTTTACATTGACATGGTGATCCGAGGAATTGAATGTACGTTTTCACGCCATATGAGTAGGGGGGAAGTTAATGATCATGGGGTTAGAGGAGATTGAAGCAGCAATTTATGGTGAATAAATCTTTTGGATGTTTATCTATATAAGTATCTATTAAAAAATATAATATCGTTGAGTTAGTATCCACAGAAGTCTCGAACTTACTTTGGGGCTAGCTCAATCTGTGTAATGGTCCGTATATATTGATTTATTTATTTTATTAAATCTTAAAAATATGTTAAATATAGTTTTTGCTAAGTCTATATTACTTCTTATCATGCACAAGCACCTTTAGATTAAAATGATATAATTTTGTTTGTTTCTAATTAAAAATAGCTACCTACCTATCAAAGTTTTTTTTATTTAGTGTTTGAGTAATACAGTGAAACAACAATCAAACATAAAAAAGTTTAATTTCAGCCGGTACTTAATTTTGCGCGATGTCCAAAAAAAACAATAACTTTTGTTCTGTTATCTACTTATTGTATTAGTTGAAGACAAAAACTGGCTGAAAGTCATCTATGTAAGAATACATATATCAGTATTTTTACCTGCAGCTTTATAAAGTAAATTGTGCGGAAGGTACGCCATACGCTATGGGATATGGATAAAATATTGGCAGAAAGTGAATTACCGGGTAAATCTTCGAACGAAATCACACGTATCGATGGGATATAGAAGCCGACAACTCCAAAAGTACCAAAGGCGCTTTGTTTACAGTGTGAGATACATAATTTTCGTATAAATCCTTTGTGAAACTGTCAAAGAGCATTTTCAATTTTTATCTTATTTTATTTATACCATAGATTAAAAAAAAAAAACATTCATACTTCTTTGATTTATACAGTACATGGGTGACCGAGTTGCACTTACGTATATTCCCGATGAACCTAGCCAGATCAATTTATTGCCCCCTAAATCGTCTAAATCTCAATAAACTTTATTTGATCAAACCTTAAGAGCTGTTTTCAAAATCAGAAACTTGCATGTAAAGTAGTTTTTTGCAAAAAGCTTCAGTATATTAACATTTATCTGAAAGCTGTAAGACTGTAAGGACACTTTATATTTAATATAGATTTGTACAAACGTTTGATTTTACTTGGTAAGAAAAGTCCATTTCAAAACTATGAAAATAAATTTTACGAAAAGGAGCTTTTCAAATATAAAGCAGTTTTTTATAAAGCCTTTTTTTATAAACGCAAAATTTGACACATAGCTGCTACACAAATTTATTATATCACTAAAAATGCTAAATTAGTGACGTCACTAGTCTAATGTTTTTTAGTCACTTTTATGCCGAGAACAACAAAAATTGACTTTCACCTTTATATTTTAAAGAGTTTTACCAGTCCATCGGTTTTCGATCACAGTGACAAAGTAGTTTTTTTCACAGACTTTCCCATTTTCACTTATTCTTTTATTTGTCCCCTTCATTTAGTTATTTATCCCACTCGTCTATATGAAACATTTTAATGGTTTAAAGGTTATACTGACATTATGAAGTTTACCCAAAATTATTTTCACGTTTACCGACTTGAATTTTCGAGATGATTCGCACGAGTGGATACTGACCTTGTTTATATTATGATCGTAATCCCACCGGCTCTAGAATGGAGTGTTACATTTTAACGCCATGTGAGCAGGCAGACTCATAAGGGCTGCCTAAATTGATAACAGTAAGAAGATATTTACAAAAATGTAGTAATTAAAAAAAATTAAACTGACGTTAGTTGTCCCGCACTGTCTGATACACACTAACTCTCTTTATTACAAAATACTGAACCGATTTTGATGAAACACTCGTTAGTGATGTTGAATCGATGTTGAGTACTCGAAACTCTTAAGAAAAACTCAGAGATAATAATTGGTTTTGACTCAAAAATAATCTCAAACATAACATAGGTATTTATTTTATTAAAACAAAACCTCACGAAACACCTAAAATCTAGTTACCTTCCTTTAACAAGATACTGACAATCAAACCAACCATTTTAAAACACTCACGTACATGCATATGCACTGCGCTGAAGATAAAAGTGCTCTCCGTGGACTCAAACTGGCTACCTATCGCTTTAATATTCAAGAATCGTTGCCACTGCGCCATTGCTAGCGTCGTGGGGGGAAAAATCTCAAATTCCCTTTTTGTATTCAAAATTAGATGACTCAGTATGACATTTTAGAAAGGGTTTGCTGAGTTTACGTCAAGACACAACAGTTAGTAAAATATGCTTGTTATTTGATCAGTATTTTTGAGTTAAAATCACTTATATTCAACAAACCGTGTGGTTCCCGGCCGAGTAGAATAGGACCACTCCAAGTCTTCCCGTGGATGTCGTAAAAAGCGACTTAGGGACACAAGCTAAACAAAGCTTTTGAACATCAAAGAGACGTCTCCAACCCGTCTGGCCAGCGTGGAGAGTGTAGGCCAAATCCTCTGACTGTTCTGGCTAATATATGGCTCTATGGTCAGAGAGGGTCGTGCTCCTGTAGTGGAAACTAAACAAGACCTGATGATGATGATGATATTCAACTATTGGAAGAAAATTAGTAAGAACTAAATAACTAATTAATAGCTTTCAAGATGCAGTGCGCACTTTTAATACCAATTAATTATTATTTAATAAAAAGAGGAAATATTGATTGTATGTTTGCATTGAAAAGGCTCCGAAGCTACTGGATCAATTTTCAAGATTCTTTCAGTTATACAATGCTAATTTATCTTCGGGTAACATAGGGTATAATTTCGGCAGACGCAGTCGCGGTATAAAATAAAGATATAAGGCGGTGAAAAAAACCAATGCAAGAATGACTTGAAACTGTTGTTATCTATTTTTGTCTGTGGACGTGGCTGACAAAGATTTTCAAGACATCAATAGGGGATAACTACAGACAGTTTATATAAAAAAATTTGTGAACTAGGCAGTTAACAGTGGTTGGTTTAAACGTTATTGAAGATTCTCATAGTACTGTCAAAATCATTAACCATAAACCATTTCAATGAAAACTTTATTATTACGACTCTACATTTTGGTTCCAATAACATTCAAATAAACTGTCTGCCCGTCAACAGTCATCAAAATAAAGTAGGTTATAACTATAGCTGCTATATTATCAGTATCTAACGAGATTTATAGAATTCTTCATTGAGATGAGTCAGTGGGTACACTTTTTTAATGTTTATTAGATAAAATTGGCCAAAATATTTATGGCGCAGACAGTGAAATAAACTCTTTTTTTTACTTGGGTCTGATACAAAGCGTAAAAAATAATCTATATAACTCTCTCTCTCTCTAATAATCTCTCTCTTTTTGCCTACCTCTCTCTCTCTCTCACACACACATATGAACAAATTGTTTTTTTTTTTTTGCTTTTGTATTTGCTTGAGTGTCTAAAATAGAGCTAAGAGTTAAGATCTCGACAGTGTCATAATCAACATTATTTATTTTTCATTGTGTTAACCTTCAGTATCGTTAGCTATGAAATGAAATGAATTTTGTTTCTCTGGCTCGCCGAATAAAATCTAGCCTACACGTTTCAGAACCCAAATAGGTACGTTCCAACTGGACATTGCCACAATAACGCCCCGCTAATGGGTTGTGGTCATTGTCCCTAAAGTCTAACAAGAATGCGTGCAGAGGGACACATTAAGCCAACATGTCCAGTATAAAATAATGTTTATGTTTTGACAGTAAACTTGTAAACGAGACCACCCCATTTACTTAACTGCTGCAGAATAGTAATATTTATCGAAAGTATCTGAATTATTACTGGTATCTTCTTCATCAGGTCTTTATTAGTCTCCACTGCAAGAGCATCTGTCTCTGCTGGTCTCTTTGCTGTTTATAAGCTTTGTTTAGCTTGTGTTTCCTAAGTCGCCTTCTACGTGGATGTCCACGGGAAGACTTGGAGTAGTCCTATTCTACTCTTCCGGGAACCACATGGCACTCTGCCGGGAACCACACGGTTACTGGTATAAAGTAGCTTTATTTAACAAAATTCGACTGCCCTTCATGACAGTTGACATTCGTCACATTGATTTTTTACATCATATAAATTAAGAGTCGCCTGGAGGCGCATGTCTCCATACAAACGGAAAAAGGGAATTGTGGCAATATTTGATTATTTTAGGGCAAAATTAAGCATCCAATCAATTAATCTCATTATAATCTACGTACGTTCCTATACAGTTTGGTTAAATTATCAAATGTTTGAGAATTATACGCCTCTCAAGATTTCCATACAAATTTGAAAAGGCTTGTAATTCTCAAACCATTGGTATTTTAACCAAGCTTTATAGGAACGTACGTAGATTATAATGAGATTAATTGATTAAATGATTAATTTTGCCCTAAAATTATCAAATATTGCCACAATTCCCTTTTTCCGTTTGTATGGAGAGCATGCGCTTCCAGGCGACTCTTAAGATCCGGGGAAGAATACAAAACTAATGACATCTCACACTTTAAAATCGGTTAAGCCATTTAGGCTATAGGACAAACAACAACGGAATAAACATACGTAACATACATTACGTTAAAAACCGGTCCGATCCTTACAGAGGCGGCTCAGCCCATCAATATCAACAACATTTCCTTTGGGATTAATTTTGGAAATAAAAAAATACATTCCATTCAAAAGTATTCAGCCATCACTGACCTATTTTTTTTTCAAGCAATTGTTACATACGCTGAGCATTTTCACAAAACGTCTGAAGAAATACGTTGAATTCAGCACAAACTTTTTTTTATCCATACGTTGAAGCGTTCAAAATGTTATTTCGTCAACCCTGCGTATAGGTAACAAAAACCGTGAGGGGAATCAAAAGCCTCTTATCGCCCAGGAGCATAAAGCTAAAAATTGAAATTTAATAACTACGGCGCTCGATCCCAGCTTTACAAAACATATTCTGTTCAATGCATATTTTTGCTGGCCATTTTATATCCTACTATCGGCTTTGAACTGGCGTGATAAGCCGCTGATGACTTTTGCTTTTTTGTATCCTATAATGATGGGTTTTATTTAGTTGGGGTTTGCCTTAGATGATTCTGCAAATTGATTAAAGTGGACTTTATAATATGAAATTGGTTTAGTTGGGTGTTACAAATGCTCATTCTATGAACATGTGTGAAATAGTTACTTAAAGGTGATAAGATTTATCAGGCAAATCAGAAACTTAATAACGAATAAATACTATATACTCCTAAATATCTTTGGTGTAAATTTATTATTTCCTTATATTTCTTTACATTTTTTACATTGACGACCTCCGTGCCGCAGTGTGCGACACGACTGGTCCCGGGTTCGATCCCCGGCTAGGTAATGATGGAAAACGATCTTTTTCAGATAGATCTGGGTTTTGAATGTTTATATAAGTATCTATTATAAAATATAGTATCGTTGAGTTAGAATCCTACGACACAAGTTTACAACTTACTGTGGGTCTAGTTTAATTTGTGTTAATTGTCCGTATACAGCATGGAAATTTACCCCCGACATATCCACCCATAAAGGGGTGACTCATCCCGTCAATCTGAACAAGTTTTCTAATGGGATCAATGTCTGAAACTCAAAAAAAGATTTGACATTTTCACAACAAATGTTCAGCTGCCCGGGCAATCCAGAATGGGAAAGCAAAAAAAATATTTGAGCCCTCAGCATTGGTCCCATAGGAAAATGTATTCATATTGACGGAGTCACCCCTTTACGGGAATTTGGGTCAATGCACAAGCTGTATATTTATTTATTATTTGTCATCATCTCACAATTCAATGAACAGAACAACTCCACTCGTGTCTAATAATAACCAATCAATCAGCGATTAACCCGCGAACTGCAAAAGAAGTAAAGGAACTAAAAATAAGGGGCGGCACAAGCTGCCAAAGTCCTAACGTGCCGACCGGCCCGCCGGATGCCGGCGATGCCGCACAGTCAATCACGAACTTGCTGAATAATTTATGTCGACACATGGTTTTGGTTATTTCTGAACGAGGCCGAGACAATGTAAACACGCTAATAATTGTTTAATTAATTATATGAGAATATAGGGGTTAAGTATGGTTTAATAATAGCGCACACGCAATACAGGTCAGGAATGTACAATGTGCCTGTGCGGTAGTTGAAAGTATGGCATCAGGTACGCGCGTTCAGCCCCTCCAGCTGCTACTTTTTCATCCCCAATTCATCCGAGCAAGACACATCTCAAATACCTTTATTCCGTTCCCCAGACCCAGAAACTTCTAACTATTCCCTGTTTAAATAAACTGTTTCGATGGACAGCATTGTCGGAACCGATATAAGCCAAACAAACTGCTCTCACCTACCCGTTTACCTAGCGTGGTAAGTATGGAAAAACACCCACATTGATAAAAATCCTTGTGGGAGGCCTATGTCGAGCAGTAGACTTTTTATGACTGAGATGATGATGATGACACATAATACAAAACCTTATTTTTCTCCGCCTACTATCGAAACTTCGATTTCTCGTAAGAGCTTGTGACAAATATGACAAATCTTAAATTTCAGTCGATATGTTTCATGAACGATTAGGCAATTTCTATAAAATGTTTAGTGGTATGTAAACTTGAATTTGTTTTCTTGTATCCATTGTGGTCATAAAATCAATTTTTTAATCATATTAAAACTACAATATCTTCAACGGATGATGAAGGCGTAAAAAAGGCAAAGTCATCTGCTGGATGGGGCTTCGGGGCCTGACTTGGCGAGGTTGAGAGCGGTGATACAGCCAGATTCGGGTATGTGGCTTCACGCACTTCCATCGCCTCACCTGGATACATTACTTGACGACGATACTCAATGCATGGCCGGGGCGCTCCGCCTGGGCTACAGATTATGTGAACCACATAGCCGGCTCGTCCCGGGAAGTACCACACTCTCACAGAAAATCGACGTTTGAGTAGTAGCTTTACCGCTACTATGCTTCGTTCGGTGAGTGAGAGAGCTGGAGGCCCATCTCCCTCTCCCCTCTGGGGAGGGAAAAATAAAAGGCCGGCAACGGTCCTGTGACACCCCTGGTGTTGCAGTTGTTTGCCGTCCTATGACATAAAAAAAAATCCGTGGTGGAGGCCGATGGCCACCACGCGCTGAGCTGTCATCGCTACACAGGGTTTTCAAGATGCCATGCACTTAACGACCTGATTCGTAGAACGTTTGTTTCTGCCGGTGTCCCATGCGTGCTGGAGCCGACGGGCCTCAGTAGGTCTGATGTTTTGACTTTCATACCGTGGAAGGAAGAACGAAAGATATTAGATAAGGATATTAAAGATACGCTGTATGGGACGCTACTTGAATTAGTACAGTTGCCACCAGCCATCTTGTACGTATAATCAGTAAGGCCGCAGCAGCAGCTGAGGACGCAGCGGAAAGAAAGCGACTGAAGTACGTATCTTATCTTATCTTAATTAGGGAGTTAGGTCACTGCATAGATGAAAAGACTGGAGACCCCCGCTCTGAGTCGTTTCTGGTGCAAAGAATGGATAGTGCGGCAATGCAGATAGTGTTTTAGGTACTTTTGCACCAGAAACGTTAATAGACGAGTTATAAATGGGCCTTTTTTCATTTTTAATGACTTGTTTTTTAATAACAAACCTATGTATTATTCCCAAACTTCTATGTATTGTTGAACTACTAAATATATATTTATATTCACTGAAATTATAACTTAAAGTAGTACATCTTCTATATATGTCAACGTCAATTTTAAAGCAAAAGGCTTTTCAGACTGATTATTTACTTACTCTTATTTCATAGCCGCGAGAACAAAAGACGTACCTGAAATTTGTATTACCATACCGTCCCTAGAGTTTAACTCAATATTCTGCCAACTCCCAGGGGGCAAGGAAAAATGACGTCAATTTCCCACCGACAAATGACAATCTGTTTACACCGTCTCTCTCACACAGTTTATTAATAACGACCAATTAACAATACTATGATTTAGGGATGCACAATCCAATCCAATACCTTTTTATATCGATATTTCTTTATTCGACACGTTTTAAATCGAAATTATGACAGTCTCTGATCTGTTTATAAAACGCTTATTAAACCAATTTTGGATAAAACATGTTTTGTCTTGTTTTTTCAATATCATACATTAGAGCGTGGGATAAAGACAAAACATATTTTAACTAAAATAAGTTTAAATATCAAAGTAAAACCCATATATTTAATTTCATTGTTCGAACGAGCGATATTTATTATGCCTGGCAAGACAAATTATGCCATTTTTGCTATCACGAGATTGCAGGCGTAAGTTTATATTGAATGTTTTGTTGTACTTGGCTAGAAAAATCTGATACTAATTGAATTCACAAGCACGGAAAGAAACAAGATTAGTCAGACATTTCATGTTTGGAACTGGTTAGTTAGTTACTTTTATTGCTAGCCAATTAGTACTGCGAAATTTGATGACTGAGCTATTCAGTAGTGAGAGATTCCCTGTAATTAGAGCTTTGCTGACTTTATTTCATTTTCATCCCATTATGATGGGTATACGATATGTCAGTTTAAGAAGACATCGAAAAATCGGTCAAACAAAAACTCTCAAAATTTTAATAAAGAAACAAATATTATATAGGGACAAATCACATACATTCAGTAAGCCATGGAATACTAACTCAACGACTTTATGTTAAATACATACTTCAAAGACCCAGGAGAATCTAAAAAAGACCTTGTTCCATCTTGACCAGGCCAGGGACCGAACCTGGAACCCTGCTATTCAAAAGCACTTGTGGGACCACTAAGCCACAGAAATTACCAGTAGACATAAATACTGCCCCGGGACAGGTAAAACATTGATACTCTAAGGGTAAAACTAAATAATATTTTATAAAGAGAGAAAAACATTAGGAATAGTCGTCCAGATCGATCGATATCGATTGAATTACCAAGATTGCCCATCCCTACCGCGATTATGCACCAGTGATCAAGATAATGAATGAAAGAGCACAGTCCTCATTACTCAGAAGCCGGCAAAAGTGTGCTCACTGCAATTTCAGCGCCGACTTAGTTTGCTCCAACTTTTCCGCTTCACTGTAATATGGATGGAAAAATTAAAAATGTAAGTTTGTTTCGCGGTGATTGACTTTGTTTGCTGGAAGTTCATGTTTATTCGTTCGGTTTGAACTTTTCGATAAGCTGGCAAAATTTTTAAAGAAGATTATAGTATGAAATTTAATTGGTGATATTAATACTAGATAAACCGAACTGTTATTTTTTTATGTTATTACTCCGGTCACCGTGAACCCGTCATTTTATTATTTAGTCCGAATATTGGTTTACAACTCCCACAATGCATTTTACCGGTAAAAAGTTATGAGAAAAATTATAAGCCTTGAGATAGTCTTGAGCTGAGCTTTTGTTTAGTAGCAACTAATATAGAGCTTATTCACCTTCGTCAATAAATATTAGACCATTTTCAATGTTTACTATCAGGAAGTTTTTATAATAATAATAATAATAATTCTTTATTTAAGACAACATGGTCCATTTTTGTTAGTAACAATATTTACTTAATCTAAGTTAGTTACCTTATCTAAGTAATTAGTAACAAAATGTTTACATGTTTGCTTATTGAAATAAATTACATAATGCATAAATTAATTCAAACCAACGAGGCGAATGATTTATCAAACGCATCAAAATCTAATGGTTTTTAATAACGACAACCGCAGCAAAGCGTTCCATTTATTAAATAGTTACGATCAAATTAAATAGTTTTTAGAACAATATTAGTTATGATTCCGTTTTGTCAAGCATGTTTAACATTTTTAGAGATTATCTAATCTAAACCTGAACGCCTTCATGTACAAGCTCATTACCGTTTACGGTCATGTTCTTAATAAATAATACAGATGCAATGATTATCACTACGGGGCTTTCACTATTATCACCTAAGGGGATCGAATTTAACAATCAATATCTGATAACAGACATACACAGAGTATAGTGAAAGTTATAAATTGTTGTAATTAAAAAAAACATTAAAAAGAAAACTAAGTGTATCTAACATTCATATTTCTCGCTTCCATCTATAGATTTACCACAAAAACGGAGATTCTGCTTCTATGCTTCCACCATGCTTTCATTGTCATAAATCTGATAATTTTTATTTATTTTTTATTTTGTAGGTATAGATATTAATTATTTATACATGCATAATGACTATCACGTCTTTTTCCCTAGCGGGGTAGACAAAGCCCAGTTCTATTAAACCTAAAGGCAACGTTTAGCATGTTAGTGGGTATAACAAAAAAACTTTTATTCAATCAATATAATTTATTTTACAGAGGAGACTTCCAAAATCCATAGAAGATGAATTGAAAAGGCTCATCGATCAGCCTTCATGGAAGTCGGACAATGAAGGCATTCACGAACGAGTCAACTTTGATGACACCATATGGGGCTTTCACTTGGCAGGCGGAGCGTACTACAACACCCCGCTGCGGGTTACACATGTAAGTCATATTATCCCAACTAATATTATAAATGCGAGTGACTTTGTTTGTTTGTTTTGTTATGCTATGTCCTATCTACTGAACTGGTCATCATGAAATTTTGATACACTTTGTCTCTCTGGAGTACGGAGAATGACAAAGGCTACCTTTCATCCTGAAGAAAGTTTTCTAAAGTATATATTTGCGGTCAGGGGTGTCATCCTCAATGAGATGTCCGGTGGTTGCGGGTATGATATCAGGTATGGACGCGTTTAAGGTCATCCAAAAGAGTCGGCGATCGTTCGGAGAAGTTGACGGCCGTTCGGAGGAGTCGACAGCCGAACGCAAGTGATTAACCGCCGCAACGGCTATCCGGATGAGTCGGCGACGGTTGCCTGTCGGTTAAACCGAGCAGTGTGTTGATACGCTCTCGGTTAAACCCGATTCCGCGTCAATCAGTGTGGAGACTCCCTTAACCTTTAAGTATGGACATGTAGTCTCACAGGCTCCGCGACAATATTGGTTTCTTTGTTTCATTCACTTCCCCCCACTCCCCGTGACTGAGCCGCCCAGTAGCTTCAGTTTTATTGCAAAAACGACTAGAGAAGAAGGAGGTAGCGTCGCCCGGTGCATAGGACGTGAGTATTACCTTTTGAAAAATTGGCTGGAGCCTGTGAGACTACATGTCCATAGTTGCGGTATAAAAATATTTACAAAAATTTTTTGTTTGTTTTAGTTTTATGTGTAAAAAATGGCAGAAAATGTGAAGCTGGTTGTTCTCGTTCAGAGGGCAAGCGACAAAGTTCACTTCATAGGCCGGCAAACAAAATATTACGAGTTAGTAATCCATCTTTTGTTCCCGTTCTCTATGTAATGACTGTCAATCATTAGTCTTACAAAGACGGTTGTGGTTTTTTTTGTTTTTCTCTATCAGAAGTTCATTTAATTTTTTTTTAATTCTTCATACAGTAGATTATAAGAAAAAGATTTGATTATTACCAAATATTTTAGTAAAGTAATGTTTTATGTTTAAAAACTAACCTATAGTCAAAATTACCAAAAATGGTGACTATGCTCTTATTTTTAATATTTTTAAAGATTTTAAATAAAGAAGTTGATTATGCACTAACGTCATTTTATTTTTAGTTTCCTTCAATTTCATCTAGTTATATTGTTCAAGCAATTTAGAATAATTATGGTAAAAAAAATCGCATTCTTATATCGGAGTCTGACAGACTACATGTCCACGGTAGTGTTATAAATATAAGACGTCCATAGTTAAAGGTTAAGGACGTATCCTAGCAGTATTTTTCAGTATGTTTTCCATACAAATGTATTCTTCAATTACTCGCTGAAAACTACTTCTAGAGGCACAATTTTTTTTCATAAAATCTAGTCCTAAAATAAAAAAATCTAAAAAACTGATTTTCAAAATATTTTATATGCCTCTAGAAGCAGTGTTCAGCAAGGCAATAGATATAGAAAACATACTGCTAGGATACGCTCTAAATCACTGCGCCACGGAGCTCGCCATCACCCATGAGATTAGCTAAGAATTATTTATAGTATAACTACTGTCATGAAGGAATGCAAAACATAAAAACCTTCAACTTATAAATACTTATTATTCAGTGAACTAACTAAAACGTAAAGTAAGGTTACCGTTAAATACGAACTAGAAATCCAGTACACTAAACTGCTGCGTCTAGTCGAGGACGGAAGCGGCACTCATAAACGGCATTCGGTGCAATTCCAAAGCCGCAGTAAACAACAATGTTTGTTCTACGAGTTTTGACATTAACTCAGTATATTAAATAAAAAATATTTTATCCTGTCATGATGTTTTTTTATCTATGTTTCATTTGTACGAAAGGACGACGGCGAAGCACGTCGTCCTTTCGTGGACTGACTGACTGAAACTGGAAAATGAAATTAATATTAATTTTTGTATGAAAGTAAAATCTTAAACATTTTCTTCGTATAACTAATTTGTTGTTTATCTTGTAAGCTATCTACGTCTGCGAAGTTACGAGTTCTTTACAAATAACCCAGACACACAGAACTAACTCCTCATAAATCCTTTAATAAAATTGATAAATGTTCTGCACACCTTTTAATGCCGATACGGACTTATAGTGAAATAAATATTAAACGATATGACAACCCATAGGTATCTCATAAAGTAAAAAATGCACCTCTTATTGCATTTTGAATGAATAAGCGTAAATAACTTATTCATAAGATATGTTAAAATCAATTTTCCGGCGTTTATAGGTCCATGTAGTTTAATACAAAATACAAAGCACTTAACTATAGCTGTGCATCGTAGTCAATAGATGCGTTATTCATAGATGTCATTCGCTGAAACTCGAAAGCTGCAGTCAATCGAGCCCGCTCCTTTCATAAACTAGCACTGCGCTATTGTCCCGCCGACACCGCGGTCGATATCTCAATAAGCGACCTCTCATTGCATTCTGAATGAATGAGCGTAAATAGCTCATTCACAAGATATCGACGACCTCCGTGGCGTAGCGGTCAACACGCCTGCCTGCGACACGGAAGGTCTCGGGTTCGATCCCCGGTCAGGTCATGATGGAAAATGATCTTTTTCAGATTGACTTGGGTCTTGGATGTTTATCTATATAAGTATCTATTATAAAATATAGTATCGTTGAGTTAGTATCCCATGACACAAGTCTCGAACTTACTGTGGGGCTAGCTCAATCTGTGTGATTTGTCCGTATATATATTTTATTTTTATATGCTGCGGCATCAATTTTCATGCTTCTTATGGGTTGGATAAACCATTAATCATTGAGAACGGTCTTAATCTCTGCATTTACTAAAACTGCACCTGTGGCCCGTTGATATCACACTCGATACCTCAAAAAGTGCTCCTCATATCACTTTCTGACGTGTAAATGAGTGTAAAAACTCATTCATAAAATGCGATGAGACATCTTTTTTTGCATTAATATGGCGTACTGAAGTCCCATCTCACCCAGCTTTGTGAGAACGGACCTCACATAAAATAAATGAGGTAATTAAGTATGATGCTCAGCAGAGAGTAAGAGCTCAGCACAAAGGAGCACTAGATATATTTAGTGATTATGCAGTTTCATACATTCACATTACTGTGCTAGCAGATATAAAATATATAGATAGAAGATAGTGATATTTCTTTTATATAGGTATTACAATAATTATACATAATTGCCAACAAACAAGGCACCACCCTTTGAGTGTGTCAGATGATGGGGAAGGGCTGTGAAGAAAATCTTGAAATAGAAATTTGAAATTAATTTTCTGATAAGTGGACAGGATGACGATGATTGAGAAATGAGGTAAAAAGCAACATACAGTATGAAAATAAATGAATGAATGAATGAAAAATTCTTTATTGCACCAAATAAGCAATGTACACATTTGGAAAACACTAAACTTAAAATTGGTACGAAGGCGGATTTATCGCTAAGCGATCTCTTCCCACCTCAGGGTAGATGGAAAATAAACATTAAAGGCAAAGTATCATACAACTTGTTACAACTGTTGAATTTTGTAATCTTCATTCATGTTTTTTTTTTCAATATTATTTATTTGCTTTAAACTATAAGTATGAGGATGGCAAGAGACCGGACGGAATGACTCTTGTGCCAAGTAGGATGGGAAGGCCGCTGGTTTGGGACGCCACCTGCATGGACACGCTCGCTTCCTCCCACCTTCCCGGCACAGGTTCTAAAGCGGGCATGGCTGCAGCCAATGCAGAGTCCCTCAAACGGCATAAATATGCTTGTATCGGCAATGGCTTCATATTTGAGCCGTTTGGGGTGGAGACTCTGGGTCCGTGGGGCCCCTCGGTGCATAAACTTTCTAAGGTTTTGAGCCAAAAGCTGGTTGAGGTGACGGGTAGGACGGGAGGATAAGCATTGCCACTCAACGTGGCAATGCTGCCAGCATTCTGGGTACCCTTTCAATTTTTTTTATGAATTATATTAAAACTATTATCACGGCGACATCACGATTGGTATTTCAATAAGTGCACGTCTCTGTTACATCCTGAATGAATGAGCCTATACATGTAGTTCATTCACAAGATGTGCTAACGGCTTCAATAACATGAATTTATGGGTTCAATAAAGTAAAATAATTGTTGAATATTCAACCCACATTCTAAAAAAAAGTAATTAAAACATTTGGTCTTTTAATTTTTGTTATCTAATTTGTTGTTCTTTTGAAATTTGCTCTATGAACTTTTGATTTATTAATATGTAACCATATAAATTCCTATCATTTTAGCTACCATAACTACCACTAAAATATACTTAAATTTGTATCATATTTTTTCAAATCAAATGCTTCTTTAAGTTTTCTACGACATTGATAGCATAAATGTTGTTTTTCATTTTCTCTGTTTATCTAAAAATTTATTTTGGTATGAAGTAGTCATTAATAATCTGAATCTAATTAAAAGTATCTTATGATTTGTTAACATTATTCATAAATTGGGCTTTCTGATATTTGAACAACAGATATTTGAGATCTTCTAGCCAGAGAATTTTTTTATTAACAATTAAATTTTTAAGTAATAAAAACTTTTTTTTTTTCAAAACAATAGATTTCAACAAATAAAAAACTATACAAAAAGCGAAAAGTAACCATTCTAAAAGAAAAGTAAACTTAGTAATGCACAGTAGCAATAGAAATTCCATAGCATCAAACTACTGACGTCTGACATCCGCTAGATCTAGCTCTACAGCTATACTGTAGAGCTAGGTCTAGCGGAGGTCAGATGCGGCGCTCATAGATATAATTCGCTAAAATTCCAAAGCCGCAGTCAATAGAACCTCACTATTGTCTCGATGACATTGCAGTCGATATCCTGATAAGAGTACCTGCTATTGCATTCTGAATGAATGGGAGTAAATAGCTTATTCGCAAGATATAAATGCAGAATCTCTTTTCAGTCTTTTGTGGCATCATTATAATTCTATTCGTATACCGTGTGGTTCCCGGCTGAGTAGAATAGGATCACTCCAAGTCTTCCCATGGACGTCGTAGAAGGTGACTTAGGAAACACAAGCTAAACAAAGCTTATAAACATCTAAGAGACCTCTCCAACTCTCCCGTCTGGCCAGCGGTCTGACTGCTGTTGCTAATATATGGCTCTAGTAGTACAGAAAGGGTCGTGGTCCTGCAGTGGAGACTTTAAGAAGATTTGGTAATGATGTGATGATGATGATAATTCTAGCTAAATTTCATCTGTTAATGCCGATCCCGGGTCCAGTACCTTTCCAAATATTAAAGAAAGACAAAGGGTTTTGTCCAGGTAACGTATATTGAAAATTTTATGACAATCGGTGCAGTAGCTAAGGCATATAAATGTACTAAACACACAAATAAACCAACTCACTTTCAAATAACAAATTAGTTAGGATTATACGGTCCAACCGGATTACGTTACGGCTAAGAGTTACCAACTTTAAAAATAAACACCTAAGTTCAAAGTTTATTTTCATAACAAAAGACGTTATAAGTACCACAAAGTTTGTGATAACTTAGTTGACTTAGTATCTACCATGTTCCCAACTAAAGTATGTGGGAAGCCCCTAACACTTGCTTAGTCTGCGGGAAAAAAGTGACCAAGTTGGAAAAACTTTCTCCCACATTTCATAAAGTTTGTACACTGTAAATTCTACCAACATTATTGCTTGGTATATTTTTTCATTCTTTGGTGCGATATTCTTTCTTTTTATAGTCTAGTAAAAGGGGTTGGGTAATTTTGTATGAGCCTTGGCATGATTTTTTTTTTCAGCGACCACTAATATAACTAGTATTTTTAATTAGCCTTATAGTTGAGAATAACAATATACAAAACATTATTGATGTAAACTATATCGGAGCCGAAATATCAAATATCAAAATAAGACAAATAATAAGTAAGTCGTCTATATAGATGTAATATTTTTTAACAAAAATGATTTGATTAAAGCGTATAGTATGTCGTTATGGATAGGAATCTAGACTAATATTATAAAGAGGAAAGATTTGTTTGTTTGTTTGTAATGGGTAATCTCAGAAACGACTGAACTGATTTAAAAAATTCTTTCACCATTCGAAAGCTACATTATCCCGGAGTGAAATAGGCTATGTAGGTACCACGAGCGAAGCCGGGGCGGACTGCTAGTGATAAATAAAATGCAACAGATACACACAAACAAATCATTTATTATAGGCACATACAATATCAATATGAATATATTACATTATTATTAGTTTACAAGATTAGTTATTTTCCGATTTATACAATTTAGTTATTTTCCGGTTCATCGTAAACTTCATTTTCTTGATCATGTCGTATTATTGTGTCTAAAAACTGAGCTGGGGGAGATAGATTATCTTGGTATCTACCCCATCCCAAATACCATATAATGGACATTACATGCGAGCAACAGCCTAGAGTCCGTTTTCCGACAACACATGAGCAATAATGGCCCAATATTGCGCTGCTTCCTTCTAGTTCCCTTTCTAATAAAATATAAACATAATAAATTCTGCTTGTCACGTGTCTTGATTGAATTTTTCCTCTAAGTAGCCATGGATTCCGACAATCCAAATTCTGCTCTCTAAAATCTTCTATGTGGGGCTCCTTATATATTTCAATTATATACGAACCATTTTTTACATGCTCCCCGTAATAACTGCGGGCTTGGAGAATTTGATACGTTCCCAACGCATATATAATAAGCTCGTCCATACTTAATATTGGGAAATCATTAAAATCTAATAAAGCCGCATCAATAGACTGAAAACGAGCCCATCTACGATTGAGATTATTTTCTATAACATATTCACTTAACCTGTTTCTGTCACCATCACATTGAATTATTTTGTTTACGATTTCGTTCACCAAGCGGTGGTCGGTTAGGGGTTTGCCAAAAGCATTTAATAATGCCGCAGCAATTTTTATCTCGTCGAAAAGATGCCTTGCAGCTACATTAAAGTATTGGTGACGTAATTGGCGAAACTGATTTTTTAATCTGCCATTTACTGTTTCTACAACCCAACGGCAAATAGTAACTTTCCTAGAATCATTTGCTTGTCGCACACTTAACTGACTTTCATTTACGTCTTTGGAGGCTGGCATGTACGTTTTGTATCCATATGACTCCACTTCATCAATGCAATCTCTGAAGCCTCTATCTGAAATGAGTACATCATTTTCACGAAAATACCAATGAAATGTATCAGTTTCACTACTCATAATCTCAGACAAAATACGAGCATCTGAAGTAGTAGCTTCATATAAACCATAAATATCAACTATATGACCATCAGGGCATACTACTAAAAAGGGTTTTAGTAAATGACGAAACTTGTGCAGACTATAGGATTTTCTTTGAAAGTAATAGTTGCTGCTTTTTTGTAAATATATATAAGTCCCGTCTAATATAATTATGGCTCTACGTTCACTCAGAGGAGCATTTGGATTTCCAAATAATACATTTGGGATAGTCAGACAACGTGATATGACTTCTTCTCTTGTAATATGATCATAGCCTAAATTCTGTGGCACAAACTCTGTCATTAATTCTTGTCTCACGTCTCGCATTATTTTTTCAAAAGTTTTTCTTGTCATTTTGAATACGCTAGAAAGTCGTTGATTTGATTCACCGGTGTGAAGTTTTGCAAGAACTGTTGCAAGGGCTGTTTTAGCCTTTTTGTGATGTTGTGTGATACTTGGGGTTGCTTCAAGAATTCGCATAAAGTTTTCCTTAGAGAAACCAATGTAATAATGAAAGACTCCATTATTAATGGAAGAAAGTCTCTCAAAATCTAAAAAATTACTACGATTTCTTAAAATATCCATCATGTCTTTCACTTGCTTCGACGAGAAACTTGCAATTACACGACGTGTTCTTGTTTCAATATCTTGAAACCCTGAATCTGAATGCTCTCTACATACACGTGTACCCCGTGGAAGGTAAAATCCTTTATTTTGAAGAATTGTGGTTCTTATGTCAACATGAATTCGTTGAAGATTGGTGTTGGTGCAATCAGCAAAAATACATAACTGTGTATTAAGTGGTGCTCTGGAATATCCAGGAACTTCAATCGTTTGCGGTCTACTAACTTGCACTTGTTGGTCTCGCATATTTTCATTAATAATAAGATCTGATTCAGATTCCTCTGTATTGCCTCCTTGCGATGAATCATGCTCTAATACTTGATCATCTGCATGTTGTTCAAGTAGGTCTGGTGCAACTTCTGCTTGTTGATCTCTTGAGACATAGCGCTGAGCTCGAAAAAAGCATGGTCGACATATCCGTTCATCGCCACCAAACTGTAAAATACAAAATATAGGCTTAATCAATATATTTGTATACGTATTAGCTCCATATATAGGTAAAAAATAATTAAAACACATCGTAGTACCTAGATAAATCTAACTGGGTAAATTGATTTAATTATTTATTTTTTAGTAAATATGAAATCATTTCCTCTTTTACTTGACTTACGAACATATAGCAAGTCTCAAACATATAGTAATCACTAAAAAAAGTGGCACGTACTGCATCTTATTGCATTTATGCCGGTTTGGGAGCAAGCGGAAGAAACACAAGTACTAATCTTCTTTGACACTCAAAAGATAATCAAGGTAAAGGGGAAAATATAACCAGTGGCCAGTTTTCAATAAGTTAGGAATGGCTTTGTGACGAGTGAGATCGCTTTAAGATATGTACTTCAAACAAAATATAATTGACACTGGGATATTGTACCTACATGAAATAATGTTTGACACAACAGTCCCTGAGTTTATCACGTTTTAACAAACCAACTGTTTTTTAATATTAGTGTAAATAAGAAAGTTAAACAATTAATAATTATATAAGAAATGTCATCACTTACCTCAAGAATGTTAATAACTTCAATGCAGTATGCCATTAAACATGGGTTTTGCTCCATCAGTTGAGCCGTTAACACCATAGATCTCCTGCGAGTGCCGCCAATGCGGTTCAAACTTCGATGGCAGCCAACACACGATGCTCTATCTGCATCCATATTGTTTTAAAGTCCAAATCACTACAGCAAACTCTTAGTCCAGTTAGTAATGCCAGGTCACAAAATAAGATAATAAAGAGAGAGTCCAAAAACAAAGCAAAGGTCGTGGTAATCAAAAGTATATAACGCACTTGCACACACTCAACACAAAGGTTAAACGGGAAGTGAATCCTGCCTGCGCCTGCACCTCTTTCCTTCACCCCTCCACTCCACCCTGCTCGATTTTCAAAGCCTAACCGAGTCAGGTAAATGAACCCTGCGCTGTGATTGGATGAACGCGACCGGTAGCGGGCCTTTCAACTTTCTAGGAACTTCCCATTGTTTGTTTACTTAACGCACTAAAAGTTATGAATCACATTCACCCTCGGTCTTTTGTTATAGAAAATTCTCTAATCCACATCTGACATATCAGTTACCTTCGAATGGCTTAAAAAATCTGTGTGTGAGACTTATCATGTCTTCCGTGTCATTTTATGCCATATGAAACAATTTTTTCGTAAAAATATATAAGTACACATGCATGAGTGCCTGAAGTAGGATATCATCAAATTCTGCGTAATAAAAATAATATATTAATGTTTGTTGTATTAATTATGAATGTCGCATACCCCACTGTAACTGTTTTTATTTTATATATAAATAATATAAATCATAGAATCAAGTAATATTTACACGAAAAAATAATAAAATAAAGATCCTGTTTTGTCTATCTAGACGACATTATTGTAATTTATTTTTTAATTATGAATGCCGATATCTCGGCTCCGATACACTGTAGACAGAAACGGCCATAGATGAAAATAAACATCTTAATATGATCTTTCGAATGAGTAAACTTTGAACGGTGGTCGCAAATTTTGAAAATCAGGCCACTTTTACCCAATGCCCTTTATAATTGGCTTGAATGGCTATGGATGATATTATTTATTTTTGAAACGAACTTTGTTTTTTTTTTATTTATCATACTTTGTTTCAATATGTATAAAAAGACATACCTACATTTGAATTTAAGTTCCTGGTTAAAAAAAAAAACACAAATTGACCGGCTGAATATTTTTGTATGGAAATGTCTTTTTTTATTAGTTTCCAGTGATCCCATGAAAAAAGTTGTTCATATCGACAGACGGAATCACCCCTTGGAGGGTCCAAAAGATCAAAATCTACAAGTAAATTATTATGTATAGAAAATTTGGAACAATACATTTTTATCTAGGTTATTAAAGTCAAAATTATTTTTAATTATATTCTAGGTAAAACCCGACAGCCGTGCAGAGAAAGCTGGCATCGAGATTGGCGACACACTCCAAAGCATCAACGGCATACAAACCTCCACCCTCACCATACAAGAAGCCCACGATATGATCCTGAGCTCTGGTATCGAAATCAAATTAGGATTTACATCGTGAGTAAACCATTATGCCCCACTAATATCGCTCTCATTATTGACAAACTACTCCGAGTGAACCAAGGGTTTAGTGCTTAAGAACAAAAGCCGATTGACTGATATTCCAGATCATCGTTGTACCATAGTTTCTTCTTCTTCCTTTACCTTATCCCACTTTTTTATGTGGGGTCGGCACAGTATGTCAGCTCTCTCCACCTTGATCTATCATCTACCATAGCCTTTGTCACTCCCCTCCTGTTCATACTCTCCTTGACTCCATCGATCCATCGTTTCTTAGGTCTTCCTCTGTTCCGCGTACCATCTACTTTCAAATCTAATGCCTTTCTTGTGATATGAGTTTCTTCTCTCCTCATCACATGTCCATACCAACTCAGTCTATGACTATGGAGCTTTTCTGTTACTGGCGCGACTTTCATACTTCCTCTTATATACTCATTCCGTATTTTGTCCATTCGTGTCACTCCACACATCCATCTCAACATTCGCATCTCTGTTACATGCAATTTTCTTTCTTCCATCCCTTTTTCAACCAGACAAAATTTCCAACGTCTGCTTCGCCGAAATACCACTGGCATGAAAGTATTCTTCGGAAGTCAGATCAATAAGAAATTTGTATTTCGTTTCAGATTTTAAGTCTCATATCATAAATATATGAATAGCATAAACAAAATATAGTTGCATAAATCGAACATTGGCGGCTGCCACCATACCATTCTAATTCAACGAGCAATTTTCTTTTTACCATTGTACATCACACATACACATAGGAATCACACTATATCCCCGATTGCATCTTTAGTTATGATACTTTGTGGCCCGAGTTTATTTATGTTAAAAAATTTGGTATAATTTGACATCAAACGGCTTGATTACAACTAAACCTAATTTAGTATGTTTTGCCTTTTAGTAGCCTCGTACGACATTTGATAACGGACATCTAGTTCTGTTATTGAACTGAACACTTTATTCAAATCGTAGACAAAATTTGGTAGTTTCAAAAAATATTTTTGTGACTTGATTTTATTGTGAACAAATGAGTACTACAAAATTTTGTGACCAGTTAATTTAACGTCTGAAAGTTCTTCTTTATAATATACCCTGAAAGTTATTCAGGTACTTGACTTATTTGTCAAAACAGACAAACAAACACGCTCGTTGAATGCGTACACCAAATTTATATCCGAGTAGTTGACCGCCGAGAGATGATCTCATCGGAAACCAATCCAAATTCAGAATTAGGTCATGCCCGAGCACCTCAAAATGCACTGTGGACAATCGACTCGAATAAAAGGAATTGACAATAACTTTGAGATGATTTAACTTAAACATTAAACAAACAAATAGGTATTTTTATGAAATAAAACCGGTCTAGTGAAGGTATGTAATTCGTATGAAGAGCGTTCCATCCGATGAATGTATGTATTTTCTGATTTAGAGCCTTATTGCACAATTAAATAATACATTTTATAAGTTTCCTGTCATATGTGTAAAATCGTGTTTTTTTTTTTTGCGTAGGTCTTATCAATGGTGGTTTCAAGTTTAGGGAATAAAGATTGGTAATTTTCCTCTACATAATTTTTTAAAAATAAGAAAAAAAAAGTTTCTTGACCGACGGGCGGACGGACAGACGGTCAGACGATCAAACAGACAGACGATACACAGTGAAAATTGAAAACAATAGAGCACTGCGTCACGAATGTGTCGCGCATTTCAGTGACACTTCAAAAGAATTATATTTGGGTACATAGATTTAAAAATACTTCTATGTTTGGGTACCTCGCAACTGGCTGCACTATATTTGACATATCAAAAACGTTTTTATTTACCTTTCGTTTTCTGCTTTTTGGCCGCTAAAGATTCCACCTGCAAACTCATTTTTTTATATACTGTACCGTATCGATACGTAATTTGCATTTTCATATAAAGAACAAAACTTGAGAACAATATAAGTTAGATGCATCTAAGTAGGTAATCGGCTTCGAGCAACACGCCTTCCGGTAATCGGGCGTAAAGTCTCATAAACCTATAAGTGTGCCTTTTCAACTTTTTCACTCAAATAGATTCGTAACAAATCTTCTGTGACAAATGGACAAATAAATAGACGCCGCGTGACTTGGACATACGGGACCCTAAAAGCCAGCAAGAAAGAACAAGTTTTACACCTGCCCATAGAGTAAAAAATGTCGCTCGCACCCTATTAGAGACAAAGTATTAATAATACCGTGTGTCAGCTACCGCCCGGCTATTAGGCGAAAGTCGCATTCTCGGCCTGTCAGTTCGTGCTCAAAAAGACGTAAATCCAATTGTGACGTGATATCGCATCATAATTACAGTAAAAAGGTCGGTTAACAAAATTTTGGTGTCACCTTTATCACAAGTAAGTAGAAAATAACAGATGTTTGCATCAAAAGCTCCATAAACGGTTGCACCCCCTGACACGCTTGTTTCGTATGAAATGTGTTGAAAAGGCGTTGAGCTAGTTGCGCCCGAGCGACAGTCATATTCTCTGCTCTGTGCCCCTGCCAGTGGCACATAATGGCATTTTGTCAGTTGACATTTCAGTTTTTGTAACTAACGTCAGTTAAAAATAATTATCTGGTTATAAGTGGAACCCAGCTAATAAGTGCAGTGTGAATTTTAAAAATTAATTCTCGCTCAAACACTGTCCGCTTAGCCGCCCCTGAGCGAGTGATTAACACGCTAGCTTGGTACTCAAGAGACACCGGATTCTCGGCGCGGGCAAACATGTGTAGACTCCATTATTGCAGGCATGTGTTCATGGTTCTAGAGCTACCCAAGGAGGCGTAAGGTAGGCGGTCAGCTGCTAAAACTATATAGAATTTATTATATGAATACTGTCATAATACCGGACTCCGGGCTCCAACGCATTACAACTGAGGATGCAATCGGGAAAGCAAATGAGAGAGAGAGAGAGAGAGAGAGAGAGAGATCGTGTCAAACATTTTCCAGGGATCCAGAGCTGTGGTACTCACTGAATATGCCATACTCACTGAATTTGATTAACCAGTCACTTTGTATTCTACTTTTTAAATTCTGAACTTGTTAGAGATATAAAGGCATTTTGATTCCGAGCTTACAATATTTTAGGAGATGCATGTAGAATCAGTTTGAATTCTTTTAAAAATTAAATGTCACATAAAAGTGTAAAGAACGTAAAGCACAAAGCTTACAAAAGTTCCAACCGGATGATGCATGCTCCAACTTTCATGTACACAAAACTAATATAAAGTTGGGGCGTTATTTATTTGCTTGTGGGAGCAACAATTCACGCGGTTAATTATTATTTTCCGTTTTTCAGACCTGACATCGATGAGGCTATGCATTCCGTGTATGTCGATGAGATTGTAAGTTACCCAATTTTCAGTATGTGATCAAGTCATATTAATAAGTGCGAAGGTACCACTGCTTGTCTGTCTGTATGTTTTATGTTACCTTTTAACCATTTAACAAGGAGGACAAGCTTTAGCTACACATTGTTGCACAAAAGTGTGAGGTAATGGGGTACGCAAAACACCATTTCTGTCATCCCCGTAAAATATTCTCTTACGGAGGGATTTACAAAACTTCTTGCGAATAGTAGCAGAAAACGCGAGCCACGGATATAATCTGATATCAATATTTGCTATTTTCACAGTGAAGAATTTATTGAAGACTCTGATAATCTTAAACTTTGGTCCATAATATCGAAATGCATGTTGTACCCAAAGAGCCATGTGGTAAATACAATACTTATATTCTTTTTTATTTCTGACAGGACGAAGAAGAGGCAGAACGTCGACGGTTGCGCGAATTAGAAGAATTCGCTGAAAGATATAGAGTCAAAGGATTAAAAGCGGTAAAAACTTTAATTTATAACAAAAATAGGTTTTGTATAAATTATTATTGATATTGATTGTAATTCGCAAGGTTTAATTATACTATTATTATATAAATTAGAATAGCATTGCGAATTATACATACATATATTACGCATTATGAAGGCATAAAAATACTTATAAAATAAGTTTTGCTATGATTATTTTTAAAGTTATATTTGCTGTGTATACTATCTTTGAAATCACGTGATCAAGGTACCTACTCATGCAGACTACTCGACCATTTTATCTTCAGCTAGTATAAGTTAAGAATATCTACTATTTTAGATATTTCTCCTCCAGAACGACGTTTGGAGCATGGCGTGGCCATGCAATAAGAAACGTGATATCATGTATCGCGAGTCCAACTGTTTCCTGGTGCCCAGCGCGTACGAGAAGAAACACCCGTAAGTTTCCAACAATATAGCCTGACAGTTTTACACACAGAGCAGGCAATGAGTCATTCAAATATTACGTAAGCAGTGAAAGGGGGGGGGGTCTAGGCTTTGCTTATTTTTGATGACATGGGGGACGGGGGTTTGACGTGGTGACTGGTGATGACATAAGCAACATTTCGCAAAATATACAAACATTTTTTGTGAAAATGATACCAATGTTTACGTAAGCTTAGAGGGAGGGGGGAGGAACTTTTCTTACTTTTGCTGACAAGAGGGAGGGGGTTAAAATTAACTGTTTTTCTGCTTATGTAAAACTTGAATAGCCCCAATGTGACTCGTCACTCGCGCGCTACTAGAGACGTACGAGAAAAAACACCCGTAAGTTTCCAACAATATTGCCTGACAGTTTTACACACAGAGCAATTGTGACTTTTGCTTGCGCGCTACTAGAGTCTCTAGTAGGACACGAGCATTATTCCGTACTCTGTGGTTTTACACTTGCGCAATTTTCTCAGTGCTGCATCGTGAAACGATACGTGCCGGTAAATTTACCAGAGTTAAGTATTACTTTTGACATAAGGAATAACCAATATGTCATACTCATTATATATTGCAACAAACGTTTATCTACTGACTGTTAAGCCTATATAAGTTACGTTTATATAATTTTATATATAATCCTTTATTTTTGAATCCTACTTGTATAAGTGTAATTGTAATTATAATTACGGTAGCGAATTTATTAATATAGCGAATGTTGTGTACGCTACTAATTGGCATGTACATACGCACAGTACATTGTGTACTTATCTAATAATTATGTCAAAACTGTTTATGTATGTAACTGCTGTAAGCGTGCCTATATTAAATAAAAAAAAAATAGACATAAGCTTCCAATCGTGGCTATTGTGGAGGTTCAAAATATGTTTGCCTAACCAGGATATAGATAGGGATGAATATTTTTTTTAAAGACATGGTATTCTTGCCAATATGACAAATGTTTAACATGAAGCTATTGTATATACATACATTCATAAATTTTTTGCCCTTGAAATTATGCGTAAACCTAAAAATATCAATCTTGAAGAAACTTGGTACACAGGTATTTATTTACAATATCCCCTTCTAATATATGATTTAGTGTAGTAATTATAATTTCTCCGCGCAAATGGCACCTCTGGTCTTTCAGGCGTTCATAGGCTACGGTACCTGTGTACATACCTGATGGAAAGCGGTTGCTTTGCAACAGGTGAGCCGTATGCCTGTTTGCCTTCTTAGTTGTCTAAAAAAAGGTTTGGGCTTGGACAGAATTGCGTGCAAAAGCTTATTTAATAAATGTTTTCACAGTGTACAAGAATATTTACAAAATTCTCATTAAAAACGGAACAGTAAACATGATAAATTATTAAAAATTTTATGTATTCAGTGTATTACATAGATTAAAAAAAAATTCGTCTCTCCTGTATTACTTTAATTAAAAATTTTACATAATGTGTACATAAATTTAAATTTGGTATAATAAACAAATTTCTGTCTATTGCATGTCAATGTTGACTAAACAGGTGATCCTACCTACATTTTAATTTTACAACACCAAAATGTTACCATGTTTAAAGCAATAAAGCTCATTTCATTTCAAATTTCAAAACCAATAAAAATAATCATTATTTTAGTTTACGATTTGTTTAGCTTACATGTTTTATCATTAAGGGTATTGTAACATACGTACATACATAGTATCACGTCTGTGTCCCTTACGGGGTAAATAGAGCCTAAGGCCATAAGACCGAAAAGCCACGTTTAGCATGTTGATGGGCTCAAAGATGGAATACGAAATCAAAATAGTGATGGGTTGCTACGCACCGCGTATTTACATGATTCCGTAGATTTGCACCAATTCCGGAAATAGAATCGGCTGGTACATTCAAGTTTTTTCTTATCCCTCAGACCAGCATGAAAGAGTATAGTATTGCAACAATATACAAAATATTCTAAGTTCTAATTACAAAAGTGTTCGCCTGGACCGAAGTTTTTTAAAGTCTCTTTGGAACTTTTCAATTAAGTAGGGTATCGAGTGTCCGATAAAAAAGTTAATCGAAGTCGCCAAAAGTCGGTGCCTGTTAGGAAGTGAACTGTGATTTCTTTGTTTCAGGGGGAAAATTCTGAAAATCCAGACAATGGAAGGAGGAATGGCTTATTTAGGTCAATAGAGAACAATAACAGGTTAATTAGAGCATTATACACTCGACACACCGTAAATTTTCTTTATAACTTTGTGAAATTTCCTTTTCCAAGAAGAACAATTTTATTCACTTGGATTTTTCAAACAATGTGGAATATTTTGTACTTTTTCAAAGTTAATTATATTTCGTAAATAAATATATAATTTACTAATTAAAGAAAATAAGGAAATATGAAATGGTGAAAAAATTCCACGCGGGCAGGAATTATTTCACCATTTCTTATTTC
This sequence comes from Rhodophaea formosa, assembly GCA_963082605.1. Classification (NCBI taxonomy): domain Eukaryota; kingdom Metazoa; phylum Arthropoda; class Insecta; order Lepidoptera; family Pyralidae; genus Rhodophaea; species Rhodophaea formosa. The sequence goes on along the minus strand of OY720213.1, from coordinate 13,579,127 downwards.
CTTATTTTCTTTATTTAGTAAATAAGGTAAAATAGCATTGTGAATGCAAAATAAATCCCATATAAACTATAAATATATAATGACAAATCACAAAGATTGAGCTAGCACCACATTAAGTTGTGAACTTATGTCGTAGATATATATGAATACATCCAAGACCCAGGCCAATCTGAAAAATCAGTGGCTTCCATTATGACCTGACTAAGGATCGAACCCGGGGCTTTGCGTTTCAAAGACTCTAGCGGTACCACTGACCTACAAAGGTCGTCGGGTGTTGTATTTTTGTGATTATTCCAAGTGTCTAAAATCACTTCAATATTCTAAAAATCCATTTTAAATTATGGAAGCTTTAGTGACTGATATTTCGGCGCGCCTCCGCGAAGTTACTGGAGACCCAACGGCTGGTAGTTACTTTGCACAGCGAATTGCCATCGCTGTGCAGAGGGGTAATGTCGCCAGCCTACTGGGCACCCTTCCTCGCGGCGATGGGCTGGAATCTCTTTTTTATTTATAAGTAGACTATATTTTCAGTCTTCGGTAAATATATTATAAAAAAGTGTAAATCAAAAAAATAAAATTTACTAATTATGGAAATTCGTCCACCTCTTTGGCAGCTATATGGGCGTTTGTTTCTCAAATATTATTTATTTTTATATCGTTATATTTATGTAAGGGGCTTATACAGAATAGGACTGTGTTTAACATAGTAATATTATATAGTTATTTGTTAAGCTTTAATCATATTTTTTTTTTCAAACTGAAACAAATTATTTGCGACTTGTATCTCTTTCGACATACATTTTTATTTTTAAATAATTGTTAAAATATTTTTATAAGATATTTTTTACTATACTGTGATACCTTAAAGGAATAAAAATAAATTAAGCACGTGTTTTATTTATTTTATATGTATTTAACAATCATAAACAAACCTCAAAGTAAATCACTTATCATTACTTAGAAAATATTTTGAGCTTGTAAGATATAAGCTACTTACTAAAATTACCAAAAAAATTACTGTTGTTTAAAAATCTATGAGGTAGTATCCTTGAGAAAGCTTTTCAATGCTTTCGCAACAAATTCTTCCTTGTAAGATAGCGATCAGACTGTCCCGCCCCCTATTTCTCAAGCCACAGCCAGGGCGCTCTCAAAATGTTCAAAAAACATGCCATGACTTATCTTGCACGTTACAAATACTTACAAAACCAGACAAATTTTGGTTATTCGGCTATCTTACAGTTTTCTTTGGCACATATTGATAATATTTTGTTTTACTTCCATACCATTGGCATTTGGGATTGTTTAACTAAAACATTATGTTTATGACAAAATAACTATGAAATATGCTTCCTTTAATCTCGAAAATAGATTAATTTTAAATTATTTTTTATCATCAAACTGTTACAAATTAGTACCTATACTTCTGCGATAAAACATAAATATTTATAAGCACCTGTTAAATTATTTTATATCAAATACATATTACATTTATGTCGTAGTATCTACTAGAAAACATTATTATAAAACATTTTTTATTTATTTTATATTGGACCACTTTTAAAAGTACCAAAAAGTAACTTTGCCAGGAAATATTTAACATATTCATAATATATAAACCACCTACATCAAGTGTCCAGAAACAATATAAACGTATATCATTATCTTGAACCAAAATAAACATGTTTACAGAGCTCCGCAACAAATTCATGCTAAAGATAGCGCGCCGACTTTGCCACCCCCAATTTCTTGTCCCGCCCCCTATTTCTCAAGCTACAGCCGAGACGCTCTCAAAATGTTCAGAAAGCACGCCACGACGTCTCACATGTAACAACTTACAGTTCTCTGAAATAAATACTGGCTATTCCACTATTTTGTAAACTACCTACATCAATTGTCCTGGAAAAATAAACGTATAACATTACCTTGAACCAAAATAAACATGTTTTCAGAGCTTTGTAACAAATTCATGCTTAAGATAGCGCGCCGACTGTACCACCCCCAATTTCTTGTCCCGCCCCCTATTTCTCAAGCCACAGCCGGGACGCTCTCAAAATGTTCAGAAAGCACGCCACGACGTCTCACACGTAACAACTTACAATTCTCTGAAATAAATGCTGGCTATTCCACTATCTTTATTACAGTTTTCTTTTGTACGAATGGAAAACTCGGATTGTTGAACTGATACCTACACTATTTTTATGTCAATAGTAACTTTTAAACACGTGATCCAGTATTGGAAATAGATCAACTAAATTTAAATTCTTCAGAATCGTATTTTAATGAATACTAAACGATGCCAAAGCAAAACTAACTTCAAGGACCTTGAGTAGTTAATTCCTAAATGCTTTAATATTTAAACAATAATAAAAATATACTTGACCTAACCCAAAAAACGTGGCTTTATTTTAGCAACAACTTCACGCTTATGAATATAAAATAACACAGATGCCTCCGCTCCTATTCTTCACAGCCACATCAATGCAAAATGTCCATTTCAGAAAGCACGACATGACGTCTTAAAGGAATATGTTTTAAACTGTGTACTGTAGGTACATTGCTTTTGTACTAATATTATTAAGATGAAAATTTTTTGAGTTTGTTTTTAATAAATAAACTCAAAAACTAGTGAATCAAATAAAATTCTTTCTAGACAGCTGCATCATCAGTTTTTAAAATTCACAAAAAAAAGTTTGTTTTTAGGGTTCCGTATCCAAACGGTAAAAACTGAACCCTATTTACGAGACTTCGATCTCTGTCTGGCTGTCACCAAGCTGTATCTCATAAACGGTGATAGCTAGACAGTTGAAAATTTCACAGACCATGCATTTCTCTTACTGCTGTAACAACAAGTACTAAAAACAGAATAAAATAAATATTTAATGGGGCTCCGATACAACAAACACGATTTTTTGCCATTGTTGGTCTATAGTCTAGTGTTGCATATGTAGATATGCGCGAGTCCGACTCGCATTTGGCTGATTATTATTATAAATAAGTTGCATTTGCAATCATTAACAAGAGAAATATTAAAATTGTTTGATATAACAACAGACTATTTTTTTTTATTGCTTTTGTACAAACTTGATACGAGCCAAAACTCAATCGTTTTTGTTTTTGTTTTCTATATAAATTGCTTTGTCGGTCACGTGACTTGTTTGAGTTTTACATTTTTTCCCCATCACAAAAAGTGCAGAGCGCTGCTAAAGAAGTTTTCACTTCAAAAATATGTTCAGTTTTTAATTAAGAATCATTAAGACGAAGCAATTTTCTCAACCATAGCAAAACTTTGGGTCCAAACCAACGCTCCAGGATATTTGTGTCGCTTGCACGTCAACTAATAATGTATAGCACTCACGACTGGTCCCATTAGTAGATTCCTTTTCAAGCACCCAAATTACATGCAATTTGCGGAACAGTTTCAGCAGAAAGTTCCGTACATCTGATATTTCTGTGTTCGCGTTTAACGCGCTAAAGTTTTGTACGGTAATTTAAATTGTAGTGAAACGTCGCTCATTTGTCACTGGATGCTCTGTTTGGACAGCTTTGAAGACACATCACTGCTACTTCCAAATTTATGTTTGTTTTCAGTCCTGTAATTAAAGATATTGTTGTTTTACACAGTCGACTTTGCCGATGTCAACTCTTCCCGCCTCCGCAGACTGTCACCCGCGCTCGCCTTGTCGCCCTTAGCTATTGCTAGATCGATTTATACTCCGTGATCGATATGTCGATTCATTGTCAATTTGATGACGTCTATTTGAAATCTAAAACTTCGTTGTCATAATTGAAATTAAGTGAACGAACCACTACGTAGTACATATAGATATATAATACGTATCTATACGTATATGTACTACAAAGATTTAAAAAAAAATTCGTATTCATACTTCTATGATGTACTACGTAGTGGTTCGTTCGCTTAATTTCATGGAGATCCATGGAACGAACACTAATTAATAATTGTGCTGGTTCATATCAGAACTAAATAAGTAGAGTAAACGAATCTACATTATCTTTATTTTTTAATCTAAATATTTTTACTGGCATAAAAATAAGTACTAATCGCATTTATGGATCTTTAATTTTGTAATAAATAAATGAAACTGAAAGCACTTTAATTGTTACCGAGTCTAAGACAAAGAACTCATTCTTTAGGGTTGGACCACATCTGGCAGCACGGAATCGCCTTTTTCCGTCGCCCTTTCTCTTTCTGTCGCTTAGAACTGCCATTTGCTAGACCGAGACAGAAAGCATAATGCGATAGCACGCGGCGGAATCCTCGAGGCGATCGGCATCACGGACAAAATGCAATGGTCGGCAGGGGACTCCGGAACGCTGAAGCGCGCGATAGCATGCTAACGCATCCTTTCACCGCCGATCACTTGCTGTCGCATGCTGTCTCACTCTATCGTACAATGGCGCACGCGGCCGCTCGTCAGCTCAGTGCAGCCTGTTCATTCATGCCGTACGGATGGAAATAACAATGACTGACGAAAATTTGATAGTTTTAGTGCAGAAATATCCTTGTCTCTATGACATGGAGTCGGCGGAATACAGTGACCAACACCGTAAAGAGAATGCTTGGGAAGAAATAGGAAAAATAATAAATCTCAGGGGTAAGTATTTTTATGAATTCGATTTATTTTTTAAAGGATTTGAGTAAATGACTAAATATTTCACATTTGCTGGAAACATTTAAATATTAAAGAATTAATATTAACATATTTGAAATATTGTCATAGAACTTTCACGAAATTATTATAAAATAATTCTTTAGTATATTACTGGTTTCTCGCACGCATATCCATCAAAGCATAAATAATATGAGCATTTTTGTTAGGTAGGTACACGGAAGAAAAAAATTCGCTTACGCTCAAAGGGGAAGTGCGATGTAGAACAAGAAGTGTGCACCATAGAAACGCATACACGGCTACTTTCATACAATTTTCGTTCAGTCGAGAGCTGTCATTTCGAAGTGTAGCACTTCCACTGTTTTTTCTCTTCCGTGGGTAGGTACTTCTCTATGGTAGGTATGGATGCACATCGCGCCAACATTGTCGATGACGAATTTATGGAAACCATAGACAATTTTTGAATCGATGATTGATCGGATTGGCGCAGATAACACGATCAATATCATACGTCGCTTACACGTTCAATATTATCGCAAGTATCGTGATAATATTGATCGTGTAATCTGCGCCATTGAGATACTCGGGGTGTGTGGGGAAATATGGAGTCGAACCTTAAATAATCACTATGAAAAATAAAATAAACGTCAAGGCACTGACCCCGTTTAATAATCTATAGCTTTGCTTATTTTTGACGACATGGGGGTGGGGGGATCGAGATGATGATTACGCCAGCAGTAGTTATTTACTTTTTTACCCATATGGCATAAATCAATGCTCAAGAATGATTAAAAAAAAACAGAATACATTAAAAGAAAAAATAAAATACCGTAACGTAAGTATAGTAGGTAAACACACATATTAAAAAGAAATGTATTTATTATTCTAATAGATACATATTATTTATGCTAGACGCAGTCGTAAGACTATTTATTTCCCTAGGTCAAGATATAGTAATTGATAGTCCAATCTGTTATACTGCAATACTGATAAACGCGTAATTTTTAGTTTATCATGTCCTATGTACCCTCTCGTACTGCCAAGTTAGACTTCCAATATCGGTATTAAAATATCTTTTAAAATTTTCTCTAACCACAATCGCACTCATGTTATTATCATTTCTTACGATTGGCATTAAATTCTGCAGAGCCCGTTCTTCGTTAGGTGTTGACGCATTATTATGTGATGTTCTAGGTTGACGTCCTCTTTTGTTCAAAAAGTTATGTAAACTAATGGTAGCTAAAACTACTTTTATTAATTGGTTAGGCTCTAAACGAATTCTTCTGGAATATATGTCGAACCTCTGCGTCAAAATTCCGAAAGCACACTCCACTATCCTTCTAGCACGGCTAAGTCTATAATTATATATTTTGATTTCATCGTTATTGCGTGCTTGCTCAGCTGGATAAGGGCGCATGAGATTGTAATCCAAGGGAAACGCCTCATCACCTACGAATACGTGTGGCATAGAATCAGCAGTACCAGGTAAACATTTTACTGGGGGTATGTTCAGTGTACCATTCATAAACTTTCTCCCAAATTGAGAGTTTGAGAAAATTCCTGCATCACTATTTTTACCGTAGGAACCAACATCCACAATAACAAAATTATTTTCTGCATCTACAACTGCTAGTAGTACTACACTGAAAGTTTTTTTGTAATTAAAAAACATGCTACCACTATTTTGAGGTGCTTGGCACACAACATGTTTCCCATCGATTGCGCCGATGCAATTAGGAAAGTTCCAAATTGTTGCAAATTTGTCTTCTATTGCTTTCCAATCTTCTGTAGTTGGTGCCTGTACTACTATTGGCGATAATATATCCCATAATGCTTGACTTGTTTCCAATACAATTTGACGAGCTGTTTCCTTCCCCATTCGATAATCATATGCTATTGATTTCAGACTGTTTCCATAAAATAAATACCTGCAAAAAAATTAGAGTGTCTTAACAATCATATAAATGTGCCTACTTGCCTACAATTTTATTTTCTTATTTTCAGTTGAAGATTGCAAAAAAAAGTGGACCAGAATTAGAGAAAACTATAGGAAGGCTTTAAAAAAAAGACAAACTCCCAGGAGTGGCTCTGCGGCAACAGTGACTCGTCCTATAAAATATGAAAACATTCTTTCATTTTTAAATAAAAATTATAAGGACAGAGCCACAGTTACAAACTTATCCCCAATGTCTCCACCACAAGAACAAGACTTAACAGATAATGAGAGTCAGTCAACTGAAAGTACAGCTTATGATTCAAGTACACATCAAACAAACAATCGTAGTAGATCAAGCGAGTCATATACAGGAGAACAAAGTCTAGCAAAAGTATTAGATAATTATTTAAAGAGCAACAAGGCCAAGGAAAATAATGATCCCATAACAATGTTTTTCTTAAGTATGACACAAACGGTCAAAACATTTCCTTTAGAGATACAACTGGAAGTGAAGAAAAAAATTTTTGAAATTGTAAGTGATGCGGAATCTGCCTTACTTCATACTTATCACCCTAGTACTCCTAGCTATGGTTATACTAGTAATATAGCGAGTACAACGACGTCGTCTATGGGGTATGCATCAACTCCAATGACGTCTTCTGCGAGATATACACCAACTACAACGACGTCGTTGGAAGGGTATACACCAACTGCAACGACGTCTTCTGCGAGATATACACCAACTATAACGACGTCGTTGGAAGGGTATACATCAACTGCAACGACGTCTTCTGCGAGATATACACCAACTATAACGACGTCGTTGGAAGGGTATACATCAACTGCAACGACGTCTTCTGCGAGATATACACCAACTATAACGACGTCGTTGGAAGGGTATACATCAACTGCAACGACGTCTTCTGCGAGATATACACCAACTATAACGACGTCGTTGGAAGGGTATACACAAACTACAGCCACGTTGTCGTCGACATACAATGAACAGTTTGATGATTCTATCTACTAAGAAAATGGCAAAATTATGTGTAAATCTACATCAAACACTTATTTGATATTAAAGTTGTGATTATTAAATTATTGTTGTTGTTTCCCATGGATGATTTAACTTGTGATATTGTTATTTGAGGAGAAAAGCGTTTACTTATTGTAGTTGTGATTATAAAGAAAAAGTTGGATTTGATTAAAGGATTAATTAATAATAGTGTATTTTACTTACTTTAGACAAACACACAATCTTTGTTTCACTGAGATGCACTTCCGGAACTTTGTGTTTTGCTTTTGAAGAGTAGGCTGCAGTAGGTCAACTAATTCATTAAAATCATTTAAAGTCATTCCATAATAATCTACGAAACTATCTGGATGTGTTACTAAATCCGGAAAATGCGTAACATATTGTCCATGAACCGCTCTCTGCTTCCAAAAAGGATGAACCCAGTATCTCCGTTTTATTTTGCGAATGCGTTTCTTTTTATTATTTTGATTTTGCATTTCTTGCAAAATACACGCTAGAATCACTGCTCTCTCTTCCGTGGTCCTATCCATCTCGCGCTTGAATCTATACTGATCATGAAAGAACGCGGCAGTATGCCACCCCATGCTGCAGCATGCTGACGCGTGCGATCGCCTTTTTTGTCTGCGGAATGCGACAGCGCGCGTTCGCATGCGGCAGCATACTGCAGCACGTGGTAGCACAGGCGGAACAAAGGCGATTCCGTGCTGCCAGATGTGGTCCAACCCATCCGGAATACGGCATAGATCTTAACAATTTTTTTAAGTACCTAGTAACGTGATATTTTCGTTTCTTTTTTACCCTAACAGAGTAATAAACATTTGTATTTCTACCTGTATGTATATTATAATACCAATAATACGACATAAGTGGTATGCATTGGCAAAATCTCGTAACAAACAACTGTTTAATAGATCAGTGAGATAGATGATATAAAGATTGGAATAAAATGGCCACCAGTTTCATTTAATGATTGAAAGCTTTGTAACAAGCCAAAATGAGCAATGGTTCCGTCCGTAACCACTCTCAATACATTATCCGGGACACGATAAAACAAAAGCAGTAAATGCTATCTAATGGACGCGTTAATACTGTCTGTTGTGAGATATGGCAGAGAATAATGGATTGGCTGATCTTATCCATGGCGGCACTAAATTCAGTGTTTGCTAGGAATGGGAAACTTGAAGTTTTAGGGCTTAGAATTTGTCCATATTTTATCCCGAAATAGACTTACAAGCATATCTTTTACAATCCAATGATGTGATTTTTTGTTTTTTAATGCTGCAAGTTTAAATAATATTGGTTAATCTATATTTTCCTATATTATAATTCCAATTACATTACATGTATTGGCAGACCTCTTAATTAACAACTGTTTAATAGATCAGGGAGATAGATGGTAAAAAAATCGAAATAAAATGGCCACCAATTTTATGTAATGATTAAAAGCTATGTAACAAGCCATAATAAGCAATGGTTCCGTCCGTAACCACTCTCAATACATTATCTGGGACACGATAAAACAAAAGCACTATCTAATGGACGCGTTAATATTGTCTGTTGTGAGATATGGCAGAGAATAATGGATTGGCTGATCTTATCCATGGCGGCACCAAATTCAGTGTTTGCTAGTAATGGGAAATTTTGAGTTTTCGGGCTTGAGTTCGTATTCCCTAAAAACACATAAACACACAAGCTGTAAGGAACAGCTTTTATGATTCAGAGTATTTTCAACGCTATCTCATGTCACCTAATGCTGTGAGATATAGCAGAGAATAACGGATATATGGTCTGATAACTTCAGTGTTGGTAAAATTCCCAGCTATAAGGCTTCAGCCTTAACTCGAATATATTCTTAGAAATGCAGTCCCTTTTTAATTTCAAGTATTTTCAAGTAGGCTTCAAAATGACTTTTATTTTTTCTTGTGAGATATGGCGGAAAATAATGGATTGGCTGATCTTATCCATGGCGACGCTAACTTCAGTCTTTACTAGTAATGGGAAACTTGAAGTTTTAGGGCTAAGGTCTGAGTTTAATTTCGTCAGAAATGCAGGTTTTATGATTCCGAGTGTTTTCAATGAGTTTTTAAGTCATTTATATGCTGTGTAATATGGCGGAGAATAATAGATTGGCTGGTCTGATAACTTCAGTGTTTGCTAGTGCTGCAAAAAATCCCAATTGTAGAGCTTTTGTCTGAACTCGAATACCTTAAAATACACTCTGTTTTGATTCCTAGACTTCAAGTCGCCTGTGTGTGTGAGATATGTGAAGAATAATGGAATAGCTGAACTGAACTTGTTCGTGGCGAAGTTAACTTCAGTGTTTGCTAATAATAGTTAAATTGAATTGATATTGAGATCAAATTCGTTATACTATACAGGCTGATTTTGAACCAATGAACTACTTTTGTAATCTCAGGATCAGTATCCTTAGTAAAATACAGAATTTTAAGAAAAATATGGAATAAAACGTAAAAATTTTTAGACCTCCCATACAAGGTTGCCGATCAGCTGGGCGAATTTGTATGGGAAGTCTGATTTTATTTTTCGATTTTTACCTTTTTTTTTCTTTTGAGTCCGTGTTCCATTAGGGATTATGATTCCGGGATTTTAATATAGTTCATAGGTTCAATATCAGCTTGTATACTCGATTTCATTCCGAGTGTTTTCATGAATAATACTATCTGTTGTGAAATATGGCGGAGAATAATGAATTGACTGATCTTATCTATGGCGATATTAACTTCAGTGTTTGCTTATACTCTGAGTGTTATTATTCCCAATGGATATTACTCCTGACGTTATATTAATATAATACAGTTAAAGTTAGTATATCTTACTCTTAAACGTTTGATAATGTCGTAACACTGGAAAGCAAATGTCTGGATAATATTTTACATATTTGCGTTTAAAAAAATTAATCTCTGCTGTCAGACCAGCTTATATGGTTACTCACATGTAGAAAATTCCAGGCTGGTCTGCAAGAAAAGAAAATACCGGCCAAGTGCGTGTCGGGCCACGCGCAGTGTAGGGTTCCGTAGTTGCGAATGACAACTTTGAGTTCACACTGTTTACAGTCGCACCTCAAAGTTTAACGACCAAAAACATGTAACAATGAAAATTGTATTAAATTTTACATTTTCCAGTACATTTTATAAGTTGGTTGCCTATAACATTTTAGTTTGCACTTAGTACTCAGCTCTGATAGTTTTCCGTTCAACTTCAGTGTATATACAACTGCTGTAATTTTTTTTACGTATCCATATATAACAGTTTAGCAGACAGAGGGGGGGGACACTTATCTCTAACAAAAATTTTCACTTTAAAACCAAATATTTCGGAAACGGAACCCTAAATCAAAAATGGTGTCGTCAACTTCACAATATTTTTTAAAGACCTATTTAACGATACCCCACACGATAAGTAAGTAGAGAAAAAAAATTAATCCCCCACTTTACTTGTATACTAAAAAAATTTTTTTCAAGATTTTTTTCTACCACTTTTTTGCCAAGATTAGTATACATACCCATACCAAATTACAGCTTTCTAGTACTTAAAGTCTCTGAGTAAAACCGCGGACAGACAGACAGACAGACAGACATGGCGAAACTATAAGGGTTCCTAGTTTACTACGGAACCCTAAAAAACGTAGAATGTACCAGCTGCTTCTCTTTCCCGCGCAGATCGTAAAATCCGATCGACGGAATGGGCGTGAAGAATCATGTCAAAAGGCGATGCGGCTAGCAACCACAAATCACTATTTTGATTCGTTCTCTACCTACAAGCCCACCAACATGCTAAACGTAGCCTTTAGGTTTTATAGACCTGGGCTCTGTCTACGCCGCAAGGAAAAAGCCGTGTAGAGAATAACCTCTAACCTTAATACTTTTACCCGATTTTGCACCCAAACCTGTCTTTTATAATTATAATTCGTTTATTTTCAGATATCATCATCAGGTCTTTCTAGTCTCCACTGCAGGAGCACGACCCTCTCTGTAGTACCAGAGCCATATACTAGCCTGAGTAGTCAGAGGATTTGGCCTACACTCTCCACGCTGGCCAGACGGGTTGGAGAGGTTTCAGATATCAATGATCCTTAAGAATGATTACATAAGAATAAAATTAAAATAAATTGAGTTCAAAATAAAATCACAAAATCAGAATTAAAATCATAAAATTAAAATAGAAATAATCAAATAAAACTTAAAATAAGTCAAAAATAAATTAAATTAAAGTCAAATAAATCAGAATCAAAATCATTAAAAATCAGACAAAAATTGAAAATTCTTAAATATTTGTCTAGGTAGTCACAGATAGGTAAAGCTTCCAGGATAGATGGCTAACACGGGTCCTGTAAAGGATGGTACTTTTCGAGAATCGTATCTACCTAGCTCAGAGGCACGATATTTTACGAGGGCAGTAAAAACTGGGCAGGATAAAGTTTCGGAAGCATTTTATTACATTGCTGGTGGTGGAATTTAAGTCACTTGATGCTGTTCTGCTTAAATCATATTCATACATACAAACATATTATCACGTCTTAATCACTTGCGTGGTAGACAGAGCCCAAGGTCATAAGACCCAAAGGCCATATTTAGCATTGAGGCGGGCGTAAAGATGGAAAGCGGAATCAATCAAAAGTGATGGGTTGCTAGCCGCAGCGCCTATTAATATGTTTCCCTAAATTTTTGCCCAATCCCTTGACCGTCTTTTACGGTCTGCGCGGGAAATTTTACAATTTTTATTTTTATCTTTTCTTCCAAACCAGCGTGGGAGTTACTACATGTTCCTATGTTCATAAAATACTCTGATACTTGAGATATGAAACTGCCTCCGTGGTCCAGTGGTTAAGGCGTTTGCCTTGTTGACCCGGGGGTCGTGGGTTCGATTCCCACGGGAAGCATACTTTGTTAAGTTGTTTCCAGTTTGGTTAGGACATTGCAGGCATGAATCACCTGATTGTCTGATAAGAAAGATGATTCCGTGCTTCGGAAGGCACGTTAAGCCGGTGGTCCCGGCTGCCATCTGGTAGTCGTTAAAGGAACCACGTCAGAGGCCGAGAGGCGGTACCGCAGAACTCTGACAAGTTAAATTTTCTTTTAATGAAGAACTCTGACAGGGTGTGCATGGTCGACTGACCGTGTCACCTACACGAAATGATGATGATGACTTGAGATATGAATCAAGGTACAAAATTATGATCAGTAAGCGAGGCCTAAATTAAGTAACAAACAATAAAACATGTTAGCTAGCTAAGCTATTTTATACATTTATTTGTTTGTTATGCTTATAAGCTTTAATGGCTGGACTGATTATCATAATCTTTGCATAGATGCTTGTAGGTATATGTTATCACTATCACTACATCACTATCACTATCACTACATATTATAAAACAAAGTCCTCCGCCGCGTCTGTCTGTCTGTCTGTCTGTCTGTCTGTCTGTTCGCGATAAACTCAAAAACTACTGCACGGAATTACATGCGGTTTTCACCAACAGATAGAGTGATTCACGAGGAAGGTTTTAAGGTATAATACATGCCCGGGCGCAGCCGGGTAGGGCTGCTAGTATATACTAATACTATAAAGAGGAAAGATTTGATTATTTGTTTGCATCAAATAGGTTCCGAAACTACTAGACCAGCCGCGGTCGACAGACGAAGTCGCGGGAAAATTGCTAATGTGGTAATAAAAAACCCGCCAAGTGTTAGTCGAACTCGTGCAATGAAGGTTCCGTTCAAAATGTTTCATGAACTCACTCGTTTGTGTGTATTTCGTCCTCTGAGCTTTGAATATGACAAGTGCTGTCATAAAAAAAAAATTGTTACGATAAAGATAATATTTCATTTTCGTTATAACCTAAAAATTTGCTACATAGTCTATTACATTTATTCCAGAAAAAGTATTCTCGCGGTCCGTATAAAGCTAAGCATACTGAGTAACAAAATTGGCATTAATCAGGAGTCGTTTCATTGACTAGGTATCGTGTCGTGACGGAAATTCAAACAACTCATTAGTCCTAAAACAACACAAACTTGTGAGTTGTTTAAACAAACGCCACGAAATCAGCAGCGGAATCGTATTCAACATCCCAAAAGTTCGGAGGTGGGTCGTTATGAAAGAGTTGACATTTTAAAGTTTGCTTTTGGAAAATCTGGGGTTGTCCAATATTACAGAGAGACAGAGATCTAACGGTGGCATACTTCGATATAAAATAAATAACGGATCTCTACAATAAAGCAGGTGAAAATTAGTTTTTACATTCCGTGTGATTTTGTTTTGTTTTTACATATCAATAAAACCTATTTGAATGAAAATTAATCAAAATGAAGATAGCATAAGATATTCAATACCTAAGTCATTAAATATTTCAATATTGGTACTTAAACTTGGAAACAAGCCATTTTAACAAAACAGAGCAACGAGGTTAGAGCCAATCCAGGTCGTCTCATTGACTAGGTATCGTGTCGTGACGGAAATTCAAACAACTCATTAGTCCTAAAACAACACAAACTTGTGAGTTGTTTAAACAAGCGCCGCGAAATCAGCAGCGGAATCGTATTCAACATCTCAAAAGTTCAGAGGTGGGTCGTTATGAAAGAGTAGACATTTTAAAGTTTGCTTTTGGAAAATCTGGGGTCGTCCATTTATAGTGAGAGGTATCTACTTCAATATGAAATAAATAACTGACCTCTACAGCAAAGCATACTAGCTAGTCTTTAAAATTTTCTTTTAATTGAAGAAATAAACAAAGTTCGAACCTATTCGAGTTTATTCGAATAAATATTGATTGATCAAATATATGCAGCATAAGATACTCAGTACTTTAGTAATTCTATATATTATTATCTTCCACTAGAGTACAAGCCATTCAAGCACAACAAAGCAACAAAGTTGGCATCAATCCGGGCTGTATCATTGACTAAGTATCGTGCTGTGATGGAAATTCAGAGAGCTCATTAGTCCTAAAACAACACAAACTTGAAAGTTGTTTAAACAAGCACCCAGAAATCAGCAGCGGAATCGTATTCAACATCCTAAAAGTTCGGAGGTGGGTCGTTATGAAAGAGTTGACATTTTAAAGTTTGCTTTTGGAAAATGTAGGGTCGTCCATTATTAATAACAAGGATCTAACAGTAGAATACTTCGATGTAAAATAAATCACTTACCTTACAGTAACGCAGGTGCAAGTAAGTTTTTAAATTTTGTTAGATTTTGTATTATTTCACATATGAATTAAACCTTTCTGAATTAAAAGTAATCAAAATTTAAGAAGCATTAGGTACTCAAAACCTTAGTAATTCAGTAAATGTTTTAATATCTGAAACTTGAGAACAAGCCATTTTAACACAACAGAGCAACGAGGTTAGCGCTAATCCAGGCCGTATCATTGACTAGGTATCGTGTCGTGACGGAAATTCAAACAGCTCATTAGTCCTAAAACAACACAAATTAGTGAGTTGTTTGAACAAGCGCCGAGAGATCAGCAGCGCAATCGTATTCAACATCCCAAAAGTTCGTAGGTAGGTCGTTATAAAAGTGCTTTTGGAAAATCCGGGGTTTTCCATTATTAATGACAGGGATCTAACAGTACCATACTTCAATAGATAATAAATTACTTACCTTTTCAATGAAGCGGGTTGCAGGCTTGTTAAATTTCATTGGATTTTGTTTTATTTGCACACATAAGTAAAACCTATTGGAATGATTATTATTCAAAACTTAAAGCAGCTAACGGTACACAGCACCTTGGTAATAAGGTAAATATTTTAATATCTGGAACTTGAGAACAAGCCATCTTAACACAACAGAACAACGAAGTTGGTACCAATCCGGGTTGCATCATTGACTAAGTATCGTGTCGTGACGGAAATTCAAGCAGCTCATTAGTCCTAAACAACAAAAACTTGTGAGTTGTTTAAACAAGCGCCGCGAAATCAGTGGCGGACTCATATTCAACATCCCAAAAGTTTGGAGGTAGGTCGTTATGAAAGTGTTGACATTTTAAAGTTTGCTTTTGGAAAATCCGGGTGGTCAAATATTAGTAACAAGTATATACCTAACAGTGATAGAAAATAAATCACTAAACTCTTCAATAAAGCAGGTGCAGCTAGTCTTTTGCATTTCCTTGGATTTTGTTCAATTTACATATATGAATAAAACCTTTTAGAATGACTATTAATCTACATGTAGGCCACATAAGTTACTCAATATCTAAGTAAATAAATATTTTAATATACTTAAACCTGAGAAATAGCCATTTTAACACAGTAGAGCAACGAAGTTAGCTTCTATCCGGGTTGTATCATTGACTAAGTATCGTGTCGTGACGGAATTTCAGAGAGCTCATTAGTCCTAAAACAACATAAAGTTGTGAGTTGTTTAAACAAGCGCCATGAAATCAGCAGCGGAATCGTATTCAACATCCCAAAAGTTCGGACGTAGGTCGATATGAAAGAGTTGATATTTTAAAGATTGCTTTTATAAAATCCGGGGTCGTCCAGTATTAATCTAACAGTGGTATACTTCGATATAAATAAATAACTGATCTCTACATTAAAGCGGGTACAAGCAACTCTTTTAAATTTGCCATTATTTGAACAAATAAATAAAATATATTTGAATAAATATTTATCAAAATGTAAGCAGCATAAGATATATAGAGTACCTTAGTTATGAAATATATTTTTATCTATATTGAACTTGAGTATACTTAAGCCATTTTAGTACAACAAAGCAACGAAGTTAGCTCCAATCCGGTCCGTATCATTGACTAGGTATCGTGTCGTGACGGAAATTTAGAGAGCTCATTAGTCCTAAAACAACACAAACTTGTGAGTTATTCAAACAAGCGCCTCGAAATCAGCAGAGGATCCGTTTTAAACATTCTGAAAGTTCGGACGTGGGTCGTGTTCCCTATAAAAGAGTGACACTTTAAAGTTTATTTTTAGAATATCCGAAGTCGTCTATTATTAATGACATGGATCTAACGGTGGCATTAGTGTTTTAAAGTTTGTTTTATTTGCACAAAAAAAACCTATTCGAATAAATATTGATCAAAATGTAGGCAGCATAAGATATTGACTACCTTAGTCATCATCATCATGTCTTTTTTCAGTCTCCACTACAGGAGCATGACCCTCTCTGTACTATCACTGCCATACATTAATTGCCTCCGTAGTCCAGTGGTTAAGGCGTTTGCCTTGTTGACCCGGGGGTCGTGGGTTCGATTCCCACGGGAAGCATACTTTGTTAAGTTGTTTTCAGTTTGGCTAGGACAATGCAGGCATGAATCACCTGATAGTCTGATAAGAAAGATGATTCCGTGCTTCGGAAGGCACGTTAAGCCGGTGGTCCCGGCTGCCATCTAGTAGTCGTTAAAGGAACCACGTCAGAGGCCGAGAGGCGGTTCCGAAGAACTCTGACACCAGGGTGTGCATGGTCGAATGACCCTGTCACCTACACGAAATGATGATGATGATTAGCCATAGAGCAGTCAGATGATTTAACCTAAACTCTCTACGCTGGTCGGTTTGGAAAAGTCTATAACCTTTGCTTAGCTTGTATTTTTTCTAAGACGCAGACTTGGAGTGGTCCATTCTACTCTGCCGGACCACATGGTATCAGCACTACCTTAGTAATTTATTTCTTCAGTTTGACCTTATCGGATTTTGAAAAAAAAAATACATACAGTCGAACATCATCTTATCCATAAGAGGTATCACTTACAGAACAGAATATGCACGAAATTCTTCTTCCTATTCGTTGTTATATGTATGTATATATTTATATAGAATATACCATAGTATAAGATTAAAACACGGACTTGTCGCGATTCTCTCGCTCGTGGAGACGACTCCTCAATAACAAAGCAAAAATTTTGACGCGTATTTTCCATGTGTGCTGTTTTATTTTTCCTAAATTACATTTGCGGTTAGCCATAGCATAGCTAAACAAAACTATTGTTAAGTAAGAAATTTGTCATTAAAATAACTAGACTGAATTAGCAAATGAAAATTAAAAAGAATTTTCCAAAAGAGTACCTAATTCATATAAAGTAATTCTGACACACCTATTTAAGTAAATATATTCTATACAATACCCAACACGCTAAATATGGCTTTTGCGTCATATAGCCTTAGGCTGTGTCCGTCTCAACTTCTTTTATCGAGTCGTAAAATAGCTAAATTGTTGTATAACAATGCTGTAGGCAACTCCAACATTTTAGTATAAGTATTTTTTTATTATCTATGCTAAGTTTTTCTATATAGTTTGTGAACCTTTTAAAACTTACTTCCGCTTTGCTACTCATGGCAAAATACACGCAGTTAAACACCTCCGGACCTTTTTATTCACCAGCCCTATATATAGTTTTCCCAGTAGCTTTTACAATTTTAATCATATGGCTTTCAACATATGAGTAGTTGCTAAGGTTAACTAAAATTGTGAGAAGACGCCGGTCGCTTGGAGAAAATGCACTGTGCCGTTTGTTGCCGCTTCTTCTGCACTCCGCTTTGGAAGCGGCCTAAACTTAGCCATAAGTAATTATTGACGTCAACAATTTTTGTTGTTGTAAAATTTGTTAAATGAAACATTATAACCTATTCTTAATAAACATTTTGATTTGATTTGAACAAGTTGCCTGGTGGTTTGCCTCATTAAAATATTTTGAAAGTAAGAAATAAGGCTATACAAGCAGGAAGTAAGTTACACATAGGCCCATAGGATAAATAGTTCAACATTTGCAAATTATGCATCATCATCATCATCATCAGGTCTTTCTAGTCTCCACTGCAGGAGCACGACCCTCTCTGTACTACCAGAGCCATATATTAGCTTGAGTAGTCAGAGGATTTGGCCTACACTCTCCACGCTGGCCAGACGGGTTGGAGAGGTCTCTTTATGTTTAGAAGCTTTGTTTAGCTTGTTTTTCCTTAGTCGCTTTTTACGACATCCACAAGATGACTTGGAGTGATCCTATTCTACTCTGCCGGGAACCACACGGCGCACATTATGTATAGCGGTAAAAAACACCTGCCAACTTTATTATCGTAGTATCTACCCAAAGGAACATGAAGAAACTAACCAGGCAAGTTACCATCCAGCGTTATTTTCCCAGGATGGGAAATCTGATTTTGTGATGGTGAGGAAATCTTTTAAATGTAATAAAATAAATATAAATTGATATAAATAAATAAATTTATACGGACAAATCATACAGATTGAGCTAGCTCCAAAGTAAGTTCTTAAGTAAGACTTGTGTTATGGGATACTAACTCAACGATAGGTACTATATTTTATTACAAATACATATATAGATAAACAACCAAGACCCAGGCCACTGAAAAAGATCAATTTTCATCTTGACCTGACCGGGGATCGAAGCCGGGACCATCCGTATCACAGGCCGTTGACCGCTGCGCCACGGAGCTCGTCTGTTAAAAATATTTAGTAACATTTGATTACATTTTATACAGGCAGTGTGGGAGCACCCATGGCTAATAGTTTGAAATTTTGTTTGTTTTTGACATCAGCAGACGTGGTTTGCGGCTAGTTGGCCATATTCTATAAATTTTAATAGTTGTGGTTACACTCTGATTGAGTTGAAATTGTTGGGATAAAGCTATTTGCGAGTAATTAACTGTTAAAATTACAGGAAAATGTAAAGTTTTCACGCTTTTCAAACAATATACCTACGTATGTATGTATGTACTACTTTTGCTTGGGTTTAATAAATAATTAAAGATTTTTATCGAGATTAATATAACAGAAATAACAGGACAGATGACATAATAATATTAAAACTTACGCGAGATAAATTCATTATGAAAACACGGCTTTACTCACGTTTGTCATCCCCTCCATCGGTCATCGTTTCGAGCCGCGCAGCGCGGGCAGCGGCGCGGGCGGCGACGCGTGAGGCGGCCCTCAGTGCTTTGAGGGAAGCGTAACCGTCGTGTCGCCACCCCTTTCACTCGCCCCGATGATGGTCTTCGTAACAGACCGAAACTAGTCGGCTGATCCGACGTAATAAAACGTGAGTAAAGCCGTGTTTTCATAATGAAAGGACAGATGACATTTTGATTTAAATTTAGACTTATTGTATAATGATACAATACCTATTAAACCTGACCTGATCCTACAAATATATAATACTAGCTGTTACCCGCGGCTTCGCCCGCGTTATTTATAGCCTATGTCCTTCTCGGTACCCTTACCTATGTGTATGCAAAATTTCATGATGATCGGTTCAGTAGATACGGCGTGAAAGCGTAACAAACAAACAAACAAACTCACTTTCGCATTTATAATATTAGTAGGGAAGTAGGGATTGGGATTATTTACTCCAGTTAAAAAAAAATCCCTAAAGCAATATAGTAGTAGCATTAAACATACCACCTCTCATTTCACCTTATCATTATACTATTTCGATTCCATTTTCGAGTTATACTACCAACATGCTGAATACCATGCTCCTTGGAGCCAGTGGTAAATAAAGACGTGTTAATTGGTAAGTATGTAAGTAACACTTTATTGTAAGTACCTACCTACGAGTATGTATGTCAAAAACTTACAAACAATCTTCCATGCTGGTTTGGGAGAAAAAAGAAAAAACAGAATAAACCAGCTGCTTTTCTTACCGCGCAGACCGTAAAAGCCGGTCAAGGGATTGGGCGAAAATCGAAGGAATCACATTGATAGGCGATGCGGCTAGCAACCCATCACTATTTTGATTCCGTTTTTCACCTTTATGCCCACTGCATAACGTGGCCTGTAGGTTTTATGACGTTGGGCTCTGTCTACTCCGCAAGGGATAAAGACGTGATAGTATGTAGAAAAAGCATAAAAGCTTGATTGGTATTTCCGTGCAGTATTGCTTTTGACATCGTGCAATGTGGTTTGCGAACGGTTGACCATATTCGGCGAATTTAATATCTGTGGCTTTAACTGTTTCGTTAATAAGTTGAATATCATCAAAAAATATTTCGATTTGGGTATTAACTATGCAGTCATCTCTAAGTTTTATGAGGAAGGAAAACATTTTAATACAAAACACAATCTTCATTAAGATATTGTTTTGAAAATTTATATCCATTAAGACAACATGTTTAAAGGAAATAAGACAACATATTTTACCTATTAGGTATTGCTTTCCCTAAAATCCTCTTCATTATCAGTCAATGACTATCGACGAAATAATTTTAGTGATAATATTGTTGATATCGAATAAACATTTTATTTTTAACCAACTAAAAGGTTATCAATTCGGCTCGTATGTATGTGATATTGTCAGAATTGCTTGGTTTTTATATATACTCGTAGTCTATATCACCTTCTAGACATGTGTGCCAAATTTCATGCATATTTGTATGTTTGTCCGAGCATATGTTTTTTTTGTATCATAGGACGGCAAACGAGTAGTGCAAGTGATTCACCTAATGGTAAGTGATCACCGCTACCCCTGGACAACTGCAACATCGGGGTGTGACTAGACCGTTGCCCGCCTTTTATTCTAGGGGAGAGGGGATGGGCCTCCGGCTCTCTCACTGGTCTCACTCTGGTGGTGGTGTGGTACTTCTCTGGACAAGCCAGCCCATTCATGCTACTTCCAAAAGTGGATTTTACCGATAGCGTGGCTCTACCAGAGCTTTTTCTGAAACGATAAGTTGATTGCCTGAGTGATTAGTTGAACTAGGTATATTTAACTTACGGAAGAATACAATTTTCATAAAAATCGGTCAAAAAGTTTTAGAAGTCAATTAGTCAGTCACGGTTCCAGTTTAGTATAGTCCTTCAAAAATAATTTAATTGTGGTGCCATTAAAGTATGGTTCTCTTTAGGTTCAACATTAAATAAGGTTCACTTTAAGTTGAAATAAGAAAGTGATCAACGGCCTGATAGTGGGGTGGTTATTATAGGGAACGAATTTCACATGACAAAATAAATATTCCTAAACATCTGTAAACTATATTGCAATATTAAAGGTAGGTAAAGGACTCATATTAATTGTAGGCGGGATACTAACTACCTACTTCAACTTTACGTCTAGCGTTATATCCCGTAATGAATTACGGATACTTTGTCTCGACCGATTTTAATTAGGGTTAGGCAATACGAACAAAAGGGTATTGGCAGTGTACAGGCGAGTGAAAGGTGCTGCGCGCTGATTGGCGTTTGGGCAGCTCGCTCTGATTAACGAATTTCCCACATGCCACTGACTCCCAGGGTTGCCAATATTGCAAACACAAAAAAAAGTATTTGCCAGTAGTAATTCGCTTTTTTTATGACATAAGACGGCAAACTAGCAAGCGGGTTACCAGATTGTAAGTGATCACCGCTGCCCATGGACAACTGCAATACGAATGGTGTGATAAGAGCATTGTTGGCCTTTTATTTTCCCTCCCAGAGGAGAGAGAAAACCGCCTCCGGCTATCTCCCACACCAAACGAACCATAGCAACGGTAAAGCTACTCTCAAAAGTCGATTTCTTGTGAGAGTGTGGCACTTCCCCGGACGAGTTAGCTCACGAATACTACTAGCGAAAGTGAATTTCGCCGGTATGATGGCTCTACCATAAATAAAAGCTAACAGTATTCGCAAAAGTATGACTCTCGAGCAAATAATCAGTGAGCTCTGCCGGAAGGAAACTGACACGGTGTGCTCAGTCTGTGGCTTCTGACATTTTTGCTATTCACGATGAAATTCGAGCGTTCACACCAAAGATTACTTAAGACGTAAAAGTAATTAAAAAAACTTCACATAAGTATATATTAAATAACCGTTAAAATAAATATATATATATATATATATATATTTGTGGTTTTGTACAACCCTACGTATTAGCCGACAAATGTTTTCCGACGTGGAAATTGAAAATCGACCGCCACAAATGTTACAATTTATTACGTACGCGTATTTCATATTTCAGTGGTAAAAATAATTTATTGCTTAATCAGAACTTACACTTACCAGTTACCGGATCAATAAAAATAATAATCTTTCAGATAATAAAACCAACTTCCACCAAACTACTAACTGATTGTGATGTAATTTAAACGGGACCAATTGAGTATTACATAACCTTAATAGTAGACAGATGGACATGAAGAAACTATAAGGTTTTCTTATTTACTACGGAACCCTAAAAAGCAAACATTTTCAATCATTGATCTGTTAAAATCAGCACTCCAGGCCTATTTGCTAACTTTTGACAATTATAGTGTTCGACTCTTTAACGGTAATTTCAACATCCATTAAGGCTTTTGTATGATTAGCTCCGTGGCGCAACGGTCAACACGCCGGCCTGTGACATTGATGGTCCCGGGTTTGATCCCCGGTCAGGTCAATCTGAAAAATGATCTTTTTTGATTTGACTTGGGTCTTGGATGTTTATCTATATATGTATTTGTTATAAAATATAGTATCGTTGAGTTAGTATCCCATAACACAAGTCTTACTTAAGAACTTACTTTGGGGCTAGCTCAATCTGTGGGATTTGTCCGTATATATTTATATTTATTTATTTACTGACTGTTTTATTTAAGACATAAATTGTATTGGATTTTTTAAGTGACCATCAAAACATTGTTTACCGTAGTTGTCAAAAATGAGCAAATAGGTCTACAGCTAATGGCTTGCACGCCTCTTTTCATGCCTTACATCCCACTGGCTGACTGGTTTTGTTATCCTTGGACATCGTACTTGAGAGACATAATTGTCGCAAAAATAAAAGTCAGTATAATTTATAGCTATTTTTAGGGTTCCGTACTTCAAAAGGTAACCCAGTTCTGAGCTTATTAAGAAATTCCTCATAGAATACACCAAACCTAAAATGATTTTTTTAGTTTGAAAGCGAATATCATCATCATAGAAGAAAGATTTGTTTGTTTGTTAATGAATTAACTCAAAAACTATCGGACCGATTCTTTTTAAAATTCTGTCCCTTGGAAAGCTAAATTATCGGCAAGTACCGTGCGCTATATATTTTTTTCTGATTTAGCCGAAAATTGCATTAATATAGCCTAAGGTAAGTATCAAAAATTTAGTTTCATAACAATCTACGTCATTATTGATGTTTCTGACATTGAAACATGATTCCGGTTTTATCCTTGCCCGAGATTCTTCAGGGGTTGGCCCAGGGGTTGGGGGTTGATCTGGAGGAATCAATATACTGTGTGATAAGGATGCGACAGAAACTCACGCGAAAGAAGTCGCAGGAAATAGCTGATTAACATATACTGATTATAAATAACTAAGTTATATATAACTGGTTACATATTATTTGGATATATGTTTGTATATAACAACCAACCGAAAATCACATTATGTTTAAATAGCACATGTTATTTTCAAATATAAATATATATACGGACAAATCACACAGATTGAGCTAGCCCCAAAGTAAGTTCGAGACTTGTATTATGGGATACTAACTCAACGATACTATATTTTATAATAGATACATATATAGATAAACATCCAAGACCCAGGTCAATCTGAAAAAGATCATTTTCCATCTTGACCTGACCGGGGATCGAACCCGGGACCTCCGTGTCGCAGGCAGGCGTGTTGACCGCTGCGCCACGGAGCTCGTCAAAGCTCAATAGAAGGAGGGGTTCCGGACGCTCAACCATCATATTATAAACAGACAAATTGATATGTTTAAAAAGCACATGTCATACTGAAAGCTTAAGAGAAGTCATGTCATATTGATTTAGTATTTTGTTTGCTTCGTTTGCCCTAATTTTAAATGCAATAATTTATATGTCATATTTTTAATTACCAGAATTCCATTAAAAGTAACTTTTCATTTGCTATAATTTTTAAATAACATAAATAATGACTCCTCGACATGTGTATCTTGCATATTCCAACATACGGGGCTCAGATAATTTTTTGACATCATGAAAGCAGGAACAACTTTGTTTGAAATTTAATTGAAAATTAAACATAATAATTTTATTTATGAGGAATTCTTCAATGCTGGTTTGGGAGAACAGAAAAAACATTGAATATACCAGCTGCTTTTCTTCCCGCGCAGACCATAAAAGCCGGTTAAGGGATTGGGCGGAAATCTAAGGAATCACGTTGATAGGCGATGCGGTGCTAACCCATTACTATTTTGATTCCGTTTTCCACCTTTACGCCCACTACGTTGCTAACCGTGGACTGTAGGTTTTTATGACCTTGAACTCTGTCTACCCGCAAGGGATAAAGACGTGATAGTATGTATGTATGTATGTATAAGGAGAAATAAATACACTCATCAAATGATTAGGAAGGTTTTATATTTGCAGCGCAGACGTCAGACTGGTTTAAAAATACGGCTGAAAGGCATAAACTTCAATCTGCGTCATTTTCAAAGCCGCAGCGAAGGAACAAGCGTGCTTCAAAATGTCTCAAAATGCGGTCACAGAGATTAACAAAAGCTCCGTTCGAATTATAATATCTTTATCTCCGCCTCCGGCAGACTTACGTCATTGACAAAGGATACGGAAACCACTGTGAGAAAATTACTGAAATATGTCATTGGTTCCGAATAATTTTCCGGGCTTAGGCCAACCCTGTCTCAGGTTAATACGATATGACAAACAAACGACATGAAAACTATAACTGCGTTGAAGTAAAACAGCTTATTTATCCTAGAGACCAGAGCAAACAGCGTAAATATTTTGCCCCATTTCCTAAATAACCACAATGTTACCATCTTCAAATACGATCTAATTGAGGGTTCTAATCATCCAAACAGCATAAATTGCAATTGGTGCAATCCACAAAGTAGCTCAAGAACAAAGACACCTGCTTAAAATTGTCTCAAAACACGGAAGAAAAGATTAACGAACGCTCCGCATTTGACAGACTCCGGGCGTTGACAAAAGATTCGGTATCCCCTTGATAAACGACTGTAGAATGCCAATGATTCTGTTGGAATCAACCTACTTTAATAGACCCTGTCTTTTAATTGTTAATTAGAATTACACATCTACTTTGCTCAATTTATTAATCAACAAAAAACCGGGCAAGTGCATGTCGGGCCACGCGTAGTGTAGGGTTCCGTAGTTGCGAATGACAACTTTGAGTTCACACTGTTTACACTCACACCTCACAGTTTACCGACCAAAAACATCAAACAATGAAAATTGTATGAAATTTTACATTTTCAAGTACATTTTATAAGTTGGTTGGCAATAACTTATTAGTTTGTACTTAGTACTTAGCTCTAATAGTTTTCCTTTCAATTTCAGTATATATACCGTTGCTGTAATTTTTTTCACGTATCCATATATAACCATTTAGCAGATAGAGGGGGACACGTACCTCTAACAATAATTTGCACTTTAAAACCAAATATTTTGGAAATTGATTCCTAAATCGAAAAATGGTGATCTCAACCTCACAATATTTTTTAAAGAACTATTTAACAATACCCAACAAGATGGGTTTGTAAAGAAAAACAAATATTACTCCCTCTTTACTTGTATGGGAGCTACCCTAAAACAAAAATTTTGTCAAGATTTTTTTCTACCACTTTTTTGGTATGATTAATATACATACCCATACCAAATTACAGCTCTCTAGTACTTATAGGCTCTGTGTAAAACCGCGGACGGACAGACAGACATGGCGAAACTATAAGGGTTCCTTGTTTACTACGGAACCCTAAAAACGATCCAATTAAGGAGTCTTATCACCCAAATAGCCTAAATTCCAATGGGCGCAATTTACAAAGCAGCTTAGGAACAACGAGAAGTGCTTTAAATTGTCTCGAGACACGGACGAAAAGATTAAGGAACGCTGTGCATTAGACAGACACCAGGCTTTAACAAAAAGTTTGCTTGATAAACAAATGAAGAATACCAATGATTGTATCGCTTTTTACCTACTATAAGAGTCCGTGTCTTTAGACTGTTAATTATAATTCCACATCTACTTACACCCAATTCTTAATGAATAAAATGCAACCGTTTATATATACTAATTGAGAGCTTTAATCACTCAAACAGCATTAATTCTAATTGGCACTATTATCAAAGCAGCTTCGGAACAACGAAAGGTACTTCAAATTGTCACAAAACGCGGAAGAAAAGATAAACGAACGCTCCGCATTCGACAGACACCAGGCTTTGGCAAAAGATTCGGTGTCCACTTGATAAACGACTTGAAAATACTAATGATTCTATTGCAATTAACCTAGAGTGTCTGTCTTTAAACTGTTAAGTATTATCGGACATTTACTTTGCCTTATTTCGAAATTAACAAAATGCAACAGTCTTAAAGTACGATCCAATCGGCCGAGTAGCATAAATTTAGCTTAACAACAGCGGAATATGCTTCAAATTGTCCCGAGACTCGGACACAATGATTAACGAACGCTCCGCCTTCGACAGATACCCGACGTTGACAAAATATCCAGAAACCACGGAACGACTGAAAATAGCAATGATTTGGTATCAATGAAAGTATGTAACAAGTAGAATTTGTACAATTATTTACCAACTGCTGGGCAAACGGGAGGCGTTTGCTCTGTTCTGTGCATTATATAACAAAAAAATAAACGAACACTTCGTACTTCACATTCGAGGTACCAGCCGACATTTACGAAAGATCTAGAAATAACGATACTACTATCAGAAATTCGGTTTCAATCAATAGTTCAATATTACCATTGCTGCTTAAAGACAGACATTTATTGTTTACAAAACATCTAGAAACTACGAAACAACTGGAAATACCAGATATTCGGTTGAACCTAAATGAGAAGATAAATTTGGAATGAAGGTTATCGCGCGTGATTTTTGCGCTAAAGGCGCTAGTGTAGCGTTAAGTTTCGGAAATGACATTTAACGGGATATATTTCTGGGAAATCAACATTTAGATGAAAAAAATTGTTTTCCCAGAAACTCGTACTAGTTTCATCGATTATTTGCTTCCAAAAATTTTATATTTTTGGATACACATGTTTTTAATATATATTTTTTAGATATCATCTATACCAAAATAGCTTGTTCAAAGAAATAAGTTTATAAAGGCAAAGATATCAAACATTATCAAAATGATAGTTTTTTTTCAATGAGTCTATTAAAAAGATTATTTCCTGTATTAGGCAGACCGGTGTTGACAAAAGATCCGGAAACCACGGAGCGACTGGAAATACCGGAATCCTGTTTCTATGACAATTTATTTCAATTTACCCATTTCAGTTTAAAGATTTGCTGACAGTATTTTAGTGCTCAATGTCTTTTACTATTTGATATAAAAAGAAAGTATGCGAAAACGAATATTTTTCTTTAATTTATTACTTATACAAAATAGAAATACATGATGTATTTCTTAAAATGCTGTAAATAATTTCAGCATTGTTTTTTTTTTTCCATAACAAAGCTTTATTTCAAAACGATTACCGCGTTCCATGTGTAAGTGCTTATTAAACATCCTTGTTGATTATTAAACCGCAGAATGCCACTGATTCAGTTTCGGTTTATCTACCTATTACTCATCTTTTATTTTGATAAGGTAAAAGGTGTGTTTCAAAGACTTTGTGATAAGCAGTGAACGCCAAAAGCATAGAAGACCTGGGAAATCCACAATCACAGGTAAAATACCTGATTGCTAACAACGGCTTTCTGACGAAATACAAATCGGACCAGCTTCCATTGAAAAGTATAACAATCATTCAAATTCAACAAAGCTGAGGTATTTCATATATGTTTCCGAGAATCCTAATTAATCCTCATAGGTATTCAAAACAATAGTTTGAGTCAAAAATGTCTTTATAGCTAAATTTTGTGACGCATTCAAAGCTCCCGAACATGCACAAAACTGAGGCATTTTCTTCAAACGATATCAACATAAATCAAAACTCATAAGGTAG
This sequence comes from Rhodophaea formosa, assembly GCA_963082605.1. Lineage (NCBI taxonomy): Eukaryota > Metazoa > Arthropoda > Insecta > Lepidoptera > Pyralidae > Rhodophaea > Rhodophaea formosa. The sequence continues at coordinate 13,550,655 of OY720213.1, read as the reverse complement.
AACTTTCTACGACCTAATTTAAATTTTTCGTCACATGAAAGTTGCTGCCACACATGTGAGCAATTTTTTCCATTTGATCTTACATATATGTTTACACATATGTGTACACTCACAGCCCTAGTGTTTCAGTTGTCCATGGGCAGCAGTGATCACGTACCATCAGGTTACCAGACCAATGTTCAGTTTGCTCGTTTACCGTCCTATATCGTAAAAACATTCAGCAAGGCCAACGAATACTCTCAGAATGTGAAGCACACAAAACTAAATATTTGTCCAGAAAATACAACTGGTTCGTTTTCAATTAAACTATTGTTTAATTTACAACAGTTAAAAGCTTTGGAGTTGGTTTCCAGTAAAGTTTTGATTAGTGAACACTGGTAAACATTCAGTTGTGTAGGAGTAATTGTTACAATCTGATTATAGCTCTGAGATAGCTATCCTGAGTTAGGAATACAATACATCCTATTGAAACTTATGAATTTAATATAAAGTTGAAGAGTTTGTTTGGTTGGTTGAACGCGCTAATCTCAGGAACTACTAGACCGATTTCAAAAATTCTTTCACTGTGGATAGGTACTTTATTCTTGAGTGATGTACAGTAAATCCAAGCTTGGGAATAATTAAAATATAAATATTTTTTATAAATGAATTTATTCTTTGACAAGTGAAAAATTTTGACACACACCAAAAAAGGCTAGGTATGTACCAAGGGTGAAGCTGGCGCGGACTGCTAGTAATAAATATTATAAATGTGAAAGTTTTTATCGATGTGACATGTTTGTTACTGCTTTATGCAAAAACTATTCGATAGATTTTGATGAAGTTTCGTCACCATCATTACAGCCGTATGGAGTCCACTGCTGGACACTGGCTTCCCTAAGGATTTCCATCAATAGAGGGATTTAGCCATTTTCACCACGCTTGGCAAATGGATTGGTGAGCGCAGTTTGTTGCGCTGCCTATCGAAACCGTCTTAGGGAAGGAGTTTGTTGGAATGAGGGAACGAAACAAAGGTAGGTATTTGGGATGTTACCTGTTTGGATGAATTGGCGATAAAAAGTAGCAGCTAGGGAGACCGGGCGCGCGTACCCGATGCCATACCTTAACCATCGAACAGGCAGTTAAGGATGACACCCCTGTCCTGAAAAAGATAAAATTAATAAGAGATTACTTAATAAGATAATTTTAAATGTGATATGACGTGAAAAAGTGCCTACAGGGGCCTTTTTTCTAAATAAACGTTTTGAATCTTTTGAAAGGTTATAAAGTTACAAATAGACTGGGCGACTGAATATTTTTTATGAAAATATCAAACAGAATGAGTTTCCAACATTGTTCCAAAAGGAAAAGTTGTTCAAATTGACGGGCTAAATCACTCTTTAAAGGGTCCAAAACGATTAATGTTTCACCGAGTGTGGACTCAGCTCGAAAATTTCATAAGGCAATTCGTATTTTTTTAATTCTGTTCTTTTTTTCATATGTCTATTAGAACTTATTATTCATGTACATAACACTACAATTACACGTTAAGCCGTTGGTTAGAGATGTTAAAGGAACTACGTCAGAGGCCGAGAGGCGATTCCCAAGAACTTGACACCAGGGTGTGCATGTTCGACCAACCGTGTCACCTACTCGAAATGATGACGACTATAATTTTTATCAAATAACAACTTCTACTAGCCACCTTAAATACATAAACACGTAGTATTTTTCTTATGTGCATAAACATAAGGATTACTGAACAGCGTCATAAAAAATGTAATAAGCAATATAATGGGAAACTTGTTTTAAATGACCTCTCAGGCACATCCTACGTCTATGAGCTGACTGGTTCTTCAAGCTAGTTTTTGGCGTTCCGTGCCTAAAGACTAATTAAATTCTTATAATACTTAACAATCATATCCCTCCATTAACATATTTGTATATATATCAGTAAACTATTCACGTAGGGACAAAAGAAAAAGAATGTGCCAGCTACTTTTCCCGCGCAGATCGTAAAAGCCGATCGAAGGAGGCGATAAGAATCAATCAGGCAATGCGGCTAGCCACCCATCATTTTTCATTTCGTTCTCATTTATGAGCCCATCAACATGCTAAACATGGGCTTAACGTTTAATAGACCTCGGTTTTGTCTACCACACAAGGGAAAAAGACGTGATAGTATGTATGTATCAGTAAACTGTACCTTTTGAATATTATACCTATACTATTGTTTATGGTATTCGTACCTTTAATAGGCGTATTAAATAGGTATACAAAAACTATAAACATCAATAGACAGAATATTAACTTTAACACGGAGCCGTATAGTTCCCGGCAGATTAGAGTAGGACCACTTAAAGTCTCTCCATGGATGTCGTAGAAGTCGATTAAGGAAACACAAGCTAAACAAAGCTATAAACATCAAAGAGACCTTTCCAACCCGTCTGTCCAGCGTGGAGAGCGTGGGCTAAATTCTCTAACTGCCCTGGCTAATATATGGCTCTGGTAGTACAGAGAAGGTCGAGCTGCTGCAATGGTGACTAACAAAGACCTGTTGATAATTGAACTTTAACACGATGAAATTAATATAAAGTAATTATAAATATAAATATGTATATATAGCGTTGTCTGCATATAAATATATGCACACAACGCTAGCCCCACAGTCATTAAATTAAAATAATGAATTTAAAACCACTTCAATTTATAGATTAACTGCCTCCGTGGTCCTGTGGTTAAGGCGTTTGCCTTGTTGACTCGGGGGTCGTGGGTTCGATTCCCGCGGGAAGCATACTTTGTTAAGTTGTTTCCAGTTTGGTTAGGACATTGCAGGCATGAATCACCTGGTTGTCTGATAAGAAAGATGATTCCGTGCTTCGGAAGGCACGTAAAGCCGGTGGTCCCGGCTGCCATCTGGTAGTCGTTAAAGGAACCGTGTCAGAGGCCGAGAGGCGGTTCCGAAGAAGTCTGACACCAGGGTGTGCATGGTCGACTGACCGTGTCACCTTCACGAAATGATAATGATGACTTCAATTTATACAAGTTTCCAGAAAAAAAACCTGAATCTCCCGACCGGGCGCATCGCAGAACAGGCGCCTATCGCCTAGTTCGGATTTGCACCTGCCTGATTTTACTCATTCGAATTTACTTTTTGATACACCGATAAGTTTTCTTTTTAACAATAATTATATCCGGTAAAAACTAGTTTTGAGGAATTCGTGCATACTTACGTTCATATATTTTCTTTTTGTTATATTTTAATCAAATTTGATTACAATCTATTAAGCATTCGTTTTTCTGCAATCTTGATTTATTGTGTTGTTTAAAACTTAATTGTTAATGTAACTTAATTCAAGTTAATATAACTTCTTTATTATATTACTTGGTTTTACCCCTTCAGTCTCGTAAATTTCAGCAAAAGACAGAATTTCGAATTAACTCATTATAAACAAATACAGATAGATCTCGATGGCGAGCAATTGGGGAGGCCTATGTCCAGCAGTGGACAAGTATAGGCTGATGATGATGATGATGATGAAACAAATACCTAATCGAATCTTCTATTTTTACAATATTATTTTTGAAGAGCAGTATAGGTTGAATAATAATAAATTCAATCTAAATTAAAACTATTTTATAAATTAGTGTGTTTTTTGTCAAAATAAATGATGTAATATTACATTGTCAAGATTATTAAAAACTTTGTATATTATACAATAAAAAAAAGTTAGTGTGTATTCTTAATTTGTAGATATTAAATTAAATATTTAAGGTATTGTAATATATATTTTATTAATGGGTCGTTTTATTATTCATGAAATGTTACGTTAAATAATAAGTTATTATATATTCTAATTAATCCTTTTGTGATTCTCATTTAGAAATAAAACCCTAATAAATGGGTCGTCTCGTCTCGCTGATTAAAATTCCCGATAGCCGCAGCTTGAGTAAAGAAATGCGATACTTTTATCCAACGTCAAAGATAAAATTGTTCATGTTAAATTAATTTTGGAGTTTGCGTGGATCAATAGTTTTGTTATTCTAACAATTCAACGATTTGTCTCACTTATTAATAATCCCGTTGGTTAGAGCTTGAAAAACTAAACTTAACTAAAACTAAGTACAAATAGCTGTCTGAAAACGAGAGCCAACATTCTACTCTCCGTAAAATACATTAGGTACTTAAATGAAAATTTGACGAAATATTTAAAGAAATGTGATATTTTTATATTTTGTTTGAAGGAGAGAAGATTTTTATGTAAAACACCGGCAACACATTTTATTGAATTGTAGTGATATATTTTTTTTAATCAACTGTTTCTTAACTACATTGTTGTCGAAATTTGTACATAATATTTTTTATTTGCTCATTTGTAACAAATCTGCCGACTAAATTTTAATGAATCTCAGTAACGAACTCAAATGTGAGCCAGAGACCCCCCTCTCTCTCTCTCTCTCTCTCTCTCTGTGGATGATTTGGATATAATTACTAATACCTAAGTATTATAAATATAAACATATATTCATTTTTCAATGCACGAAGACATTTTAATAACATATACGAACATGACAAAAAACTCGCTCGCTGTGTCTCTCATTCGAACATATTTCCGGTTGCATCCTCAACTACAACGCTACGGAACCTGGGCTCTAATTTAAAACAACGAATAACTCATCAGTTTTAAATAACGTGACAAACCCTTAGTTATTTCGCCTTATAAACTAATCCCTCTGTAGTTTTGGTTTAGAAAATAAAACTCTATTCAATAGGCCGTCGTCTCTCTTATTAAAATTCCTAAACACCGCTGCTTAAAATACTAATAAAACAAATAGCTATCTGGGTAAGAGCGGACGGTGCGCGCTCAGGTGAAAAAGATAATTAGTAGGTACTTATAGTATATCGTGTAAATCTGTAACATTGCCATATTCTTGAACACACCTCGATTAATCATACTGAACAACTTTCCTTAAAGAATATGAGCCGAAATACGAAAAAAATAGGTGCCCCGTACAAAAATGCTTATCAGCTGATTGATTTTAGGATAAGAAATCCATTTTTTCATTGGGAAAGTTGTCCATTATGATCAGCATAGGTCTGTATGTTCGAGAATATGCCAAGGTTACAGATTTACATTTTTACGTGGTATATAGAAAAGAGATCTGTCAAACAAAACTAGAAAGTCTGATGTTAATTTAAAACTTTTTAGGTTTTCACATTTATTATTTTCCGCGAAAGAGTAGGCCATACTCTCAAAATGGTTTTAAAGTTTTTCGATTGAAGCTCCAAAGATTTCTTCTCAACTAATATTATTAATGCGAAAGTGAGTTTGTATATTTGTTTGTTATCTCTTCACGCTTTATCTACTGAACCAATCTTTTTGAAATTAGGCATACATGTTAATAATGTTACGGAAAAGGACATAGTCTATATATCACGTGGGCGAAGCCACGGGCAATAGCTAGTCAAATATAATCGTCACCGCAAACTAAAGTAATATGGCGCAAAAGCGTGAGTGAACAAACGTCAAAATCCAAGCAAATGTGAATCTGAGAGTCACATAATGCAAAACATTTTTTTTATTTTTTATCTTCAAGAAAATAATGCAAAATGTTATCTGATTATTACCACCAATTAAAATTTAATTTTAATTAGTCTATGAAAGTAATATTACGAAGCCTTAATTGGTTTGCGTTATAAATTAATCCTGTTGGATTTAAAGAACCTTTATTTCTCAAAAGAATATAGTTCGGTTTAATGAGATTTTACAATATTTTATAATAAAGTTCTTAAGCTAGTGTTACGAGTAGGATGAATAAGATCTACAGTCTACAGTATATCTGTAATTTTTACAAACAAGCAACCGCAAGTAGCATAAAAATATCTCGAGCGCCTCCGTGCTTCAGAAGGCACGTTAAGCCGTTGATTCCGGCTGTCGTCATTGATGGCAGTCTTTAAGCTATGTCAGATGCCTTCAAGCAGCTTGAAAAATCTAACACCAGTGTTGGCCACTTACACACAAAAAAACATACAACTAACAAGTAAATAGTTTTAAAGTCTTGATCTAAATTTAAGAAATAAAATTTAAATTCGTACTTGAAGTACTAATAATACAATTCGCTGTTGGGTAAGACCAGACGGTCTGATCTCAGTTAAAGAGATTATAAGCCCGACTTTTCTTGATATTTTCCTTCAACATTAAAAGATGAAAAAATTAATATGGTTACCTTATTACAATATTATTTATACATTGATTTTTTCATTATTCATATTAAATTGTGTCCCAAACAGAAAAATTTCTGTTTGGGAATGTTTTGATATATTCTTATCAAATTAATTTATTTATTTTATTTTTATTTATTCGGAAGACCAACAACAATTATAATAATGTTAAGAAACAGAAAAGGAAACAAAAAGTCATTTACAGGTCCTCACATTTAGAACACATAAAAGAAACATGATTACGATCTCTAGACTAAAATGAATATAACAACACTAAAAGTAAGTATGTATACACAACTAAGTTAACTTAAAATTCAAACTTAATAGCCCCATCACACATTTGGAATACTAAATTATATATATTGTATTACTGTTTTACTGTTTGTCGCTCACTGCATCGTTCGGAAAGAAGAAGTCAGTTAGAAATCGCCTTAACCTTGGAATACTAGTATTAAATATATCAATATCCGTCTTAGATGCAATTTGATTATATAAATTACCTGTTCTATTTAAATAAGAATTTTGTCTATAATTCGTACTGACCACTGGTGTAAATATAAGTGGGTTGTTACGAAATCTCCTAGTTGAGATATTAAGAAATTAGATATTTGAAAAATGTCCACGTGGATAGGACTCGAGTAGGCGAGTAATTCCAAAACTCGTCTCACATGCCTACGGCCCATTTGGGACGGATTGCAGCAAATCAAAATTAATGCTATTTTCCTGGGTCAAAATATTAATAATAAAATGGTCTAATTTTATTATTATTTGTCAGTGAGACAATCAAAAAATATTGGACATGTATTTTTTCTTTCGTTAATTAAACAATAAATGTCAAAGATAAAGCGTGTCAAAGTTCATGAGTGGGGGCTTGTGACATCCATAGGCCAGGCCACTAAAAAGTGTACTGGCTTGTGACGTCACACACAATTTTAACGGGCTATATCTTTGTCATTTTTTTGTTTTATTGACCAAAGAAAAAACACGTGTTAAATGATTTTTGATAATCTAACTAACAGACTAATTATATTTTTTTAGGAAAATAGGCCATTGTCGCAGGTTTCTCAATTTAATATCAATATATCAAACAAAATAATTATTTATAATGCCATCTAATCTACATTGCCTGCTGTTCTGCTCAGTAAAATAAGTTACATCTTATCTAAGGACATATACCTAATTAGTGAAAATGAGATAAAATACTGGAACATCCACTTTATATAGGTATGTTTGTTATTTAGTTTGTTATGTTATTTAGTCCACGAATAAGAGCTTTATGATATACTTATGCGTACAAGCTATAATTAAAATCTGGCTTCCAGCATCTATACATACAGCGTTTAAAAACTGACTCTTCACGCTGTCACTTACACGCTGTATAAAAGATAAAAAATACTCTTAATACCGTGAGAACTACCAAGTCAAAACACACTGGTGCCTTCTTATGGTATAGTGCAACAGCAAATTTCAAACATATATATTTTCTTCTTTTTCCATTATTTGTTGTCAACGAAATCAGAAAACTTTATTATCCCGAAGAGATTTTCGATACAAACGTTCGATTTTAATGTCCTTAGAATCCTAACAGCATATCCCGAGTATCCCCAAGGACACTCATTTAGATCGTATTTCAGGGTAACGGTATCGAGAAGTCGTTTGGTGCCTTAACTGCAATTTTATAGTTCTTCCTCGGACGGCGCGCGCTTTGTGGACCAACTTTTCCAATTATACCATTAAATAAGAGAAAATTTGATAAAATTGCGGACATCAGCCGCGTTTGCTTTGTTACCGCCCGTTTAGATAGTACGGGAAAGATAGGCTCTCTGATATTTACAAGAACGAGAGACTGAAGTGATTTACTGAGTTACTTTGTTAAATAATGTGTCTTCATAAATCTGGTATTGTATTTATATAATTTGAATCTGTCAGGGTAAGTTTAGTACATCAAAATTAACAAATTTCATTGAAGAACTGACGCTTCATTGTAAGAATTGAAACTCTGCCTTTTAAATTGGTTCCTATAAGAAAGTAATTCATTTGGATGCACTGGAGCTGCCTCGAAAGTATTTTGCAATACATTTGCTGATAATACGGTTCTTATGACATCGAAATCTGTATCGTAATGATGTATTTACAGCACTAGTGATTTTTACTTTACACCAATTGCAGCACAAACTACAAAGAAGATACTAAATTGCAGCCGCTCATTAGCCCAATGCCACAGATGCAACATTTAAACTTTTTCATATAATCCGATCAAAGAGTTTCAAGTTCAGCATAAAAACTTTTATCTGATTCGTGAGATGTGATTTTTAACCGACTTCGAAAAAGAAAAGGTTATCAATGTACTTTTTGGAGAAAATAAACCTGAGTATTTTAAATGTATTTTTAAAAACTGCTTTAGTTTCTAACTTTTATAAATTCCTTAATTGCTGAACTGCAATCTTGTTTTTGTTTATGGTAATCGCAAATGTATTGAAAAACGTCGTATGATACTCGTACGGTAAGCTGTCTATTATAGTCATCGGTTTATTATAAGCACTCGGCTTCGCCTCGTGCCTATAAACACCTCAAATATAATATCCAGCTTACCGTATCCTATCTATACCTTGTATCATAATGTACTATTGCAGTACCAAGTAGATACCTGTAAAGGAAAAAGTTTTTCAGCCATATAACTGTTCTATGTAGTTATATAAAATTGCTCTAGAGTGTAGAATCTACACCACAAAGATGTATATTCTGATTTCATTGGTATACACTATATCCAATCTTGCAAGAAAGGGTGGCTATGTCAATGACAGAGTTATTTACTCCGTCAGGCCATCATATGTGAAACACCGACCAAATCGAACCCACGCTCGCCCGAATTCACTCTGAATAGTCTATAAAGTGAAGTAATTAGTAAATAGCTAAGTCTGTAAACTTATCTACTCCACTAACAGACGTCGAATTTAGAATACATGAAATGATTTCAAATTGTCGAATGGCGTGGCTCACATTCTACCCGCATACCTCTCTCCCATAAATTAGTATATGTAAGATAAGATAAAAACTCTTTATTGCACCAGGAATAATTAATAGTAGTACATAACAAAAAATATTTAAGTGTACAAAGGCGGCCTTATCGCTAAAGCAATTTCTTACAGGCAACCGTGCTAGGGGATAGGATTTTATTATATAAAAATCGGTATGGCGCAGTAGTAACCTTATAAACGTACATAAACATACCTACATAAATACTTAAATACATACATACATACATATATAAATACACACATACATATTACTAAATATATATTGTATACAATGTATAGAACGGAAGCTCACATGCTCTTTGCTACGAGTATATGGCGTCCCGGTACCCTGACCTACTTATTACGGCACTAGAGGGCTATAAAAAGATAAAGTATACTGTCTTATACTGAATTTACATATTGACCTGTATTCATGTCACATTTTGAAAAAGTTATTAGTATCGTTTGCTAGCAAAAAGTGCTGGAGTTTGTGCTCCTATGAAATTTGGGAAGAAAGAGACCTTTACTCAGTAAAACAAAACATCAAAGATCATATTAATAGATATAAATATTGGTAGTTTAATCTCTTTAAAGGGAGACACAGCCCGTCAGTTTAAACGACTTACAAAACATCAAAGATCATATTGATAGATATAAATATTGATAGTTTTAGACCCTTAAAAGGGAGACACAGCCCCTCAGTTTAAACGAATTGTTGCCAACATTGGTCCCATATAGGAAAAGTTGTTCAAATTGATGGGCTGAATCAGTCCTTAAAGGTCCAAAACTATCATTATTTTACTGGGCAAAGCAGGTCAATACAGATAAAAAGCGTTCACAAACACGAATTACATTTCCAAATGGTTACGTCCAAACGTCTGAAATTGCCAAACGCAGTGTACAATTTTATTAGGTGTTTTTTTTTATTTGTAAGATTAAAGAAAATATCAACATTCCCGCGTTCGCTATCCCCAGCGGAGCGAAATCATTTCGAGACGGTCTCGGCTACACTCACCCTTTTTATAGCTGGGATGAATTATGACATAAAATATTTATCTCCTTTTGGGGATATGTAACGCGTCTGCTCCTTTTTAGATGATAATACAGTAAATCCCCATTTTATAACACAACAAAATAAATTGACAAGTCTCTTGGCAATACGAACGAAACAATGAACTCTGAGTGATGAATTTTTCTATAATTTTAGTAAATTGGAATTTTTATGTGCCTGTTTCAGAGCCAAAAAGCTAATAATATTTGTATGTATCATTGAATCAATGAATGAAGAGCGTGGTGGCCTAGTGGAAGGGCGCATTGTTAGCGCTTAAGCGTGTTAAGCAACCCCGGGCGTAGTCCCCACTTGGTTGGGCTACCGCGAATGGTATAATAATATCTCGAGCTCTTCAGTGCTTCGGAAAGCAAAAGCCGTTGGTCCCGGCATTCATCATTGACAGCAGTCGTTAAGCTATGCCTTAAGGCAGCTTAAAAAAACTGACACCAGTGTTGGCCACTAACACCTACGAAAAACCAACAAACAATGAATGAATGACTTAAATTGTTAATTCCATCAAATTATTCAAGTCGTTACTTTGAGTAAGTTCTTATAATGCATACTGACCCATTTTGTTCCTTAATGGCATCCCTAGATTATCTAATTTGCTAGAACCGATAGAGAAGTAAATAATAAATGTATAGGTACAATTTTAAGTTAAATCAAATTAAGTCAAATTAAGTTAGCCCCACGGTAACTTGTGATCTAGGACACTACTACTGCTGAACCAACTAGAAATAATTTATAATACTTTGATAAGTACTTATTAAAACAAATAACCAACACCTTGATCAATCTGAGGAAGTTCCATCATGACCTGGACGGGGATTGAACCAGAGTGTCACAAATACGCTAGAACCCAAAGAAAACAAAGATGCAATATGTTATGTTCAATATTATAAAGCAGTTGGTACTCGCAGTACCTCTATTTTTACAATCAATATCTATGCATTTTTAAAGGCTACAAGACTTCTTTTGAAAAAAATTATTTATAACAGATATTACTTACCTTTTAATTGCAAAAGGAATATTTAATGCAAAGTGGAGATTTGAAACGGTTACAACTGAGTTGAAAGGAACTCAAGTACCTAATTAATGACATTTTCAATTAAATCTTAATAAATAAAATACTAAAACTCCGTCAACGACGACTTCCTACACATACATCCCTTACGACATTATTGCACCGTAAAAAAAAACTATAAAAAAGGTAAAGTATAAATTGCAAAAATTACGCGACTAAGCATCCGCATAAAACAAAAGACGCTCTAAATAATAGCTGCGATAATAATGAACGCCTGCAAAAATAACACCAGTAGGGGGAATGTGACAAACCATTCTAGTTACCTCAGTGACAAAAAATAATGCATAGAGTTTATCAAACGAGCTTAGGGGAGAGAGCGCTGTGACTCGACGAAATGCTGAAATTTTGACAAATTATACTTGGGGATTACTGCTCGGAATATGAAGAAAACCACGCATACCCACAAATTACTGGCTGGTGACAAATACGCTCGTAGATGACCCCCATTTGTCTTGCGGTGAATCTATTTAGCGGAAAACATTTCAGAGTATGAATGACGTATTATGTGCGAGACTTTCTTGGGCGGATGTGTAATAGTTAACATTTTTTAAGTGTAAAAAGGATTACTTGCGATTAATGAATGATTGCATCATTTTAAAAGCTAAGTAATAAGACTAGGCTGGTCGAGGTGTCGAATGCCCAGAGGACCGGCATTTATCTTGCCCAAAAAAATAAGCATTGTCATTCAACGTGGCAACGCTGACAGTCTTCTGTGCACATTACCGCACGGCGATGACCTGCAGGACATTTTCTATTTAAGGGTAAGTTTTGTTTATGGGCAATTTTATTTTATAGGTAGGTTTAATTGATAGTTTTTAAGTATGTAAGTTAGTTTTAATATGGTAGGATTAAAATTCTTATGCGCTATATCAAAGAAATTAAAGTAATAAAATAATCGAATTTATTATAAAGCCGCGTTTTGCGGTGTAGAGATACAATGAAGTGTATCAATAAAAAGAGTAACAGTTTCTAGTCTATACGATTAGCTCTCTATCAAAAAAGGAAGCAGCCAGCACATTCTCTTTAATTACCCTATGGCGTATGAAAGATAAATACAACTAGATATACGCACACGTTACTGCAGCTCGTTACTCCGTCTGCGTATATAAGACCTTATTTTATGATAACGTTTTCACATCTTCTCTAAATAAGCTTTGACATCAAACACCATGTAAATGTAGCATCACGAAAATAAACACCTATTCGTAATAAGTATGTATATGTTTTACAAACTTATATTCGAAAACATAATCGTCGATTTTGTGTTCTATTTCAAGCTCTTATTCAAAGGTATCCACACCACACTATACTATACCCAATTCTAAATTGAAAACTAAATAATATAGTAGAAAATTTGAACCTTATAGTTTCCAAACAAAGTTGCGTTACACATTAAACTGAAACTCAAGGGTTTTAGAGGAAACGTAAATAAATACATTATACGGCAACGGGAGCTAAATGTATGAAAACGTTATCATACGACGAAGTTTGGAGCTCCCAGCGTTGTGTAGCTTAGCTACATTTGAAACATCTAAACTCGCTTTTCACCGAAACGTTGTTATTCCACTTATTCCCATTGAACTGTGAATTTACCAAGGATGTTAAATACTGAAATCGGTTTTAAGGCGCTGTAATTTACGCACTGCCGTAAAACGTCTATTTTTTCGTCGCGCAGTTAGCCTTCTTTTTCATGAAATACTAGCATGAAATATGAAGTACAGTTCAAAGATCATAATAAATGATTACATCAAAATATTTTCGAAAAAATTTTTAAAACCTAGGAAAATAAAATGGCAAAAAGCTATATCCAGAAAAGGTTTCGTCGCGAATTACTTGATATTTTCAGCAATAACCACCATTTTTTTTACATCTATAAAAAGTAAAACTTACTGAGCAAAATGGATACTTAAAAATATTACAATATTTGGTTATAATTAAGGAATTATTAAAATAAAACCGACAAAAGGCGGCCGAAATGACAGATACGGGTTAGAACTGAGATCGCCTACCGGTATCACCACTTTTAACCGTATGTCATTACCAGTACGTATTATTATCGCGCGAATACCATTACGTACTATTATTATTAGGTGTTACAGCGCCTTAAGGACACCTGGAATATATTATATAGAGGTTCACATTATGTCACAAAGTATTTTGATGGATTTCATAATATTTAGTAGAATTGTTCTCATATCATAAGTATGAAAGGTTGTATACATTTCATTTTAATCAAAATCACGTGACGGAAAAAAATTATAATTCAATTGTTTTTTGACAATATGATACTTGGAATCGCACAAAAAGTCGCGAATAAAACCTAGTTACGTGATATTTGTAACTATGTATGTAAAATACTTTCATATACTATGTATCTAATTATTTTTAAATTGAAAACTAAATAACGGCGCAGAAATTTCAGATCTAAACTGAGTTACACATTAAACTCAAATTATCTCAAGGGATTTAGAGGAAATTTAAATAAATACACTATACGGTAACGGGAGTTAAATATATGTAAGCTTTATCATACGATGCAGTTTGGAGCTCCCAGAGCTGTGTAGCTACATTTGAACTCGTTTTTCACCAACAATTTGTTATTCCCATTTAGGAACTGTGATCTGTTTGGTTGAAAATTGATCTTTAGTCCCTCCCTATATAATAAAGTTTCATGTCATTATTAAACAGGTGTTAGATAGCTTTAATTATGTTTAGTAGTTTGTTTTTTTGGATTCGTAATTTATTCACTCAAGATCAGTTGATAGGGTTGAAATATTTTGAAAACAAATATGTAGTTCCTTATCTGGATACCGCTCAAGCATCATTGATATTACTCAATAAGCTGCTGGCAAAACCTAGTTGTGATCCTACTTTAATAATGTATATCAAATATAGTTATAGATTACTAACACACCTAGCTTTTAAGATTTTGTTACTAATACTTAGATAAGGTAACTAACTTAGATTAAGTAAATATTGTTACTAACAAAAATGGACCATGTTGTCTTAAATAAAGAATCATTATTATTATTATTATTATGTTCTCTCTAGGTTTATCCTGCACGGGACGTATCCCGGACCTTTGAGGCTTGCATGGGGACATAGGTCCAACACGTAGAGGCCTTGTGAGAGTTTTTGCTATACTTTGTGATGGGGCGCCACCAGGGCATGACAGTAAGTCACACTATAAAATGTTCTCACTGACAATTCCCAGTAAGTGCAGGACTATGGAGGTATAATGGAAAAAACTACATTGGGACTATTGGGATGATATGCTAGTGGATTGGAAAATGGGCTATGGAAGGACTATGGCACCTGCCTCACCAATGTTTAAAAACACGGAAAAATAGGCAGGTGGTGACTCGCCAACTCAGTCAATGGGCCCCCGAAAATGGCTGCACGACGCAAAATGTGCAGCAAGAAGGGCAACACTAGTTGAGCGGCTGAAGGGTGGAGAGGTGTCACTGGACTTTAAACAACCATCATTTGCTCCCTTAGGGTCCCATCAGGTACGCCCACTCGCCACTTACGTTTCACATCCACCCTTCGAGCATAAAGCTCTCGCGACTCCACTCTGGCCGGCCGGTGAAGGCAAGCCAGAGGTAGGGGTTCCTGTTACCTCTTCGGTTTCCACTCCGACCGACCCGCTAAGGCAAGTCGGAGGCGAGGAACAGGGGCCTCCCCTAGGAGCACTCAGGTCCGTGGGGTCGCTACTCCCCAACAGCTCGCCACAAGCTGCCCTGCGGGCTTATTATTATTATTATTATTAAATAATTACTAATTCGAAAACAAAATAGCAGAAAATTTAGACCTTAAAAACTTAGAGCTTCAAAGATTCAAAACGTTTATTCAGAAAATAACATGCAGGCACTTTTTCACGTCAAATCACATTTAAAATTATCTTATTAAGTATTATGCATTTTCAAAAGCTACAGACTACTAGCATTTCGGAACCGACCACTGTAGAGAAGAAATGCCGAAAGAAACTCTTTTCAACAGTATAGGTCGCCTACTCGCCTGAAGGGCTTTGTATGATTAATGATTATATTATATTTATTTCTTTTTTACTTTTTTTTCATCTGTTAGGTCATGTTGTTTCATTATTTTTGAAACATGTTTATGTTTACGATCGAGTGAGCAAATTACAAAAACTTAACTTACCAAGTTGTGCTTTCGCAAAGGCTTAGAGGGAACGGTAAAAAGTACATTATACGGTAAAAGGAGCTAAATGTATGAAAACGTTATCATACGACTAAGTGTAGAGCCCTCAGCGCTATTTAGCTTAGCTACATTTGAAGTAGCTTTTGATGTCTTCTTATTCCCGCTTGGAAACTGAATTCGCCAACTTTGGTATATATTAAAATTGGTTGACCTGGAAAATATTAAAAGAAGAACACTTATATAATATAAGGTATTTAGTTAAATCTGATAATATGTAACAGGTTTTTCTCATCATTAAAGATTAAAAGCTTATTCTTTTGGTGTTAGTTATTCAATCGCATGAAGATAGATAAACGATATTAAGATGAAAATGAGAAAACAGGTGGTAAATATATTTCCAACATTAGTCCTATAAGACAAGTTATTCATATCGATGGGTTGAGTTGCCCCTTTAAGCATCAGACAGGAATTAATTAACACATTTGTATATATTACAATATGTAACTTCAAATCGCTTAAGGCCCCACACTAGGCACACTAGCGACGCCAATAATTTTATTCCTAATACTTTACAAATAGAAAGAAATTCAAGAATGTAAATCATATAAGCCTTAGCAAATAACCTGAAGTATTTTTGGAATCATGTTTAATATTATCAGAATTAGTGAGAACTATGAGAATCAGATTACCGCCAAAAACGGTTGTTTTTGGCGGTAATCATTATTTCTCTTTATGTCTATTTCTCATAATATTAAAACATGATTCCAAAAATACTTCAGGCTTTTCTTTACTAAGGCTTATATGATTTACATTCTTGAATTTCTTTCTATTTGTAAAGTATTATGAATTAAATTATTGGCGTCGCTAGTGTGCCTAGTGTGGGCCCTTAAGAAATCGCAGGTCTTTAAGGTTATCTCGAATCATTCCCACTTTAAATAAATTTTATTACATATTAATTTAATTGCGTGATCCATGAGCTCCGTGAATGAAAAAGAAGTAAATCTCTAGCAGTTATTTGAAACAACTGCTAGATTTTATTCCTAGAAATCTGAGTGTTTGCAGCTCAGACAAGGCGGCGGAAGAAAAACGCCATTTCAATTTAAATTAAAATGCCCTGGAGGGTCATGCTCGGTGGAGTTTCAGAAGTCTTATGATATTTTTCCATGTTATTGGTTTCAGAGCGTACTTTATCTTAACCGTGGAAAGAAGCGACCTATAAATAAAAGATTTGTGACACAGGGATTTACATGCTCTTTGATAATGGGATTATTTTGAAACAAGAAGAAAAGTACATAAAAACACTAGTGACAAAAAAACAGTCTATCTCCGTAAAATATGTCTGTAAAATCACATACAGTGCAAGGATGAATCAAGCAGGCATCATAAAATAGTTCTCGAGATTTTCTTTTTCCTTAAAAACATAACTGGCCTTGTAAATTAATATCTCTTTAAAAAAATATGATCTTTTTGGACACGGAAATATTCTGAAAAATGTTTGTGTTCAGAATTCAAAGATGTTTTCAGTCCCATGGGAATAAAAATGTATTTTAAATCCAACAGTTCTTTGTTTTTTTATTTTTACTAGATGACGTGCAAACAGAAATCACGATTGCTCAATACTATTATAAGGAACGTAATAATTTAGAAGCATTAATCAAAATTAAATATAAATATATCCTATCTCTCAAGTTGGATTGAATGACAAACAGTTTGCAAAATTTTTTTTAGATAAGAAATTTTGGGTTAAGTTCTTGGATTTCATCTCGGACTGTCACCAAAAAATGAACTAAAACAAAGTATTCGTTTTTTCCCACGACTTCGTCCGCGTAATTTATAGTCTTTGTGTTGGGCAGATGTTTTATTTTTATCATCTTAAAATTCTATCCAAATATATTCAGTAACAAACATAAATTTCACATTCAATGTATTAGTAGTATGGTAGAATAACATAATAAAAGTGATATATTAATACTGATTGCTGCAAATGGTTTTGGGAGTCGATATAGCTTTATAAATTACAATCTGAGGAGCAACTATTATTGGATACGATGATCACAAAAAACATCTTAATTACAGGTCAAAGTTATATCAAGTATACCTTACTTATAAAAACATTTTAAGTATAGATTTTAACTCTGTTAAGATGATGTCATCTAACACTTAAGAATATTATTATCCTTGACAGCCTTTTGCGTCTTGTTTCCTAATTCAAATATATTTAAACTAGTATGGAACCGTTTTATGAATAATTTAGTCAATTTCCGCTGTTCTCACAAAATTAATTATATAAGAGACATCATAGAGAATAATCTGTGGCTGCAGCAGTCATGATCCGCTTAAGGTCATTGAGCTAGAGAAATGTAAATCTGCTTTAAGGGGGAACAGTAGGCACAGTAGCGACGCCAATCATTTTATTCCTAATACTTTACAAATAGAAAGAAATTCAAGAATATAAACAATACAAGCCTTAGTAAATAACTTGAAGTATTTTTGGAATCATGTTTTGATATTATGAGAATCAGTCATTGAGAGAAAAAGTGATAACCGCCAAAAACGGCCGTTTTTGGCGGTAATCAGATTCTCATAATTCTCACTGATTCCGATAGTAATAAACATGATTCAAAAAATACTTCAGGTTATTTACTAAGGCTTGTATTGTTTATATTCTTGAATTCCTTTCTATTTGTAAAGTATTAGAAATAAAATGATTGGCGTCGCTACTGTGCCTACTGTTCCCCCTTAATACAGTTAAACCTTAAACTTAATAAGTCAAGATTACGGTTTGGACAGTCCATAAATCCTCCTCTACCGAGCGTTTTGTCGGTTGCGTTCTGTGATGCGTGCGAGTCTGGCGTCGGTTGTTAGTTGTTACGACTGTATACATGATGTGATGTGATTTGGTATAAGTTTTTACAACTGACAGCCTGCCTGACGCCAACTTTTTATTGGTATCACAAGAACCGTAAATGAAATATAAGTGAAGTACAAGAATTTGGCCGCGCCAGGATGATTCCTGGCGCTGAACCTAGTTTGTGAGATTTGTGAGGACTGACAAATTTTTGTGAATCGTGTATAAATTTTGGAATGTTATATATTCATAAATACATACCACGTCTTTACCCCTTGCGGGGTAGACAAAGCCCAAGGTCATAAAACCTAAATGCCACATTTACGTGTTAGTGGGCGTTAAGCTTGTAAGCGGAATCAAAATAGTGATGGGTTGCTTGCTGCATCGAAAAGCAGCATATTCTATGATATTTTTTCCAAACCAACATGTAGGATTCTTATAATAAAATTGCACGCCAGATCTGGGTGAAAAGATTTAAACGTAGAATGTATCAGCTACTTCGCAGACGATAAAATAATATTAAATAAGTAGTAGGCGAAAATCAAATCAATAGGCAATGCAGGTAGCATTCTGTCTCAATTTTGATTCCTTAACAATGTCAATATATTAGACAGATGCTACATATTTTAAAAAAATTACACATCACCAAGGTTCTCTATTTTGAAGTTGGAATTCAAATTAAAAGTAAAAGATCGAGTATACCTAAAAACTTTTAGAAAACAGTTATAGTTTGCCAATCTACGATTTTGATATGCGTGACCAATTCTTAAAATGTTTTAGAATTCAAGCAAAGTGGTATCATTATTACCATTTAGAATTTTTGTGTTATTTCCTTATTAAGGTATGCTTAATACCGCTTTTAAATTTATAATCGACTTTTCTACACTAAAATGTTCGACCGGCACGACAATAGGTTAGTTTCTTAAAAAATATAGGTAATTAATCCGTTAGTTGGTTATCAAAAAACATTCAACCCGCATCTTTCTATGTGAATCAAACAATCAAATCGGCTAAGTACGAGACGGACTAACGCACAAGGACTTCATACCATTATTTATACAACATTAGACTATCATCAAAAAAACGGCATAAAAATCACGTTGGTTGTATGGGAGACCCCCTTGAATATTTGTTTTATTTCGATTTAATTATTTTTTTCTCAAGTGAATACACAACTTAATTTTCTGTGAATGTTTAAAGCGTTATTAATACTATTGCCGTTATTAATACATCAAAAAACGGCATTAAATCCCGTTCGTTGTATGGGAGCCTTTATTTTCTTTTGTTATAGCGGCTACAGATACACATCATCTGTGAAAATTTGAACTGTCTAGCTTTCACGGTTCAACAAATACAGCCTGGTGACAGACAGACAGACAATGAAGTCTCGTGCATAGGGTCCCGTTTTTACTAAAATATTGTACGGAAACCTTAGTTTGTGCAACTCGCATTTGGCCAATTATATTAAGGTTTTTTTTTTACTTTTTGTATTTTAATTTTTTATTCTGTTTGTTATTAGCTTGATTAGTATTTATCTTAAACTAAAATATTCAACTGAATAGTATAAACTAATTAAAATTTAAGTTTATTGATTGATTAATTGTTAAGTGTTACGAAAATCAAGAATATAATGTTTAAGGCCTTGGCACATATTGTTTAAATAATATTTCCAAACAAAGAAGGTCTTTTTATTTAAATGAAAAACGTATTTTTAACGTATAAAATTTTTGAGCGGCGTAGAGCGCGAGCGATACGTCTGTTTCAGATTGAGCAAAATGGCTTGGACATTTGATGATTGAAAAAATTTGCTAGCTATCGCTACTAAATAATATACTGAATGAGTAAATAACATAAAGACATCGTATGGCTCTTTATTCCGAAAAATACAATAAAAATACAATCAACCTTAACCAGAATTTCAAAGACTTGGCTTTGATAGATGTAAGTGCGTATCGATATCTTTTATAGAAAGAGTCTCATACATGATGCAACGATCTCTGCGGTTCGTCTCATGTCCGCGAGTAAATAATATACTGAGTGACAAACGTCTCGTTCCTCTTTATTCCGGGTCACCCTTGAACCGAATAAATTGCGAGCAATTTTCGGGGTCGTTTACCACGCGCCGGGATGCCAATGATACGCTTCTCAAACTTCTCGTGATCCTCATTCCGAAATACACATATATATGTATTTATATGCTACACTTACGGCATCCCTACAAATTGCGTGATATCGCTATTTATTTCCTACTAGCTTTTGTGTAAGGTTTTGTCCATTTTAGGTTCATTGTTGTCCCAAAAATTATTTCTGTTTAAAATAAATCTGTCACTCATATCTTAGACGACTACAAAAGCAGAGTAATGTTTTATTTGTGAATGGCAAGCAAATACTTTTCTCATTTTTAAATGGTATTTTCAGGATACACAGAACTCAGAATTTACATCATATTAACATTACAACAGATAAGAATAAATCAGCACATCATTTATAAAAAAAAGAACAGCAATGCAAATTGCAGTGATAGAAATTAACAAAACGCGACCTACCAATTTGTGCTGAAAATTATTTTTCTACTGTGACTTATTGTTAACGGCCCGTTTTACATACAGCGCAGAAAGGTTTCATATTAATTTATAGAGCGATTATCAGGTACTCCCGTGGGGCTCCCAAGTTTACCACTTTCCCTTAACAAAATTCTACAATCTGCTCGAGTATATGCTCCTTTATCCCCCAAATCAGCACAGAAGATGTATAAACATAGTAAAAATGCCTCTACTTATAAGAGATCGCACTAATCCCTCCAGCTTTGCTAATCCCTTTGAATATTCTAGCGCAACCGGAGTAAGCAGTTTGTATTTTTGGCCTCAATAGGGTATCAGGATTGTCTCTGAGTGTTTTTGTCAACAGTCACGTCTTGAACGGTTGCTTAATCATGAATGACACGTTTACGTATTCAGGAGGCTCGCCCCGCCCGCTAACGAGAACACGAGATAAGTTTACAAACGTCGTCTTGAATTCCCGAAGGCTTCGGTCCCAGCGTTGATTATCCCGGATTTGAAATTAACATATTAGGAATGTACCGTGCCGTGTTCACTACGGAGATACGGCCGTAACACCGAACAGTGTACCGACATGTTTGTTTGAATAGAGGATTGAGCTCT
This sequence comes from Rhodophaea formosa, assembly GCA_963082605.1. NCBI lineage: Eukaryota > Metazoa > Arthropoda > Insecta > Lepidoptera > Pyralidae > Rhodophaea > Rhodophaea formosa. The sequence continues at coordinate 13,529,131 of OY720213.1, read as the reverse complement.
GACGTCGTCCTCTTAAGGCTCCATAAACAATGGGGCCTTGTATCTACTCCCTGTCTCCTGTTTGCATTATCAGGCACACGCTCGTATACCTACATAATGTACATTCAGTTTAATTAAACACAAATGTCAAATAATAAACATTATTATCAATTACTACAATTCAGCTTTAGTTATTGCAAATTTGAATCTGTAATGAAATTTCATTGTTCACTGTAACTTCAATGCACTGTCGTTTCGAGTTTCATAAGCCGTTGTTTTCCAAACTGAAGTTTTGCCCGTACGAACAAAACAACAATAACATTGAGAACTTTGCGTCGTTATTAGATGTACAGACGTAATACGGACGTGTAATTCGAGTCGAGCGAAATGAATCATTAGTCCTAAACTAATATTAACCTGTGTTGGTCAAACAAAGAAACGGGCGTACCTCTGTGCCTAATATCATCAGCGGGAACGAGCGGGCTCTTGTTTCGTTCTACACAAACGTTCTTTCATTTTCTAATGGATTGACACTGAGGGAATATTTGTTGGCAAACTTTCACCAGACACAGATATTTACATAACAAAGAAAGGGGTAAGGGATCCGAGTGTCCCTGGAAACGTATTCTTGTCAGGAATCCGGGTTTTGTAAAGGATTTGTCGGTCAATTTCGCGTCAGTACGTTTTTGTTGTACTAAATTTTATGCATAATCAGAACCCGGATTTAGTAGGGCGTATAAACACGTTCTTTAATAAACCGCGGGGATCCTCGCACCGGGATATCTTTCAACTTTATCAGGAAAATATCTTCTATATAAGAACGCCTACTTTTCTTTGTTCACTAAGCCTAGTATTACCAAAGTTTCTAATAATAGTAACAACCGTAGCTTAGACTAAGCCTTCATTATTTTTCCAACTTAATATTTTTTTTTAGGATTAAGTCACCCACTCACTAATATTCAGTGTATTTTACAAGTAAATCAAAGCCAGCCGGGATCATCGGGTTAAACCGAGTATATAGTTAAGGGTTAAACTAATTTAAAAAAGAAAGAAATTAAGATGAAATAAAATTACGCATGAACCAAGCTTGAATAACTAACATAGTATGGCATTGAGCTAATTCAAAGTTTCCCTTGTAGTGTTTGTGGTTAGTAAATCATGAATATTAATTTTATGGTAACTAGCAGTTTTCAATGAAAAAGTAAAAACATGAGTCAGATTATAATAGAGACGTAGGTACTAATCGGGCCGTGTGCGTGAATGTTGAACTTTCCAAACGCTAGTATATTGACCCCTATCACCGGCTTCCTATACACTTCAAGTTCAAAATAATAGCAATTTATCGTAACATACAACAGGCATATTCAATTACCGAAGTTTCCCCTCATAATCTAAACCCGTATCAAAACAAAACATCTCAGAGGTTCGGCCAAAAAGATTATACATTTTATTGAAGTTTGTCGACGTCATATCTCCGCCAGCCCAGAGGGAATAGGGGTTTCTTCGACAATGTTATCGAGACAAAAATACTGTAACAAACAAAGAGAAAACTTCCAGCGTCATTGGAACGTCGCGTTTAGAGATAAGCTGCTGAAAAGGCAGCTCTTTCTGACTTCAGCATTGTTTGCGACTTGTGTTATTCGGATGTTTGCAGGTAGTGCAATTGATCTTGCACTCTGCTAGAAAGGATATTTGTTTGTTCTTGATTTCTGATATTATTTAGAAGTTATGAGTATTAGGTATGTACCTATGTTATTTTTTTATTGCACACCTCATACGACGAATGATTGAATTATATATATATATATCAACGGGTCACTCACGTGCTATTTGTCGGGATTGCCGACTAGCAGGAACAAAGAGGGGGGAACAAGCGAGTCAGTCCCGGGATCCTGGGACTGACTCGCTTGTTCCCCCCTCCGCCAGGGCGGCTCGAGCCGCTGCGCGGGCGTCGCGTCGCGAGCGGTTAGTTCGGGATCCACCGCCGCGCGTCCCGCACTCGCCTTGAAAATGGGCTCCTGACGAGTCCGAAACTATAGTCGGCAATCCCGACAAATAGTACGTGAGTGACCCGTTGATATATATATATATGATGTCTTTATCTCACGTTAGTTTTAATAATATAATGATTGAATTCGTTCATTACTCTCGACTTCTCAAGACTAACCTGTTTTCAGATCTTAAATTGTCTTTATTGAATTCATATCTTTATTTTTTATCGTTTTGTAAAATTTGAATGAACAATCTTTGGTAAAACGACCATGATGATATTATATGTCAGCGACCTTGCATATTATTCAAGCAAAACATTATACAATTTTAATTTGAGGTGCAGTTCTACCTTATTCAGGTTTAAAATTACGGGTAACTTTTAGAAGCTACCCAATCCCGAGGGATGACCTAAAAATTTCCGGGCGGACCCTTTATAACTCTAGTTGTGAACTCTAGGAACTACTATATTTTGTTATTTAATTTTACATCTCCCCTATGAGTCATTTACGGCGTTGGCCTTATTCGTATTATTTATTACATAGTACAGTATCTTATTCTGGTGTAAAATAACGAAAAATAAATATTGAAAATGATTTATAAGGGTGTATTTAATGTTGGTTGTGGTTCTCGGCAGAGTGGAATATGACCAATCCAAGTCATTCCGTGGATGTCGTAAAAGGCGACTAAGGAAACACGAGCTAAACAAAGCTTATTAACATCAAAGAGACCTCTCCAACCCGTCTGGCCAGCGTGGAGAGTGTAGGCCAAATCCTCTGACTACTCAGGCTAGTTTATGGATCTGGTAATACATAGAGGGTCGTGCTCCTGCAGTGGAGACTAGAAAGACCTGATGATGATGATAATTTAATGTTTGAAATCAAAAATAGCGTATTTGTACAAGTAATTTTTGAACCAAAATAGATTTTATTACCCAGCCACGGACGGATGGCAACGGCACGGGTTACTTTGATTTCTCGGAAACAGAACTTTTATATCAAGCTTTTTCGCAAGCTTTGTTAGTATGTGAGGGCTTTAATCATTAGCCAGTTGAGTTTAAATTTTGTATATTTATGTAAGTCGGATGACAATGAAAAATATTATGGTACCATAGACCTGATCTGATGATGGAGTCAGAAGGTGGCTACAGGTACTTCTAAACTAACGAAGATAAAAGTGTTAGGGCTTATTTGATTTTCCTTGACAAGAACTTCACAGTATGTATGGCTTTTAATTACAGCTTGTAACAAAAATTAATTAATTAAATTACTTATATTTTATCTTCGTGACTTTTTCAGAATCCTGCCTGCCAGTACGTACACAAAACTTGATAATGAGGACTTTAAAATATATAAATCTCCCTTAATAAATAGGTAGTTAATAATTAAATTTAAGTTATGATTTTTATATCAGCTGCTCATCTATACATATAATAAATCGGTAGAAATTTTTCGTCTGTATATTTAGTATTTTTGACAAAAGTGGATAAAGGGACACATAAAAAGAATACAGAAAGCAAAAAAATTGTTTTAATTTCTTGTCTGTCTGTATGTATGATCAAGTTTATCTCCAGAAATATTGGACGGATTCGAATGAAACTTTTTTTGCTATATAGCTATTAAGCCTGAGCAACATATTGGGTAGAAATGATTTCGAAAAATGGAACACCTGATGCAGCATCAAAATGGTCCAGCTGAACTATAAGAAATATAAAATTGGAGCCTTAGCAAAATTATTAAGCCTGATGAGCATTTTTGGTGAGGTATAAAAAATCTAAGATTTGGAACACCTCATACAGAACCATAATGGTCCAGGTAAACTATAAGAAATATAGATATAAATACGCCTTTGCAAAACTTATTCAACCTGATGAACATTTTTTGTTGAGGTATTTAAATTGAAGATGTGGAACACCTGACGCAGATAATGGTCCAGGTAAACTGTAGGAAATATAGAAATGACACTTTACCAAAAGATGTTCAGCCTGATTAGTATTTTTTGTTGAGGTATAAAAATCGAAGATTTAGAACATCTGATACAGAACCATGTCAAATTTTATATCGACAATTTTACTAAGTCACATTATCCACTGGCATAGAGTGCGTAGAGTATTAGCTCATATTACTGGTGACCGCCCAGCGTTCCCGGGTCACTCGCAACCATGACATGCCCTTTTGGTGACGTAGCTTTCAGCCCATACGGCAAAACATGAGAGTTTGCTGTCTCTCTAAGCCTTGCAAATACAGGGAACACCTAAAGCCGAGGTCCGTCTCTCCCGAAGGATCTTTGAAAATGTGCGCTTTATAGGTTAAGCAGCATAAAAGGAAATATTTGATTTAGTGGTGCGAAGTGTTTCAAACAAAAACCGGCCAAGTGCGTGTCGGGCCACGCACAGTGTAGGGTTCCGTAGTTACGAATGACAACTTTGAGGTCACACTGTTCAAACTCGCACCTCACAGTTTTACGACCAAAAACATCTAACAATGAAAATTATATAAAATTTTACATTTTCCAGTACTTTTTATAAAATGGTTGCCTATAACTTTTTAGTTTGCACTTAATACTCAGCTCTGATAGTTTTCCTTTCAACTTCAGTATATATACTACTGCTGTATTTTTTTTTTACGTTTCCGTATATAACCGTTTAGCAGATAGAAGGGTGCCCCCCTTCTATCTGCTAAACGGTTATATTACACTTACCTCTAACAAAAATTTGCACTTTAAAACTGGATCCCTAAATCGAATAAAAACCGGCCAAGTGCGTGTCGGGCCACGCGCAGTGTAGGGTTCCGTAGTTGCGAATGACAACTTTGAGTTCACACTATTCACACTCGCACCTTATAGTTTAGCGACCAAAAACATCTAACAATGAATATAGTATGAAATTTTACAGTTTATAAGTTGGTTGCCTATAACTTTTTAGTTTGTACTTAGTACTCAGCTCTGATAGTTTTCCTTTAAACTTCAGTATATATACTACTGCTGTAATTTTTTTCACGTATCTATATATAACCGTTTAGCAGATAGAGGGGGGGGACACTTACCTCTAACAAAAATTCGCACTTTAAAACCGAATATTTCGGAAACGGATCCCTAAATCGGAAAATGGTGTTCTCAACCTCAAAATATTTTTGAAAGACCTATTTAACGATACCCCACACGATGGGTAAATAGAGAAAAAAAAATTACTCACCCAATTTACTTGTATGGGAGCTACCCTAAAAAAAAAATTTTTTCATGTTTTTATTCTACCACTTTTTTGCCATGATTAATATACATATCCATACCAAATTACAGCTTTCTAGTACTTATAGTCTCTGCGTAAAACCGCGGACGGACAGACAGACAGACAGACAGACAGACAGACAGACAGACAGACAGACAGACAGACATGGCGAAACTATAAGGGTTCCTTGTTTACTACGGAACCCTAAAAATGGTGTTCTCAACCTCACAATATTTTTTGAAGACCTATTTAACGACACCCCACATAATGGGTAAGTAGAGAAAAAAAAATACTCCCCCACTTTAATTGTATGAGAGCTACCCTTAAAAATAATTTTTTTTCAAGATTTTTTTCTATCACTTTTTTGCCATGATTAATATACATACTCATGCCAAATTACAGCTTTCTAGTACCTATAGTCTCTGAGTAAAACCGCGGACGGACAGACAGACAGACATGGCGAAACTATAAGGGTTCCTTGTTTACTACGGAACCCTAAAAAAGGGAAGCTGCTTTTTAAGATGCTTATATTAATACGCCGGAGTCATAAAGTCCACGTGAACGAAGTCGCGGGCATCAGCTAGTATTATATACGTACAATATTATGAATAAGTCATGATAAGATGTGTGGCATTTTTTTATTGAAAATAGAGGCGAATTTTAAGTATCTACATAGTTGATTTATATATTTTAATGTTCCTTGGGAAAAAATAAGCACTAATTTATATGAACTAATTAATTTTCTACGTAGTCGTTACACCACTTTATGGGTATTGACCTCGGTAAGTATTTAGCTTATATTTGCTGGTTTTTTTTTTTGTCTGGCCGTTACTTCTTTCCTTTGTTAATATTTTTTCTTGTTTCTCCTCTTTATGTTATATACTTCTTAACCATATTATGCCGTGTGGTTCCCGGCAGAGAAGAATAGGACCACTCCAAATCTTCCCGTGGATGTCGTAAAAGGCGACTTAGGAAACTAAAGCTAAACAAAGCTTATAAACATCAAAGAGACCTCTCCAACCCGTCTGGCCAGCGTAGAGAGTGTAGGCCAAATCCTCTTACTGCTCTGGCAGTACAGAGAGGGTCGTGCTCCTGCAGTGGAGACTAATAAAGACCTGATGATGATGATGAACCATATTATGAATAAAGAAATATTAAAAAGATGTAAAATTAAACATATAAATTCCAAATTATACTAATTTACGTCTTCTGCCCATGCCTATAATACGCACATAAGTATGTTTTTTTCGCAATTGCAATGACGCTTCATATTTAAAGTATGCTGTTAAAATAAAGTTTTAATAAAATATGGATCGAAAAACGACAGTAAAATGATTTTTTTTAACCTTTTCTATGTGTTTTGTATTAAACAATAAACATTTATTTTTAATATAAGGTACCGAGGAATCGTTAAATTAACTTAACTGACAAAGCTATTCGTTTACTCATACACTACAAACATTCGGTTTTTAACATACCTACTCCAATTTTTTAACACAGGATGAAAAAAAAGAAATATTGCTATAAGTTTGATGTGTCTGTAGGTGTGTTTATCTGTGCTCAAACAATTTAACCTTTTTTGATGCAGTTTTTTTATTTAAAAGATAATTCAATCGACAGTTTTCTTATGATTGAAACCGGTTAAGCCGTATACTCGTATACTAGATAGTATTATTTATTATATACTATATTATATTTTTACTTTATATTGGGTCGGGGTTTGCTTATTTTTATTACTTTATTCGAGTAACTTTTTATTTATTTTGGCAGTTTTTTAATAATGGCGTGTTAAAATCAGTTATTAATCGTTTTGACTACTTACACAACTATTTTGCTCCAAATATTTCAATGACAACTTTTTTTAAATTTGTTATGAACAATAGGTATACAAGGCTATTGTGACAAATGACTTCGCTCCTCGAAGAGCAAGTACTACTACCATCACTTTAAACCAACTCAACTATAATTTTGCAAGCTATTCAGTGCATGTTCGAGTAGCCTTGTGCTCGGAAGCACAACTGTTGGGACATTCAAACGTGACCGTGTCCTGTAAATGTGAAAGTTTCACGTAATGCGACAACGTCCGTCCGTATTGCATAAGTTGATGAATTAGTGAGTGTCCCCTGTACTGAGATAACTCGAACTAAAGATTACCTACCCTGTTTCATGAGCATAGACAAGGGACAATACTTTTTTTATCGAATTAATACCTACCACGTAAGAAAATATAAACATATGATAATGTCGTTAAAAATATGTACAAAAAAGAAAAAAGGATATGAATATTATTTATAACCGTGTCCCGTAAATGTGAAAGTTTCACGTAATGCAACAGCGTCCGTCCGTATTGCATGAGTTGATGAATTAGTGAGTGTTTTTAAAATAATAATCGGTTATTCTTTGCCGGGTTTGCATAGTTAAAGTGCACACAATATTCATCATCATCATCAGCTTTCCACGATCTACTGCTGCGCCATCCTTCTCTGCCTCTTCTACCCATTGCCTCTGCAGCCTGATCACGCTACACAACATTCATCAATCATCAACAACAGGTCCTTTTTAATCTCCACTGCAGGAACACGACCCTCTCTGTACTACCAGAGCCATATATTAGGTAGAGCAGGCAGGGGATTTCGCCTAGATCTCCACGCTGGCCAGACGGGTTGGAGAGGTCTCATATTTTTATAACCTTGGTTTACCCTGTGTTTCCTTAGTGGCCTTCTACGACATCCACGGGACCACTCTGCCGGAAACCACACGGTTTGCACAACATTATAAATTAAAGCAATACTATTTGATTTAGTATGGTTACTTCTATAATAAACGTTGTTTTAAAGTATTATAACTCAGTTTGTTGATAATATTCTATGTTTTGATAGAAAATGTATAATGATGTTGTAAATTTTATATTCACATGACGTAAGATGCTAATTGATTCATCCTTAATATGCTAATATTCGAATGCAATAAAATCCTCTCGGCTTCTAGTGAAAAAAGAAGATTTAATGCGTTAGTCATCTTATTATTCTGTTTTGATATGAAAACTTCATACATAAAATCAGATATATCAATATCTTCATATATAAAAATATCCCCTGTAATAAACTTATACTAGGTACTTAAATATAATACAATAGGTATCTATAGTGATAGTTTGAACTTATGCTATCAATGTTGTATGTGTGTTTTCGTGTGTATAGATACATACGAGTTGTCTACAAAAGCGTCAGATTTTTCAAGCTGCCCAAAAGTATCTGCCATAGCTTATTACCGATATCAAGATAACAGTCGGCACCATAATCGGCCGTGTGGTTCCCGGCAGAGTAGAATAGGACCACTCCAAATCTTCCCGTGGATATCGTAGAAGGCGACTTAGAGAACACAAGCTAGACAAAGCTTATAAACATCTAAGAACCTCTCCAATCCGTCTGGCCAGCGTGGAGAGTGTAGGCCAAATCCTCTGACTGCTTTGGCTAATATATGCCTCTGGTAGTACAGAGAGAGTCGTGCCCCTGCACCCCCTGCATGACCATCATCGGCAATGCGGCTAGCAACCCATTACTATTTTGATTCCGTCTTTCATCTCCACGCCTACCACCATGCTAAATAAGCTTTGTCTACCCCGCAAGGGAAAAATACGTGACAGTATGTATATATGTATGTATCATCCGCTTATGATCTGTCTACAATACTACAAGTAATTTATTAAGGCATTAAACTTGACGTGCTACGATGAGATTGAGTGAAGGAAATATTGAGTCATTAACGTAGAATGCCAGTATATAATAAGTACATTTTATTGTACAAACTTCCGGTGATTACAAGAAATTGTATTTGTAGCTTCTGTGTGTCATTTGGTCTGTGGTTCTTTGTAGCCTTCCTTGCTTGCAAAATGAACTGCAAACTGTGAGCAACAAAAATACCTAGTCACGAGAGCTGGTCCCTGAAATAAGAAATTTGGGCCGAAGAAAGATGGTCGCTCTACTTTCCTTATTGGTCCGAGCATATTTAGGGGACACTTGTGAAAACTGCTCTGAGACATTCATTACTTTTGGGTCTTCTTGCTGAGCGAGATTACTTGGAAACATCTTAACCAAACTCATTCTTACAACGATGGATACTAGAGTATTTTATGGTGTAAATATTAATATAGCCCATTGACAGAATCAAAGAAAAACGCCGAGAGTTAACACGTTTCTTGTATGGAACCCCTTAATTTGAATTTTAATATAAATCTTTACTTCAATAAACTACTTCACTAAGTGTATTAACTGTAAGGAACCAAAATTACGGAGTTAGATTTGAATTAAATTTTTACCTTAATATTTTGGTAAGGAAAATGTTGAGACATGGAGAAGAACATAAAAAAAGATTTATGTTGGAGAAAGTGCATTTTTTGAGTACGAGTCCCTAAGAATTTACATTTACGCAAATGGAGCCGAAAGCGAAAGCTTTCCAAAATGTATGTGTATGTGCACACACACGGGGGCGCCGACTCCGTGGGTGCTCGGGTGCTCCAGCACCCACTATTATGAATACCCAAAATAATTATCTTTCTCATCATCATCATCACAGGTCTTTCTAGTCTCCACTGCAGGGGCACGACCTTCTGTGTACTACCAGAGCCGTATACTAGCCTGAGTAGTCACGAGGATCTTTCTCATATTTTAACTAAATCTAAATAATATAATAGTAAAAAATAATAATAAATAAATAAAAATACATATAATTAGCTAGGTATGTCATAAATCTGGAGCACCCACGGGAATTTTTAAAAGTCGGCGCCCCTGCACACACATACATTTTGAATAGCTTTCGTCCGCGCATACATGCGGTAATTCTTTGTAGGTGCTACATACAACAAAAAGCATACATGTAAAATGAAACCTACAGTTGTAAGCCATTTGAAACCATAATCGTTTTCAGCCACCTTCCTATAGGTGTTTTGTTGACAGATAAGCCCCAGCCAAGTTTCGGTAGCCGCAGAGCAATTCAGCGGTTTTACGCTCTACGTCCCACAGATAAACCTTTGTTGCCTTATCGCGTTCCACCAGAAGCCGTCTTACCAACGCCTAAATTTAAAATGTTATACTTCCCATTTAAAACGTTTCTTTTGTGTGGAAGATCTCGCAAAAGATTGTTCTGTCATCCTCCCTCAAAGAACCGAGTTTTGTGGCTGCTTTTGTTGTTTGTAGCGTTATACCGTGCTTGTTATAATAAATTTACATTTATATTTCTTTTTAGGTTTAACACGTTTTTAGTGTGCGTAATCGAAAAAGGGCTTTATTTTAATGTATTTTGTAACGAAACAATTTTAGTATTTATTTATTAAGTTTTATTGATGGATTACGAATATTGAATGTGCCACGCAATGCTCTCATCATTCTCAGGCTACACGGAAAGAAGACTGGAGATTTGGTTTGAAAATATATTGTTGTTTTAAATATGTTTTCTTATATCAAATTAAAAAGTCTAGAAGACTCTGTGAAGTGAATATGCGTGAGTTTCGAGGGCGCCACAGTCTAGAATTATCGTATTTGATATATTGACAACACTGTTACGTCATTATAGTTCGACTAGAACATCTTAGTCTAGTACTTTCATGGGAAAAGTTTGTGTCTTTGGATAAGCGTTATTAATGTTTGGAAATGGCAATTTTAAAATTCAAAATAACGCTGATGTACTTAAATGTACCAATATTTTTAGTACTGTAAGAGTCATCTACGTATAAAAATATTAACACTAACTTTTATTCGCGGCTCCGATATACATATATCGAAGTTAATTAGTTTCACATACATAATTGTGAACCCACTACTCGTTCGTTAGGATAGAAATTAAGATGAAAGGTACCTATTTGACTACATATCGTCCTCGTTCGTACCCGATGCGTTAAAAGAATGTCGAATGGTCGCCACAATACTAAAAGCATGAGAGCTTTATCGCAATACAATCTCATCTTAATTTTTCATACGTATTTAAGATTAGGAATTTAAGAGACATATTTAGGTCTTATTAATGATAGCGTGGATCTGATATTAGTCAAAAATGTGCTAAAAAATATACGTTAAATACTTCATTATTATCAGGACCCTCTTTGTACGACTGGAGCCATATAATTTTACCCAGAGCAATCAGAGGATTTATCATCACAACATATTATAAAACAAAGTCCTCCGCCGCGTCTGTCTGTCTGTCTGTTCGCTATAAACTCAAAAACTACTCCACGGATTTTCATACGGTTTTCACCAATAGATAGAGTGATTCACGAGGAATGTTTTAAGGTATAATACATGCCCGGGCGCAGCCGGGTAGGGCTGCTAGTAAAAATAAAAATAAAGTTACTAAGTACAGAAAAAAAAATGTTGTCGCGATTATTATACATTTAATAATAAAAAATACTTTTAGTATGTACGGTTTTTATCGCGTTTTTATACGCCTAACGTTTCGAAGACTTTCTACTTCATGTATAGGTACGTTAGTACTATTATTAATTCTGTGGTATAGGTATCAATGCTGGAAACTATTTTTTTACTTTCCCATAGTAATTTTCCAACATTGATCCCATAGGAAAAGTTGTTCATATTGACTGTCTGAGTCACCCCTTTAAGGTAATATCGAGGGTCATTTTTCACGCTATATATTCATTGCTTGGAATAATTAAATAAATATTTAATCGCGCGCAAAGCTTATAAGGGAAACTGACAATATTCATTCTTATATGTTACTAGCATATAGTACAGCTTTGGCACTCACTCCCACTTAGTATCCGCAAGGCAAATAGTCGCAGTACGCGCACATTTTCTCAATGAAATTTCAAAGAGTATTTGATAAGTATATATGTAGTGTAGTATATGTATATATGTAGTAGTATTTTGTATGTATGTATATTTGTATGTAAGTTTATTAATGTATATAAGTAATGATTTTATCTACAACTCCGGCTCAATTTTGCACTAACTTCTGCTTTTTGTTCTCGACATCACTTGTTGATTGACTGGTAGATAAAGCCTATGGCTTTAAGTCCGCCTATTACTTGATTTAAATAAAGTTTTTAAATAAATAAATAAATAGAAGGTATTACAGCCCCAGCTGCTTTTCTTAGAGCACATGTCATGAAAGTCGATCAAGGGAATGACAACAAGCCATAGGCAAGCTGCCTCTATTCTTGACACCCATTTGTAAGGTTCCGTACCCAAAGGGTAAAGACGGGACCCTATTCAAGATATAGGTATGTCTGTCTGTCGTCGTTCTGTTTGTCACGAGCCTGTATTTCATAAACCGTAATAGCTAGGCAGATGAAATTCACAACACACAAACACTAAAAATAGAATAAAATAACTAATATTTAAGGGGCTCCCATACAACAAACGTGATTTGTTTTCGTTATTTGCTTGATATTAATAACGGCAACAGGTAGACTAGGTAAGGTAGCTTGAAACTTGCACAGAATATTTGGTTGTATATTATCTTTAAAATGAATAAATAAATCAAAATAAAATAAATAATTTAAGGGGGCTCCCCTACAACAAACAAGTTTTTTGCCGTTTGCGCTCGACAGTCTAATGTTGCATTGATATGATAATGTTACGGAACCCTTCGTGCGCGAGTTCGACTCTCACTTGGCTGCTTTTTTCAACTTCAAGACTTCATATTTTAGAAAATAATGTATAACAAAATGATATTATGTAACTTTTCATAAATAATGTATCGTATTTATATAATAAATATTTATAGTACTTATATATGTATATATGTTTTATAATTATTATATATTTTAAAAGTTATTAAATTAGTTTTTATCTTTATTTTTGTAAGCTCAATATTTAAAAATTGTTTATAATATTGTTATTACTACCAGCGGCCTTAAATTTATATAAGTAATAATAGGTAATTAAGTTTCGGAACAGTTTTGTCTGCGAATGTATATTGTATAACAAATTGTAATCTTATCTTTTATGACTGTTTTGTGCCAAAATAAATGAAAAAAAATATATATAATAATATTTCATTACATAAGTAGGTAGTTTAAGCAATCCTTAATTCTCATAAATAAAGGTCATAGTTAAAACAATTTCAATCCAAACACAACTTCAGAAATTAAAAAAAATAAAAGCTCAAATGTGTTATTGAACTATGCAAATTATGCAAACGGTAAACACCTCAAAGTTAAGGATAAATAAAAAGACTACTAAATAAAACTTGTTGCAAAAAATACATATTGGCATCTCAGATTGGCATTTAAATGCGCATCTAATAACTGGTTTTCGAGGTTAAATGTAGCGCCATAACCAAACTATCGTCAGACGTGTTTTAGTTTTCTGTGGACTTTATCGTGTGCAGTGTATAAACAATGAAGTGCTATTTATTGACTATTTTTGTGTTCGTGTTTTGTTTATCGTATGTGAAAGGGTATAATCTACCCTTTCCATATGCCTTGCTGGCACCCAGGACGAAATATGACTATGATCTTACAAGATTTTTCCTGGGGGCGAATGGGGCAGGAACTCCTGAAGTAGTAAAAGACTATAAGGATTCTGCACAGGTATATCATTCACCTTCAAGGACAACTGAAACGCCGATTCACAGAGTCGAACACTGTCATCAAAATCATCCCATACATTTTGGGTCATCTCTCAGCCATCATCACAGAAGTGAAGTCGTTAATCATCATAATTCTGGATTTTACAAACCTTTTTATATTAAATTTCAGCATGAACCTCCGAAACGGCCTTATCAACCGAATTACGAGATAGCAAACCCGCAACGGGAAGCAAATATTGCGACAGGTTTTGGATCACCATTTTCATTCAGTCAAAACAACTATTTCCCAACAACGACAGTACTTCCACTGCCTTCAGTACCTAGCCTGCCTCCAGCAACTCAAGCTCCTTGGGTTCGTCCACCACCAGCTCCACAGGGAAGCTTCTTTGGCTCTGATACGTCAAAACAAATACAGAACCCTGACATTTTCCACCGTTTTGGTAGTAACGTTCAACAGGATACCACAAAAGGTAACGGAGCATCTTTCGGTGCATTTGCGAATGCTGAAGTTGATTCTAAAAAGGATTTCAGACCATCATCCCAGTCTTCTGACGTATTTCAACAAAATAACAACAGAGCAACAACAGTGCCCACAGTTGTTTACAACCCTGAAGTTACGACGCCGCCAGCTATAACTACAAAGCCTGCGAAAGTCGTTGCAGCACTTTTGACCAGTTTAGCTACCTCCGCAGAATCCGGAGTTAAATACAAGGAAACTGAGACTGATTATTATGATTTTGATGTGGAAGACTTGAAAGGACCGCAGTATGACGTATCTGCTTCTCGTAAATTATTTGCAGAATTTGTCCAAAAGTATGGAAAAACGTACAAAGATAAAACGGACGAAGAGGCACATTACCAACATTTCGTCGAAAGTTTGATGACAGTGAATAGACTTAATTCGGAAGGCGGGTCTGCTTCATTTGATATCAACTTTATGTCGGATGAAGATCCTAAAGTGTATGGAAAATAAGTTATTCTAAGGTGAGCATAATCTTATTTTTTTTCTTTCAGTTCTAACAAGAAAGTCAATTAACCCTGTTCTGTAGTATTGCAAATTCTGTAGTGTCTACCCGATGCGGGCACATAATTCTAGGTACTTCAATTTCTTAGGAGTCTGCGATTCTAGTGCTTAGGAACGTTGGCTAAATTCGGAAAGATTTGTTGAAAAGTCACGGTTGTTCCTTGGGTTCGCCATTAGGTTTCAATCTGTTACGAAGACTATCATGGGGGTCTATGTAAAGAGTGGTGAGAACACCCTCGTCCCTCTAAGATCTCGCAAATCGCCGCCCACGTGTCGCTGCCCGCGCTGATGTCTGATGTAGTGGGTGCTGAAATTTCGGAGAATGATGCCTTTGTCGTTTTAATTGTTTGTGTATTTGTTTAAAAGGATAAACTCAGAAATTAAGAACTAGACAGATTTTAAACATGTTAAACAGTAGAGCATGTAGAAAGCTACTTAACTGGTAACATGACTAACTGACGATTACGGTTATAATTTACGCGGATGAAGTCTCGAGCACAGCTAGTAAATTGTATCCATAAAAAAGGTTCATTTACCTACAGTATAATTATTCTTAATAATGTTATAAATGCTAAAGTGAGATACTTTGTTTATTTTTTACGCTTTTGCGCCTGACCTATCTTTAGGTACTAAATCTATTATCTTCAAATGTTGCCTATTCGTTGCATGAATATGTGTTACTTCGTACTTCCATCCAAGAAAAGGACCGTTTGCAATATATATACAGGATTACTTGTACACCAGTAATCTCGAAGGACTACAACCTTAAAAATTCAAATAGTAACGTCTGTTCTATAACATAAATATATACATTAAATAAAAATTATTTATTAAGTATTAGCTGTTAACCGCGGCTCCGCCCACGTGCTATATGCCTATGTCCTTCTCAGTACCCTAACCTATGTGCATGCAAAGTTTCACGATGATCGGTTCAGTAGATACGACGTGAAAGCGTAACAAACAAACGAACTCACTTTCGCATTTATAATATAAGGTAGGAAGTTAGGATTAGGATTAGGATTTCTTTGCCCTGTCATTACATTTATACGTCTTTGTTTATACAAAGTTATTTCCAAGTATTTATGACGGAAACGACGCTTATGGTGCCACGGAAAATTAAATTAACATTAACTTTTTTAGGTAAAAGCATTAATAAATTATCAAACGTCATTGTTTATTGTTCACTGAGCTCACTAGTTCAGCGAGGTAATTTGGTGTTCAAGTAACTTTGTATATTGAGTAAGCGGACCCGCGGGCGAAAATTCATTAAATAAAATATACATTCGTTGAATATTGTATTTCATTATCCCAAATTTCCTTGCGATTTTGTGGCTGGTTTGTAGAATAAAATAATAAATCGTACAATGAAATCTACCAAAAACGTATTTCGGGACATTTTTATGCAAATAAAAACAGATAAACAAAGAAGAACATCAATAAACGCAATAAATAAATATTCATTTGCTCGTCAATTGACCGTGTCTTGCAAAGAGGGCACCATTTTATAGGCACCTAGTTCAGTAAATGGCGGTTAATATGCAAATGGCAAATCCGGGGGAAGATCGATGGGATGGGATGGGACTATTGCGGCGTATTTTTTGTTAAAATAACTGTTAATGGAGACTTGAATATAATAATGACAAAATCTCTTTTTTATACGGGGTGTAAATCTACTCTCGACATTCCTTGGTGTGAATTAACTCATTATTATAAACAACTTTTCCTGAGTAATCAACACTAGAAACTTAAAATATTTCTGACATTTCTATACAAAACTGTTAAGGGAATGTTGAAGATTAGCACGCTGTGTTGTAATGGACTAAACCAAATGACCGCATTTGACATGACTGCCAAAAAATTATATATTATTATTAGGGTTGTTTGTGTGTTTATAGCTCACCCTGTGCGTCATTCTGTGTATTGAGGAAGCGTAGCTGCGGGCAAAAACTCATCAATAAATTATACATTCATTGTATTACATTATCAAAAAAAAAAGTATTTCGGGACATTTTTATGCAAATAAAAATAGATAAACAAAGAAAAACATCAATAAACGCAATAAATAAATATTCATTTGCTCGTCAATTGACCGTGTCTTGCAAAGAGAGCACCATTTTATAGGCACCTAGTTCAGTAAATGGCGGTTAATATGCAAATGGCAAATCCGGAGGAAGATCGATGGGATGGGATGGGACTCTTGCGGCGTATTTTTTGTTAAAATCACTGTTAATGGAGACTTGAATATAATTATGACAAAATCTCTTTTTTATTAATCTCGATTGTTTTTTTATTGCTAATATATATTTTTTTTATTTGTACCTTGTATAGATTAACTTGTCATACGTTGACAAGCTCATAATTTAAAGATTGGCACGTAACTTTGCCTTGCACTTGTCAGTAATCACTGATTAGTAAATATCTTCTTTACCGCTCTTCCTACAAAATTTATATGTACTTCTAAAAATTTTTATTGAATATTAGAGATGGGGGGAAATGCCAAGAAGTTGGAGTTGACATTAAGAGCCGATTCCGAGTAGGGAAAAGGCGAGGAAGATGATGATGGCATAGGTAGTAGTACTTTTACTGAAAGCAATTTTTGGTGGCGTTAGTCTTTGACTAAATAATCAAAGAGGTTAATATAGAATTGAGAAATTATCATTAGAATAGTTCGTTGACATCATTTTATTGCAAAAACGTCCGCTTTACATGGGATAGCAATATTTCAGCTCAATTAAGGTAAAAATTTACTTGAAACATTTAATTACGGAATCTGAGCCGGGTGAAAATTAAATGAAACTTGTACTTAAACACCATAAAGTTGGTAAAAATCAACTTGAAAGATTTGATTAGAGACTTTGGACAGGAACTTGTAAAAAATCCTGTTTGTGACGTGAGGTGCACTTGAATCAAACCTAAAAAAATATTCGTTTTACTTAGCGTTTGAGAATACGTTCTTTTCGGCGTCACTACGTGGATTATTTATTATGTAACCAATATTTTCTTCACGGCAAAATAATCATCTTCATCTTCATCAGGTCTTTTTAGTCTCACTCAGGAGCATGACTCTCTATGTACTACCAGTGCCATATATAAGCCAGAGCAATCAGAGGATTTGGCCGTCAACTCGCTACGCAGGCTGGGTTGGAGAGGTCTTTTTGATGCTACTTTGATGTTTATAAGCTTTGTTTAGCTTGTTTCCTAAGTCCCCTTTTGCGCCATCTACAGACGACATTGGAGTGGTCCTATTCTACTCTGCCGGTAACCACACGGTGATGCAAAATATAATAGAGTTTGGTAATTACCGAAAAGGCCTATAGTATTCGTACGTTGTACAATGCGGATTTCCAATGTTGTTTTTCTTTCTTACTCAATGCAAGTGATGGTACAGACGCACCTAGCGGAGTTTGAACCCGGAGACGGAACCTTTTGGTTACAATACGCGTTCTTTAACCACTTGACCACCTTCACAATAAAATAACAATGAAATGCAAATAGCAGGATGTTTACATAATTACGTTAAAGATATGAATAATTCGTCAAATGTATCGTAATGTCTACTAAACATTTCCTGATTTTCAACGCATATTTAGAGGCTCTATGCAACTGCCCACGAAATTCTTACTTCCTACTTATATTATGTATTTCAGTAAGGTAGGCAGAAATTTAAAAGATTGTCCTTTATGAACGACGGAAAAGTGAGTTTCTTTTAGGCCCTAACTAATAAAATCACATGTTTTTAGGAGTGTATGTTATCTATTTATAAATGCGAAAGTGAGTTTTTTTGTTACGCTTTCACGCCCTTTCTACTAAACCAATTATCATGAAATTTTGCATACATATAGGTTAGGGTACTTAGAAGGGCATAGTCTATAATATATAACGCGGGTGAAGCCGCGGGTAAAAGCTAGTAGTGAATAATTATGAATTAAATATATATTTTATTTGATTAGGTTTATACCAGAGGGTCTCGTGCTACTGAAAATACATTTATTTGCTTATAAATTTTACGCTTTATCTACTAACCGATCATCGTAAAATTTTACATTCACGGGTACTGAACACGGAGTATTTGTTTTTTTCTGCCAGAAAATGTTATAATACACTTTACACTTTAATAATAATAAAAATAAGAGTCATAATAGGAGTCGTAAGAGCTGTTGCTCCAGGGGTGGAAGTGTTAAAGCCTAACGACGCGAGTAACTTCGGAGAAAGCGCAGCACACCTCTCGACACCCCTGAGTCGCCCGCACCGGTGTTGCCCCTTTTGCCGGCAATAATCGTCGGTTTTTTTGAGAGGCCCATCTAGTGGGCGGCAAGTCACCACCTGCTTATAAATAGTCAGTTATCATGATTATGGCAGGTGTCCGAGCCTGTACCTACAATAACCCAGTACAAGACCACCCACATTTCACCCCATAACCCATTATTTTTCTTCATTAAAATACAATAGCTCCACCTCCGGCCAAGACCTGTTCAAGGGCGTGTCATGCATTGATATTCCCAGGATCGGGTCCTGGCTGGAGACCTACACTACATCAACTTCTCCAAAGGGCCTCTACGTGTTGGATCTGTATCCCCACGCAAGCCTCTCAAAGGACCGGAGTAACACCCGTGACCTAAAAGGAGATACAAATAATAAAAATAAAAAAGTTCTACACCCAAGGGTTTTACAGTACCGTGAGTAATGCCAAGGACAGTAGCAAAAAATTCATAGAATATGTTTTTTTCTCAGCACATAAACGTTAAGTTCTCTAAAATAGAAATAATGTAAAAAAATACAGTTTATACTTACCTTTTACTGAAGTTTTTACTACGGAAAATATTCATTCATGCTAATTTAACTATTTAAAGGAAATGAGTGTCCGTTAACAGGCGGGCATTAATAATGTCGGTTGAAGAATTTTGCATAGGGACATTTTCGCTTGTCGGGGAAGGGTCGACACAAGGCGGCATAATGAATTAAATTAGCTCCACTGATAACCTCTCCGCACAATCTCGGGCTGGAGCTAGGGTTGGCCACGGATGTACAGCTACTGGAATTATTAAAACGTTCGCTATACATCCTTATTTTAAATTCAATACACAAACTTTAAGAGGTGACTCAGCCCATCAACATGAACAACTTTTGTTACGGGACAAAAGTCAAAAGTCAAAGATTTTTATTCAAAATTGGATATTTGTATTTCTTTTTGAACGTCATATTTTTATTTCTTATTATTTTTAATTTGTAATATTCGAAATCGAAAACTACTTGCGTTTTGTAATAACCACTGGTGAGAAGAATACGCCGAAAGAAACTCAAACCAATGCTGAAAATTCAATATTATTTTTACCTTTTCCCTCCCTTTTCCATACAATTGGTCCGATCAGTTGGACACTTTAGTATGGGTATGTCAATTTTTTTTGAGTTCCCAGCATTGGTTCCATATCAAAAATTGTTCATGTTGATGGGCTGTGTCACCTCTTAAAGATTGTCTATTAATTTTAAAATAAGGTTGCATACCGTCAACACTACATGGCAAAGTGAGTTAGTTTGTATTTTTTACGATTCCGTACCTAAACGGTAAAAACGGGACTCTATTCACTAGACTTCACTGTCACTCTGCCTCACCAGGCTTTATCTCACCAACCGTGATAGCTAGACAGTTAAATTTTTCACAGATGATGTATTTCTGTAGCTGCTATAACAATAGAGGCCAAAAACAGAATAGGTAAATTAAATATTTAAGGAGGCTCCCATATAACAAACGTGATTATTTTGCCCTTTTTTTGTTCGATAGTCTAATATGGAAAATGCAAAAAAGTGAATCCTTTGTGCATGAGAAAACGTATTTAAATTTTAAAGTTTAGGTTCTAATATAAATCTATATCAGCACGCATAACGTTCCAATATCGCGCTTTTTTCATTGCCACGTGCTCGAAGGAGCTTTTGAAAATTCCAACATTCAAAAGCTCCGGCAAGCACGTGATGATGAACGTGAGATAATAGAACAAAGTCGTGTGAGTGTGACTTATAATCGTAAATTTTCTTTGAACCTTCATATAAGTTCCCAGCATTGACCAGATTGGAAATTGTCCATATTGATGGGCTTACTCATCCCCTTTATGGTTATGTCAAGGGTCAATTTACAGGCTTTATAATCTATGCAAACAAAAAAAACACAGACAATTATTTACCGCCTTGAGTTTCAAGATGTCAAAAAAACGCTATATACTACTACAATTTTTAAGACAACATAATTAAAAAAAATACCTGCAATATGTTAACATAAATAAAAAAATACAACATTTTCATACAAATTGCGGGCACGGGTGTGTCAATTTTTTTTCGAATTAGCGGCATTAGTCCATAGGAAAATTTGTTCATATAGACGGCCTGAGTAGCCCCTTTAAGCGGGCAGAGTTTTATAAACATTTTCTATAGGTACCAAAAGTTAAATATCAATTTCATATTTTTTTCTTCTTCTTCTGTTTTATAAAATGGCTTCCACCGAGATTTCAGTGATTCTGCCAATGTCCAGTAAATTGAGATAAGTACTAAGTATCGGTGTTGTACGGTAAAGTTGTAACAAGTAGCATCAAAGATGGCGTATGTTCTTTGATGCCTCGTGGTCGGGAGGTTATGGTGACAAGTCTATACGAGTCCATATAACAGTTCACTTTAGCTATTTCAAATTGTTCCATGAGCACGAGCATTTATAACACCAAACTACACCAATTTCATATTATAAAGTCCACCAAAATCAATTTGCAAAATCGTCCAAGGTAGACCCCTACTGCACCCCTTGACTTCCCACCACAATCTCCTCATATTTTTTTATTTATGTTACTTATTTATTAAACTATCAATGACAATCATTTACACTCTATACTAATATTTTAAAGAGGAAAGATTTGATTGTATGTTTGAATTGAATAGGGTCCAAAAGAATTGGACCGATTTTCAATTTATTTTCACCTATTGAAAGATAATTTATCTGCAAGTGACATAGGCTATAATTTACGCGGACAAAGAAGAAGAAGAAGAATTTAAAAATAATAATATTTTAAATTATCATAGATAATACGTATTTAGTTATTTGTTCCTATGCTACAAACTACTAGGGTTTCGGAACGACCACTGCAAAGAAACGCCGAAAGAAACTCTTTTCAACAGTTTTGGTCGCCTACTCGCCTGAAGGGCTTTGTATGATTAGGTATATTTATATTCTTATTGTCTTTTTCTTTCTTTTCTTTTTTCATGCTACAATTTCAATATACATAGATTTATTATTTTTGGAACATGTTTATGTTGACGATCGAGTGTGCAATGATAATAAAGAACATAATATGATACATAGAGTAGTAGTGATGATGATTATTCTTAAAATATATAAATATGATTTACATTACGAAAGTGTTGTCACTTCCAGGTCACAACGTCAGCGGTAGGGGACAAGACCTTGCTAATGTCAAGTGGTCCGAAGCCCAAGAGTTATGTGCATAACGCCTGCTCTGTGATTTATCTCGTTTGAGATCCTGCCACATACATATGTATGGCACATACATTTTAACACACGCTTTTTGACCGCGATTGAGGAGGGCCCAGTGGTTTTATTTCGAGATGTTTATGTGAAAATTTCTCTTTTACAGGTTGGAGGGACGAAGGCGTGGATGAGGGATTGCAGTTTTATTAACGTTGAAAAACATCGTTTATTTGCAATGACCTAAACTCATAATGATATTGTAATAGTGTCTATAAAATATTAGAAATTTCAGTTTTGCTTTTTTTAACTAAACAGTTTATACAAGGTGTGAAATTATAACCTTGCCATATTCTCGTACGAACTGATCATACTGAACAACTTTCCGTTGAACAGATCGAAATATAAAAAATAGGGTTCCCATACAAACCTGCTAATTGACTGATCTATTTAGTATGTATTATTTTTATTTATAATTCGAGCTTTTTTCTTGGAAACAGTTGCTCAGAACCGATCATAATCGGTAAAGGTACGTTCCAGAATATCAAAAGGTTTACAGATTTACACCTTGTATATTTCTATCAAATAGAATGAGGAGTGGGATTAATTCATATATGTATATTAGTCAGTCTGCCCAATTTAGTATGTATTATTTTTTAAATAATTTGAGCTTTTTTCTTGGAAAAAGTTGCTCAGAACCGATCATAATCGGTATAGGTACGTTCCAGAATATTAAAAGGTTTACAGATTTACACCTTGTATATTTCTATCAAGATAGAATGAGGAGTGGGATTAATTCATATATGTATATTAGTCAGTCTGTCCAAGGTCCGTCTCAATTTTACACTTTATGAACAAATTGTCAGATGTATAAATCAAAACCTGTTTGTACGAATATATTAGACTTAAAAAAATGTATTCTAAATACTTAGATAGATTGTGAACATTTAGAAAGGGCATTTTAATCATTCATTAGATTTAGGATTAGATCTTAATTTATTATATTCTTCTTGCTAGTTTAAATAAAACTTAAATTATATCAAATTATATCAATGTGATTAAAATTATACTCAATTTAGTAACTTACATTTTGTTTTATTGGCATCTTAATCATAACTACATCATTATTAAGAAGAATTCGTAATCTAAACAGGTTTGGATGTCTAGGTCTTGACCTTAGATATCCAAATCTTTTGGGGCTTATACAAGGTTATTGTAAAACACCAGTAACCTTGCAGGTATAGATTGCTGACACCATATACAATAACGTTTGTTTTTTGACTTTTGATAATTTGTAACTTCATACAAAATTAAATATTAATTTTATTTTATTGTTGAATGTACTTGAAGCACAAGCGCGCGCCAGCGTCGCGAAAACATCGACAAATGTCACGAAAAAAACTATATATGACAATGTTTATGATGTAAGCTATCTACCTACTCCTGTAAAGTTACTGGTGTTTTAAAAGTAACCCTGTATAGAAATTATAGTGAGATAAACTCAGGTTCATACTTACAAACTGTACTCTGAAATAAGAATACCTTTTTGGGCAGTAGTGTAATGTTACAAATTGCGATAAATTCTTATTTCATTGATGTCTAATAGTGACTATAAGCAAAATCACGTCTATTCCTTACTTTCTTTCCCATGAAGAAAATTGAATTCAAGAATTATGAATTACAAAAAATTAGCTTCCTTGAAAGCTTATTTTTTGTAATTAATACAAACTGGGAGACCATTCATGCAGCATAAGAAAACCCAAATGCATTAAGTTAGGCAATATGACGGACACATATAAAAGTAAATTTAATTATACACATAGATTTAAAAAAATGCGTATGTCTTATATGGTTATACTACATCGTGATTATATAACTGTAGTAGGTAAGTAGGTATCTACTATTATGAATTCTGTGCTACTGTTTCTTATACCTGTGTCACAGATTAGAAAGACGGGATCGCGACACAGATACGCTAATACTATAACCATAGATTTAAAAAAAAATCGTCTTACAATGAGGCATCTTGTTGCGAATGTTGCGATCCCGTCTTGCTTAATTACCTATTAGGAAAGTTACCTACCTACATATAAGTAGTAAATCAATATACATACCTAGGTGCCGTAGAGAGACGTAGCGTTTAGGTAGGTACTAGGTACCTAA
Organism: Rhodophaea formosa; assembly: GCA_963082605.1. Taxonomy (NCBI): domain Eukaryota; kingdom Metazoa; phylum Arthropoda; class Insecta; order Lepidoptera; family Pyralidae; genus Rhodophaea; species Rhodophaea formosa. The sequence goes on along the minus strand of OY720213.1, from coordinate 13,504,744 downwards.
TACGTTTCATGAAGCATGTACAATAGCGACTGCTCGTTCAACCAACGTCTGGCATAGCGGGAAATCTTCAAAAGGCACATCCAAGCGTGAATCGACGTTGCCCTTGGAATGAAGGAGAGTTTACACATGAAACTCATTTATGGTAAGGTTGAGAAGTAGGTACATACAGGTTTTTTTCTTTTAAGAGTTTTTTCTTTAGCTTCAAACGGCTCTTGATCTTTTGTTCAATCCTAGTAGCATAATATAACATAAGTACATAATCATACATACTATCACGCCTTTTTCCCATGGGGGTAGGCAGAGACCAAGGACCTCCGTCCAAAATACCCGGTGAAATATTGATCGTTTTGGACCCTATATGGTGTGATTCAGCCTGTCGATTTGAACAACTTTTTATCGGGCTGAATCTAAAAACGGGTCTAAAGCGATAAATTTTTCGTCGTAAATAATACAATAGTACGAAAACATTAGCTTGTTTAAAAAAAATAGAAAATTTATAAGAAAGGAAAAGGATAAAGGCCGAAGCTTCCATGAGCCTAATACAGGGTCATTGATTAAACATGCTGTATCCAAGTAATAATCTCTCAAGAATTGAAAATCTCGCACGATTATAGGATATGTCTAGGAATCTTAGTAGAAACCTAATAAGGTCCTTATAATCGTTCGAGATTTTCCAACCATTCTATATACCTAATCAAAGCCATTGCCTTGAAGGAGGTCAACCATGAATTTAGAAAGATAGAGCCACGTCGCTCTAGCCGAAATACTGATGATGTCGCCCCGAATGGTAAGTGATAGCTGTTTGCCACCCTGAGAAGGACCCTGAAAACTTGAGGGGCAAACTGAAACTCCAAGCATGAAACTTCTAGCCCTGCCTCCCTTATTACTGGCTGTTTGCAGCTCCCCTGGATGGGCCGCCCGCGCGCGGCGCACGCACGCTCTGCACTTTGCACTCCCACGCGCGGTGGGCCTAGATTTGCTCGCAATAATACAAATTGTGTAGATAGTACCTAAAACAGTTATCGGAAGTAGCAACTATGATATAAGTAAGTTAATAAATACTGTAATTTTGGTTTCTAGGTATATTCAAAATCTGCTATTTTGTAATAATGACTCAATAACACAGCACATAAGGGCATTTACACGTTTTATAGCACGAACTGACAGGCCGAGTACCTATGTGACTTTCGCCTACCACCGGACGAGGGAGGCCTACACACCCATGTACTTATGTAAGCATATCTAGCTATTATAATCTCCAATGAAAAAGCTCATACAGTAGAAATTTGCTTCGGATCGATAAGTTTGTGTACCTATTTATTCAGGAAGGAACTGGAAACTGTTTGGTGGATGTTTTCAGAGTAAGTACATTGAAGATAATAAAAAACTACTTTATTACTTATTACTATCCTCGTAAACGTACTAGTGTGACGTTATTGGGAGTTATAATTAAAAAAACCAATATGTCAACAACAAATTTTTAAACTTTATTTAGGAAAGTCTTACAGGGGGTGGTTCTACTGCCCTATGCCGTTTTTCTACCCTTTAAAAATAGGTACCGCCCTTAATCCGAGTCCCGGAAACGAGTAGGTGGCCAACTAGGGGTCGTCCGGTGTGACGCTGGAACTGCACCAGGGACTCGCAGGAGGACGTCCTTTATGGAGGCGGTGAGGCGTCTCCTCAGCCCAAGCCTTGAACCCTGGAATATGATGTCCAGTATTATAACAACTGCAGTTTGATGCCTTTGACAAGCCAGCCACGCCCAGAGAATACGACGAGGGACCTGAGTACCTAAATTTATCTAGTAGGCATGTATGTGGCTGATTGTCAAAGAGAACAGAGTTACAAAAGGAAAGAAAAGGTTAAATTTTGAATAAGTAAGAACTGTACTATAATGTACGTTGATATCAATTTTGAGAAAACAGAAATAAAAACATGTAGGTAGAAATTTTATAAAACGGCTGATGCAATATTTAACAATTCTTTACATTTTAAAACAGCCTATGTATTTTACACTTAGTTAATAAGTAGCTAGTTTGATCTAAAGAAGAGGAGAAAACACTAATTAGATTATATTAGATAAATATCCCTATTAAAAAAATCAACATTGAGTTCAACACTTACCGATGCACGGGTTTTTTACACACTTGAAATGGAGAATGTACTTAATTAACAATTACTTTTAAATTGAAATACTGCCTTATTTATTATTTTTAATATTTAATAAAATAACTTGACACAATTTGACACTGCGCTGAGATGAGCGGTCGCTTAGAGGAGCGAATGTGCGTGCCTTACGGAAGTAATCGTAGCTGTGGCCGCGCCCTGCATGTCGCCGCGCTAAGTAGCTACGGAAACAAAAGAACCGTTGCAGTATGTCGCAGTAAGAATGAGCAGCCAGCGATTAATGAAGTGACCAATTCTTGTACATACGTACTTCGTTTCTTTGGTTAATTTGTAAATGACTAGTTATTTATTTTAATAGGGTGTTTTTATTTATATTATTAAGTTATTACTTATAATGTTTATTACTAGGTTTAAGATAATTTGTAAGTTTAAATGTTTATTATAAGCTAATTTTTAATGTTTTCTTTTAATTTTTCTTAATTAAAAATAAATGTACGTTACAAATAAATGTACGTTACATTACCCCCTCGCGTCCTCAAGGATTTTATTATTTATTTAGAATAAAATCCGCATGAGCAAGTATTAACGACGCGTATTATTATATTTTATTTATTCATTTTTTTTTCTTGCATACTTCTACTCATATACTTCTACACTCATTCTTCTTACACTTAAACAGCCGTAATAAACAGTAATGGAATATTATGGCAGTTACATAACTAAGTCTGATCATTAACTTTCATGACTGACTTAAAAATAAAAAAAAATTCGCGTCATCTCATGCACTGATGTTAAATAAAGGAGGATGGGTATTGTTAATACAACATAAGTCGATCTATTTATAACAAGTAGCTAATTTTAAATCTTTTATATGCCATGTACCAATGTCTTTACCTGACATATCAGCTAAATTGTAAATGAGAGGTGATTTTTTAGCTATAATTCGACATTTTATATATTTTGGTGCAAATTTTTTGCTAAAAAATCTGTCTTTGTTACTTTGAACATATGCCCTTTTCATAACGACGTCACCAACATTGAATTCGGCTGATTTACGTCTTAAATTATAATGACTTGTATTTTTAGTGTGTGCCTGCCACAGTTTGAATTGGACATCATCAAATATTTTGGACAGGCAACCTAGATTTTCCACATAAATATCGCGGGGTAAAAACATTAATTCACTACCTAGGTCGTTATCTACGTAATGTGAGCCACAAGTAACCAACTCTCTACCAAAAACGAGGAACGATGGTGTATAGCCGGTAGCTTCGTTCACCGAGTTATTGATGGCAAATTGTATAGATGGTATTTTAGTATCCCAAGACCTATGATCATCATCAACGAATGTTGATATACAAGTGATAATTGTGCGGTTATAACGCTCAACGGTATTAATTTGAGGAGTATACTTAGGTGTGAAAAATATATTTGGTATTTTATACTTTTTAAAGAGATTATCAGTTAGATTACTAGTGAACTGCGTACCATTATCCAGAAAGATGGTCTGGGGTACACCATGAATAAGGAATACAGACTCTTCTAAAATTTTTATTATAATTTGTGACGTCGCATTTCTAATGGGGAAAATTAGACAAAATTTGGAAAAACAGCACGTGACTACAAATATGTATGAATTTTGCTTACGTGTCATTGGTAAGGGACCCATGAGATCGATAGAAATAACCTGAAATGGACGTGAACACTGTTTCGGACGTCCCATTTCACCCAGAGTAGCGTGATTTTGCATTTTATATGCTAAGCATTTATCACAGGATGAAACAAATTTTACAACGTCCCCATGCATGCCTGGCCAGAAGTAACGCAATGCAAGACGTCTATATGTTTTAAAGATACCAAGATGTCCAGCCGTAGGCTCAGAATGGTTCTCAAAAATAGCCTGTTCACGTAATTCAGTAGGAATAACTTCCTTCCAAGAAAATTCTGAATTAAGCTTACATTTTTCTTTACTTAATCGATAGAGAGTATTATTTTTAACTATAAAATTTGGAAAGTTCTGGGGATTGTTTATGCAACCATTATAAATATTTCTATACCAGGAATCAGAAGTAGTATTAAAAGAGTTACTGGAGGTTATAGCACTAACGGGAATTGCTCTTGACAACGCGTCTGGGATAACATTATCAGAACCACGACGATGTTTAATTTCAAAATCAAAAGAAGATAGTCTTATGCCCCAGCGAGCCAGTCTGCCTGTCGGATTATTTAAAGACAAAAACCACTTTAGTGCACTGTGATCGGTGTACACTGTAAATCGCTTACCATTTTCAAGATAGCATCTCCAATGCTCAAGAGCAGTAATCACAGCCAGAGTCTCACGCTCAGTTATGCTGTAATTTTGTTCTGAGGTGGACAATGATCTGCTCATGTAAGCAATTGGATGCTCCTTTGCATTAATGGTTTGCGTAAGCATAGCACCAAGACCACAGTTACTTGCGTCCGTGTGGACTTCAAAAGGAAGATTATAGTCAGGACAGGAAAGAACTGGTGCTGAAACAAGGCATTCTTTAAGTTTTAAAAATGCAGCATTGGCCTCGTCAGTCCACTTAAAAGGTGCTACAGACTTCTTATTAGACGTGAGTTTATTTAAAGGTGCGGCTATAGTGCTGAAATTTGGCACAAAACGACGGTACCAGGTGGCTGTTCCGAGAAACCGCTTGACGTCCTTTTTAGTTGAAGGTACAGGATATTGGAGGATAGCCTGCACTTTTTCAGGATCAGTTCTCAGACCGTCATTATCCACAACATAACCCAAATACTTAAGACGGGCTCTAAAGAAATTGCACTTTTCAAGATTAATCGTGAGATTTGCATGTTTCAATTTCTCCAAAACGCGAACTAATGTTGAAACGTGACTGTCAAAATCTTTACTAACAATAATAATGTCATCTAAATACGCAAACACTTGCTGCTCGAATTCCCCAAAAAGAATATCGACCAGACGCTGTTGTGTAGCTGGTGCGTTGGTAAGACCGAAGGCTGTCCGCTTGAACCTGAAGGTACCTCGCCCAGAAACATAGAAAGCCGTCTTGTCTCGGTCGTCTGGATGGATATTAATCTGCCAAAAAGCCTTAGATAAATCGATGCTGGACAAGTAACGCGCATCTCGAAGATTATCCAGGATTTCTGACACGTATGGTAGGTTATATGCATCTTTTTTCGTGACAGAGTTCAATTTTCGACTGTCCAGACAGAAACGAGGTTCCCCATTCTTTTTCGTAACGATTAATACTGGAGAGGACCAAGCGCTCTCACACGGTTCCACAACGTCGAGAGCTAGCATCTCATCGACCTGTTCTACAAGAATTCGTTGCTTCTCCAGTGACAAGCGGTAATAACGCTGTCTTATAGGTTGCGTGTCCCCAGTATCAATTCGGTGAGTAATTAAATGTGTATTCCCTAAGCCTTTAACCTTTGATGAGATTTGCTCGAACTGGCTTATAACGTTATCAGCTACAACTCTTTGAGAATCGTCTAAGGTCTCATAATTTTGTAAATGCAAATCAGGGTGATGGACAGAGGCTATACCATTATCAAAATTATTTATACTAATAGTATTCAAATATTTAGGGCAAATATGGAACTTGCGCCAGAAATCAATGCCTAAAATTAAATTATTATTTATTTCAGGAACAACAAGAGCTTCAATAATATGAAATTGATCCTCAAAATGAATGGGAAGATTCATGGAACCAATACTTTTTAATTTTTGACCTCCTGCAGCGATAATAAATGTAGGGCTGGAGTTATTACAATTCAATTGGAAACCCTTATTTATGAAAGTTTTATGAGCATCATTACCTATAATAGTGACAGCCGCGCCAGAATCCAGCAAACCCGCAATAACTAAATCATGTAGTTTAATAGATGCATAAGGCCTATAATCATTAATTGGTTTATTAGACAGAACTGTAGCAACTTTATACGTATTGAAAAAATATGAGATGGTTTGCAACCAATTTTGCCAATCTACTTTATCAAAATTGTTACTGCTGCAGTTCTGGCTATTCAGTTTTTTGGATTGGATTTACTACCAATTGACTTATTGCAATCAGGGCATTGCGGAGTTTTGACGTCCTTCTTGCCGCAAACAAAGCAAAAAATTTTAGTTTTGTCAGCCGTACATTGACGTAAACCATGAGAATCTGTACGGCATCTTGGGCAATAACGACGTCTGGAGGAGGTGTCTATAGAATGTACATATTTTTGGTTTGGCTTATTTGAATATTCATTATTATTATTATTTCTTTGATTATTATATGTGTGTGATTTGTTAGGAAAAGGATTATAATTATGATTAAATTTAGGTTTAGATTTAGAATAAGCAAACTCCGGTGCTAAAAGATCTGATGACGGGCCTGGTGGTTCACGAAAGTGTGAAAGACGCGCTTGAACCTTTTCAAAGTTAGTACATAAAGACCTCAACTCTTCAATGGACTTAATTTCGGGAACCGAAGCTAAAATGTTGGAGTAACAGGGACGGATATTGTGAAGAATGATTTCCAATTTACTTTCTTCTGGAGGAGTTTTCGACAATCGAGAAAACAACCCAGACATAATGGACAAATATATGGTTATGTTTTCCGTCTCACCCTGCGTTCTAGAACGGATTTCTGATAGCAGTCTATAATCAAAGTCAGACTGATCAAAATCCTTTTTTAACTGAAGTAAAAGGCTGTCCCAATCCGAAAATAGTTCTCTATAGCTACGGAACCAATAAAGTGCGTCGCCGGTAAATATTTCGGTAGCATAAGAAAGTAATTTATCACCCGAAATATTCCTAGCCACTTTAAATTCGTTGGCTCGTTGAACAAAAGAACGAACACAAGTCTTGCCATCATATTTTAATTTATTAATATCTTGAGATGAACGATCACAAGTAACAGATATGCTCAAAGGTGTAGCAGGTACGGTCGTGTCACTAGTACTTTGACAAAGCAAAGGATCGATTAAATCTTTATCTTTAAGGGATCGGACTTTGTTTGAATAAAGTTTAAATTGGTCAACACAAGAATCAAAAATGGCTGCGTCCGTCTCACTACGACATATTCTGTTAAGGCGATGATAAAGATGATTTAATAAATTTTGGATTTTTAGAACGGTATTACGGTCAAGTTCACCACTCTCAAGCGCTAATTTAATTTTGGTCAAAACATTTGACACACCTATAAGATCTTCTGTGGTACTAAACGGTGAATCTAATATATCCTCAGGTGGAAAAATCGGTGCTAGTTTTGCTATTTGTTTCCGGAGCTCCTGCACGGTGGTTTCAGGATTCGAACCTCTAATAGCCACTTCGTATTCAAGTTCACTTTTCTGAAGTGACAAAAATTTAATAGGATAAGCCATACTAAAACAAATTCAAATACACCGAATAACTAGGCAAGTGGTGAACTCAAATTGCAAATAAAACGGAACGAAAATCTCTGTTCTTTACAATATAATTAACAAACTAGGAACGTTTGAGGTTGCTAATTATTAATGAAAAGATTAAAATATATATGTATATAAAAAATTCACACAACACAAAACCAAAAGAAAGAAAAAAAACAAAAAAAGCACAAAAATTGCAACTATTGTGTTACACAAACAAACACACAAACAGATATTCTATAAAAAAAACAAACTAGACATTTTGAAAAAAGTCTAAATTAGTGACTGCAGCATGGATTGACAATTATAAATATGACGGTGGTTACAAAATTATCCACAACGATACAAAATATTGAAATTAATTAACCAAGTATGTAAATAATTTGACAATTAAAATGTGTTTTGTGTTACACCTTAGTTACTTTGCAACCAAAAATAAAAGCAAACGTTTCACAAAAACAAAAAAAGGAAAAGAAAGCTCACAAACATGCAACTACTATGGAAATAGAATAACGGCATAAGTATAGAAGAAAAAAGAAAAGAAATAATCACGTTGAGCGCCAGTGTGACGTTATTGGGAGTTATAATTAAAAAAACCAATATGTCAACAACAAATTTTTAAACTTTATTTAGGAAAGTCTTACAGGGGGTGGTTCTACTGCCCTATGCCGTTTTTCTACCCTTTAAAAATAGGTACCGCCCTTAATCCGAGTCCCGGAAACGAGTAGGTGGCCAACTAGGGGTCGTCCGGTGTGACGCTGGAACTGCACCAGGGACTCGCAGGAGGACGTCCTTTATGGAGGCGGTGAGGCGTCTCCTCAGCCCAAGCCTTGAACCCTGGAATATGATGTCCAGTATTATAACAACTGCAGTTTGATGCCTTTGACAAGCCAGCCACGCCCAGAGAATACGACGAGGGACCTGAGTACCTAAATTTATCTAGTAGGCATGTATGTGGCTGATTGTCAAAGAGAACAGAGTTACAAAAGGAAAGAAAAGGTTAAATTTTGAATAAGTAAGAACTGTACTATAATGTACGTTGATATCAATTTTGAGAAAACAGAAATAAAAACATGTAGGTAGAAATTTTATAAAACGGCTGATGCAATATTTAACAATTCTTTACATTTTAAAACAGCCTATGTATTTTACACTTAGTTAATAAGTAGCTAGTTTGATCTAAAGAAGAGGAGAAAACACTAATTAGATTATATTAGATAAATATCCCTATTAAAAAAATCAACATTGAGTTCAACACTTACCGATGCACGGGTTTTTTACACACTTGAAATGGAGAATGTACTTAATTAACAATTACTTTTAAATTGAAATACTGCCTTATTTATTATTTTTAATATTTAATAAAATAACTTGACACAATTTGACACTGCGCTGAGATGAGCGGTCGCTTAGAGGAGCGAATGTGCGTGCCTTACGGAAGTAATCGTAGCTGTGGCCGCGCCCTGCATGTCGCCGCGCTAAGTAGCTACGGAAACAAAAGAACCGTTGCAGTATGTCGCATTAAGAATGAGCAGCCAGCGATTAATGAAGTGACCAATTCTTGTACATACGTACTTCGTTTCTTTGGTTAATTTGTAAATGACTAGTTATTTATTTTAATAGGGTGTTTTTATTTATATTATTAAGTTATTACTTATAATGTTTATTACTAGGTTTAAGATAATTTGTAAGTTTAAATGTTTATTATAAGCTAATTTTTAATGTTTTCTTTTAATTTTTCTTAATTAAAAATAAATGTACGTTACAAATAAATGTACGTTACACTAGGTAGACTGTACCTACCTTCGAGCAACACGGCCTCCGTACCGGACGTACGATTAATATAGTACTGACCATAGATATCAGAATATGTACTGACCTCAGAATAGTAGACACTATTCTGAGGTACTGACTGACAAAAAATATACCGCCTTACAAAAAATGTGAGCAAATAGTCAATGCTACAATTATAGTCTCCAAAGAATATCTAGTTATACATTTGAAAATCGGCGGCTACGATCAGGATTGCTATTTTTGGAAGGGCGCCTCACCAAAACGCAAGTCGTACACGACCGACGAGTCAACTCGTCAGTATCTCTATATAGTTTGTGAACTCGTCTTCCAAGTCACTAAATTGTCATTTTGCCATATTTTGAAATCATCGCTTGAACCATAGTGCTGCCAACCTTCAGCGAAAAATATTAATTTCTTCTTATTTCACGCAGATTTTTTAATAAACTTTTTAAGGTTATTTAAGGATTTTAAAGGGTACCTACTTATTAAACAGTCTTCTTTTTAATAGCATTATTTGCCACTTAAAATGTGCATTTTAGCCACTAGTTATTTTTTAGCATCTAAATTTGTAATATGCATTCAAGCAGTAAGCTTCTAATATAATAACATGTGGCATCAAAAAAGATGTCCTATTGGCTTCTATTTTTTTACCATAGCACTTAAAAATATACCTCATCACATTAATTTGATTGTAAAAATTTAGCTGAAATTGTCATAAAATAGAAAATTATTATAACAATAATTAGTGAATTATGAGCCGTGTAGTTTTTTAACCGACTTCGAAAAAGGAGGAGGTTTACAATTCGTCAAAATGTTTTTTTTTATGTATGTTCCCCGATTTTTCGAAGACGCCTGGAAATGTTTATGAAGTTAAACGTCAGCACAGTAGATACATTTAACTCACAGTTCATATAATATCTCCATGATTTAAGTCTTTAAATTAGTCGACAGGCTAAGACAGGCCGAATGGTACAGGGACAGGGTACAGGTGACTGGCAGTTACGTTGACGTAAAGGCGTTCGTCGTCTTGGGAAACGAGCGCTCTAAACCGCTCGTTACGAAGACTCGATTAGTGAGTCACGCGTTCAAAAATAGTGTCCCTCGGAAAATCGAATGTGTGCGTCTCGCTTACCTACGCTTTGCAACGTCCTCACGGGAAAATAACGAATAATTTCTAAAGATTGTCTACTTGTCAATACTGTCAGTGTCATTGTCATCTTCGTGGGCGAATGTTGTTCAGTGCTCCAGCCTGATAAAAACAGATTTTACATTATTTTTCAATTAAAAGTAGCTCATTTATTTGTTAGAAATGTATAGTTTGATTACGTTTGATTAATTTTAGCGGAGTGGTGGTAATAAATCGAGTATTTCTTCACATAGCGGTGAGTAATGGTTTATTTATCGTCCGAATTAATTTTGTAATCGTAACAGCTTTCCTAAAATTCAATTCTTACACATTACGTGACCAGCAATCAGCTAATAAAAAATAATAGGTATATTTGTTTTTAAATTTATTTGCAACGCGTGATTCAATTCACTGTACCTAATCAGTAAGCAAGCAGTACTATTTCATGTTACTATTTCTTAGAGGGTTATTTAAAACTTCGACTTATAAATAGGTTGTAAACTAAATGTAGGTCAATGGACTAGAAGGCAAGTACTGCCAAAATAGTGTTAGTGAAATCTTAAGTTTCATGTAATACTATTCATACTGAATTTTTTTTTAAATTCTTATTTATAATTTATTTGAATCAGTTCAATACTGTGTCGGACAGATATTGAGATTAAATATAACTTATGCCAAATGTTTTATATGTATCTAAAAATACTATTAATATCACTTTTGATTTGATATTTATAGCAAAATTGTTCTATTGACTGGCAAAGTCGCCCCTCTAAGCGGTCGCGGAGCGTAGAAGCACCTCAAAATTATTACTCAACAATAAGACTAAATTTCAAAAAAGCCCGATAGGCAATCTGTAGTACATTTTGTGTTTATTATAGTATGTATTTTTTAAAGCATCACTTAACCGCTCTGACGTCCGCCCGCTCGCGTATTTTGACACCTCAACGTCCCGGCGAGCGCAAAAAAAATTCGCAAGCGCTGCGAATTTTTCAATAATATTTATCTCACGAACAATAACCTCTACACAAGCCAAAAAAAAATGTGTACGCTCTGTATAGAACGTAGATAATAACCGTATTGGTAAAATAATATAATAGTTCAAGTTAATTATTTGTGCTAAAAAGATTTAATCAGCAAACGTAAAGTCAGCCATCACTCATAATTATTTCAAAACAACATTTTCAAAATGAAAATACAATCGTAAAAACAAACGAAGCACATTGATCTGTATGAAATCTTTTAGCACGCATTCTGAAGATTACTTTTATGTATAATTTTAATATAAACAAAAGTATTTACTACATATTTTCACAAAAACACTACAACACAATCACAATACAAACACTTAGGGAATCTGACAGCCACAGATGATAATTATAATATTTGTTTTTATAATTTGCCAAAAACACTGGCAAAGAAATCTATTCCATACGGCTTTGGCTGAATGGTTCTAGTTTCGTTTAGAAATTGTATTTTTTGTCTATGGGCCTTAAATCGAACGCAAAAAAATTTAAAACGAGTGTGCTCGGCACTGGCAACCAGAGTGGCCAGGGACGTTAGACGGGAAAAAAAAATTGGCAACTATAGTTGCCGGGACGTTGGAGAGGTTATTATTATTTTAATTATTTATCCATTTAACCACCAAAAGTGGCCACATGTGGTTTTATGCTCAGGGTTTTATGAACATCCCGACTTAATATTATAAATGCGAAAGTGAGTGTTTGTTTGTTTGTTACGCTTTCACGCCATATCTACTGAACCGATCATCATATAATTTTGCATACACATAGGTTAGGGTAACAAGAAGGACATAGGCTATATATAACGCGGGCGAAGCCGCGGGTAACAGCTAGTATTGTATAAAAGAACTCTCAAAACAATACACTCTTGTGTTACATTTACCTACATTGTCTAATGTTAACTGTTGAATAAACTGCTTCGAGGTTTTTTTTCCTCTTGATTTTACATGGTTCATGTGTGTTAGTAAGCATGAACATTCATACTTATTGGAAGTTGTAAAGTGCTTGGGTATGCCCTTTAAGCAGTTAACATCTTGAGTAAGCAACAACAATACATTTACTTAAAACAAGTATACCATTACGTCCTTATCCTTTACAGCGTAGAAAGAGCCAAAGGCTATGTTATGAATGGTGGTTGGTGTACTGATGGAAAATTAAATATTTTAATGACAATCTTATATTTTATTCCATTCACTCGACTGGCTTTTATTGTCCGTGCCGGAAGAGAAGTAGCTGGTACATTCTTCCAGATGAGCCTGAAAATTACAAACCTTTACTTTTCAGAATACTCTAAGTCTAATTAATCGAGACCTTAACTTCTATTTTTATAAGTAGGTGCTTTTTATGCGTTAACAATTAGTACTATTCTGATACTGGTGTACTCATATTAAAGAAAGGATATTAAGAAATAAGGTACGGGAGATAATGCCACGCGGGCAGGATTGAAACCTAGAATCTCTAGTATTTGTACAACTTATGCCACCGCGCTTTGATACAAAAATCCATTCCACACATCAGGAGGGTAAGATTATTCAGAATTGATTTGTAAATGCATAAAAAAGGTGGTCAAATGTGAGTAAGACTCGATCATGAAGGGTTCTGTAGTAGCATGTAGCCAAAACAACACTAAAATTACTTTGTTTTTCATAATGCTTGTATGAATCACAAAGTTATAGATATTTGCGAACTGCTGATTATATCTCGTTCATCCAATTTTCGTTTAAAGTGTTCATTGAGATCTAGCATACATATTTTCTCTCTTAATTTAAAAGTTGGACGGACACACATTTTACCACTTTGGAAGTGTCTAAGTATCTTTCAAACAATTGATTTGAACAAATTTTAGGAACCTCAAACTCATTTTTAGAGACCTTTCTATGAACACCTAGTACCTTAGAGCATTTCCAGCACATAGTATAGGTTTATAATGAAAAAAAAAAGTTTCATTCTATGTTTGAAAAGAGATGAAAATGTTCCTTAAAATCTTTGTATTAAAATCGTAAAGCGGTTTGCAGCATACATCTTGCTTCACAGTTTCGACTGTGTAGTTCTAATAGTTACGGAATAATGTGGCTGGGACCTACATGACGAATATACAAGCGTTCCTTTTTTGGGCCATTCAGCAGAACCCAAAACCCATTTAATATTTTTTTTAATCGCATTGTAAAATGAGTCAAAATCAAAAAGTACAATTGTAATGAAAGGGTAGTTATGTTACGTACGAGACTGCGTACGAGTAGTGGTACATGTGTAGAAATTCGGTTATGATCGAAGCGTGTGTTACTTGTACAAAGACTAAAGACAAAGCTTGGTTCAAATCCTACACGCGTTGATGTTTCCCATATCTTATTCCTTTATTTAATAAGACTATACCTCACTACTGTTATACTGCTGTATACAACTATTCAATTATTGTTTGTAACATCGTGGCGCCAATATAAATGTCATATTATTAGCAGGTTTCACGATATAAATGCGCACAAAGGGGGCCACGTAATGCTGGTTTTCCATTAAAATCCCAAGTAAATATTCTGATATCTATGATCCCAACTATCCCAATCCCAACTAATATTATAAATGCGAAAGTGAGTTTGTTTGTTTGTTTGTTACGCTTTAACACCGTATCTATCCCAACTAATATTATAAATGCGAAAGTGAGTTTGTTTGTTTGTTACGCTTTAACGCCGTATCTACTGGACCGATCATCATGAAATTTTGCATACACATAGGTTAAGATACTGAGAAGGACATAGGCTAAATATCACGCGGGCGAAGCCGCGGGTAACAGCTAGTATGGTAATAAGTCGTGAAAATATCAAACTTTTCCTCATAAATAAATTAATGTCAGGTTCATATTATAATGCTTTTCTTTAGGAATTTAATAAGGAAATAATATAAAATAATAATAAAGGAAATAGTGATCTTGAGTATAAACTTTATTATAATATATTGTGAATGGTGATGTGATAAAAATATTGCTGAGTATCCTTGTATCCGTGTGATTTATCCCTAATATTTATTTATAAGGTGAAATAATGATATAATGGATTTGAATTGAAAGTTGTAACAATAAGAATTTCAACAGAGAATTTATTCTAAACACCAGTCGAAACAGCTTTTTTTTTCAAAGATAAATTGAACTACGACTACTAATACTACTATACCTACCAAAAATATTATAGCTTGTGTCTGTCGAAAGCACGGTTCTTGCTTATGTTCGCATCCGCAATCCGGAGCTTTCGCTTTCGACATCTGCATCCGCATGATTATCCGCTTTGACTATTGCGGATATTCATACGGATGCAGAACTGCGGGTCCGGCAACTGGCGCGTGCAGTATGCAAGGCGTTCTTAAAATAACACTAGCGCCACCCAGCAAATAAATTCCTTAAATCCTAAATAATATCGAATTTAAACCTCGCAAAAGAAAAACCGGTTAACGCTAAAGGCGGCCACTTTTGGCCTTAACTGAATTTCTCTTAATTAATCAAACGAATAATAGTGGAAACAAATACCAAAATACTCAAGTAATTTATTAGTTATGTACATGTTGGTTTTACAAAATTCGATATAATTTAGGATTAAAATAATTAATTGCTGGGTGGCGGTAGTCTTCTTCTTCTTCTTTTCGTGTCGATGGTACGATTGACTATATTTTTTCAGCCCAATAATGGGCCACTTCAATGCCTTTCTCAGAAGCTGTATGAAGATCGGCCAAGGTGCAGGTGTTCGGGCATTTGGGACATGAAAGTAGGTGGCGGTAGTGTTACTATAAGAGCGCCTTATATAACTACTTGTCGACAAATATTTCAAACAGTCACATGTTCCAAAGCATTATTTGGTTTGGAACTACTCCCATTTGAAAAAAATATCAAAAAAAACCTAGACTAATAGAAAGATTACAGTGGTTTCTTAGAATAGTTCTCAAGATCCGCACCCGCATCTTCATCCGCGATTGGAAGCCTTGGCAAATCCGCATCCGCCGATTTTGACGCTTTCTGACAGTCGTGTAATAAAAAAAACACGCCTTCACTGCCTTAAAAATTATAGCTTATGTTATCTATCATTTAACTATTCAACGATACCCCATACGTGCAATTTCGACGAGACATTTACAAATTATTAACTAGATAAATACATGAACAAGTACTACTTATAATATTATAAAGCTGAAGAGTTTGGTTGTTTGTTTGGTTGAACGCTCTAATCTCAAGAACAACTGGACCGATTACAATTTTTTTTACCGCTCGGTAGGTACGTTCGAGTGCCATAGGCTAGGTATTCGCATAATGGTAAGGATTCCGTCGACGGATTCTTGCGCACCATATTTTAAAAGCCTAAAAATATTAACAGTGCCAAGTTTGTACATCCTAGTTCTTTTAAATAATTTTCACAAGCAAAGGCATCTTTATGAATCTGAAGCGGAGATGGTGGAAAGAGAGAAAACTCGAGAAAGAATCTCAAGACGGAACTACAACCTAAGCTAAAGGTAACGACACAAAGTGTGCGTTACCAAACAGTGCTCCTTTTTAACAAATTGCCTGTAGAATTAAAAACAATGCGCAGTA
The DNA here is from genome assembly GCA_963082605.1 of Rhodophaea formosa. Taxonomy (NCBI): domain Eukaryota; kingdom Metazoa; phylum Arthropoda; class Insecta; order Lepidoptera; family Pyralidae; genus Rhodophaea; species Rhodophaea formosa. The sequence continues at coordinate 13,488,717 of OY720213.1, read as the reverse complement.
GCACAGCACAGCCTTCAATAAAAAGTTAAGAGCTCTCTTGGTGAAAAAGTGTTGTTACAGTTTAAATGATTTTTGAAATTGTTTTTCTCATATTTTATACGTAAGTTTAAGTAGATTTAAGCCCCATTTTCGAACACAAAATATTTTTGTTACCGAATAAATAAATGAATGAATGAATGTATGTACCGGCAAAGCCGGGTGGACTGCTAGTTAGTGATATATTCTTTCGAAAATAAACCCAAAGTCGGTTAATAAATAGTCAAGGAGGCTCATTCGCATAGTTTTAATGGAAAACCAGGCTTAGAATTAGCCATATGCAGTATTGTTATTGAAATTGAAATAAACTCTAGTTATCCTTTATCGTCAACTATAAAGAAGTAAGTGCGCACGCGCCGGTAAGTCAGTGATACGCCGCGTTTCGCGAGTGCTACTTGCGAAATGGATTAAAATTATTATTTTTTTTATCATCGAATTCGATTGTAGAGCAAGTGTTGACAATTCTGAGTTCCATTTCCTGGCCTTTACTTTTAATTTGGTAAGTTGTTTTTTGTTGAACAGATTTGCATAGCATGAAGGTTGGCTGTAGTTACGATATTAAACTATAAATAGGAGCAAAAAATCAATATTTTCCGCGCCTAATATAATTGGACGTGATTAATTAATATGAATTCAACATAAAGCGGTATTTGCATTATGCATAGGATTTCTGCTATTATAAGTTTCATTTTTCTAATTACTTTTAATAGCGTACTTTAAAATTTTTGAGCGTCCGTTGTGTGTCTGTCTGTCACAGGACATGGAATGTGTACAAATCAGAGTGGTAAAAATCTATTGCGTAAAGTTAAATTAAAAGTTATGGGACTTCATTCGAAAAACTTGCATTTTTATAGTTAAATATTGTATCGACACGCACTTGGCTGGTTTTATTTGTTTTGAGGCCACCTGCGAAATTTGTTTACCTACTTAGTTCGTTGGAAGCTACTATTTGTAGTGCTATTCGGTCATAGCCGCTTGGTAGCCGCCTTGCCGTGTGGTTCCCGGCAAAGTAGAATAGGACCACTCCAACTTTTCCTGTGGATGTCGTAGAAGGCGACTTAGGAACAAGCTAAACAAAGCTTATAAACATCAAATAAACCTCTCCAACCCGTCTGGCAAGCGTAGAGAGTGTAGGCTAAATCCTCTGACTGCTCGGGCTATAATAACTATAGCTCTGGCAGTACAGAGAGGGTCGTGCTCCTGCAGTGGAGTCTAAGACCTGATGAAGAAGAAGAAGAAGCCGCCTTGCCGCTTATGTACTCATTATTGTGGCTTAGGCTTTAGTCTCAAATTCTCAATTATAAAATGCCTCCGTGGTCCAGTGGTTAAGGCGTTCGCCTTGTTGACCCGGGGGTCGTGGATTCGATTCCCACGCGGGAAGCATACTTTGTTAAGTTGTTTCCAGTTTGGCTAAGACATTGCAGGCATTAATCACCTGATTGTCTGATAAGAAAGATGATTCCGTGCTTCGGAAGGCACGTTAAGCCGGTGGTCCCGGCTGCCATCTGTTAGTCGTTAAAGGATCCACGTCAGAGGCCGAGAAGCGGTTCCGAAGAACTCTGACTCCAGGGTGTGCAATTGTGCATGGTCGACTGACCGTGTCACCTACACGAAATGATGATAAGTTATAAAATTACAAGTCTTAGGAATTTACTTTGCGTGCCGGACACGTTAGTAACGTTTTGCGTTGTTAATTTTGCATACCGGTGTGTTTTTATCTAGTTAAAATAATTTTGGTGTTTTATTATTGTCATCTCTCTTTTTTCTTTATTATTTCTCTGACTAGTCAGGCTAGTTTATGGATCTGGTAGTACAGAGAGGGTCGTGCTCCTGCAGTGGAGACTAGAAAGACCTGATGATGATGATGATGATTATTGTCATGTTCTAAAAAGGGTTTGTTTCGAAAAAAAAACAAGTTTTTAACCGCTGAGGCAAAAAGAGAGGTTATATTCTGTTTATGTCATCGTAGCTCTTAAACGAGTGAACAGGTTTTTTATTTTATTTAAATCAGGTTCTCTAGCGATGGTTCTCAGACATGTGGTATCTAAATCGGTCCAGCCGATTTTAATTTTTTTTATTGACATTTTATTATATTTTTTTTTTAACTTCGTTGCGTTTGAATGAGTCGTCTGAATATAGACACTAGCTTTATCTCGTGACTGTTTGTGTTTCATGTAGGTAGATAGTGAGGTAACTTCCGTCGCGTAAATTACTTATACTGATAATGTAGCTTTTTACAACGTGATTAAAAATAGGAGTTGAAAATTCTAAATGCGCATGATTAGCTAATGATATTGAACACCTTTCCTCAGGGGATCTACATTGAAATATAGAATACATCCCACATAAAGTCGATCAGCTATAGCGAATTTCAGACTCTTCCAAACAAAATGAGCAATCTGCTCATTAGAGTCTTAAATTGGCTAAATTATTATCATCATCATTACGTCTTTTAAGTCTTCATTGAAGGGGCACGCACGACCCTCTCTGACTACGAAAGCCATATATTAGCCAGAGCAGTCAGAAGATTTGGCCTACACTCTCTACGCTGGCCAGCTTAGAGCATTAAACCAACTTGAATTTCATTCTATTTTTAAAGTATTAGGAATAAAATTATTGGCGTCGCTAGTGGGCCTAGTGTGGGCCCTTAATGAAGGTTTACCTTAGTAAATATGTAGTATTAATTTTGTCTAGCTAGAAAGTCAGAAAATGCTCTTAATCGTCTTTCGCCTAATACCTGCTGCCAATGGTAGAGTAACTTTGCTCTAGAGCAAAGTCACTATTATAGAAGTTTTTTTCTGGGTTACTCAAAAATACACCCATGATTTCCTATTTACAAGATCAGAAGCGCTTTGTTCTACGTATGAGCATCTCAGGGGTACTATTTTTGTAATCGTGACTTCATAAGACGAGTGATTTTTCCATACATTTCCATCCATCATTTATTTTCGAGCGATACATTTTCAAATATAGTGCCCCTGATGTTGCACATATCTTTGGGCGTAGAGACTACGCCCTTTAAGGTAGAGACTTACCATCAGGTGTTTTGATAGCAATCTACACTTGAAAACTTCTAGCTTTCTTCTTCAGAGCTAATGGAGTTGCCATCGGCTCTCATATTTTCAGTGGAAGCAGCTAAAGCTTCTTTAGTACGAGCAATTTTTCAGTTATCATCGATATCAGGTCAAGACGGAAAAAATATTTTTTCAGAATAACCTGGGTCTTCAATGTTTATCTTAGAATACAATATGTTTTTGTTATACTAAATAGAATCGTTTAGTTAGTATCTATTTATATTTATATACGTATATATTTATTAATCATTTAAACTTTCCTGATTTTCTTTGTCTACAGTTAGGTACTTATATACTTATTCTTCTTCTGTTTCATATTCTGGCTTCCACCAAGGTTTCAGTGATTTTGCCAGTGTCCAGTATTATGAGATACTAAGTTTTGTACGGTAGTTTTTTCAAGTAGCATCAAAGATGGCGTATGTTCTTTGATGCCTCGTGGGAGCTTCTGGTGGCAAATCTATACGAGTCCATTTATCATTCCACTTTAACTATTTCACAAATTCTTCATAAGCCCGACCATTTATAACACCAAACTACACCAATTTCATATTATAATAATAATAATAATACTTTATTTTCAGACATTTGTCCATAGTGTTAGTATACAAATTATCTTACGTATAAGGTTAGTAAATAGGGAGATGACAAAATAAAAATAAAAAATTTATATAGTGGAGCAGCCCATTTAACGGCAATGCAAACTATTCCAGTGCTTCAGCAATGGACTGTTCCATCTATCCGCAATCATCTTCAGGATGCTGTTGGAGCTGTCACGCAGCCGTCTGAGCATAGAGGCACACCGCTTGCGAATGACAGCGTGAAAGCCGTCTGTATGCGCCTCCGCGAACATGCCCGATGCGCTACAGCCTACTTACAGTATATTATTATAAAGTCCACTAAAATCTATTTGCAAAATTGTCTAAGGCAAACTTTAACTGCACCCTTTGAATTTTCGGATGAATCATGAATCCGACATATCGTATCTCCGAACTTGACAGCAGCTGTCAAAAATGCCTCTCGACACAGTGTCGCCACCTAGGAGAAAATCAATTCTGAAAAGCCCTGTGGAAGCCCTCATAGACTATGGCATGTCAATTAATGAAGTCGACACAGCAGAAGTATACGGTAATGCAGCAAAGTTAGCATACAAATATTACAAGTAGGAGTATATTACAGGGAAAACAGGCAAATAATAATATTAAAGTACTTTTCCCATTTGTCTTCTGAACACTATTTAATTCTTCTCAATATACAGTTCTACACTGTATTCAATGTTCGTATAAAACAGGTAAAGGACACAAATAAGTTCTTAGAAAGTACATCACGACTTTAAATTGTTCACAACAGAATGACTTAGAATCAATATACTGAGAGAGACACCAATTGTTCCTATTGCTTTGTCGAATGCCATAAAACCGAAAACTCACGTGTATGTCCATTTAAACAACTTTGTATTTTATATGCTAAACAATGTTTAAATAACAAAGTAGGTGGAACATATTTTGACTTGTTGAGGCGTTGCTGAGATATTTTTGTTACACAATTGTTAAATAAGTCTATGCTTAATTTATTTCAATTGTGTAACAAAATTATGTATGCTAATATTGTGAAAATATGACAATGATAATTGATAATACCTATATGATCGAAGAAAGGTATGATATATACCAATTAAGTGCATAGGTACTTACTTGTATAAAATTGTAAAACATGTGCTGTAATTTTTTCGTTAAATTCGTTTTCGAAGAGTTATAGTTACTGAACTCTATCTAACTGTACACTGACTGATCCAAAGGGACTTATTTTTCAAATAACCCTGTATAACCAATATTTAACCAGACAAATAATATGCTTTTTATAGCATCCCTTAAGAAACAAAACAAAAGAAATCAGGAAACAAAATTGCATATCGTTCTGTATTCCCGGTATCACAGTTATGGGTCTTCAGAGAGATAAAATCCAATTTAAACGGGCAATTAATATGCGAATTTAATTCTCTGTATTTGCGTTCCATTTCGTTTTCATTATTGGGAAGGAAGGCAAGGATATAACGTTGTCCTCTCCCGGACGTAAGTATTAGCGGAACTGGGTTTTTAATTCCGACCGTACTTCAAATAACCTTCATACAAGACTTTCGTCTTAGCGAAAGTCGTTCAACACATGATCACCCTTCACTGACACCCCTGGAGTCGAGTTTTATTATAATAATAAATATAATGAGCGTACTCGCGTGTTGTGTTACACACTTTTGGTGATATATTGCGCGTTAAATTAGGCATTAAAATGTTCTCAGATAATGGCGATTGCCATTTGACGAAAGTTAGTTACTTATAAAGACTGAAAAACATTTCTTTTCTTCATAATATCTATATGCAATATTAACTAAAAAAATAATTGTTTAGCAATTCCAACGCATCTGCGATTTGCATCGTATCCGTACTTAACCAACTTGACAAAAAGCAGGAAGCATATTTGAAAAAATCTATAATGTCAACACATCAATGATAAATCTAAGTATAATGAAAAGGTATTTATAAGTAAACAAGTCTTTTTCATAACAAATTCATGTCAAACAGGACAGTCCTGCCAAAAAAACCTTCGTCACACGGCAGGCAAGCACCTATTTCAACAGTATTGCATATACGTCCAAATCTGTTCAGGCTTTTAAAGTTTACGATGCTATAAAAGAAACTCATATACATTTATGTACTTCCATATTCCATACATACATGGGTCATTATAAAAATTAATGCACCGTGACTCTCATGTAAAACTAAACTGTCTCGTAACATACCTGAAGAACAGTATAAATTTCCCTTTTTTGTAAAGTCATGTATAAATAAATACTCCCGCTAAACTTTTATCACGCCGTCGGTAGCAGTGTTGAATTCTCCACAGCATTCCAGTGTAGTCTGAACTCGTCTGCCACGTGACACCGCGCTCCTGTATCGGTTTACCCGGCGCCACTTCCAATAACTATCCGCGTATGGCAAAGATAGGAATGTGCCTTGAGAATAGTGAGTACCTTCTAGCTGTTCTCGAAATCTTAGTCTATTGTGGCTTTATTTATCACAATACAAAAATAGAATTTGTTTGTGGTAGAGCCACGCTACCGCCGAAATCCACTTTTGAATGGGCCGGCTCGTCCGGGGACGTGCCAAACTCTCACAGACAATCGACGTTTGAGTAATAGCTTTACCGCTGCTATTCTTCTTTTGGTGAGTGAGAGAGCCGGAGGCCCATCCCTTCTACCCGGAATCTACCTAATGAAACCTCTAATCGGAGCGCAAAATAAAAGGTTGGCAATGGTGTTGCAGTTGTCCATAGGCAGCGGTGATCACTTACCATCAGGAGATCCGCTTGCTCGTTTGCCTTCATAAAAAAAGACAGGATTGCCCTGCCGAAAAAAATCTTTGTCACACGAAATAAGGCAAGTATTTCAATAATATGGCATTTAAATTTCACGGTGTTGCGTTAAACTTTTATCACGCCTTCGGTAGGAGCGTTGAATTCTCCACAGCATTCCGGTGTAGTCTGAACTCGTCTGCCACGTGACACCGCGCTCCTGTATCGGTTTACCCGGTGCCACTTCCAATAACTATCCGCGTATGGCAAAGAAAGGTATGCCTTGAGTAGTGAGTACTAGTGGTTCTCGAAATTTTCTTGGAATTGGTCTGTTGTCGCTTTAGTTTTCAACGAATCTGATGTCGACATAATACAAAATTTACTGTCGGGAAATGCATCAATCCATATCAGGATGAACAAATTTTATAGATATGGGATCAATTTTGAAATGTCAACTGTAATCAACGGCCTAGGTAGTACTAGTGGATTGTATACAATAATTTATTTTGTTTGCTTGCCATCTAACTTCGCCATAAATAGGGTACATAATGAACATAGTAATGGGAAAAATTATAAATATTAAACTAAGTAACAAAATAAAAACATAATAGAGCAACTGAACTTTTACGGCATATAATGTAACAAGTTAGTCCTGGTATCATAAAGAAATAAAAAAAATATGCTACCTATTGAACAGTTACTCGTTGAACCACTATTATTTCTTATTTTAGAGAGCTGGCAACGCCGTGACTTGAATACCACCCGTTTAATATTCTTCACTAGAGCGTACTGATTTTGTTTACTAAAGCGGTTCTATTCCTCAGTATTCGCTTTTACGATCTCTTGGAGTGGTAAGGTCTACACAATTTTATATATCCTTAAATGCCAATATGCCTGAGAGTTTGATGCAAGCGCTGCGAAATTTCACGGGAAACTATCCGAATTTATGACCTCCTTTGTATTGTATTGCTTCTCGATTGCTTTTATTTATAGGTTTCTTCTATTTCGCTGCGCAATCTAGTTCTATTGTATCATTTTGATATCTTTCAAATTATGAATAGCGACTTTTTAATATTGACACAAGTAGTACAAAATTGTTCCTCTGTATTTTAATATCACGGAGGTTTATTGCTTATAAGCAACTGTCACTGGTTGGTGCGGCAAGCATCAAGAGAATGCCTTTTATTTAACATAGCTTATCATTAGCGATGGAAAGCAGTAAAAGGAAACATATGTTCATACAACAAAAACGAATGGTTCTAAAATTTTGTCACTTCGTACCATATTCCGTGACGCAGTATAATTTCGATCCTACATTTATCAATAGCGAATTTATCGCTTGTTTGTTATAAAAATGGATTCGCTTAATCACCGCTCTGGGATCCGTCGGACCTTCCAAAAATTAATTTTGTTGTTCGACGAAGGGCGTCGCTGGTCCCAACTCCGATAGCGTTGACGGATCGCGTCCCAGACGGGCCAATGGATGGCCGGAGTACGTGCCAGTCGCGCCGACTGTCGGCTGATGAATCGGCGACTTGTAATCGTTGGACTAACACGGATCCCGTCATTTGTTACGGGAAAGTTCAAAAGGGTCGGGGCTCGGGACCCTGCAGATGTGCACTATCATCGGGCAAGCAATTTTATATGTTTATGTCACGCTTTCTTCCTGGATAATTTTAGGGCGGATTTTCCTTGTATTCTTTGTAGTCTATTCAGAATCTTATTTAACACTAACTTTTCTCCTCGATTTTATCCGCGTAAATTAAAAACAAGCATATCATCTATATTAAAGATGAAAGAATTTAAAACTGTTTTTATTTATTCTAGCTTATCCAAACAAGTTCGGAGTGATAATCATCTCTTTGAAGCTTTTAAGCTTTGATTTCATTTGGTGACACACTTTAATACTGATGCTTTACAATTTATGAAAAGCGAATTCATCGCTTTACAAAGTCGTAAACAAATTGCTGTTTCATATGGCCGCAAACAGATTACTATTCATAACTTCTGTGCATTCATGTCACAAAAAACGACAAAAATCTAACTTCTGTCCGTCTATCTATAATTCTAACGATCTTTATGTATCTGCATGCAATTATGGCTGTCATGACAAAATGCATCGCGCTGAGTTTTATCACTATTTCTTCCAAGAATTCTTATTATTATCTTAAAAACGTGCTGGTTTTTTATCAGTTTAAAAATAGCTTTGAAGACTGTAATAAAGCTAATCTTAGTCTAGTCTAGACTCCTTTCAGAGCTTGTAATTAAATAGCTCCAGAGGAGTTTATTGAAAGCATTGCAGAAGCTGCAAGTAAATAATTAGCAGGAAACTATCGGAAATTGTTTTTGCTTCTTACAATTAGAAACTTTTTATATCGTGAAAGCCCTTAGATTTAAAATATCGTGAAAGACTAAAATAGATACAAAGACTACAACGATTATAGGTCCTTTTTCAACTGAATAAAAAACGGAGGAGGTTATCAAGTGGACGTGTAATTTTTTTCATAATTCTATTATTTAATACTTTTTTTTTAATTTATATAGTTGGCACCATATAAATTTAAAAAAACCGGCCAAGTGTGAGTCAAACTCGCGCAATGAGGGTTCCGTACAATATGCTTCGTGAACACACACACAATATGCAAAAAATGTTTTATTCAATTGACTAGCGCCATCTAGTGGTGTTTTAGTGAACGATTTCTCTAGATGAACTTATTATTGTGAGTTTACCACTTAATTTTCAAGTTATAGAATTCTTATTATTTTTCCTGTAATCTTCAAGGAATGAACTATATTTCGTAATTTTTTCAAAATTTTCGGCTTAGTAGTTTCGGAGATCAGGGGGGGGAATGGTCAATTTTTGCCTTCTTTCGTGAATAAAATCAAAAGTATTGATTTTACCCGAACAAAAATAAATATTTTTGAGATCCTCATAATGAGCCCTTTCATTTGATATATGACACAGTAAGGTTTGCAAAACTTTTTTTTTAATTTTGTAATTGGGCCCCTCAAAATGACCCTTATTTCAAAAAAATCTTTATTTACTTTGCACATCCGTGTTTGGGTCAAAGGATTACACTATCTTACCAAATTTCATCTAATTTGGTTCAGTAGATTCGGAGAAAATCGGCTGTGACAGACGGACGGACGGACAGACAGACGCTCGAGTGATCCTATAAGGGTTCCGTTTTTCAACTTTTGTACGGAACCCTAAAAAAAGCTAATCCTAAAGGTAGACCGGCCATGATTTTCTGCTTTTAGCCGGCATAATTTTTGCTTTAAAAAGGTGTTATATGAAGGTAACGATAAGAAGACTTATACTATTTCGATGCAGTCAATTCGCTGTAATAGTCGAATAGAGATCTAGTCCAACTGAAACCAAGTCTAAAGATATACCGTCTTATTATTAAAACGAGGACTCACTTTAGTACCCGGTTTAAACCACTATCCGGCTGAGACAAATTGTAAATCGCAGCTTTTACGGGTCTTTAGTCGTTTCGGACCGCGGTGCGAATCGTCCAAAAGCCCTTTTTGAATGGGTTCGTGATAAGTGTGGACTTATTTTGCTCGGATAATAGTTTACCAGTTACTAAAGTTAGTCCTCGTTTTATAATAAGAATGTTTCGTACGAACCACGTTAGAGGCCGAGAGGCGGTTCCGAAGAACTCTGACAACAGGGTGTGCATGGTCGACTGACCGTGACACCTACACGAAATGATGATGAATAAGAATGTTAGTGTCTGAGGTTCAGTCCACCTCTGCATTATACATGGCGAAATTTTGATCGTTCTGGACCCTTAAAGGGGTGATTCAGCTCGTCGATATGAACCATTTTTCCTATGGGACCAATGCTGGAAACTCAATTTTTATTTAGACATTTTCATACAAAAGTGTTCAGCCGCCCGGGCAATTTGTATAGGAATGTCGAAATTTTTTTCGAGTTTACAGCATTTGTCCCATAGGAAAAGTTGTTTATATTGACAGACTGAATCACCCCTTTAAAGGTCCGGAACGATCAAAATTTCGCCATGTATAAGGAGAAAACAGTCAAACCAAATAAACAAAAATTAATAGGCTATTGCGAAACTAACAAGACAATGACACCTGTTCTCCCCCTTTCCGCTACTCTTACAAGAGGGTTAGAAAACTCTGTATTAATGAGTGGTGCGTGCCACCCTGACGGTAGCAATTCAACGGCGTGTAATCGACTTAGCATTGGGTAATTTGTTCCTATAAAGGCTTTTGTAAGTTCTTTAAGGAAAGATTTAGTGTTCGTTTTTGTGATATTTTTGTTGCCATTTAGCTTTTTAGGGTTCCGTACCCGACGGGTAAAATAGCAACCTATTATTAAGCCTCTGCTATTTATCCGGTCTGTTCTATTGCTGAGACAGCAGAGAGCTGTATAACCGTAATAGGTAGAATTCAAATTTTCACAATTAAACAATATTTTCTTATATCTTCTTCTTTTTACATTTCATAACATCCACTGCAGGATATACGCCTCCTCCAACGCACTCCAACTTATATCTAGTACCACGATAATAACAAATGATAAAAGTCGAATTATTATTTTTTTATTCGGGTAGGTGACACAGTCTCTCGACCGTGCACACCCTGGTGTCAGAGTTCTTCAAAACCGACTCGCGGGAATTAGAGATACCAAAAACGTATTTTACTGTTCTATTGTTAATATTGTATGGTGGTACGAAACGACTCAAGCACGGACTCAAGTGCGGTTCCGACTCGCACGTGCCTAGATTTATTTAAATCAGCACGAGACGCATTTCGGTATTTTTAACATTTGACCTTAACATTTACTTTGAACACACTTTTAATAAACATATAGCGTAAAAATGTTATAATTAAGATATTTTTATTCTAAAACTAGCGACTGCGAGTGTTGATATTTATTGTATCCTCACAGACTTCCCTTTTTCAAATTCAACTTCCAAAAATACCTCCCTATGTGGAAATATTTTCTTAGTCAATTCTTAGCAGGCTCATAGTCTTTTGCCCATACATTTTAGAGTATGGGGCTTACCTCCTCTTTAGTCTTAAACGTGAATTTATTATTAAAGTTCAAATAATTTTATAGACAATTTTACACTACATACACTCATAAAAATAGTTTAATTAAACTTTAGATTTTTTTATAATCTAACAGATATCCAATAGCATTATTGTTATGAGAACATCGGACACAAAAAATTCTAGAAATCTGTCGTAATATATTATCAGAGTGGTTATTCTTTATATCTAAACAGATACGTAATTTATGTTTATATAAAGTTATTTAATATCTATTAATGTTGTGTTCATATAGGTACTATCGTAGGTGATCTATATTGATATTTCGATTAAGATCTGATTAACATATCGCAATCGCAACTAATATCTCAAAGTCATATACCGTTGCCAGTAAACAATAACATTTACTTAGCGATATAAAGTCGATAAATCGATATGACCACGTTTTTCCATATAAAATGATAACAGCGGTAATGTCAATATCAAGGCTGCATGGTGTGTCAATATCAAGGTTTCATCAACATGGTTTGTGATAAGCATGTCGGTATAGGTCACACCCATCACGACAAACTTTCTTCATTTTGCCGGTTAGTTAACTCTTTTACTTTTTTGACAGTCTCTGTTACGCGGTGGTTTACAGGCACCGGATTCGATTTCTGGCGCGAATCGTGTAAATATTTGTACCTAAGTACATACTTCATTTATGCAAGCTTACTTAACTGTGTCCCCGTGGAATACTGAGTCTCATAGTTAGTGGCCAACGCAAATCATATTAACTGAAATCGCTATCGCAGTTTGTGGCCGCTGCTTCTGCCCTCCGCTTTGCTAGTGGCCTAAACTTAGCCATAAGTAAATTATTGAAGTCAACAAAAGTTTTTTGTTGTGAAAATTGTAATCCCAAATATGACAATTAATAAGTGTTCAAAGAAACCTATGTTAAATAAACGTTTGAAATCTTGGAACCTTGCTAATAAGGGTCAAAAACTGTTTGCGACCTAAAAAATTAGTATGATAACGTAGTAAAGTTTGTTACTTTGTAACATGCTAATGTAAAAAGTCAATGTCACTGACCGTAATATTGTTACTGGATCTCGTAGAATGTTAGTCGGGTTATGGAAAGCAAATGTATATATTGTCTAACCTGCTGTATTAATTTACATAAATAAGGTATTTCAAACAAAAAAAACACATGACTGCCCTGCCCAAAAATTATAGCTTATATCATTATGGATAACGCGACGTGTCTAACGCTACATAAAACATCCAAAACTGTTGTACACTTATTACATACAAGTATTCTTTCTAAAAACATTTACTTATTATATATTGTGAGTGTCGCGACCGGGCTCCGCTGTTATGACTACTATTAAGTTAATATAATTTTATGAAAGATTTTACGGATTTTACACTGGCCTGCCTGACACCTATTCTGTTTGGTCAAACCCCAGAACTGAAGACAAATACCTGGATAATAAAGTACAATTATAGGCCCGTGCCAGAAATCGAACCTGGCGCCACCTGTTCTTATTAGCAGTCTTAACTACTGGCACTCCCGTGCCGCAGTAGTTAAGACTGTTGTGCTCTAATTGATAACCTTTTATTATCTAATTATATAACCAGCAATTTTCCCGCGACTTCGTCCGTGTAAATTATAGCCTGTGTCACCTGCAGATAAATTAGCTTTCTATAGGTGAAGAAGAAGACGATAGAAGCCACAGCGCTAAACAGAGCTACTTACAGAAGAATGGACAGAAGGGCCGACCCCAATTAGAGATGGGATAAGGTCGCGAAAGAAGAAGAAGGTCAAAGAATTTTTAAAAATAGTTACCTATCGCTTATTAGGAGCCTATTATAGAATAGGATCGTAATTAGCGACAACTGTTCGCATTGGCAAACAAACAAAACAATAGAATCTTTCCTCTTTATAATATTAGTAAAGATTTAATTAAAACTTGCATTAAGGTTTGATCTATAGGATTAAAATATTTTCCTATTAACATTGACAATGACATCCAAGGGAATCTCATAGTGGCAGTTCTAACCTTAATTAGCGTAAATTATAACGGTACCTTGACTTTTTATAAAATAATATCTACCTTCTATGCATACGCATAAAAGGAAACATCGGATGGTGAATATGGTGATAGGAGTAATATTGTTCTGTGATGGTGATTGACATATCAACGCATAGCCGAAATTTTATGGAATACGGACCGGATGAAGTTATGTACTAAAGCTCTTTTTATAAAGGAAAGCACTTCATATGTTGGTGGGGAACAAGTTGTATGAAATTCTGTGAGTTTTTAAAGTAGGTGAGTAAATATTATTGTAAATATGCCTTTTGAAAAATGTTTATTTTTAACATATGAAATTAAAAGTCATATGATATTACCAGCTTTCGCCCGTGACTCCGTTCGCGTTTATATCGTTCCCTTGGGAACAGTAGGTACTTTTCTCCGGGTTGAAAGGTAGTCTATGTCCTTCTCCATACTCCAGGCAACGAGTATGCAAAATTTCATGATGATCGGTTCAGTAGATAGGGCGTGAAAGCGTAACAAGCAAACAAACAAACCCACTTTCGCATTTATAAATTAGTTGGGTTTAGGATTTCAATAAAGCGTTATAAGAAGTATAAAACGTACGAACGCTGTATTAAACGAAATTATATGTATTAAGTGATATTGGGTTATATGATTATTACTTGTAGATGATGTTTTATCATATCGTTTGCAACGTAACATGTAACTTGTTGACAACAGTAACGTGATGCGACATTCAAGCTTGAGTCATCCATTGATAACTCCCAATCGGTATTGTAATAAATATATCACTTTGACTCGTAGGACGTGAGATAAGCCTGTTTGTTGCTAGTAAGTATCTTAAGACGTATTAAATTTAATTAGGTACTCGAATATAGGTGAATTAGCGTTTTATTATCGGTGTCAACAATATTTTTATTGCTGCGAATTTTAAGATATGATTACCACCAATGCTGATGCATAGGGTCCAATCAATGATACGCCGGTTGCAATCAAAGAGATAATTTTTTTATTATTTTTATGAAGGTGCTGGGTGAATATAATTTCATTAGTCTTCTTGTAGGTACTAATAGAGCCTTAGCTTACGAAGTAACTATTTATTAATATGTGCCTTAGCGTCGAAAAGACAGGGACATTTGTTAACATTTTTCCAATAGCTACTCAAAAGAGAATAAAAAATATTATAGATACTTAATTTTTTTTTAAATAGCTATTGTAGTGAATCTATTTTCGGTTTTTAATCAAGCGAGAACCTAAATTTAGGCGATCAATCTTCGTATGCATCCACAGTAATTGACCGAGCGACCGCAAACGAAGGATTTCTACTTTAGTTTGGGATAAATGTCTTTGGTATGTATGTCCGGATGTTCTTCTTTTACGGGTCGCGTTTCTTCTCAACATATTTCTGTAATGTTATGAAATTTTGTAAACAGGTTCAATAAAAGAAAGAAATCGATGCAATTCAGGCATTTAGAACATCTATCTCGCTAGGTAAAAACGCGTTTTGCTGGTGATGATACTGACTGAAAAGCTGAATGGCCCAGTTTAGGTACCTTCTAACAGCTTATTCGACCCAGTATATAACTGCTTTTATCACGCTTTTATAAAACCCTCATTATATGGTATCTACGTGGGCGTATTTTCTCTAGTTTCTTTCGGCGTTTCTTCTCTGCAGTAGTCGGAACCGACCACTGCAGAGCTACGTAACGCTAGTAGTCTGTAGCTTTTGCACAATTAATAAATACATATTATCTAATAAGATAATTGTAAATATGATGTCATCACGCCGTGTGGTTCCCGGCAGAGTAGAATAGGACCACTCCAAGTCATCTCGTGGATGTCGTAAAAGCGACTAAGGAAAAACAAACTAAAAAAAGCTTCTAAACATAAAGAGACCTCTCCAACCCGTCTGGCCATCGTGGAGAGTGTAGGCCAAATCCTCTGACTACTCAAGCTAATATATGGCTCTGGTAGTACAGAGAGGGTCGTGCTCCTGCAGTGGAGATTAGAAAGACCTGATGATGATGATGAAATATGATATGACGTGAAAAAGTGCCTGCAAAGGCCTATTTTCTGAATAAACGTTTTGGTTTTGGTCTAGTTGAGTATTAGGCTCGATTTTGTCAGAGAAGAATGAGAGCAATTATATCTCGCCCTATTATGATTTTTCCCAGAAATGTTTACCTGTGAAGTTTAGAGTAACAAAAAAGACATTCTCTAAGTATCAACACCAATATGTTTTTAATTTTTAATATCTTCATTAAAAAACATCACTCATTCATTGTTCAAACGTGATATTGTTAATGGAGCTCCGAACAGCTCCGAACACAGCAGTTATATAATGTTAAAAACAATGTGTCACAATAATGTATGGTGTTATAGAATGTTATCGTTTTTAATCATTGTTTCATAACGTTATATAATATAACTGATGTGTGGGAGCACCTGTACAACAATTCATACCACTCCGTAACCTATACTGATATAGTTTGTTTGTTTGATTGATCGCGCTAATCTCTGGAACTACTGGATAAATTTCAAAAATTCTTTCAACGTTAGATAGGTACGTTTTACTGAGTGCCATAGGCATAGGTATGTACCACGGGCAAAGCCGGGGCGGACTGCTAGTTTCTGATTAAAATAGTCATGTACGTACGTTTATTTCCATACAATTATGGTATTTACACATAAAGGGCCATATCTCATGAGTTTCTTTAAACACTTGTTATAATTATTATAATTGATTAAACAACTTTCACAACAATAAAAATTTTTGACCTCAATTATTTACTTATGGCTACGATTAGACCGCTCCCAAAGCGGGTGCAGAAAAAGCGCCAACAAACTATCGTAATATTTGCATGTAGAGAGATTTTCGGTCCTCCGCACTTAACACCTACCTGCTCACACTCGAACAAGAGAACGTCACCCCTATGGGAACGTACCTCGGATTATCATTTTTGGGTTACGTCTTAGCGACACATTCGTCACGCCGACGTTGACGGATCGCCTGCTTCGAGCAGGGTAACCAGGTGCACTACTTTCATGGACTATTATTGGAATTTTACAATACTTTTCATACGAGTATAATTTTCTGCTGATCTTTATAGGAGCACTAAGTCAGCCAATTGAAACAATGTTTTACTTTGGGACAAGTTTATTAAATTAAATATATTAAGATTACTATATTTTGGTGTAGCTATGTACTTAAATCACTATTGCAGATCACCTGTATGTCTATTAGCTAACCTTTGACAACTACGTTTACATCGTTTTCATGGTCACTTAAACATTAATCACGGCGTAGCTACTTTATATATATCACTTTCGCAAGCCTGGAGGCCACTTTGTCGCAGAATTACATGTTAACATCGTTCTGACATGATAGTAAATATGTCCACCATCAATTGCAAATATGCAAAGATTACTGTATTAAATGTAGCTACAATATATAAATCACTATCGCAAGCCTGGCCACCCTGTCGCCGACGCATGTCGCCGGATTGATCGCAGAATTACATGTTACCATCGTTCCGACATGATAGTAAATATGTCCACCATCAATTGCAAATGTGCAAAGATTACTGTATTAAATGTAGCGACTATATATAAATCACTATCGCAAGCCTGGCCACCCTGTCGCCGACGCATGTCGCCGGATTGATCGCAGTATTACATGTTACCATCGTTCCGACATGATAGTAAATATGTCCACCATCAATTGCAAATGTGCAAAGATTACTGTATTAAATGTAGCGACTATATATAAATCACTATCGCAAGCCTGGCCACCCTGTCGCCGACGCATGTCGCCGGATTGATCGCAGAATTACGTGCTACCATCGTTCCGACATGATAGATCGCCGTCTGGGGATAGGGGAATTATTGCTGAACCCGACAGAGGCGTTTACCAGCGACAGTTGATTTTGATGACGCCTCTTAATCGCTACGTCGAAGATGTGTTAATTCTTCCTCGTTCAGTTTGGTTAGTAAGAGAGCAAAACATTTTCGTTGTGTGGGTGAAAATTATAAATATTTTACTAACTAAAATATGGAACAGCAAAACAATGATGATACTATAGCATTTACGTAGGTATATTGCAGATTTATTTACAGAAACTAGCTACTAGCTTTATAATCTACATTTGCTTACTAGAAAACTGATTGAAATAAATGATTTAGCCTGATATGGTCGTGATATCCCATCGAGATAACCCATTTACCCAATTACACCAATATGACAATAAAAAGTCCCCTAGAGTGTTTGTTTATGCAATAAAACATAGAAATTTTTGAGTGATATTTACTATATTACTAGAGCGCACCAATGGACAGTATCATAGATATTATACTTAATTGAAAACAGTACTACTTATTTTTTACTGCAGCACTGCTCTAGAGTCTACGAGTAAACAGACTCAATAAACAATACATTAAAGGTAATAATCACTGTTAGGAAAGTAATAAAATATTATAATGAGCAATTTAATCATAGATCTTTTATAGTTTTATGTCTGGGGTCATCTATTTTATTTTTAGGGTTCCGCACTTAAAGTTCAAAAAATTTTAACTACATCGAAGACTTAGTAACTAACTAAGTCTTCGATGTCCATCAATCCGCCTGTCACTATGTATATCTATTGAACGGTTGTAGGTAGATTTGAAATTTTCACAGGGTATGTACCTATGTCTAGTGCCGCTTTAACAACAAATAATTAAAGCAGAGTAAAATTAAAAATTAAGGGGGTGATAAAGAAACAAGAAACGGATTTTTTCAGCTTTTTGTAGATAAGTATTGTATGGTAGCACGGAATCCTTCATGTGCGATTCTGAATCGCACTTTGTTGGTTTTATTTTGCTCAAGTAACTGTAGCAGTCACTGATTTCTTTACTATCTATGAGTTCAAGTACGAGGGACACGATAGCTTGAATTATATATCGGTTCTAGTTCACATTAAATTACTCTATGTATAATTTTAGAACAGTGTTCTTCTTCCTCGCCTTATCTTTATGTGGGGTCGGCTTTGTATGTCGACTCTCCATAATTTTCTGTCGTTTACCATATTTTTATTCACCCCACATTCCCTAATATCCGATCTGACACATTCATTCCACGTCTTTCTTGGCCTTCCGCGTCCTCTACTTCCCTCTACCTCCAAATGAGCCATTCTTTTTGCCAGATGTTCGGCATCTCTCCTCTGCACATGACCATACCATGTCAAGCGATGGCTTTTCAGTTTATCCACTATAGGTGCGACTTTAAAACTCCCTCTTATGTATTTGTTCCGAATCTTATCCATCCTCGTTATACCACACATCCACCTAAGCATACGCGATTTTGCCTCATGAATCTGATGTTCCTCTAACTTCTTTGTCGTCCAGCACTCTGCTCCATACAGTAAGGCAGGTCTTATGATGGTCTTGTAGATTTTGCCTTTTAATCTAAGTGGAAGCCGTTTGTCACACGTCATTCCTGTTACCTGTTTCCACTTAAGCCATCCAGTGGTTATTCGTTTGGTGACGTCTCGATCTACATTTCCATCGCTCTGTAAAAGGGAGCCAAGGTACTTAAAGTCGGTACAAACTGGCAGCGACTTGTCGCAGATTTTTACGTTAGAAACGCTGGAAGTTCCCCCAAAATCGCAAAACACATATTCAGTCTTCGATCGGCTGATTTTTAGACCGGCATCTTCCAGCGCTTTTTGCCATTTGTCGAGTTTGACCTGTATATTTTCCCCTTCTTCATCTATGAGCACGACGTCATCCGCGAATAACATGCACCACGGGGCGTTGTCCTGTATGCTGGCTGTTAGGGCATCCATCACCAATACGAACAAGTATGGACTTAAGCCCACTCGCACCTTGAACTTTTCCGTTATCCCCGCTGGTGACCGGACCTGCGTGATTGCTCCCTCGTACATTTTAGAATGTGTTCTTATCGGTAATTAAATTACTATGGGTCTATACTTTTAATCCATGTCGACTAAAGACTTCAGTGTCATTCAGCATGTTCTTAGTCGCTTCCTCAAGACTTCTTCCACTCAACTTCAGTCATTCTAATGGATAGATATTCTTTGGAATCAAATCTTCTCTCGCATTATGACGTTTCCACTGTGAAACTAGGAAAAAAATTGTAAAACTTAAAATAACCTTCGGTGGTGGAATTGATTGTCGGAAAATGTTAAAAACTTACTATTAATAAAATTATTATAAGGGAAAGATGTTTAGAAATCTAGAAAGAAAAATAGAAATCCGCTGGCTGGCATAGATTAACTCATAAATATACAAATACTAGATAGATATAAATAACGCAGGAGTCCGATGACATTTGTTGACAAGGGATTCATAAAATATCACGCTTCTGAAACCGAATTTATGTGTTCTTGGCCCTCTTTGTTGTCACGATCTAAGCCCGAGCTACGTGATACTGCCGCTCCCTATTAAGGCACCAGGAAATAAGGAATCTGTCAGGAAGACGCCACTTGGGAGATTTTTCGCACAGATATAACAAAAACACAACGGTTCTTACATAATGCGTTTTTGATACTTATATTTTTATTAGAACCGGGCCCTGTACATTACAAATCAAGAGGATTTGAGACAAAATTAAATGCACAAATCATGGTAAAAATCATCACAGATGATATTTGAGATTCGATGTTTCCCTTCGCGTGGTTTCCAAACGTGGTTCCCGGGAGAGTAGAATTCAAGTCTTCCCATGGATGTCGTAGAAGGCGACTTAGGAAACACATGCTAAGCAAAGCATTGCCTTTAAACATCCAAAGCTTTTAAACATCCAAAATACGTCCCCAACTCGTCTGGCCAGCGTGGAAAGTGTAGGCCAAATCCTCTGATTGCTTTGACTAATATGGATCTGGTACTTAGTACAGAGGAAATATGCTCTTGAAGTGGAAAAAAGATGATCATAATGATGATTGGTATTTCAAAAAGGCTTGTTAAAATTCCGAACGTCGTTCGTTATGTTTATAAAATTATAATAAATGTGTGAGGGATATTAATTTTTAGATTAGGCAATTTAACCGTGTTTTGGAATCATCACTGCGAACCAAATATTTTTCTACACAGAATATTCAGTTACATGATTTTAGCTTGAAATTTGTCACAGAGAATATAAAGAGCTAATGCATAAAAAATCCTCTCAAGGTGAACAACATTTCACGCTTGCTATGAGTAGTATATTTTATAAGAATTAGATAACAGATTTGTTTTTTGCATAAAGTACGTATTCATTAATATGCAATAGTCTGACTGCGGCTTATATATAGAATATTATCGTGTCATCTTAATTATTTTTAGCGGTCCATGTCTAATTTGAAACTACAAATCCAAATTTTCTAATGTAATATTCTAGACGATAATTTTTAGTCAACAGTACATACAAGCTGAATCTGAACCCCCTGGCAATATCTTAGTTTCGCAAATCCCTAATTTGTTTCTAACAATTTCGTAAAAAACAAAATCGTTAAAAAAATATGAAAAACAATAAATTGGTCAAGTGCGAGTCAGATCAGTCAGGAAGAACCTTGTGCATGCATTTTGAATCCTTTGTATAAGCTTTTGCGTGCAGGTTAAAATCTATGCTATATCCATATACTTAATTTAATGGTAATAAAACTAGGGAGTCAGCCTATTTTACCCGCATTTCATTCTATAGTATTGTGTCGTTTAACTCACTTATATCCCAAATGGGTGATCTGACTGTGTTACTGAGTGATTTCTGATAGGATTTAATAGAACATGGAACCAAAAAGCGTTAACTATTTTATTTTACGAAATACGGGTACAATAATGTATAACCACAGACGTCAGTTACGTCTTTTTTTTAGTTATACGGCGTGTAAATTTAACACTAATGTTTCCTCGAAGGGATGAATTCACCGACTTCCCTTTGAGGGAATGTCGATGGTTTACACGTCGTATGTATCGTTACTTAATATCTATAATATTTTTTAAAGGAACAACAAGGAACAACATTGCAGTTCTCATTATTTTAATCAGTTAGAGGCCATGACCTAATTATTTTATTTATTTATGCTAGTATAGGTAGAGTATCAGAATATTAATGAACAACAAATTTATCTAAAGCAAAACTACCGATGTTAATGCACTTCCTTTATTTATTAGTTTAAGCAAAAATACATTTATTTATTAAAGCTTTATTCCACAAAAAGCCAAATATGTAGACCTAATGCCATATCGCATTCCCGCCAGTCAAACCTTGCTGAACTTCAAGTTAATCAATATCAGTAACGTGAGGTTTTTAGGAAACCAATCACAAAAATAATAAAGCCATAATACGCTACAAACATTCACAAATACGTCTGTATCTACGAAGTCTGTATGTTAAAATTAGACTGATGCCCGTCCGTCAATAAAACGGTTTATTGTCCACGAGTATGGTGATTACTCTAATTCGTCAATTTATCTTGCAGTCCAAGGTTTTTCGAAATTACTGTCCAAACAGTGCACTTTCAGCATATGGTCGCCCTGGGCAAGATGTCGCCCTGGCGCTCCCTCTGCAAACAATAGCTATATTTCCTTTCGACCCACAGCAAATCGATGAATGCAATGCAGGGATTAATGTCAGCCTCTAAGGTGCAGTGGTTAACACAACATACTGTTTTTTCTCCAGACGTTTCGACCGGTTACACCGACCGTGGTGAGATGCGGTCGAAATGTCTGGAGAAAATCAGTATGTTCGCGTTAATTCCCGATTTAGCATTAAAAAGTGGTTGACAAGCCAACCTGCGACACGGATGTCCCAGATTCAATCCCCGGCCAGGTCGTGATGGAAAATGATCTTTTCTGATGGGCTGAGTCTTCGTTTTTTACCTTTATAAGTATCTTTTAAAAAATATAGGGTTGTTGAGTTGGTGTGCTAAGACGAGCCTATCACAATCAATCTGTAAGTCACACAGAATTAATAAAAATTATTACTTTACTTGTTTAAAATACAAATAATACGAATATATTTATGTAACTAAATGGTAAATATACAAATTGGTATTTACATAAAGTTAATAACGTGATAGAAACACTTGATTTATCATTAGACCCTGCACTAAGCATAGCTTGTATCGCAGTAGTCCATGTGATTACCCTTTTCTGGATGATTACACATTTTGATAATAACATCGATGATCGGTTCATTTACAACCTACTGAGATTAAACATAAAAAAACATAAAAAATAATAACAACGAAAGTAATATAGTAGCAAATTGTGAAAGGGGATGCAAATTAACTAGTTACTCCTTATGGCTTTTTTTTTCAATAGGCTTTATGTGTCCCACTGCTGGAAAAAAATTGAGTTTACCTAAATTAATAAAATTGAATTATAGAGCATTTGCGTTTTGAGAGCTAGGAAGCGCTCGCTTTTTTAAAAGCCCTAGGCATTAAACTAATAGACAAGGCGTGCGGCTCAGACAAGACGCAGACATGTAACACTGTGATAGTATTGTCATACTCAAAATAACAAGCATCGCGAAAAAAAATGCTATAGCAAAATGCGTGTGGGCAGAGGAGGCGTCAATTTGGTCTTGCGATATTAGTCGTTTTCTCATAACAATGAGGCCTTACGCTTTGAAGCATGTTGGCGCCCCTTCATAACTCAGTTCACTGGGCGGTCGTACAATGCTAGCCCTAAATCCACCAGTATGGTCAAGGCTGGCCGATATGCATGACATGCGCTGAAATTATACTTGGCTGTAATGTACTGATAATTTGCTACATAAAAACATGAAGTCCGTAATTGAAGGTACTTCTTCGATAAATAGTATCCTTGTTTGATAAACTTATTGCATTAGACACGAATGAGATTGAATGTTAATAATTACACGTAATCTGTAAGTTGCTACGAATATTCTATCTGAAATATCTCCATTATAGCCAAACAGCGGTCATTGACTAAAATGACTATTCGATATAAATCTCTATGATATAATATTAAAATTTTAATACAAAATCAGAGTATACATTAATTTATCATGTTGAACTGATCTGTGGCCTGTATTATTTTTAAAGATACATTTATTTGTTATTTAAAATGTAAAAATGAAATAAAACAATACCGTCTTAAATAAGTGCTTGGAGTTATGATTAAAACCCGTAACGTCTCTAAAAAATGTCAATCTCAGCAAAACAAAAAGTAAAAGTAACCCGACATTATATAAGACGTACCTACCAAATCTGTGACTTGTCTTATCGCACTCTACATATTAAACCAGTGAGTTAATAGGATTCCTTGGCCCAATTCGAGCAAATAATTGGTTAGACCCACCTGGTTCAGGCAACAAAGCCCCGCCGACATTGTTCAACGGTTTTATTAGGACGATATTACATCTCGTCGCAAATTAACAGAGGCAGCCACAATATTATCTGGAACGTAACCAAGAGTCCGTGTCCGAACAGCCCACACCTTAATAGGTAATTTTCTCCCAATAGTTACTCGGTGAGAGGTGAATTGACAGTAATTGATTTGTTTCCCCCGTCTCCCACTCAACGAATCTTTAGACACAACTTTATGTTGTATTCCCACTTCTTTCCTCTGGGATATTCGGTATAATTGGATTTTGTCCATCGCAACTTACTAGTTTCCTCTGCGGACGGCCGCTGCTCTTTCGGAATACCAAAGGGCATCAATTTCTATTCATAATCAACTTTTGTACTAGAACCTCAATCCAATCGAGATAACACTCGAATTTCCTGTCCTCTGTTGCCGACGAACCTTTTCAACAAAAGGCATAATAGTATTTATAATCTCAATATTTATAAGTATTATATCTAACAATAAAACAAGAATCCATCGATTATTGTGTTGTGACCCTTTTCAGTTGGCTTTTGTTTTTCCCGGTCGTGTTTAGAAATGGCCGTTTATTAGGAAATTGGAAGTGTGCGACACAAAGGGCCTTAAATTAAATCAACTGGCCCGATATTACGGTAGTGCTTTGTAGGCTTCACGAAGGTGGAGCTCGTTTTACAAGAGTGCGCCTGCCTCCCCTCTATCTATCCTGTATTATTCCCTCGTTAACGTTTTGACTATCAAGTTAGACTTATATCTAAGCCTACGGCACAAGAAAATAACACGTGTAGAGTAAACGGTAGAGCACTAACTTTACTACTTACTAATAGTGTCTCTATCGTCTACAGTAAACGGTAGAATATTTTGTACAGTACTTACTTTGCTGCTAACTAGTAGCATAGTAAGTACTGTACCGTTTACTCTACTTGTGTACCTACCGGAGGCTTAAGTCAAACCAACCCAGCGTTTAACGTATTATACATATAACACAAAGATTTGTAAAAATAAAAACAAACATTATAAACATTTCAAGTTCAAAACTGTTTGACAGTGACAGACAATAAATATAGATGTAAATCTCTAAGGGTAATCGTTATTATGTCTTCTGTATTCTCATGAAAATCAGTATTCCTTTTTCTATCTGATTAGGAATGTTTATTTCTTGTATGAACTTAATAAATCACAAAAAAGGCTAATACTTGCGTCTCAAAGTCTCAAAAGTTTCAGATTATTAACGACGAAACATATTTGAGAGCAGTACACAAAGTTCAGTTAATAAAGAGAAAATAGAAAATGAGCAGCTCAGAACTTTGGCCCGCAATTTATTATATCTTCTTGTCCACCAAAGTTACGCATTATTGTTTCTCCTTGTCCATTTTGTTTTTATCGATACAGAGTTCATTTCAGTAAGTTTCTTTAAGTATTTTGGTATTTTCTTTTTATTGGCCGCTTGAGGTCCACTGTTGGGCAAAACAAAGAAGCGAGGCTCTCTTTGAAATTCCTATACAAATTAGCCGAGTGACTCAATATTTTTGTTAAGAAATTTAAAAAGAAATTGAGTCCCAACATACCTAAGTCCAATAGGAAAAGTTGTTCAAAGTTGTTGGGCTGAATCAAGGGTCAATTAAAGGGTCCAAATCGATAAATATTTCACCGGGTATACATATAGAAATTTTCCTTAGCATCTGGAGGTCTGTAACATTGATTCCTTATAATTAGTTACCATCCTTGTAAGGAATTTGTATTTTTTAAACCTAACTTTGTATATTTTCTTGCCCTCAGATAACAGAACCATGTCATCGCCATCCAAACACCGGTACAAAAGGCAATCCTGGTGCAGGCGGTTCATGCACAAAAGACTGCCCGTGTCAAAATGGCTGCCGGAATACAACTCGGAGAAAGCCCTAGCTGACGTCATAGCTGGAATCACCGTAGGCCTCACTGTTATACCACAAGCATTGGCATATGCCACATTAGCCGGATTAGATCCACAGGTAAGTTTAAAATCAGTATTTATTTAAGTTTTATTGCCGTTGTTCTTTATAACTTGACGGATTTACATGTTGCCTAAGTATTCTTGAGGTTTTTTGATCACATTGACATCATCCTCCCTTGGGATGTCGGTTAGGTCTTTTACATCCCTAAGGATGCAAACTTTAGTCGGTGCGTTCATTGAAGTGGATAGCTCCTTTTAATCTCTCAACCGACTTGCCCAACAACTTTTTAATATAGGCAGGCGATGTCCAGTGACTTTAAAAATCGCATTGCTGCCTTTGAGATAAAATCCGTTCTTTAGATCGTTTAATACTTTTGTCTGCCGTATGGTTCCCGGCATAGTAAAATAGACCACTCCAAGTCTTCCCTTGGATGTCTTATAAGTCGACTTGTTTTTTAGAGTGCCCTCTATGACATCCGCTGCATCCGCAAAAACGCTTATAGATATCAAAAAGGCCACTCCAACCCGTCTGGCCAGCGTGGAGAGTGTAGGCCAAATCTCTCACTGCTCTGGCTAATATTGCTCTGGTAGTACAGAGAGGATCAGCATTGGAGCCTAAAAATACCTGATGATAAATACGTTTGTATTGTTTCAGTATGGCCTCTACTCGTCTTTTATGGGTTGCTTCGTCTACATCATATTCGGTTCCTGCAAGGACATTACACTCGGACCCACGGCGTTGCTGGCACTCATGACGTACCAACAGATACAGGGAAGGAATGCTGACTATGCCGTCTTGCTCTGTTTCCTCACTGGTGTGGTGCAGCTGGTGATGGGATTGCTGCATTTAGGTAAGCTACTATTTGAAACTGTTCAATGATACATACATACGTACCCTTGCGGGGTAGACAGAGCTCAGGTCCTTAATACCACGATTAGCATGTTGGTGGGCTTGTAGGTGAGAAAGATTTTTTTTTAAATATTCTAACAACTGTCCTACAGTTGT
Source organism: Rhodophaea formosa (assembly GCA_963082605.1). NCBI lineage: Eukaryota > Metazoa > Arthropoda > Insecta > Lepidoptera > Pyralidae > Rhodophaea > Rhodophaea formosa. The sequence goes on along the minus strand of OY720213.1, from coordinate 13,461,933 downwards.
TACAATATCAGTACAACTACTATACAAAACAGTGGTAACAAAAACTTTACCTTAGTGTATCATCAGACCTAACGTGCGATATATACATTGTAAAACAACCATATAGCATGAAGTGATCCGTTTATAAATAAAATTCAATCATAATATCAAGTAGGTGTTAGAATTTTTACAACTGTAATTTTTATAAAGCGTAATAATTCGCGCCATCCGATTATTGTAATATCCTGCAATCAGCCAGTAATAATTATAAAGTGTAGGAATTTCTAAAGATTTGATTATTTGTTAGTTTGAATTGAATAGACTCCGAAACTACTGGAACGATTTTCAAAATTCTTTCACTTTTCCGGCTATATTAAGTCAAAACTTCGTCCTTCTTGTCTAAGTTTCCCAGTTGCTACCACAACTGTTGTACATCGAAGCCATCAAAAAAGTTGTCTAAAAATACGCTTTCATTTCCACGGGTCAAAAGAAAATAATGTTAATTAAAAAAACCCGTGGAAATGAAAACGTATTGAAAGACAAATATTGTTCCGAAAACTTCCGTGGCCAAAAAGGTCAAATCATATTTTTACAGACCTTCACTTGCCAGTTACATTTATTAAAAAGAAAAAATCATTTTATTTTATGATGTATATGCTTTTTAGGGTTCCGTAGTAAACTAGGAACCCTTATAGTTTCGCCATGTCTGTCTGTCTGTCTGTCTGTCCGTCCGCGGTTTTACTCAGAGACTATAAGTACTAGAAAGCTGTAATTTTGTATGAGTATGTATATTAATCATGGCAAAAAAGTCGTAGAAAAAAATCTTGAAAAAAAATTTTTTTTTGGGTAGCTCCCATACAAGTAAAGTGAGGGAGTAATTTTTTTTTCTCTACTTACCCATCGTGTGGGGTATCGTTAAAAAGGTTTTTGAAAAATATTGTGAGGTTGAGAACACCATTTTTCGATTTAGGGATCCGTTTCCGAAATATTTGGTTTTAAAGTGAAATTTTTTGTTAGAGGTACGTGTCCCCCCCCCTCTATCTGCTAAACGGTTATATATGGATACGTGAAAAAAATTACAGCAGTAGTATATATACTGAAGTTGAAAGGAAAACTATCAGAGCTGGGTACTAAGTGCAAACTAAAAAGTTATAGGCAACCAACTTATAAAATGTACTGGAAAATGTAAAATTTTATACAATCTTTATTGTTAGATGTTTTTGGTCGTTAAACTGTGGGGTGCGAGTGTAAACAGTGTGAACTCAAAGTTGTCATTCGCAACTACGGAACCCTATACTGCGCGTGGCCCGACACGCACTTGGCCGGTTTTTTCTTCGTGTTTTACCTAGATTTCCATTTACCAATCAACAAAATATATTAAAATGCCCCTAGCCGCAATCCATTTTATTTTTTGCTGAGATCTAACGAAATTCAGTCTGCGACCGCGTTTGTTATGATCTTAATTCTTTACGTCTAATGAAATACGTAACAACAAATGAAACATTAGCAATACTTAGCAAACTAAATAATGATTGACATAAATTTAATGTCAATAAAAATACTATCGGTATGTACAAAATGTATCAATTCCTAAGGCAATACTTTATTAACAAATTTATTATAATATACAATTTTCACAAAATTATTACTAATTTTTACTTATAGGTAGAAATAATCTTCCAACTCGTCACATTGAGGCAACGTGCCCAAAATACTGGCAGCACTACCGCGCTGAACAGCAATGCTGATTCGTTGAGCGAAGTAATGACCAGCTCTAGGGTCACCCGTTGCCTCAATAAGACGAGTTGTGATTTCCTTTCCTTACGTTTTAGTCTTTATATTCGTATATACGCAGGTTCAAATCCTCCCCTCCTGAATCTTTTTTACCATATCTTCTTTCTTAATGAAATAGGAATGTATAGGTATAAAAAGTTTTAATTTATTCAGTTCTCAATTCATTCAACATAATACTTTACTCAGTTTCCGTTTGCAATATTAATTTATTAACGCACAAATGTTTGCACAGGTGTATTGATAGACTTCATATCGGTACCCGTGACCGTGGGCTTCACGTCAGCGACGTCTGTGATCATAGCTGTGTCCCAACTCAAGGGCTTGTTGGGCTTGCAGTTCAAGTCTGGAGGGTTTTTGGACACGCTTAAAAAGGCAAGTCGCAAGTATTAATCACATCAATCACCATCATGTCAATTTCAATTTCTTTATTGCAATTCGTATTGTACATTACATCAGCTCTTACAATAATGTCACACATGTAATTATATTAGGTAGGTACAATATGAAGCCTTTTTTTTTAATGAACTACGTAGCTAGCTCCAAATGAGCTTTCGCTACTTCACTGGACTTTTTGAGGTGAGGCCAGAGTGCCCTCAACCTGTAAGGCAATCTTCACCAAAGGGTTCCCAGGAGGAACGAACCTCGGCTTTGTGCGTTGCCTGGGTGCGCAAGGCTTAGAGAGACAGCAAACTCTTATATGCCTGATGGGCCGCGATTTGCATGCATGACCGAACTGAGAAACAATGGCAAAGCCTTTAGAGAGCAGCAACTCTCATGTTTTGCCGTATGGGCCGAAAGCTATGGTGTCCGAAAGACCTATCCTGGGTGCAAATCACCCGGGACCGCCGGGCGGTCACCAGTAATCGGAGCTAGTCCTACTCTACGCACTCTGTTCCGGTGGCGAGTGCGACGGGGTCGGAGGGTGGGATTCCTCTGGCTGTTCGGTCTGTCGGCCTGTCAGTCTATATTCCGCCCATTGCTGAGCGTACGCATTGTTTTATACTGCACAGCCACAAACTTGCAAAAATATTGCCAGAACAACCTGGTAATATTTTAGTGATTTAATCAAGACCCATAATATAATATTCATAGGCAGAGAAAAAGGAAAAAATAAAAATAAAATTTTGGCCTTATTTGAAATTTGACCAGCTAATCGGTGAATTTGTATCTGTATGGGAGACACAATATTCTTGTTTTTCATTTTTCCAGAGGTTATTATTATACGAGGGATTCTGATTTAGACAGTAAAATATGTCCAGGCTATTCAGTATCACCCTGTGTACAATGCGGTTTCCATATGTTAAATCGCCAAAATCAAGTAATGCATCCACTTATAATTGTTTCTCTCTTCTATAATTGTAAACTCGAGAATTTTAACCTCGAGAGTGTGCCTCGAAAATGAAAATAGTTCGAGAAAACAAAAACCCTAATTGTAGATCAATTATCCGTAAGAATCAAACGTTTTGTTTTTCCCACAAGAATTTTAAATGTAGGCATTACTTTAAATAATATTCAAAGCAAAACTAGCTGATTTTTTCAAGGAATTAAAATCTATTTGGTGTAATCTTCTTTTTAGATCCTTTACAGTAGACACCTGATTTTATATCATCACCGTCAGGTCTTTTTAGTCTCCACTGCAGGAGCAGGATCCTCTCTGTGCTACCAGAGCCATATATAAGCCAGAGCTGATTTGCATGCACTGTAATAAACCATGACACAGTTCCAGAGCTTAATTTAAATCCATCACACATATTTCACACAAATAAATGATGCCTCGTGCTTCTACAATTCGTTAAAAGCCTCAGAATTAAAAAACGAATCGCAAAAGCCTCGCCGGATAAATCCGAAAGGCCGAGCAATCCGCTTAACTTTACAATATACAGGCATTACTGGAATCGGAACCGGAGTCGCATCTCCGGTTCTCCAGGTGTATGGCCCCAGGGCAACATTAAGATTGGCTTTTTTAGGCAGCCACCTTCTTAGCTAAACGTTCTATTACATTCGTGTTACTGACTGACTGTTATGTAATATTTTTCTAACTGCCTTAAGATTATATAAAGTGTGATTTTAATTGTTGTATCCTATTTTTAGGGCCTTTACAATAGAAGCGGATTAAATATGCATTGTAATAAACCATGACACAGTTCCAGAGCTTAATTTAAATCCATCACACATATCGCACACAAATAAATGATCCCTCGGGCTCATACAATTCGTTAAAAGCCTCAGAATTAATAAACGAATCGCAAAAGCCTCGCCGGATAAATCCGAAAGGCCGAGCAATCCGCTTAACTTTACAATATACAGGCATTACCGGAATCGGAACCGGAGTCGCATCTCCGGTTCTCCAGGTGTGTGGCCCCAGGGCAACATTAAGATTGGCTTTTTTAGGCAGCCACCTTCTTAGCTTAACGTTCTATTACATTCGTGTTACTGACTGACTGTTATGTAATATTTTTCTAACTGCCTTAAGATTATATAAAGTGTGATTTTAATTGGTGTATCCTATTTTTAGGGCCTTTACAATAGAAGCGGATTAAATATGCATTGTAATAAACCATGACACAGTTCCAGAGCTTAATTTAAATCCATCACACATATCGCACACAAATAAATGATGCATCGGGCTCATACAATTCGTTAAAAGCCTCAGAATTAATAAACGAATCGCAAAAGCCTCGCCGGATAAATCCGAAAGGCCGAGCAATCCGCTTAACTTTACAATATACAGGCATTACCGGAATCGGAACCGGAGTCGCATCTCCGGTTCTCCAGGGATGTGGGCCCAGGGCGACAATAAGATTGGCTTTTGTGGGACAGCCACCTTCTTAGATAATGTTTCTATTACATTTGTGTCACTGGCTGTTTTTAATGTTAGATTTTTCTAACTACCTTAATTTTATATAAAACATAGTTAAACGATTACTTACTGCCGTGTGGTTCCCGGCAGAGTAGAATAGGACCACTCCAAGTCTTTCCATGGATGTCGTAAAAGTCGACTAAGGAAACACAAGCTAAACAAAGCTATAAACATCAAAGAGACCTCTCCAACCCGTCTGGCCAGCGTGGAGAGTGTAGGCCAAATCCTCTGACTGCCCTGGCTAATTAATATATGGCTCTGGTAGTACAGAGAGGGTCGTGCTCCTGCAGTGGAGACTAACAAAGACCTGAAAGAAGAAACGATTACTTACTGGCAGCAGCCGTAACTAATGAATGACTCATAGCGTGGCTTCATGTCTCATACCTTACACACTTGAAATCACTTCTTATTCAAACAAATGCTACAAAAAATTCGATGAGCATCATGACATACGCGTATGTGCTATTATTTGTTAATTGTGTGAATTTATGACTCATTTGTTTAATTTGTTGATTACGAACCCCTGACAATATTTAAATCTCGGAATGAATAATTGTAATAAAAAAAGTGATAAGCGAAAAAAAAAAATATTTCAACTTTTCAAAGAATTTCGACCAGCTGATCGGAGAATGTGCATGGGAGAATTTTCAAGAGTTTGTTTTCGTTCATCATTCATCATCATCATTTCAGCCGCAGGAAGTCCACCGCGGAAGCGGAAGCGGCGTGCATCCAGCGTTTCCCTGCGACCTTGGTCAGGTCGTCCGACCACCTGGTCGGTGGGTGATCGACGCTGTGTTTTTTAATAGATTGATTTATTAATAGATTGTATTCTTTCAGAGATTTAAATTCAAAATAAACCGGTATAGGGCGGCAAATGTGTTGGGTTTGCTGTAAGACACAAGGTGTTAAATACACCACCGCCTGTATCGCAGTAATCCTAATGTATCTCTGTTGCAGGTGATAACCAATGTGCCAAACGCTAGACTCGCCGACAGTACTTTGGGAGTCTCGTGCATTATTATTTTGCTTCTAATGCGGGTGAGTATAGTACCTGTTTTGACTTTTTAGTATAGTGCCTATTTTGACTTTTTAGTATAGTGCCTATTTTGATTAAGTTGTATACCAACGAACTCTTTCATATCATATTGTAATGCACGTCACGTCATAAACGAGCAACCGGGTCATCTGATGGTAGGTGATCACCGTTGCCCATGCACAACTGCAACAACAAAAGTGTGACTAGAGTGTTGCTGGCGTTTAAGGAAAACATAGAACTTATACACCTCCTTGAGAATCAAACCCTGATGATTAACTTCGTTGGGTCCAAGATAATTTCTTTTTGTAAAAGTTCACAACAAGAACACTAAACTCTATACTGGTAAGACAATAAAAATCCTAATCCTAACTTCCTAACTAATATTATAAATGCGAAAGTGAGTTTGTTTGTTACGCTTTCAAGCCGTAGCTACTAAACCGATCATCATGAAATTTTGCATACACGTAGGTATGGGTACTGAGGACATAGGAAATATCACGCGGGCGAAGCCGCGGGTAACAGCTAGTAAAAGAATAAACCAACCCTTCTTTTTCTACGTAGATCGTAAAGTCCTGAAAATAATAGGATTTAATGGATCATGTCAATAGGCGATGCGGCTAGCAACCCATCGCTATTTAGATAACCCCTTACAGTTTTAAATGTTTATCCCATTAATTTACCTGGCCTTGTATTCGGTTCTTTCATATTGGTTTCTTAATCATCGTAATGCCGGCATTAACATCTGTGTTTGCTTGCCGTTTCGCTTGAATTCGATTACAGACATTCCTACATATAATTTACAAACAAAAATATTGCAAGTACCTCGTACCATAAAAATGTTGTTACTTTTCCTGCCACCACGATTAATTTTTATATTTTTGTCAATACAAATATCTCTGAAGACTACATCTTTAGAAATATTTAACAACGATTAAGCTATACAATATATTTATTATAAACATACCAACGTTAAACGCTATTAAATTATTTAAACAATACATCGTATGAAAATTGTAATACTATAGCCAAAAGCCGTGCAACAACTGCAAAGATATTGTCTAATTATGACGTCAAGTTGTCTGAACAGATTTCTCTGTGCTGCATGTTGATGTTTGTACGGAATCCTTCTTGTGCGGTTTTGGCTGGCACTTGGCTGGTTTTAGTTTTTCAAATTTATTCGTCATTACGAAAAGATAGGGTGAGGAACACAGAGCTACGGTTCAAGACTAGGGTTGTATACGTAAACGTCAAGTCAGCCAAATTCAAGTGGGATTGGGCCGGGCACGTGTGCCATATGCGATCAGTTGGGCCCGAAAGGTCACCCTGTGGTACCCGAAAGACCTCGGCGTAGGGGCAGACCACGAACGAGACGGTGAGATGACCTCGACAGGTTTTGTAATGGCTGGCAGCAGGTTGCACCAGATAGAGACGAATGGAAGAAGGGAGGGGAGGCCTTTGCCTAGCAGTGGGACACAAAGTAGGCTATAGAATAAAAACCGGCCAAGTGCGTGTCGGGCCACGCGCAGTGTAGGGTTCCGTAGTTGCGAATGACATCATTGAGTTCACACTATTCACACTCGCACCTTACAGTTTAACGACCAAAAACATCTAACAATGAAAATAGTATGAAATTTTACAGTTTATAAGTTGGTTGCCTATAACTTTTTAGTTTGTACTTAGTACTCAGCTCTGATAGTTTTCCTTTCAACTTCAGTATATATACTACTGCTGTAATTTTTTTCACGTATCTATATATAACCGTTAAGCAGATAGAGGGGGGGGACACTTACCTCTAACAAAAATTCGCACTTTAAAACCAAAGATTTCGGAAACGGATCCCTAAATCGAAAAATGGTGTTCTCAACCTCACAATATTTTTGAAAGACCTATTTAACGATACCCCACAAGGTGGGTAAATAGAGAAAAAAAAATTACTCCCCTGCTTTACTTGTATGGGAGCTACCCTAAAAAAAATTTTATTTCAAGTTTTTATTCTACCACTTTTTTGCCATGATTAATATACACACCCATACCAAATTACAGCTTTCTAGTACTTATAGTCTCTGCGTAAAACCGCGGACGGACAGACAGACAGACAGACAGACATGGCGAAACTATAAGGGTTCCTTGTTTACTACGGAACCCTAAAAATGGTGGTTTGAACTTTTTTACATGTATAAAATGCGTTATGCATACCGATCTGCTAAGGTACGGTTATGTGGGACTCTTTCCGCGCCATATTACTGGAAAGGCAGGCACTGTGAAGCACTCTTCCACCAATTCGAGAATATACACAGCCTAGGTATATTACCAGATTTTTCAAGATATGTATTATTGTTTCAGAAAATGAAAGATCTGAATCTGCCTCCGAGCCAAAAGGGTTTAAAGAAAGCTCTTTGGCTGCTATCGACGTCTAGAAACGCAATCGTAGTAGTGACATGTTCTCTGTTAGCCTTCTTCATGGAAGCGCATTCGGAGTCGCCTTTCAAGCTCACGGGTACCGTCAAGTAAGTAATATTTAACAGCATAACATTATAGAAGAGGTAATTTCTAAAGGTGTTTTTATGTATTCTTGTCGTTTTGATTAAAACTAACGCGATATACCAACATTACACCGTTATTAGGTTATCAACACCTTTACTTATATTATAAAGAGGAATTATTTGATTGCTTGTTTATACGTATAATTACTATTTATTATATAATAAAGAGAAATGATTTGATCATTTGTTTGCATTGCAATGATTAGGCTCCGAAAATATTAAAACGATAGAGTGGTTTTCAGATTTCTCTATCCTCGGCTAATTGTACTTGTCTATTGGATTGTAAATGAGTCATTCACCTTACATACCTGGCTGGATATGTAAACGTTTATACCTACTTACATTTTAAAATATAACTAAGAGCCGTTGGTTACAGGCATATGGCATGCATCATGTGACTTACTGGAATTCACCATGGAATAAAATAAAGATATTCGTCACGTATTTAGCCACGTGATAATAACCGTTAATAACCTATAATTTTAACAGTTCAAAACATTTAAAATGAATCACGATTTGTGGTATGTGTGATTGATAATACGTATATACTATCAATTTTCCCGCGACTTCGTCCGCGTAAAATTTCACCCCCAACTTCACCCCCTTAGGAGTTCAATTTCTGAAAATTCTTCTATACCGCAAGTGCCGTTGAATCGCTGGGTCGCGGGTTCGATACCTGGCCAGGTGAATGAATAAAGTTCTTATTCAGTTGACTTTGTATCCTACCCGTTCACAACTACTGTGGACGCATTTAACGGTATTCTCTGCGTTAACTTTATTACAACCTCTTATTCTTTGTTTTTGTGGTGCTTTAAGTACTTGCATGAAAGAAACCTCAACAATACGGGCTATTAGCAGTTTGTCGGACCAAAACTCATGCCACCACTTACTTTAATATAATTATATATATTATATCAGCGCGGCAACGCAGCTAGAGTTTTAGAAACTTTAAGGGATGGGTTATAAATGCGCCTGTATAAACTTTTGTTGACTTGTTTCTTTTATAACAGAACTATGTAAATTTATCTATATATTATTTGTTATTCTATTTTATTTGTTATGCTAATTATTATTTGTTATAGAGAGGGTCTCCCCGCTTGGCAGTCACCACCGTTCGGCACCAACATCGGTGGTAAAGACGTCTCCTTCATCGACATGTGCTCGGACCTCGGGTCGTCTATAGTTTTAGTGCCAGTAATTGGAGTTTTAGGAAACGTCGCCATAGCAAAAGCTTTTGGTAATTATGATATTTCTATTTTCTTTTAACATCCGAATAAATAATCTTTGTTTTATAATTGATAAAATTTATATGTGCATTATGAAATTTGCATATTTCACTTTATAAAAAAGCTACTACTTACAGTTAAGTATTGACAGCGTGATTTATCAATGGGCATCTAAAAAAAAAACAAAAGCGTCCACGTTACTGAATAAATGGTGATGACGTTTCGTCAAACACATGCCCTGTAAATTGAACTTTGTAAATATATTATTTCTTCACCTTCTTTTATGATAAAAAAACTAGTTCTTCGGAAGGCACGCTAAGTCATTGGTTTGGTCCTGGATGTCATCATTGACGGCAGTGGTTAAGCTTTGTCAGATGCCTCAAGCAGCTTGAAATATCTGACACCAATGTTGGCCATTTACACACAAAGAAACAAATGACAAACTATAAAGAGAAAATAATGAGTTGCATAATTTGTAAATGTAAGTAAGTATGTAGGAATGTATGTTTGTGTGTTCTGACAGATTTGGTCGTGTGAGGTATCGTTTGAATCGGACAAAGGTTATAATTTATGTAAAATAATAAATAAAATTTATAGAAATATAAGGCTTCGTAAGGTTAGTCATATCTTAATTTTTTTTTAACATTTTGTATTTCTTTCCAGCCAGTGGAGAATCAGTGGACGCAACGCAAGAGTTGCTGACTCTGTCTTTGGCCAACATATTTGGGTCTTTCGTCGGTGCTATGCCCATCACCGGGTCTTTTTCACGCAGTGCTGTGAACCATGCCAGTGGGGTAGCTACTCAGTTCGGCAGCTTGTATACTGGTGAGTGAGATACTAAATTGTAATATAACTGTACTAATGTGTCATTTTGCCGACGTAATGTTAAAGCATCAAGCGGAGTTCTGACTCTGTCTCTGGCCAATATATTTGGCTCATTTGTCGGTGCTATGCAAATCACCGGGTGTTATTCATGCAGTAATGTGAACCATGCCAGTGGGGTAGCTACTCAGTTTGGCAGCTTGTATACTGGTGAGTGAGATATTTGATTGATAATAATGTTCCCGGCAGAGTAGAATAGGACCACTCCAAGTCTTCCCGTGGATGTTGTAGAAGGCGACTTAGCAAACACAAGCTTAACAAATTATGAACATCAAAAAGACCTCTCTAACCCTTCTGGCCGTGGAGAGTGTAGATTAAATCCTTTGCTCTGGCTAATAATGGCTCTGGTAGTATAGAGAGGGTCGTGCTCCTGCAGTGATGATGATGATAAACAGAACTAATGTAGCATTATGCCGTCGAAATGTTAACGCATCAAGCGGAGTTTATAGAGGCGACTGAATACTGAACTTTGATTAATAGGGTCAATTCATATCGGGCAAACTGGTCTGAAAGGGCTAAGTCCGGTTATAAGACGTTGACCTTGAGTCTATTGTTACTTTGTAGATATAGCTACGTTTATTTTTTTTATTCTGTCTCAAGGCTATTCAGTTGGTCACATTGTTTTTTATTTTTATTTTGTTCTAAGCAAACAGCCATACTGCCTCCGACCGATATAAAGTATCATAAATTGCCGCATTATATGTCTGCTACGCTACATTTAGTATATCTCTATAAAAGTCTACTTTGAAACTGTAAACGACGTTATTTATATTAAAAAATTTTTGGAGGTTCCATTCCCAGAGGGTGCCAACGGGATCCTTTTACTAAACCGCTGCTGTCCGTCTGTCCCGGAGCAGTATCTTTGAAATCGTAGAAATAGAGGCATTAAAATTTTCACAGAATGTGTTCTATTGCCGCTACGACAAGAAATAAAAAAAATAAGTTGCGCTTATTTAGAAATGTGATTATTTGGCGAATTTTATAAATAAATATTGAATGTAGGTGCTTAACCCTCCATGTGCAAGTACGATTCCCACTTGGCTGATTTCATGTTTTTAATCAATACTAAAAAACATCGCCTGTTTGCAAATTTAATCATCATATTTTCCTACGCATGAAAAGAAATCATACCGTATGAAATCTAATCATTTATTCATCAGGAAATTATGTCACACCAATGATACTGGCAGCTCGAGCCATATGTTAAGTACATATTTACTGTCAAAAAAACTTGTCTATAGAAACAGTAATTATATAACCGTAACGCATTACTGATGATCTAGAAAGTATATGCGTCTCATCATCGGGTCTTTTTTAGTCTCCACTGCAGGAGCACGACTCTCTGACTACCAAAGCCATTTATTAGCCAGAGCAGTCAGAGGATTTGGCCTACACTCTCCACGCTGGCCAGACGGGTTAGAGAGTCTTTGATGTTTATAAGCTTTGTTCAGCTTGATTTCCTAAGCCGCCTTCCACGACATTCACGGGAAGACTTGGAGTGATCCTATTCTACTCTGCCGGGAACCACACGGCAAACTTGTATATAGAAACAGTTATTATATAGCCACTGATCTACAAAGTAATATGCGTATAGCTTGTATTATAACTAGAGATACTGAGATATTATCGTTTCTAGGTTACGCTACAACTTAGTGATAATGTAATCATTCGCAACCACTACGCGACAAGCTGGCACTTGACCGATAGATCACTGTTTACATTGTTGCAATCATTTAATTGATCAACGCACGATTGATATCTCGTTATTCAAGGTCAAAGTTTATTCCAATGGAATGCACATTTGATGTTTAATGGACTGGCATTCCGATGTATGTAAAAGAACGGTGTGCTGTTTTGCCCGGAGAAGGATATCTACTTGTTTGTCCTTATTATTCGACTCATTGTTTAGTTAGACATTATATTTAACTATCAGCACATTTCCCCCTAAAATCCTTTATAAAGTTATTTCAATACTTAAATACGACGAGCTTCGTGGCGCAGCGGTCAACACGCCAGCATGCGACACGCGGATAGTCCCGGGTTCGATGTCCAGGTCAAGATGGAAAATGAACTATTTCAGATTGACCTTGGTCTAGGAGTTAGTATCCCATAACATGTCCGTATATATTTATTATTATTTATTAAATATATTTTTGGATGTTAAACCAAACATATAATCCTATTAATTATCTATTTCATATTAGCGTGGTCACGTAATGTTTCTCGTAGACTTCTGTTCCTTAGTCAGTAACTAATCTATACTAGTATTATGAAGAGCAAATATTTATAATAAAGCCGGACAAATCAGCCGTATACTGTTAGAACTAGGGACAAAACTCTCACTTTATAGACACCACCCAGTGGACGTCGGCTTCTTAGAAGACCACGGCGTGAGATGATTTAGACGCATTCTCTAAAGATTGTCCCATTAAAGCACAAAATAAGAAAACATGAAAAACTGAGAGTGAGGCAAAACCCAACAGTAATATTTGCTAGGCTCTAAATAATAATAATAATAACGGATATCCTAAGATGGTCAAACATACTTTCATTTCTGACTTTTGTATACATCCCGTTTTGTTCATGTAGCCTTGTAAACATAGCAAGTGAAACACATGACACCTATATCCGTTGATTGCGTCAAAATAAATAAACAGATTAAAATGGTATCCATTGATTGCAGTATTTTTCTATACAAAATTCCTCTATTTTCTTCTTAAAAACTGCTGCCAGAGCCATAATTCTTTTTTCATAAAATCTAGTAGTACAATAAGTATGCCCCTATCTTTTATTTTTTACTCACACTTCCACAGCTACGTCGCTCGGGCGAAGCGCGACGGAAATAGTTTATTCAAATACCTATTTCTTGATTCTTTCGTCAATCGCCCAGGCTCTTAATACGAACTTATTATATTTTATTTACATTGTTATGACGACCTCAGTGGTTCAGTTGTACCGCAAGTGCCTTTGAATCAATCGGTAAGGCCAGGATAGTAAACGATATTTTTTAAATTGATTTTTAACCGACTTCATAAAAGGAGGAGGTTCTCAATTCGTCAGTTTGTTTTTTTTATGTTTATTTCGCGATTATTTCTTTTTTTGTTCGATAGGTAATGCTCCAGAGGTGGTCCCATAAAATTTTTGCCGCAATGTATCGAGCACTTTTTGAAAAAATAAGCAAAAACCAAAAAAAAAATGTTTAAGGATGCCGTTTGGTTTAAACTTATTTGTATTTTATTCTTATGCAAATCAAGACAAATTGATGAGAACGTTACTTCTCTGTTTTGACTGAACTTCAAAGGTGGTCCTATAACCGAAATGAATTTTTATCGAAATGTATCATTGCTTTTAGAAAAAATTAATGAAAACAAAAAAAAATTGTTCGAGTATGCCGTTTGGTTTAATTTTATTTCTGTTTAATTCTTTTGCGAATAAAGGGAAGTTGATGACGACGTTGTTCCTCTATTTTGATTGAACTACACACCCACTGAAACTTAATTTTTAGTTCCAGTTTGTACATTTACGTATAGGGTTGAAGTCGGTTTTAGTTTTTTGTTAAAAATAATTCTAGTGTTGGTGTTTACATATATACGTATATGTATGTTATGTGTCTATTTTTACAAGTTCTCAACTTTATGTGGGACTTACTAAATCTGTGTGCTTTGTTCCTATATATTTATATAATTATTTCTGAATTAGGTATCCCAAAGGATACCCTACATTTAGTAAAATACATGCAGTAAACATATTTTGAAAAAATTCTCGACCTGTTAGTGTTTTCCTTTGACATCAAAATTTTAGAACATCAATTTACTATAACTTATTTACATTAGTATTAACATTACTAATGTCTTTGTAAAAATAAAGATCTAGTTCGATATGTTGCGCGTGTAACAAAACTGGTTATGCTTATGGCACGGCAGTCTTGTCTGCACGCGTAATAGGTACATGTAATTAAACGAAGGAAGTGCTGTTCGAGACCGTTTATCTTCGGGAGTCATTGAACGGTTAGATTTCCATTCATTGAAATTGAGAATAATACGTGTTTTGAATTTATATTTCAGAATATTTAGCAATTTCACTAAAATGTTTGACACTTTGCTCGGAAGCTAATGCAAATTACGGACAGTAATTATTATTGGTAATAATTATTTTTTTATCTAGTCAAGAAGCTAGTATCGCGGTATTTCAACCTATCGTGTTGGAATTAAATAAATTTATTTTACTTTTAGTTTACTTAGGGTTCAGACACGTTATTACCGAATTAGTTCCTATAACTTATATGATCAGGATTTCGGAAATGGCTAGAATGGCTAATTGGTTTCCCGTCAGAGTAAAATAAGACCACTCGTGGATGTCTTAGAAGGCGTCTTAGAAAACATAAGCTAAATAAAGCTTATAAACATCAAAGAGACCTCTCCAACCCGTTTGGCCAGCGTAAAGGGCTAGATCCTCTGACAGCTTTGGCTCTGTTAGTTCAGAGAGGGTCAAGCGCCTGCAGTGGAGAATAAAAAAAACCGGCCAAGTGCGTGTCGGGCCACACGCAGTGTAGGGTTCCGTAGTTGCGAATGACAACTTTGAGTTCACACTGTTCACACTCGCACCTCACAGTTTAACGACCAAAAACATCTAACAATGAAAATTGTATGGAATTTTACATTTTCGAGTACATTTTATAAGTTGTTTGCCTATAACTTTTTAGTTTGTACTTAATACTCAGCTCTGATAGTTTTCTTTTCAACTTCAGTAAGTATATATACTACTGCTGTAATTTTTTCACGTATCCATATGCAACCGTTTAGCAGATAGAGGGGGGGGGGGGGGGGACACAAACCTCTAACAAAAATTTGCATAAAATCAAATATTTCGGAAACGGATCCGGAAATATTACTTCCTCTTTACTTGTATGGGAGGGATTTAAAAAAAAAATTTTTTCCAAATATTTTTTTACCACTTTTTTGGCATGGTAATTATACATACCCATACAAAATTAAAGCTTTCTAGTACTTATAGTCGGACAGACAGACAGACAGACATGGCGAAACTATAAGGGTTCCTAGTTTACTACGGAACCCAAAGACCTGATGATGATGATAAAGAAGCATGCAAAGGGTTTCGGGGGGGGCCAAAAATCGATCTTGCTGGATCTCATTACTAGGGAACTCTTTCGAGCGGCCCATAAAGCTTGGTTGGCCATATACCTTTTAATAAAATGTAATAATTTATTTTCAGGAATCCTCGTGATACTAGCGCTGAGTCTGCTGACGCCATACTTCTACTTCATACCGAAGGCATCTTTGGCTGCCGTTGTGATTTGTGCTGTGATATTTATGATAGAATATGAGGTAAGTGAGAAAATATAAAAACTAGGCACACAGAACTCATCTGCAATTTTTTTTTCTTTTTTATGACTGAGGACGGCAAACGATCATGCGGGTCACTTGATGGTAAGCGATAACCGATGCCAATGGACTAATGCAACACCAGGGGTGTGACATGAGCGTGGTCGGCCTTTTGTTTTTCCCTCCCCAGAGGGGTGGAGGGGTTGGGCTTCCGGCACTCTCACTAAAAGAACGAAGCATAGAAGCGGTAAAGCTACTACCAAAACGTCGAGTTTCTTTGAAAGTGTGGTACTACCCCGGACGAGCCGGCCCATTCATGCTACTAGCAGAAGTGTTTTTCTCCGGAATCGTGGCTCTACCACAACTAATAATCTATTTAAGACGTAACGAAAGATGATCCTGGTCATGGAGAAAAAAAAAACGTGGCCAATGGGTCTTATGACCGACCCCAGGCTCCGTATACCCAGTAAGAAACAAAGACGTGATAAATATGTCTGTAAGAATGTATTCCTCTTCTTCTTCTTCCTTTACCTTATCCCACTTTTTTATGTGGGGTCGGCATAGTATGTCAGTTCTTTCCACCTTGATCTGTCATCCACCATATCCTTTGTCACTCCCTTCCTGTTCATACTTTCTGTGACACTATCGAAGAATGTATTCCTATAAACACCAATAATATATTAAAATCCATCTCAATAGGCTGCAAAATAATCCTTGACAAAATACATTAAAGATATCGTTAACATTTATTTATTAGATAGGAATATTTTATTGTAAAATAAACAGAATTAATCTTAGTATTTGATTTACAATAAATAATTTAATTTTGAATTGAATTCCATTAAAACTGACATTTATTCAAGTATTTACTGCGTATATCGTAATAGTCTATGAATATCTTTAGGTTTGTGTTAGTCTAAAGCCGAAAAGCGGTGAATGTATGTAAGGTAATGTACGCGGCCTAGGCTTGTATAGTGCTTTCCAAAAGTATGTGCGGAAATTCAAACAAAAATGTATTACAACAACATATATAAGGAGGAGCACAAAAAAATGCATGGTGGTAAAGAACCCTTGGTTATTCCGACTGGCACTTGGCCAATTTTATTTCGGCTGACATGTAAAAAAATTGCACCATGTTTTTTCATATAATATGTCTAAATATTCTAACAACTAATGGTTCTATAATCGTTTACAATGCCCTTAATTGAACCAATCATTGCATGAGCTGGCCTGTTTTCACTTCTCCGTCATTGGCTTAGAAGTTAATAAGAATTCAATTCAATTTATTTATTTCAAAAATACATATTACAATAACTCGTAAAACAACAAACAACAAAAGTACTGGTATACCTATGTATGGACACCGACCATACTCCCCGAAAGACCACCTCCGAACTAGACGTAAAAGTCTGTATCTCGGTAGATGAGCGACCTATGGAATACTGGAGTGTCTCACAATTATGAAGGTACTCAATTATTTAACAATGCTATTCGTGTGTTAACAGGTTATTATTTCATTATGCTATGGACTCACTTCTTGCCCAACTAGATAATCTGTATTTGGGCAGAAGTGCAAATTATATAAATTAATAATGTAAACCAAATGCAAATGCAGTAAGTAAAGAAGTAATAAAAAAAAAAGAACTATATTTTAAGCTTCCATGCTAATATTATATAGAGGAAGTTCAGTCATTTACAGTTAGCTGAAGACGCCGTGTGGTTCCCGGCAGAGTAGAATAGGACCACTCCAAGTCATTCCGTGGATGTCGTAAAAGGCGACTAAGGAAACACAAGCTAAACAAAGCTTATTAACATCAAAAAGACCTCTCCAACCCGTCTGGCCAGCGTGGAGAGTGTAGGCCAAATCCTCTGACTACTCAGGCTAGTATATGGCTCTGGTAGTACAGAAAGGGTCGTGCTCCTGCAGTGGAGACTAGAAAGACCTGATGATGATGATGAAGTTAGCTGAAACTTATTGATTGTACCTTTTATATTTATTTATTTGTTTATGTGTTTGTTTTTAATGGATAAATTCAAACATATTGACCCTTTTAATTATTATTTCACCTCTTTAAAGTTACATTACCAGTGGGTAATACAGAAAAAACAACTAGTCAAAAATAATAACAGGTAGCTATCCCGTTCACTATTTTGTTCTTTCTCTGATTCTTACGACGTTTGTTTGTCTCTAACTTTAATAGAATAAATACGTAATACTTTCATTATTTTGCCGTGTGGCTCCTGGCAGAGTAAAATAGAACCACTCCAACCTTGGATGTCGTAGAAGGCGACATAGGAATAACGTCCGCCCAACCCGGCTAGCCAGTGTGGAGAGTGTAAGCTAAATCCTGTGACTGTTCTGGCTAATATATGGCTCTGATAGTACAGAGAGGGTCATACTCCTGCAGTGGAGACTAAAAAAAGACCTGATGATGATTACTTGTATCATTCACAGGTTGTGAAGCCGATGTGGCGTTCCCGCCGCGCTGACCTTGTGCCGGCGTTCGCCACATTCGCAATATGTTTATTAGTCGGCGTGGAGCTTGGGATCCTCGCTGGAGTGGCGGTCAATGTTATATTACTGCTGTATCCCAGTGCAAGGCCGCAGATGGAAGCTGAGATAATTACGGTAAATATTGTTTGAACATCTAACGGTGTCTATTGATAGAGATTGGTTTGTACATACGCGATATTTCTTACTATCTGCGCCGAATTTTAAATTTACCCTTTCAATTCTTTTTTGTTTTTGTACTGATCTTGCTTACCCAGCATCAAAAGGAGCTTAAAGACGAATCGCTATCAAATTAAAGGTGTCTAACTATAACAGTATTTTGAGATAAATGTTAGTTACATTTGACATAATTATAATAATCTAATTATTTCATTCCGATACCATATTTACTCTAAGTGACCTTGTAACGGCGCGGCGTTCAGTACGTTATCGCTACCTATCGTTTATCGATACGCGTGACGAGTGAAGTTCTCCGTCGCGGAACCTGTTCCAAATTACGCACGTATGATACGCAGTTAAAGTGGTAATACCTTGTATATTACTACAGCAGCCGGCAAAAGAGGTATTGATGGACGAACGTGAGAATGTGGACCGAGGCAAAATCGAGGCACACAAAGTCCATCAATGCCCGACGCGGCCTAGGCTTGTATAGTGCTTTCTAAAATTATGTGCGGAAATTCAAACAAAAATGTAGGTATTCACATATACGATTATCACAGCCACAAAAGCCACGTTTAGCATGTAAGTGGACGTATGGGTTGAAAATATAATTAAAACAGTGATAGCCGCATCGCCTATTGACTTGATTCCTTATAAAAACTACTATAGATGTTGAGTTAAAAATTATAAAATCCATCAATTTATTTCAGAACCCATCCGGCTTCAGCTACCTTCTGGTGACGGTTGGCAACAGTTTGTACTTCCCCGGCGTGGAGTACATCAGGCAGTATGTCGAGAGAGCCGCTAAGAAACAAGGCGGCTGCAGTATGCCGGTGGTCATTGACTGCAGATATGTATTAGGTATGCTACATTCATATTCTTAAACTTTGTAGAAATTTATATATCAATTTGGGCGTTTATGCGATAGACAGACACATAGATGATGATTTCACTATTTATGTCCATATACCAAACAACGCCTATGTAAATTCATGATGATCGGCCCCACACATAAAGTCGTAGGTTCGAATTCTCAGACAAATGTCAATGTACAATATTGACGCGCTAACTGACTCTTTGTGTAGTTCTTTTTTAGGGTTCCGTAGTGAACTAGGAACCCTTATAGTTTCGCCATGTCTGTCTGTCCGTCCGCGGTTTTACTCAAAGACTATAAGTACTAGAAAGAT
Source organism: Rhodophaea formosa (assembly GCA_963082605.1). NCBI lineage: Eukaryota > Metazoa > Arthropoda > Insecta > Lepidoptera > Pyralidae > Rhodophaea > Rhodophaea formosa. The sequence goes on along the minus strand of OY720213.1, from coordinate 13,442,413 downwards.
GTAATTTGGTATGGGTACGTATATTAATCATGGCAAAAAAGTGGTCTCTATCTGCTATATGGATACGTGAAAAAAATTACAGCAGTAGTATATAAACTGAAGTTGAAAGGAAAACTATCAGAGCTGAGTACTAAGTGGAAACTAAAAAGTTATAGGCAACCAACTTATAAAATGTACTGGAAAATGTAAAATTTCATACAATTTTCATTGTTAGATGTTTTTGGTCGTTAAACTGTGAGGTGCGAGTGTAAACAGTGTGAACTCAAAGTTGTTATTCGCAACTACGGAACCCTACACTGCGCGTGGCCCGACACGCACTTGGCCGGTTTTTTTAATTATAATATGACCGTTAATAATGGCTTTCGCTAATCCTGCTACCAAATACATGTCAATGTACAATGTTGCTGGGAACTGCTACGAATAAGTGGAACTGTTATTTTTATTACACAACTGCCAAAAAGATAGCGTATTGGTCTTCGAGTTCATGTATGTGTCTCTTAGTAAGCAAAACCATAAAGTATACGCCTTAACGGATTTTAATGTATTGCGGATCGTTAGAATCATACACCCTCTCAAGTGACATATACATTTTGCCAAGGCAGTCGTCTTTTTTTTTTGTAAATAAGGCTTATTTAAAAGACTTGTTTCGTTCCCTTGACAACGTGAACGTGTGACATACTCAATTCTACGGATAAAGTGTAAAAAGGGTAATAGACAGCCCATAGGTATCTAAAAAATATGTACAGTCCGATGGAAGCATATTAGCTGTGCAGTATCCGCCCTACCTACCTATGGTGTATTGCGCATTGACTCGCGTGATGTTCCTAGCCGCCATAATGTTTGATTCGGACTGTATAGATAATAAAAGTTATCTTTGTAATTACAGGAGCAGACTTCACAGCAGCTAAAGGTCTCTGCGCACTGTCCAACTCGCTGTCGTCGCGAGGTCAGCCGCTGGTGTTGCTGTCACCTCGTGCGAGCGTGGCGTCGGTGTTCAGCGGCGCTGGCTCCAGTGTCGTGTTAGTACTAACACCCAGTGAACTGGACGCTACTTTGCAAGGTAAATAAGAAAGAACAAGTTACAAATAAAAAATATATATTAACGAAATATTATACCTCCTCTACACAATCGTTGAGATCGGCTGTCATCGCGACTTTAGGGAAATGAAAAGAGGTCTTAAGTGCTATGAATTTTATCCTTGAATTTTCAGTATGCGATAACAGAGAATACTTAATTATTACACAGCAAAATTAATTATAAATTTTGAGATACATTTTATGTGTGCCAAGACGTCAACCATCAAGCTCAGCCTAGCAGACATCACTTGTAGTGCTCGCGCAACAAATGACGCGGTAGCATAGAGCCGATGAAAGTGCAACCTTCTTATTGAAAAGAGAACTCGCCTGCGGCTCGTTTCATAAACCCACATTCGTATTTTAAGGACCTTTATTACTTAACAGTTACATAAAGTACTAATGTATGATCATGCTACACGACTATTTACTGTATATTGCTGTTTAACTCATTGTTTGTTTTTCGTATGTGTAAGTGGCCAACACTGGTGTCAGATTTTTTAAGCTGCCTTAAGGCATCTGACATAGCTTAACGACTGCCATCAACGATGGCAGCCGGGACCAACGGCTTAACGTGCCTTCCGAAGCACGGAGAAGCTCGAGATATTTTTATGCCACTTGCGGTCACCCATCCAAGTAGAAACTGCACCAGGGGTTGCTTAACATACGTAAGCGCTCATAGAGCTCACACCCACTGGACCATCGCATTGAAACTCTTGAGAGTCATCCTCATCATCAAGTCTTTTAGTCTCCACTGCAGGAGCACGACCCTCTCTGTACTACCAGAGCCATTTAATAGCCGTAGCAGTCAAAAGATTTATTCTTGAGAGTATTTTATCCAAAATCCAAAGCAGCAATATGATGACAATGACCATCGGCGATTGTGTAGAGGGAGCATTAAACTGGCATTCTTGTATAACCACGAAATGTGCAATATATAATGGAATTGCCCTAACCAATCTAGAACCGCAAATAATTTGTGGAAACTTCACCGATCTAGTTCCAGCTATTTAAGCAGGCAATTTCATTTAAAGCCCCATATAGCGGTTAATTTATTATTTAATGCTAATATGCTCAATTCAGTATCCTCCAATTAGTTCAGATATTTGACACTAGGTGGTTTTGACTGCGGGGGACGAATGGGTGGCAATTTGACCTTCTTCTACGCTCATCATCTCTTACCTGAACGTTAGCCCGGATCACCTATGTATTTATTTAAAAAAAAAATAGAACTTGACTATGGGACCATTATGCATGTCATCCTTGGCACCGCAGTGTGTGAAAGTTAGAACACGTATCTAATATATAATAAGAAATTGAATTGCGATAAGGCCGCCTTTTGCGCATTTTCTAGTCATTAAGTTGTATTATTTTTCAACTTAGTCTACCTGCGACCACGAACACTGTAAAGTGCTCGAAACGTTAGGTGTATAAATAATGTAATAAACTCGATAAAAACCGTATTAAAATAATTTTATTTAAATGTATTATTTTTGTTTTTACTTTGATGTACAATAAAGGGTTATCTTTCTTTCAGACCTGACAGGCCAGATACCAATGATAAGTGCCAACAACGGGCACCACACCCCACCACCGAACTACGACTCCGTTCGGCAGCACGAAGACGACATCACGGAGGTTGTAATATCCAAAGACCAGAACAACATTCCCTTACTGCAGAAAAACGGCAATGGAGCGTCGAAATCTCACGAATCGGAGGTCAATGACACTTGACCTCTAATATTAGGTATTTTGTAGTACAATAAGGACTAGTATCGTTTATCTACATTTATACGCGTTTAGGAGTAGTTGGGCAGTGGTACCAAAAGTAAGTTTTATTACTGAATTTATATAAAATTTATATTTAAGGTATGGAAAAGACAAGTGTAAATCTCAAACCTTGCTATATTCTCGAACCTTTCTACACTGAACATACTGAAAAACTGTCTATAAGGAACATAAGTTGAAAATGTAAAAAATGGACTTTACATCTAAATCGATCAGCTGATAAGCAGTTTTGTATGAGTAGGAAGTGTAGGTCCTATCAAAAATATGGGAAGGGATTTACACCTTGTATAATATGATGGTTAGACAGATTGAATCAATGCTAAGAATGCGAGCAGTTTTGTTAATGAGGGTATCTGAAATAAGCGGCGCCAGTACTAAGGTGTCGGGTCGGGTAAGCTGTCATAAGGCTACAATGTATCAATGAGCCCTCATTGATACATTACACCTTAGTACTCCGGAATCGAGAATAGATGGCGGCACTGTGTTAAGACGTATTTTTGACAGGAGCTGTTAAAATCCACCAATCATAAAAAAAATTTGATTAAAACTAACGTGAGATGTTACCATTATTAATATGTAAAATACGGGTCACTCACGTATGAAGTCAGCTACAGGCCGACATGTTTCAACCTCATCCTCAACAACCTTCCACCACCTTCAAACTCACGAAGTCGTCTCAGTGCGGACTGGGACGACTTCGTACGCGCGTCTCGGTTCACATTCGCCCTGAGGAAGACCTCCGGATGAGGTTGAAACATGTCGGCCTGTAGCTGGCTTCATACGTGAGTGACCCGTATTTTACATATTAATAATCATAAAAATGATGAATAAACATTTTTGTTGGAGTTTGTGGTGGGAAATCAAGGGATGCAGTTGGGATCTGCCTTAGGCGATTTTGTAAATTGATTTAAGTGGCCTACAATATGAAAATTGGTGTAGTTTGGTGTTATAAATACTAGTGCTTATAAACAATTTGTGAAATAGTTAGAGTAAACTGTTATATGAACTCGTATAGACTTGTCATCAGAACCTCCCATGAGGCATCAAAGGACATACGCCATCTTTGATGCTACTTGTTAGAACTTTACCGTACATCACCGATACTTAGTATCTCAATTTACTGGACATTGGCAGAATCGCTGAAATCTCGGTGAAAGCCATATTATAATCCAGAAGAAGAACAAACATGATTGGTAGATTTTGACAGCTGCTATCAAAAATTCCTCTCGACACAGTGCCGCCATCTAGGGGAATTCTCGATTCCGAACACCCTCATTATTGTGGCTTGTCAAATTTTATCCCATGAGAGCAGCTTATCGAGGTTAACACCTCAGTGCTGGCATCTGGTGACGAGCATTTCAGAAAACCCTCATTGATCGTACGTGAAGATTCAGAAAAATTAAAGAAACGAATTCGATAAATCTTTGCACTGCAATCAAACTGGAGACCAGTCTGAATATTCCCATACCTTTAATATAATACACTTTATCGTAAGTAGCTGTATGTTTTAGTCTATTTTAAGAATAAGTTGAATTTAAAATATAAATAATTTGGTTGTTACCTATGTTACTCGCAATACATAGTGAATATGTACCGTCAATATAAAGCATTTTAGTAGGTAAATAAAATATGCATGCACAATATTTCTTTAAACAGGTAGGTAAACTAAAATGTATGTTTACTAGTTTTCTATCCCTGTGAGTATTCCTCTTTTGGCGTTAGCTGGTGTTTGTTTTAATTTATTAAACGAATGTAACTTAAAAGTTATACCAAAATACTTACAAGCTCAAATTCAAAAATAAATAATTGCTGGGTGGCGCTAGTGTCGCATACCACAGAAACTTAACCTTAAAGGTACAGCTCACGTCTAACTTTATGTTGCCTCAGAACATCGCGCGAGTCTGTCAATGCACAGTACACAATATAAGGTTAAGCGGGGCACACGCAAGGAGGCGGAAGGCGTACTGCGCAGCTGTTTGTTGTGTTTGGTGCGACCTGTACGTCCGTGAAACCACTTTATCATACTGTCCACTATATAAAAATTGTCCACAGTATCATAATGGTAACTTCAAAACGTCCAATCATCATAATATCCTCTTAAGTAGCACAGCACGGCACAACTCATTAATCTTTTTAAAACATTGTATAACCTATGTACATAGACTACAGTAACCGCTTTTTAGGTAGACGTATGGCTGTTTTACTTAGTTGTATAAAAAGAACTGTGCTGCAGCAGAGATTCACTTGGCGGTTATTAGCCAGATTTTGACGTGCTTTGCATCTCTGCTGCGGTGCAGTGCTGCTCTGTGCCCTAAGTCGTCGTAAAAATATTCAAAATAATATTCTAGGCATCTATCAATTTCATACTAAAGCGTTAATTACTTGTCTGAATTCAGTAGCCTACGATATAAAACATAAAGTACAGACACGGTGCAGACGTGGGACACTTTGACAGGATAGTCGGCGTTATTAACTTTAGCAAAAAGAACAGAGCCGCAAGACTAAATTGACGCCTCCTATGAGCGCACGTGGCATCTTGCGGGAACTTTTTTTCGCGATGTTGGTCGTTTTGAGATACCCAACACAGTGTTCCATGTCTGTGCCGTATCTGCGCCGCGACCCTTATCTTGTTGCCTAAATGTGGGACGCTGCCATACGTTGGAGTGAGAGACAGATATCTCCATATGTGTCTAGCGTACTGCGGCGTCTTTAACGTCAATGACTGAATTCAGTCAAGTGTAATAGACGCTTTCGTATCGCCTTCTCTCCAGTTAATTGCAATTTGCCAAAGATTCGCATATTTTGCTCTACAAAGCAAACAAAACCAAATAACATTTACATCTAAATAAATAATAATACCTACTTATTTTTTGTGTTCAATGCAATTACATATCCTTTTCTCTGGTAATGTATTATTATGCTTGGTACTTACGCACATTATGTACTTAAAATATAACATATATCAGAAAATGTGTTATTAAACTTCCCAAATACAAACGGTGTTCTATAAAACAATGACATTACTTAAATTTCTCTTAAGAAAACGTCTCTCTTTTCCTCTCTCTATGTCTGTTTTTCTCTCTATCTCCTTAAAGTTATAAGATTTACCCTATAATGATCTATTGGCTAATGTTTCAGTACATTTAAATCTGGATGTGAACTAATTAAGTGTAAAAATACTGATTAATATTGTTCGGTGGTACACTATTCACACACAGTAAGGGGAAACCTTAGTTACTAAAGTTAGTGTGTGTAAATCCGACTTGCATTTGGCCAGTTTTATTTTTATCATATGTCTATAGCTATATACAGCCCCTGGAGAAAGTTCTCTTTCTGTAACTTGTAATAATTTATGTGTATTACCATTGTTTTCAAGTCTTTTCTCAATATCATATCGGTTTATGCAGTTACGCCTAAGGGGCCGTCTCGGGTGGCGAGGAATCCGCGCTTCTATTTCAAAGACGATACGATTGACAATCGCTCGCACTCTGCCGCTTGTAAGATCGCTACGGTAATAATGCCATGTGTAGAGTAGAGACGTTCTAAGAGAGTGTAAAGAAACACTTAGCACAACGATTAAATCGCCACGATTCTCTCGCTCGTGGAGACGGTCCGAAGGTATCGTATTTATTTATTCAACATTACGCATTGTTAAGTGTCAAATTTAACCAACCAGTTGTAGTACTTATTAATTACAATAAAATTGTAATTTCCAGTATATCACTAAGAATAAATTGCACAAATTGAACAAAGAATTTCTTTTTTATTGATTGAATATCCTTTTCCATTAATGTTTTCTTATGTTTTCGCGATTGTTACACATTTAAATAAAATTATTTTAATACGGTTTTTATCGCGTTTTTTACTTTTCCATTAAATGCTGGAAAAAAAAATGCTTAAGTTCACAAAATGAAGTGTAGAAGGCAAGGAGCACCATATCTTTATATGGAAAAGCGTCCTTAGTGGTGTCTTCACTGTTGCAAAGGGGTTAATTTAAAAGAAGGCTCCAAATGTTACTAGAATGATAATATCTATGCTACAGAATATAAAGTAGAGAATAAACAAAGACAGAAAATGTTAACTTTGTAATAGCCACCAGCGCAAAATAACGCAAAGTATGATAGATTAAAGAGTTGTTGTTTGTTTTACTTCACTAGTGTTGTAGGTATAAACATACAACACTAGTGAAGTAAAACAAACAACTTTCGGGAGGAATGAAGAAAAAAAAACAATCATAAATAATTTTTTATTCATATGCGTTAATAAATTCTTATACACAAATAAATGCATGACTGTATAACTTAGCACCATTAAATTACAAATAATAAATGCACTCTCTGACTATTAAGTAATGAGTATCGTATAACTTATTCAGTACAGAAGTATTCTTGACTACTAACAAGTACAAGGGTTTAACATCAGTCTAATTTCTAAGGCTGGATTTGACTTGATTTAGAGAGCTCATGTTGACTGTTGGCGCCACATCGATATACTCTATTCACAAAGAGAATTGGGGTGGCCGTTAAAGGGAACTGACGCTGATTTTACAAGGCAACCTAATTTAGACCTACATGCCTATGTGTGATTAAAATATTATATCATGTTGAATGTCCAGAAGTGCAGTTCGTAAGTTTTACGAGAAATACAGCAGCGCCATATTCTAAATAATACGTCCTGTGTTTTTTTTTCTATAACACTGGCTGAGTTCGTAATAGCGGCTATGCAGCCAGTATTCATGTCAATCACCATCATAAGAAAACCAGCCTAAAATCCTAACTTTTTGTTGTTCTTTGCGCCAACTTCTATTTACAACTAGTTTTACTATACTCGTTGTTACTGAATTTAAATCATGTCAATTTAAATAGTAACAAGTATTTTTCAAACCACCTGATATATTGTACCATCGTCATAAATTATTAAAGTTGATTACAACCACGCTGTAATCGTAAAAAAAACCTGCCAGTCCTTTTAAAAATAACGTTTCACCCTTTTATCGATAAAAACAAAATCCCCATAAACTAAACCTACTCTAGTAAATGCATATTTCAGTACTATACAAAATATGTTGAACATAGCTGCCGATTGGCTCAAGATTGGAACTCGGTGTTTACTGTGGAACGTTCTGATTGTAGAACATGGGTTTTGAAGCCGTGAGCAGTTTCTCTGAGACCACGTGGGCGATACGTGCACTTCGCCTCCAAACCAGCTCCCTAGTGCGCTCGTGGTTACTGTCCACGTTCACCTGAAACAATATTGTAAGTGTAAATCATGATGAACAGACCTTACTCCGTCGTGGGTTCCCGGCAGAGTACAATAGGACCACTCCCAAGTCTTGCCGTGGATATCGTAGAAAGAAACACAAGCTAAACAAAGCCCGTCCCTCCTAATAAAAATACTTCCCCAACCCGTCTGGCCAGAGTGGATTCGCATTTCCCGCAGCCTGACTCATCATGTAAGTAGATAAAATTAACTAAATATAATCGATTATGCAAATGTTTTGGATTGGTGAATAACATGTGAGTTTAAGAATAATTCAGGGTGATTTTTAATCCCCTGACTATGAATTTAAAACTCGGAATCAGAATTTCTAATGTACCTAATTTAGAATTGGATTAGAAAAATTAGGATTTAGTAATTCTGTATTCCATTAGGGATTCCGATTTCAAGATTTAAATAAAGTCATGGATTTAAAATCACCCTGAATTCTTCAATTCACATATTATTGACTTTCACTATTCACAGAGGTATACTTATTTTAAATCAGCCTCTTTACCTAAAAACCAAAACCTGGCGCGCTGTATCCAGAAGTGCCTACTCCTTCTATGTCTGGTCAAGTAACACTCTTAATTTTTTTTACTAATCTTTATTATAAAAAAATATGTTGACCCTTACCTGTTTAGGCTGAAGCACTTTGATGGAGTGCAGCGTGGCAACCCCTTGGTTGTTAACTCTTAGCGTCAGCTTGCCCGTCATCTCCGCGGTAGTCGCCGTCGCCGACTTGATCTCCTTCTTGGCTCCCCGGCCGACCTGGTAAGAAAAAACACCATACCAATTTATTAACAACAACCACCAGTTGTACTTTTCAGTAGTACTTCTGTCACGGAGGACGGAGGAAAATTATCTACCTACCTGCCATTATTTATTATATTTAGTGCGTCCTCCTCTTTTCTACGTAAGTTGCTGTGCCCGACAGGGTCCATAAATGATCTTGAACTTTGTATGTGTCACCTTTGTACTTTATGGTTTGCAATAAAATATTGAGTATTGAATCAGTTCTACCCACTGGAGCGATAAAATCTTATCCTGCCTGACAAGCCATCTACACTAAAAGAATAAGAAGAACAACCACTTTTGCTAAACCATTCATCTAATCATTTAATCCGTAAGAAAGCATGCACCAATGTTGGCGCCCCCCTCCCTATAACATGATGAACCTAACAGAAATATAGGTTGTAGCGTTTTTTGTTGTAATTGCTCTACGTTGACCTGATTTCATAGTTAATAGTTCGTATGTAGGTATCAAGCTTTTAGGCATCTATCAACTAACAGATAACATAACGTAAGTAAACAAAGAGACCATAGAAGTAAACGTAAAATTATTAATTCTATGTAATCATTATAAGTCGATCTTGCAAAAGCAATTAAGGCTTTCAGCGAGACATGGCATAGCACATCAGATAAACCATAAATCTTCTAACTTAAACACTTCTACTTTTAATCCCGCGCGCGCGGTGAAGCTCAAACTCTACTAGGTAAAATAAAATAATTAGATAAGTACACACCTCTTTTTCAACTCTCAGAATTAGGGGTCCTACAGCAAAGTTGCTCTTTACTGTCGTGTGATCCGACATGATGTTCACGGCTACGTCACCGACTCTCCTCAAAGACGACAATCCATACAAGGTTCCCTTCGCTCTGGGCTTGTTCTTGTCACTCGTAGTCTTAACCTTATTTTTGTCTTTTTTTGTAGTAACAGGCTTCTTTGTTGTGGTTGTTTTCGTTGGTGTCGTTTTCGCTGGCTTGCGTTTGGGCTTCGTCTGTTTCGCTGGAGCTTTTGCTGGAGGTTTCGTCCTGATTGTGGTAGGCTTTGCTTTTGTGGTTTCTTTGATTGCTCTGGATTCAGAAGCGTCATTTTGCATTTGTTCCGTCACAGCTTTGATTTCCTCTAGTTTTGGTTCTTCAGCCTTTTTGAGTGCGGCCTGATCAGGGTTTTGCGTGGACACTTGTTCCAGTTTTTCTTTGTTCTTTTCTGAGTGAGTGCGCGCACTGTTCTTCTTCTTGTGTGTTGATTTCCTGTTAATAAAAGTAGTTGGCATTTGTAGGTTTTGATGAAAGATAGTACCTATTCCTATATTTAGGCTTGAAAGTGAAAAAAAAAAAACAGTTATCTAATTTTTGTACAGTGAACTTCCATAAATCATTAACGTATGTACCGTAAGATAAGATGTAAGGCAGTAGGTATATACCTACACATGTCAGACAAGGTGTAGCAATACAGATGATATATATATTATGAAAAATTTCAGCTTCAAGCATATATTTTACGCGTTCCCCTTATTAGCCTTATCCTATTTATATACGTATATTACAAATGTCATCATCATCTTCTCAGCCACAAGAAATATTCCAATGGAAATGTTTGTATCTAAGTGAAAATTTAAAAAAGATTGTTTGTCTTTCAAACAAAAACTACTGTACGATTTTATACAATATGAAAGCTACAATAGAAAAGGGCAAAGGCAAAAAATTACGTTATAACTTTATTAATAAATTAATAAGTCGCGGAAAAAAAGCTAATATACTAGTATCATACTAGAATTTTCCCGCGTCATCGTCCGCGTAACATTTCACCTCCTGTGGTTGAATTTCTAAAAATCCTTTCGTAGTGCTCACTCACATCATGTAGTGAACCCCTGTACCGAATTTTAAGTTTCTAGGTGTCAGTGAGTCAGTCAGGTTTGCTTTTTATGTATATACATAGATCAATCATAATAAAGTCTAAAAAAATAACGACATCTTACCTCTTGTTGTTTTTCTTTTTGTTTTTGTCTTTCGGTTTGGTGGTCTTCTTGTTAGCATCGATTGGCTGAAGCTTAACGCTGACAGGGTCATACGATTTCCTCAGGATGTCGTTCATCTTCTCGAGAATATTGTCGACGAAGCGGTTGTACTTGACGATGTAGATGGCTGGCACTGGCTCCTTCTTTGGAGGGTCGCTTGTCAAGGCACCTGATGGAAATGTTTTCTTTATTGCAGTGGTGCCCAACCATTGGTCATTATTAGGTAGTCTGCTTAAGCTAAACTGTCTTAAAAATACTTTATTATCCCGATCAAAGTTCATTTCTTAATTTCACATTAGGTATTAGGTAGGTAGTTTCACATTCTTTTTATTTGTTAAACTTGTGGTCCCTGCTTGATGAAATCAGGGTGCTCCCTAAAAAGGTCGGCAACCCCTGCTTAATTGCATGTTTGTTGTTGCATGTATTTCCATTACTTGATGCCGTTGTGTCAAATACTTACTGAACAGTTTTAAACCACTGCCCTAGAAAAGAAAACGTCAGCGCTCCTTTTTATAAGTCAATCGGATTTCGTAATTGGTAAATAAAAAACCGTTATATAAAATTGAATTGAAAAAAAATGGAGAGGCGTATTTTTTTTCTGTATTTCTCCATGACGATCCTTAGAGCAACAATAAGTCCATGGTGCCTAGTCCTGGGTAAAATCCATACTGACACTCCGAGACAATAATCTCCTGTCCATTTGGGCTCCTGAATTCAGACAGTTTTAATCGAAACTCATTAAAAAAAAAATTAACTATTTCTACCATGTTAGCCTCATTATTAATTAATTACTGAGAATATTGTTCGTATCAAATGAAACACTAATGTATCAGACAATAACTGAATGAAGCTTATTATATGGTATTCAATCCATACTAATATAATATTATAAAAAGGAAAGATATTGTTTGTCTGTCGGTTGCCACTGAACCAATTATGATTGAAATTTATAATGGAGATAACGATAACTTAAAGTTCAGGAAAAGACTTCAGAGAAAGAGTTCAGGAAAGAAGTTACTTTTCATTCCGAAAAAAGGTACCTACCGGTAAAGCAATCTGAACTACGAGCAAAAGCTATTTTAAGATTTAGCTTATAGAAACTTCACCTAAATATCTGTCCATTGTCACATAATATACGCTACGCATGTACCTATATGTAATCCCTTCCAGACCATAAGTATGTATTGATGATACAATCGAAACTGATTTGTTACTCATTTAAACAAAGTTCTGTTTTTGTCATAAAAGTACATTAGCATGACCAAGCATGATCCAATCAATCGGAAAGTTTTTATATTCTGCCTGCCAATGATCGACACAACGAAAGCCAATCTTTAAAAGTAATGTTATTCGTGCTGATGATTATTCAGTACAACAACTGCAAAAGTAACTATACTTAAGAACAACAAAAAATCTACTTCATCAATTATTTGATTAACCTCTATCTTTCTTAGGTCAATAAAGTACATATCTATTAAAATAAGCTGTATTTTAACTATAAAGCTCACCTATTTAGCATCATAAAATATTTGTTATTCAAGTTTTACTTTCAACAATCGTATTGCTTTCGCATATTTGCAGTGGTATTTCCTGTCCTACTATTATCAAGTTGACTTTATGAATATTTTTAGAGAGTCGCCAAAATTGTAAGGGAAACTGATTTCTCTTCTGCCGAACGAAACTCCTGTTGACTAATTTGTGCGTTGTGCCCCTTAGGTATCATGCAGTTATCTAAATCGGAGGTATCCATTCTAATATTGTAATTATATGACGGAATAGCTACACCTAATTCGATCCACGTCGCACTGGCACGCGAGGTACCTAACAGTACCGGTCTGTAGGAGCCCCACTTGAATTCTAATACAGTTACAATTAATACGTCCACTCAACGGTGGATTTTCTATTTTCCACACGTAAAAGAAACTGCGTGCCGAGAAGCTAACATTCGAAGAAATCTAATTGTACACACTATGTTTGCAAACTTTGTATTGTAACGACATGCGACATTTAATAGACACTATTACAAAGCGGTCGTAAGTAGATAATATCAATCTCGTTGTGGGTTGTAGCCATTATGCAATTTAACGCTACATCTTATCGTTATTCTCGGCTATTTGTTACATTAACATTATGCTCTTTATACCTAATTGGTCGTAAACTTTTATATTTTTTTCATTTCCGTTAAAGGAAGCAAACATTACGGGACAGGTGTGCCTCGTATACCTACAGAGCCGGTAACAAACGAGTTCCATCTGGGTCGAATATGACTCCTCGCGACTCTCCCAACATTTCACCACGACAAACATTTAAAATTTCTCTTTTCGCATCTCATTATCTCGTTTTCACTAAGCCGGACATTCGACACGCAAATTTCGCAGTGAATTCGTCATCGAGTGAGAGTAAACATCTGGTGCGATTTACTTTCTATCGGATTATGTCGAAATATCGTAGTGATATCGTCAAGGTCGAGATTGGGCGTCAGAGCAAGGTCAAAGAAAGTGTCAAGGTTGTAGAAGAGATCGGGCGGGTTCATCGTCCGGAGCGGCCGGGAAAGTAAGCGACGGACGCAGCGCCGGCCGACCCCTTAACATACATCGACACCGGACTAGTTCCTCCTTGAGAGCCAGCTCGCTGCGCCTGCGCCGGTGATTTCTAGATGGCTATCGCCGACCGTCCCTCCTATCGCTTATTGGAATCTTGTTTTACGTTCTTGTTACCGTTCAGAACAGGATGATGGGAAAGGGATTAGAGATTGGTTGTGCGTTAGATTATATATAGATAAATCGGTCAAAAGGCTAGTTATTATAGCTACTTTTAATCTCTACATATACAATACTGTTATGTAACTGTACTATGGAATAACAAGGGAGATAGAAAAAATATATACGTCGATATAAACATAATGTAATACTTATAGGTAGAGGTATGAGGAATATTGGTAAATACCTAATGCTGACTAGTATACATTTATTTAGACAAACAAAAATTAAATTAATATTACTAGATAATGTCACTCGAGTAGCTGACAATGAATAATCGTTAGTCAACTAGGATTCTGACCGATGCGTTTTTAACTTCAGATTCATGACGTATGTTCCACTGAATACGCACAAGTAATCTCGAAGGTACGATAAAAAATTTCACACAACAAAATTATAACAACAGATTTATTTCAAATAAATTGCCACGAGACCAGTGTGACATGATCTAGACATTAATTTAACTTTAACTCTCTCGGTTCCATACTTACACTTTCACACATCGAACACACGCACTTAATAAATAAAATAAATTAAATAGAATAAATAAATAGTCAATAAATAGCTAAGCTAAAGGAGGGGACCGTGGGGCCTCTCAGGTGGATTTGGTGGCGTGGCTCTGCCATGGCTCCGGCGGCCTACTCACTATCTTAACTTTTTGTGTTCCGCGGCTGCGGCTGCGGCTGCGGCCGCCGCGGACGACGCTTTGGTTTTCTTTAATTTGCCGAGGTGGTTCGCTTTTTTGCCAGTCTTTTTGGCATACGCTGCGACGCTCGCCTTCAGCTTTTTGGACTCACGTGAGTGCTTGGCGGAGATATTCCTGCCGAGGGCGTCGGTGATGTCGTCATCATCGTCGTCGTCCTCCTCCTCGTCCTCGTCGTCGTCGTCCTCCTCGGGGTCGAGGGCGTCAGTGATGTCGTCGTCCTCGTCGTCATCATCCTCAGCGTCGGCCTCAGGGGCGGCCTCAGCAGCGGGGGCTTCGACTTCGGCGCTAGCAGGTTCTTTCTGTCCAGCGGCAACCTCGGCCTCTTCGCCTTCCGCGGCAGCTTCGGATTCCGCTGCTTCTGTCTCCTCAACAGCAGCGGCAGCTTCTTCTACGGCTGGCGCAGCGGGTGCTGCGGCAACGGTGTCGACTGGGGCGACCACGGGCTGTACAGCTGCGGGCTCATCATCATCCTCATCTTCATCTTCTGTGGGCGAAATAAAAGAAACGAATAAGAAAACCATTGATGATGAGTATGAAAAAAATCATGATTGTTTTGTCATTACCAAGTACAACTTACCTCCTAAGATGTCATCAAAGAATCTTTCCAAGTAGTCCTCATCGTCATCATCATCATCAGCCTCTTCTTCTTCGTCGTCGTCATCATCGTCGTCGTCATCGTCATCTGGAGCAACAGAAATATAGTTATCGCACATTATATTGCAGGTTTCAAAAAAAGGAATAGTTCGCTCTTTTAAACGAAAAATGATTTTGTTTTTTATTAGTATAAAAACACTTCTTCTTTTCGTGTCGATGGTACGATTGACTATATTTTTTCAGCCCAATAATGGGCCACTTCAATGCCTTTCTCAGAAGCTGTACGGAGATCAGCCAAGGTAAAAACACTAAATACTGGATATTTTTCGTAATAGTTTATATTTCAGTATCTGATTTCCTTATTGTCACCTGTAATTCGTATATTATTGATCGCTACCTTTAAGAGCCTGTTACTAGGCTCTGCCTACCATACA
The DNA here is from genome assembly GCA_963082605.1 of Rhodophaea formosa. Lineage (NCBI taxonomy): Eukaryota > Metazoa > Arthropoda > Insecta > Lepidoptera > Pyralidae > Rhodophaea > Rhodophaea formosa. Next base: position 13,426,998 of record OY720213.1, on the reverse strand, counting down.
ATAGATAAAGACGAGGATAGATATTACATATAACATTAACTTGCTCCATAGCAGTATTTATCAATTCTGATTTTAAAAAAAGAAAGTTCTGCGCTACATTTCCTGAAAGCACACCTGTTAAACCCGTTCTCGTTAGGATCGATTAGCGCCATTATCACCTAAAAGTAAATGGTCTGTTGAACAAACAGTTAATCGGTGAGCGTCGCACGCCGTGCGTGACGTCCAGAGCCGATGCTTTCCTCTAGAAAGCAGGGGAGCGTCAATTTCTCTGATTGACTCTGTTTTAATTAGTTATTGAGAGCGCTGTCACGCTGCCCGCCTCACATTCCGCATTGGCCCCACCACGTTCTGATTCTTAGGAATGTTTGCCGATGGCACGTAACACTTAGTATGTGGCAGGAATAATAATTTTGAATACTAATTAGGTTTATTTTGAGGACAACTTAAATATGATTTATAGTTATTCAGCGTTCAAGGTATAAATCATAACATTTATAATAAAAAATAAACGGCAAACTATTTCTTCAACCTAAACTTGACATTTATGCGACTAAGTATTTGTTAAAGTAGATCATAAAATTGCATTCATGTATGAAGCTATTACCTAGTTAATAAATCCTTTTCAGTGGTGGCAAGTGGTGATAGGTTATTAAAAATAATTGCCATTGGTGAATGAGCCGTAGATCTCACGAGCCACATTATGGCTACCGTTATGACTACTCATTTGAACGGTACATACAGGTCGCCGGTATGAATAGAAAGTAAATATATTCCACAATTTTATTATTTGGGAAACACTTAGAATATATACTCTGTCTATTTTTCTAACTTTATGTATTTATGTCATGCTAAAAAATTCTATTTATCAAATTATTTAGTAATCGTAATTGAATAATATGCATCAAATTTTGAAGTGTTCAAATCGATCTAGTTAATCAAAGTCAAAAGAGACTCAAAGGTGCAATCGTACCTGCTGCTAGCGCGTCATCGATATCTAAGTCCTCATCGTCATCATCATCGTCTTCATCGTCATCATCATCAGTGGCAGCGGGAGCAGCCGCGGGTGCAGCTGCCGATTGCCTCGCCACCTCTTTCTCCTGGTCCTCGGACCGTGCGATCGGGCCGGCGCACGCCGACAACACTAAGCAGCACAGCGCTGCTAACAAGAATAACGACCTCATCTCGTATCTGAAACAAACATCACCTTTAATCATCACCATCTACCCGCCACTGTCACTGATCACCACACTAACACGAACACAAGAGCACGTGCACTGATATCCTTGACACTTCACCTTTTGACGAACTGTCACTCGAGTTCGGCGGAAGGGTTCCGCCCGCGTCCTTCTGATCCGTGGTCGGGACGCTGTGGCCGTGCTTGGCGAACGGAAACGTTATAGCGGCGGCGTCTTCACCGCACACTCTTTTATAGAGTTACGTCACACGCAGGGAAGGAAAGTAGTGATGGCAACTGCTGCGGCCAAAGATCACCGAGCGCGCAGAAAGGTGAAAGCTCCGCCAGGTATTGGCCCAGCGATACCGTAAGAATGTATTTTCAATAGAAATAAAACCATATGAGTATATAGGTAATAAGCATATATGTATACAGCCAAAAATGCTGACAAAAATATGGAAATAAATATAGTATTTTTCCGCGAATTCACCCACGTAAATTATTTGCCTTTGTCACCCGCTTTTGCCGCAAGATTTTTAAAAGTGAATATTTTTTTTTTTTAAATCCTGTAGTTTTTGAGTTTATCGGTTAACAAAAATATTTCCTCTTTATAATATTAGCCTAGATAACTACATCTGAAGTTTTATTCAAAATTATTAAATTTTGTTGCTAAATTATCTTAAAGTTTTCAAAATAACCGCTGTATATAACTTTTTATATCCTATTGTCATAGGCTTTAAATATTTGCTTACGTATTATATGTGTAGAAGCTTTTAACATTCATATAATTTGTCTTTGACAAACGGTTGAAAGGAAATTTCATCTCAACATCCAAACAAATTTCAAAAATCTGCAGAACATTTTTAACTAAAACCCAATGTAGCAATATCATGAGTTGGCATCGTCGATTCATACTCTTTGATAACGAGGGGTTGGTACACTTCGATCATTAATTTATTCAGCTTATTTACTGACTCGCCATGTCTCGCCGGAGAAAAGTGTGGGCACTGCATGTGTGAAGTCAGAATCTTAAACATTTTGAACATTAGTATGAGGGGACCGGTCCCATACTTTCACTTGAGGTTATGTATGTAAACGCTCTTTAAGTAATTGATAACGTGACGTAAAATACTACAAGTATCGATGCAGACGTCGGATAATGCACTGGAACCAAGTAACATCCTGATTATATTTTTAAGTTCAGATCCTGAAAGGGACCAATGGGAATACGGATCATTAATGTGACTAATTTATGCATTCATCCTTGTTTATTCCTGTAATTTTATTTCTTGTGTAATTTATCGGATGAATAGACGTGCTTATTATAACGCCGATTTTTCATTTTGTAACTTTTCCGGAAACAGTTCAACTATCCCAAGCTTACACAAATAACTTAAGTAATAATTATTGATAAAATATTATTCAAATAAAAAAGAAAGTTTTAAGTTAGTCATATCTCACCAACCCGTCTGCCAATCTTGGTGAGTATAGTAAAACGAAAAGATTTTCATCATGGGGGGCCACGATCAAATCTATGAGGGAGGGCTATGTCCAGCAGTGGACTTCTTTGATGATGAAGCGAACAATAACACAACAGTGGAGCGGAGCGATGGATATCTGTAACTGAAAGAGCGCCCCGATAAGAAGAAAGAAACTATAATAAAGTATTTTTTCTATTTAAATCGTTAAAACACAAGCAATCAATAAGTCTCAAATAGAACATATTAATAATATGCCTCATGAAAAAAGACAATCTCTCATCTCAACTTACGTAACTTGTAATTAACGCAATCAAGCAAGATCAAGTTCAATGTTCGTTGAATATTTTTGCGTTAGAGGAACCTCACTAATTGATATTATAATTTTAAATATTTTATTATGAATATGGACGATGTGTACGCAAAATTTATTCTTTCTTTATGAATAATTGAGTGGAACTTTCACTCAAATAAACCAGGATATAGAATGACATCACCGCTTTTTGTTAAAAAATTCCGGTGAATATTTTTAAAGACAGGGCTTTCGAAACTAACTATTCTATGATCTAACAGTCTTCACATTGTTTGAATACCTCTTATTCAAGTTAAGTCTTATACTTATTTAAATAATAAAAACAGGCCAAGTGCGAGTCGGATTTGTACACACTTATAACGGAATCCTTACCATTGTACAATATTTAATAACTAAAACTCCATGTTTTTCATTACAAGCTATATTTAACTTGCCATGTTACTTTGTTACTGGCGATCAAATCTTGTACCTCAGTTTTATAGTAACTTTACTTAACCGAATGATCTAAAATTTTGTGTACTAATGTAAGATGGATGATAATGCAATATTATGGTACTATGTGATGTGATCTTATGATGAAGTCGCGAGGTGGCCTCAGGCTAAAGAAATGAACGCGACTTGTGTTTGAGATCTTTTGATTTGTCTTGGCAAGCACTTTATAGTATGAATCACTCATCATCAAAGCTTGTAAACAAAATTGTTTTTTTCATAAGAACTTATTGATTGACGTCTAGGTATACGTCTCGGTAATAAATTAGCAGCACATTTGACAAGATTAAGAAAAACGCTACATAAAACACGTTTTATATAAGCATACTTAACTCTAAATTTCATTTTTATTATTTTTCATTAAAATAAGCGGCAAAAGATATACAGTTTCTGTGAAAATTTCAATTATTTGCCTATTAGGGTTTAATAGTTACTGGCCTGTGACAGTCAAAAGAACGGACAGATGGACGAATAGACGCACAGCGGAGGCTTCATTTTGGGGTCTCGATTTAAACTCATGGGACTCTAAAAATGAAGTGCTAAAGATAAGTACATTTGGAATTTTCTTAATTCAAAGATAAGTAAAAATATTCAAGTTTCTCTTATCGGGTTCAATTTGAAATCAGCAGTCTATGTACGTGTAAGTAATTAAATTTAATTAGATATATTATAGCGTAATCTATTTGCTTTAGCTGTAGCTGCTACAAACCACCAAAAGCCATTTTTACTCGACTGCAAGACGAAAAGAGGAGTTTTAAACTTCCATGGCTGCTGTTTAGCTCATTCTGTGGTGATTCGGGATGAAAACTGAAAAGCTGGAATGTCTTTCTGAGGAAATAATTAAATAAAATTTAGGAACCTAATATAGAAGAGTCTCACAAAATTTAATTTAAACCGGATTTAGCGATCTGATAAGCATGAAAATATGTCAGACTAACTGTTACCCGCGGCTTCGCCCGCGTAATATATAGCCTATGTCCTTCTCGGTACCCTAACCTACGTGTATGCAAAATTTCATGATAATCGGTTCAGTAGATTCGGCGTGAAAGCGTAACAAACAAACAAATAAACAAACAAACAAACTCACTTTCACATTTATAATATTATAGTTGGGAAGTTGGGATTGGGATTGGGATGGGATTGGGATAGTATGAAGGTGGTTTATATTGAAAGAAATCTTAACAATAGATGATTAAACCTCAACCTGTTGATATCACGATGCTCAACCAAACCTAGAAAGGTCTAAACCCGTTTTTGGTATTGGAGGCGTCCACAAATATTTGTATGCGCGTTGTGAATGGGCCTCGAGGACTTTCTCTCACTGCGGCTGAGTCTCTAACACTCACACATTCGACGGGCGTGTGTATACGCGCTTATGTTGTAGTATGTTTTCGAATTTATTTTTATAGTAAAAATGAAAAATAACCTTACGAAATGTATAAGGGCTGCTGACTGGAATGAAACACAAAACTTATTTTTAGAGCTTTTTCAAATATGTTGTTTTCATAATAATTTCTGAAATAAACTAACAACTGATCACAACCTTGATTTGGTCGATGATGAGTTTGGTGTTTTTAGAGCACGTTGGTAGCTTTAGGGTAGGCATTACAATCAATCTTCAACGATTCCCCGTAATCACAACTTTTTTCAAACATGTGTTTTCAACTCTTTTCGCGTAGGATTTATGTCATACTCTATCCATAGATGTTATTCATATATATGCTTCGAGCAACACGGCCTTCCGTACCGGAGAAGGGAGTAGCCATACGCTGCGTTCCCCTCTGTCAAGATACAAGCCAAATTAGGCATATGCATGTCTATGTGTTAGTTGTGTATGACTCATCTTATACATCGTACACAAATTATTGTTTCTTTTTTATGTAATTTTTGGTGACAATGTCATAATTACTATCAAGTAACAGTTTAAGTTTTGTATGTAGGTGTGCGGAACTAAACTTGTGTGCACATTTCCCCCCGCAAAAAACGCCAGAAAAATTGTAATAGCAATTTGTCGCTTTGGCCACTCCCTCCGTACGGTACGGAGGCCGTGTTGCTCGAAGTATATATGTATCCACCATATTACGATAAACTTAAAACTGTTTAACGCAATAATAAAATCACCAAAACTAAGGTAGCGTGGAATTGCCCTATTTTGAGAGTTGTTACTGGTCCCGAAACGACATAAGGCGGTAAATAGTAGAATCCGTAAATTTTTCGGAAAAGTTTCCAGAGTTCCCATGATTATCGACAGACTGTATTTAGAATCGAAGTTTAATTATATTTTTGTACCAGTCAAATCATAAGAGTAAAAGTTAAGACATTTTAGCCTTCGAATTTTTACTACGTCCAGCTCAATTGTATTGTTCCTAATTTTATAAATTTTAGTTTACAAAGCAGCATTTTTCAGCCATTAACAACAATACCAAAATTTCTTTACGTCCTGCAACGCTGCACACAGACACACAAACACGCGCCAGGCACACGACCAAATCGCACACTTGTCAACGTAGGAAGGTCAACGAATTCGATTTTGCGACACAGTTACTACAAATATTTGTGTAACTAATTCTTAAGTTCTTGCTGCACCTGTTTTATTTTATGTTTATTTTAATTCTGCAGCATTGAATCTTTTGTGTATTGCATCAGTGAAACCCGACATCGATGGAATCGTGTCAACAGGCTATGCGACTGGAAACACATCACTATTTTGATTCTATATTCTACCTAGGCCAACAAGCTAATTGAGACCTTAGGTCGTATGATCAGACTCTGTCTACCCCATCTGAGATAAAGACGTTTGCACGTATGTATGTGTAATAAATATTGGATAACCCTTTGCACTAGTCCCGGAGAGAAAAATAACGAGAGGTTTGCCAGCTGCTTCTCGTATTGCCAAAATGTAGTACCTATACGATTTTTTCAGTTTAAGTATATACTTATTTGCTTAGTAAAATATGTATTATTTTCATTTTTTTGACCGTGTACTTAACGTGATCTTAGGCTCTATCTATCGCATATGTTTTTCCGACGCCAGGCTTTAATAAGAACTTTTTTATGCAACAGGGTCGTTAATTTATGTTTTGCAATGTGTCCAAATTAGTTCTTTCCACATTTATATTACAACATACATTTTTATTATTAAATTGTATGCCCCACTTCTGGAAAAAGGTATCACCCATATCTTTTCATACGACACGTTTGACTTACATGCACGAAAAAAGAAGAGTTAGAGATATCTCACCAGAGAGAACATTCACCTTCAAATCTCATTGGCCCAGTAATGTAAATGCCAAAACCGGAACTCAGGATTTTATTTCACTAATACCGATGGATTCAAAAATAATCATAAATAAGAGAAAGCCTCATAAAATGCGATGAAAGCCTTAGGCAACATTATTAAAGACATATAGTCTGACAGAGAGGTGATAGTCGGGTATGATAATGTGTAGGTATTACGCATAAATTACTTAACGGCAGGCGCAGGTGGTGTAACTGCTTAGCTGGTTATAGCCATTGTTGTAAAATAACAAAAAAGGAATACTTAACATCCTATAATGACGATAATCTAGCGTTTTTATAAGATTCTAAAACAAGTACAAAAAATAGCATCTGAACGACGAAACTTTATTTACATATCGGAAGAGTCGTGTAGTTCCCAGCAGAGTAGAACAGGACCACTCCAAGGTCCTCCCGTGGATGTCACAGAAAGCGACTTAGGAAATACAAGCTAAACAAATCTTATAAGCATCAAAGTGACCTCTCTAACCCGTCTCGCCAGCGTGAGGAGTGTAGGCCAAATCCTCTGACTGTTCTGGCTAATTTCTGGCACGGAGAGGGTCCTGCTCCTGCAGTGGAGACTAAAAAAGATCTGATGATGATGATATCAGAAACTCGCTAAAAATAAGTTGATTATTACCTGAATCGATTGGCTAACTCCATGGAATCCTTATCGATTCAGACTCATTAAGCCAACCTGACTCTTTAATATGAAAATCAAAATTCAATAAAAAGTATCTCATCTCAAAGGAGACTAAGGATCGTAAATTAAAGTTAAAAATCAATACATTTCTATTGACTCTATTGGTTTACTTTTTGTTCCCTAACAGCTTGTTATCTTCCTGAGCTTTGGGTAAAAAGATATAATTTTAATTGTCTTTTCCTTAAATTAGTTAGGTACCTCACTTAACGTGGTCAATATTTGATAAGCTCTGTCTACACCGAAAAAAGATCACATCAATTCACTTCAATGATCATAAAGTGTATTTGTTAACTTTTTAATAACATGGATACAATTTGTTTGAAAAAGGTATCTTATCCATAAATATCTTTTAACTTATTGTAATGAACAGATGCTTTTATTTTTATAAAATAATTTCGTAATCGAGATTTCATAATACAGGCAATCTGTTAAGTTTGAAAGTAGAAAGTTTTTATGATTCAATAAATCTGATAAATGCGTTCGAATTCATATCTCTGGTAAAAGCTTTTGTCACGCAGAATCTCAATATATTTCAAGTACTTTTTTCGTATTAACATTTTTTTTTATTTGAAAATTTTACTTTCTCTTAACCGTCAGGCTAAAGTTGTAGCTCTTTAGTATGACTTGAATTTTTTCTATGTAGTATTAATAAATTTAATGAATTAATGTAATACTTGGACCAATAAATATATTTATAACTTATGCTATTACCAACTATGAGAGAGATCCATTAAGCGATCATTGATTCGTTGTTGGGCATAGGTTTAGCTGAAATTTTATATCCTACGAATGGGAAGTCGAAGGCTTCTTCGATCTAAAACAATCTGATTCTTGCTAACTCTTGGTCTCATAACAAATTAAAAAGAACAAATAAATATGCGTGTTTCAAATTAAGTCAGTGAATATTTTTTTATTGTAGTAAATTATTAAAAATAGTAAATTGAACCAAAATATACAACGGGACGTTTAGTAAAGTATTCAATCCTAGTCAAAAATATGCGTAAGTCAAATTTAGTCAGTGAATATTTTTTACCGCAGTAAATTATTAAAAATAGTGCATAGAACCATAATATACAACGAAAAGATTAGAAAAGTAGTTAATCCTTAATTAAAAATTAGTGCCGTGTGAAAAAGTAAATTATAATAAAGTGCTGTGCGTCCACACGCCCTTGGCTCATCAGCTAACTAGGCATGGTGGAACTCGGTCGGCCCACTAAAGCAACCGGTTGGGTACTTTCATTCGTTGTCACTTCCGGCCGCGCGCCTCCACGCAACCAGCACGACACAAGGACTCCGGGCTTGCCACAGTTACCTGATTATGACCAAGATGGACCGCATCCAAATTGGACAGTAGTTTTACTGCGTTATCATGTCATAAAGTCTTTTTGCTTTTTTGACTGACTTCAAAAAAGAACGGTCAGATTTTTAAAAGATCGTTACAGGAATTTGGAAAATTCCAATGTCTGGTTCTCAACCAGACTTAGAGTATGCCTTCGTGGCTTCACCCAACCAGCACGGCACAAGTACTCTGAGGTTGCCACAGTTACCTGATTATGGCTGAGAAGGACCGCGTCCAAATTGGACAGAAGTTCCTGTCTTTTATTGCGTTATTATGTCATAAGGCTTTGATTTTTAGGCTGATTTCCCAAAAAGACGGTCAGATTTTTAAAAGATTGTTACAGGAATTTGGAGAATTCCAATGTCTGGTTCTTAACCAGGCATATAGTAAGCCTGCGCGCCTCTGCGCAACCAGCACGGCACAAGGACTCCGAGCTTGCTACAGTTTCCTGATTATGACCAAGAAGGACTGCGTCCAAATTGCACGGTAGTTTCCGTTTACTGCGGTATTTTGTCATAAGGTCTTATTGTTTTTAATTTTGACTTTAAAGAAGAAGGGTCAGATTTAAAAAAAAATCATTACAGGTAATTGGAGAAATCCAATGTTTGACCAAAGTGCTCTGCCACAGTTACTTACCTGATTATGATCAAGAAGGACCGCGTCCAAATTGGACAATAGTTCCTGCCTTTTACTGCGTTATTATGTCATAAGGTCTTATTGTTTTTATTTTTCTTCAAAAAAAAAGTGGAGTCGGTTTTTTTAAGATCGTTTCTTGAAATTGGAGAATTCCGGTATTTGATTCTCAACTAGGCATACTATGCTCTTTGGTTGAATTTCTATTTAAATATGTAATTAATGAAGATTTTCATTAGGCTATCAGTTTATTCAACGTTTATCTTTGAGAGCGATTCTACTTTAAATTTGGGGGGAAAACTCGTAAAGCAAACGTTGTTATTTATTTTTTTACAGTTTACTCCTTTATTCCGAGGTTATTGGTGGTTTATAAATACCTTGTTTAAGTGATTTTTAAATTAGTTCAGTATTTTTCGTAGCATTACAACATATATGCCAAAGTATTATTTAATTAGAGCAAGCATGAACTTGAAAATTGTCGAAACATGCTCCTTACTTATAAATATATATATAATAATATATAAAAGATTAAAAATATATATAATTATTTTAATATAAATTAAGTATATCAGGCGCCGCCTATTTGCAATACCTGTAAAAGGTACTAAGTTGTAAAGTGCAATACTAGATATAAGACCTTTTTGTATACACTTAGTTGGCAAATAAATGATTATGATTATGATTACTTATTTCTGCTGCTAAGTAATAACTTAGCATTAGAAATATCTTAGCAGTCTGTCATATTGCGTGCTTATGGTGCTTATGGAGCAGCACCATAAGCACGCAATATGACAGAGTCGATCCACCAGTCAGGCCTATTCAATTCACGTACAAAATACAGGTAACGAGTGCGTTCGCCGAAAATTCCAATGTCTGGTTCTCAACTAGACTTAAAGTATGCCTTCGTGGCTTCACCCAACCAGCACGGCACAAGTACTCTGAGGTTGCCACAGTTACCTGATTATGGCCGAGAAGGACCGCGTCCAAATTGGACAGAAGTTCCTGTCTTTTATTGCGTTATTATGTCATAAGGCTTTATTGTTTTTTAGGCTTATTTCCCAAAAAGACGGTCAGATTTTTAAAAGATCGTTACAGGAATTTGGAGAATTCCAATGTCTGGTTCTTAACCAGGCATATAGTAAGCCTGCGCGCCTCCGCGCAACCAGCACGGCACAAGGACTCCGAGCTTGCTACAGTTTCCTGATTATGACCCAGAAGGACTGCGTCCAAATTGCACGGTAGTTTCCGTTTACTGTGGTATTTTGTCATAAGGTCTTATTGTTTTTAATTTTGACTTTAAAGAAGAAGGGTCAGATTAAAAAAAAATCATTACAGGTAATTGGAGAAATCCAATGTTTGACCAAAGTGCTCTGCCACAGTTACTTACCTGATTATGATCAAGAAGGACCGCGTCCAAATTGGGCAATAGTTCCTGCCTTTTACTGCGTTATTATGTCATAAGGTCTTATTGTTTTTATTTTGCTTCAAAGAAAAAGAGGAGTCGGATTTTTTAAGATCGTTTCTTGAAATTGGAGAATTCCGGTATTTGATTCTCAACTAGGCATACTATGCTCTTTGGTTGAATTTCTATTTAAATATGTAATTAATGAAGATTTTCATTAGGCTATCAGTTTATTCAACGTTTATCTTTGAGAGCGATTCTACTTTAAATTTGGGGGTATAACTCGTAAAGCAAACGTTGTTTTTTTATTTTTTTACAGTTTACTCCTTTATTCCGAGGTTATTGGTGGTTTATAAATACCTTGTTTAAGTGATTTTTAAATTAGTTCAGTATTTTTCGTAGCATTACAACATATATGCCAAAGTATTATTTCATTAGAGCAAGCATGAACTTGAAAGTTGTCGAAACATGCTCCTTACTTATTTCTGCTGCTAAGTTATAACTTAGCATTAGAAATATCTTAGCAGTCTGTCATATTGCGTGCTTATGGTGCTTATGGAGCAGCACCATAAGCACGCAATATGACAGAGTCGATCCACCAGTCAGGCCTATTCAATTCACGTACAAAATACAGGTAACGAGTGCGTTCGCCTGACACAGATTCTCCTATCACTCTGGATCTATTAGTTCCACCGCATTATTTTTGCACTTTGCACAACTTTTTTTTGGCCATCTATTTCTCAAAGACAGGACCACTAGCGATGTAAAAAATAAGCGGAAATAAAATAAAAAGGTTCAGAGCGTTTAAAGATTCTTCTTTTATTAAATTTCATACATACATAGTATCACGTATTTATTCCTTACGGGGGAAGAAAGAGCCTAAGCTCCCGAAGATATATCTCGATGGCGTGCAATTAGGGGAGGCCTATGTTCAGCAGTGGACGAGTATAGGCTGATGATGATGATGAAATTATTATACAAGTGTTATAAAAAACTGTTGTTATTTGTTGATATAATAAATAATATGTACAGTTTTCTTAACACAATGCAGTTTAAAAATACTGTTAAATTTATACAAGACCACACGTAATAGCTTTTTTCTTTTAAACTTATTACTGTTACAAAGTAGCCTAAGGTTATAAAATATTCATTATCCGGCCCCACAGATGTAAGATAATAAGTATAACAGCGCGTGTGATGTAGTGCATGAAAAATACTATTTTCTTTCGAAGTTTAAATTGTAAGCAACTCTATTAAAATATAACTGTTTTGATTGCATTAATTAAATACTTTGTATAACCGACTGTCGTAAAATAATCTTATTTTTAACAACGGTTGTTTTTATTTTAAGTCTAGCTTACCTTGTATTTTATTACGTATATACAATTTGCAATGTATTGTGGATTAGATTGATAATCATTTAATTTCATATTGTTATCAACAATAAAATTGTATTTTACACGCAGACTGAAGAAACAACAACGTAGAATGTACCAGCTGTTTTTCCTCCCACGCATGTCGTAAAAACCGATCAAGGGCGAAAATATACAGCATCATGTCAATCGGCGATGCGGCTAGCAAGCCCTCACTATTTCGATTCTATTTTATACTTACACGCCAACCGACGCGCTATAATTAGCCCACAAGAGTCATAGCAGGCTTTGACAACTTTGTAAAGGAGAAAACCGTGATTACTAAGTATGTACTAGGGTGTGCTTCCACATTAGAAGTTGGACCGGAAATTCTTCGAAGTGACTAGTTTCCTACCAAATCAACATGTATACAAAAGTTGTATTTTTCTTGATTTTCAGGAAATTTAATAATTGTTCGTAAATAAAATAAAAACAGTATTTCAAAATTTGGCAAACACAAATTTGTAAACTTTGAGGGAGAAATTTTTACCATATTACTGAAAACTGCAACAAAATCTCACCATCAGCTTACGAGAGAGATGAGCATATTCACACATTATTCGTGTTATTAAAGCATGAACTATAAATAATTTAAAATAATAGTAATCAATTATAAAGAAATAGAGTAAAACAACTGCGTAAATATAAAATTAATTGCATTTTATTAGCTGCATACAAAAGACATCAACGAGCTCTGTCGCCATTCGACACTAAATTCACTGAATTGTCAATATTCAGAATAAACACGTTACTTCTTTAGCGAATAGTTGTTGTATTATTTACATCACTAGCGCTACATATTATAAAACAAAGTCCTTCGCCGCGTCTGTCTGTCTGTTCGCGCTAAACTCAAAAACTACTGCATAGATTTTTATGTGGATTTCACCAATAGATAGATTGATTCATGGGGAAGGTTTATTGATATAGTACATGCACGGGCATAGCCGGGAAGGGCTGCTAGTTTATAATAAATATTAATGGATGTATTTGTTACTCTTCAGGTGGCAAATTATATCAGAAGTATAGGTTAATTTTTTTACATATTTTTTGATTGTAAGTGAAAATAAATACGGAGTTAGACTATCTTATTAGTATAACTCTGAATTTATTAGTTTAGAAATATTTGCTTAATTTTGTGATAATAGTAAGTGAAAATAAATACGGCGTTATACTAATAACTCCGTATTTATTTTCATATAAAAAATATTTTTTATTTATTTTCATATAAAAATTAAAATAAATACGGAGTATAAGCAAATATTTAAAATTATACAAAGAAGTTCACAGTAAAGTTCATCTAAGGAATCAGACAATAAGCTAGCAAATACAATAAAATAAACAATAATAGAATGTTTAGTGACATCTAACGGAAATTTCGTGAAACTTTCAGAACCGCAAAAGTCGGACAAAAGGAACGAAGGCGCAAAGTATATGCTTTGGCTACACACCTATAAACTTAACGTCTCTTTATACTCGTACAAATCTTCAGAGATGGCGTTGCCATCTGTATATCTAAATGCGATGTAAGATTTTCCTATAGGTTTACCTGCGGCTTCACCTACGTGATACCCTAACCTATGTGTATGAAACATTCACGTGATATATAACCTTCTAAATACCCTAACCTATGATTATGAAAAAAAACATGTTTATGGAAAAAAAGTGTGACATGTGTTTATGGCATTTAATACTCAATACATTTTTTCACCCTATCATTGTCTGTTCTGTACCACACAGAAATAATAGGAAAAAATACTACTGAAATATTTTTTTTATTTTTCAAATTACAACAAATTTTGTCTGTTTAATTATATCATCTTTCAATCAAGCGCTAATTCGATTTTTCCTCGTACTAGTTTGTTTACTCGAATCAATACAAGATCAACATACTGTATTAGTATGTTGATCTTATATTATGTGATATGGTAAGTTATCTTGACTCTCTGAAGTTGCTATGACTTATAAACTCATAAAACATAGAACTGATCAAAACACTTTATTTTAAATAAAGTTACATTATCCGGGTATAAAGGGTAATAAAGAAAATAATTTACCCGGTTGTAGTTACGGGCAAAGACATAGTTCATAGTAAAATGATAATTTGGCTGAAACTATAATAAATGGTGATACTAAAACGTATGCTCTATATAAGAGTTACAATGAAAAACTTTCATCGTGAAAATCAATATCTTTGTCGGACGATCTGTCCAAGGTTGCAGGAAGACGCTGGATGCAAACCGCTTCCAACCAATTGTATTAGAGATACTTGGGGGTGGACGTTTTGAAAAATATTATATGGTAAGATAAATAAAGTATAATCGTTTTAATAGGACATTAGTTGTCAGTTGGCTCAGGTGGCATCAGGTAAGCAGATGACACAAATCGTATTACAGCAAAATTTCGGACACAGGTACAACGACGCACCACCATAAATAAATAAATAGGTACAAATACACAGACTGAACTAACCTCACAGTAAGTTGTGAAATTGTGTCGTAAGATACTAACTCAACGATACTGTATTTCACATATTGTAAGTACATATAAAGATAAACCATCCAACCATTAGACCCAGGCCAGTATGAAAAAGTTTGTTTTCCATAAAGACCCGGCCGGGAATCGAACTCGGGGTGGAACTCCCGTGTTGGATTCGGGCTTATTAACCACTGCGCACCAAAGCTTGTCATAGCAATAGCTGACGATTAGTCCATATATTAGGAACGTGATGTTGTTTTCGTTTTTAAATGTTACTCAATTAATTTATTTTATTAATTGACCAATTATGTATGACGTCGAATGATAACCGTTACGCCAGGATCAACGCTTTGTTCTTGCATTGCATAGCAAACGAATGATGAGCGAATGTCATGTGATGTGACGCGTCACGTGCCTTACCCAGCCTTGACATTTCCACGAGGACTAGGCAGTGACGGAGACCTTAGCGACGCAGTGATATCTCGGGACGATATTAACAATAGACATTATACTATTTCTAATATTCTTGGATTCAAATTCCGCAACCCACCTCTCAAATGTCTACAAAAAGGACCCAACGTGGAATATCCAGGATGCCATGCTGAACGAATGACAAGCTGAAGGAATACCTTCAGAAGTGTTTGAGCCAACCCCCGGATTTCACCCAAAAACGCAAGGTCTGATGCCTGATAAACTGCTGGACAAATATGGGCAACATGGCCTGACGGACGGCACGGGCTGGTGCGATACGGCAACTTGCACGTGTAGTTGTACAGAACAAACCGTCCGTCATATGGTCTTGAATTGCCCCAACACCCAAATTCCTATCATATCACAAATATCCTTTTTACGAAGTAAGTTTAATTATCATCATAAGTCTTAAGTTCTGTACAAACCCTATTTCAAATGTGTGACCTAACCGTTTCGTAACAGTCACATAGAATACTCCTATGAGCATAAGGACGGAAAGAGTTTCATTATCAGAATTACCATTTGCAAAGCGACTTTTTCATCCTAATGACTTTATTTGAAAATGCCATAGTTGATTAACGTAAACATATGATGAGCCAACGTCATGTGATGAACGCGCCATGTGACTTACCCAGCCTTGACATTTCTACAAGGATTCGTAACGGAGAGCCTAACGACGCTGATACTCCATGAAAATATTTAATAACTATTTATGAAAATCCAATAAAAAATAAAACAGAATGTAGCCTAGAAGTGGCCAGCGTTTACAGTACGCATACGTGAGTAAATAACTATCTGTTCAAGCAATATGACACCACTCAATATATTCGTACGATGCCTAATTAAAAAAAATCTTGTTTTAGGAAAACACATACATACATACATTATATTATCACGTCTAGCGTCTAGCGTGTTAGTGGGCGTTAAGGTGGAAAGCGGAATCAAAATAGTTTTAGCAAAAATCGTTTATTCGTCAACATAATCCCTTTCAAGGGGTAACTACCCCAACGCGTTTCCAACATCTCTGTGCCTTTATTATAGAAAGACTTGTGCAACCGTTCGAAATAGGCATCAGCATCAATTTCAGTGATGACTTCCTTATCGAAGCCAATATTCTTTCCGGCGTGTATTTTTTGAGATTTGCGTACATGTGATATTCGCTGGGCGCTGAATGTGGCGAAAATCCGCTAAAATCTCTCATGTTAAATTTCATTCAAAATACACACGAGCGATTTAGTTAAGCAGATTTTTGCGCTGCGGCCCGTCATTATGTGCGCTTACCTTTATACGACCTCCGGCGCAGCGGTTAATCCACCAGCCAGTGCCACGGGTGGTTCCGAGTTCAATCCCCAGTCAGGTCATGATGGAATAGGATCTTTTCCTGATTGGCCTGGGTCTTGAATGATTATCAATATAAGTATATATTATAAAATATAATATCGTTCAAAATCGTTGAGAACTTTTGTTGTAATGTCGTAATCCTACGATACAAGTTCACAACTTACAGTGGTACAAGCTTAATTTAAATTATTTGTGCCTATAATTTATTATTTTAATGAGTACAATATTTAAGGTTACTGACATTATATTTTCTGAATTAGAACTTTCTAGCAGACCGAATCTATAAGGGTACTGAAACGCGACGTAACGCTTCGTGAAAAGGCAGGTTGATACTCTGTTACTACTACGTTGCCGGGTTGAATATCGAGGGTTGATTTATACGCCCTTAGACTATAAATAATCAAAGTATACGCTGTATAATTTCATCAAAATTGGTATAGTTTGGATGAAGTTGGTATTCTTTATCTAAACGAATATAAAGTAGTAGTTTATAAAGATAAACTAGATCTTATCTTCAGTTAAGACAACCTGACTTAATCGTGCATAGCAACATCGGAATAGGAATCGTCTCAAATTGCGCATGATAATGGACGGACGGCCCACTCACGACACGTATTTTTTATGATAGGCCATTGTGGTGATTGATCCGGGTTGTTTTACATACATTTTTAGGTTTACAAACACTTAAGCACTTCCCGATTGACACATTCAGTGCTCACCAAACTAGCTTTTATCAAAGACTCCATTTTCATGACTTATTCATTATACAGCGTGTAGTAGGGTGACTCATCCCATCAATATTATATATGTCTAGCTTTGTGACTGCATCTCAATAAGACTAGGTAGTCAGTAAGACTAGGTATCTGTAAGACTAAATCTCAAAACCATTCCATATACCATGAAAGCAGTTAGCTTAACTAGTTTTATTACTTACCTATGTTAATAATCATCAACCCTTTGCTGTTGGCAACATCACACGAAAGCAAGTGGTGACTTTGAATCATTTACACTTCAAGGTGTTTAAAGTTAAACGGTTGTCAAAACAAAAAATATAATTATGTAATTACCATCTGTTATAGGCGTATATAAAAGGCATCATGACGCGCCTATATACCAATAATTGAAAACTGGTTTTATTCCATACATTTTGGGACCTTCCTTCCTGATTATTAAACAAAAGATTCGTTACATTTGCCTCTTCAATATACATAACACATCAATAATTGTGTTCATGTTATAGGCAAAAATCGCGCCTACCTTAATTCAAAACTGGTTTTTATGGTATAAACCGACCATCTTCCTTCCTGCTTCCTGGCCTTAATTGTTATTATAAGCATTTTTTTTTTTGTAGATGCCAACATGGGCTTCTGTACTAAATACAATTATGAGTATCAGCCTGCTGAGAGCAAGGGCTGAAAGTGAAGAAATATTACAAAAAAATTGCATTTGTAATTCTTTGTTACCTCTTCTTCTGCACTCCACTTTGGAAGCAGCCTAAACTAAGGCATTGAGTAAATTGTTGACGCACAATTATTTTTTGTTGTGAAAATATTAAACCCAAATATGACAATTAATAAGTCTTGAAAAAAACCTGTACGGTTGGATGAGGTTGGAATCTTGAAATCTTTTTAAAAAGGGATGTACCTATTTCTTTTTGGATAGCTTGCTAAACCTAAAAATTGATTCTACTGGTTTCATATTTGGAACCCGATCCAGGATGTAAATGCCGAGCATGGCTCGCTTCAAGGGTCTCTGTACAACTCGTTAATTTGTGCACTGTCTCCTTGGTGACCGTCCATGTCTCAGCACCATAAGTCGTACTGGACAGGACACATTGGTTGTATAAGCGGGTCTTCAAGCATTATGGAGTGTCAGTTGATTTCAATTATGCCGTCTAGTCTATTAAATGCCGCCCAGCTTAATTGTGTTCTCCCATCGAAGTTCCTGTTTTATTTCTATCCTAGCTCTTATTCTTTTTTCTTTTCTTCCTGTTCTTCACTATCGGTTTTATACACGACATAAATTCTATCATAATATAGTCCGTTTTAGATGAAAAAAATTGGGTGCAATATTATGAGAACATTGCATAACATTACAGCTTGTTTGAAAACAATAATAAATAACATTACACAATGATTTAGCCAGACAGCGGGATTCGTCATTCATAATTAGCTTACATATTAATGTCTTTCACGACCTTACGAGAAACCTTCGAGCTTCGACACCTAGTTTGTGTTGACGCCTATATCAATATTTATGAAATGAGTCATACTGAGACTTTGCTGCGAGTATTTTCTCCGGCTTTTTCGGCTCGACAAGTAGAAGATTACATAAATAACTTATCATTCTATGTTTAGTATATTATAGGTAAATTATAGCTTATACTGCCCTTTACAGAAATAATATAGCTTTTTATCGACGATAGTTTTTAGTTTCAGTTCAAAAGGTCTAATTAAAACCAGGTCCAATTTCCTCTTTATTGATATTTCAATACGCTACAGTAATGATTTGCTAAAACAGAAAATACAGCTTTGTGTCCATATATTTTGCTTTCTACTATGGCCAAGGTTGAATAGGGAACAATTTTTATTACGGGACCAACCAGTAAATTGCTATAAAATGATTGAACTCTTCCTTTTATGCCCTAATCTACCCGACTAACATTAGTATCTAAATTTATAGAAAAAAATGTGTGTCACGTTTCTTATTTCGATTGCCCGTCCCTCCCTTCTTACATACTTCAAGCGAAAATCAAAGTATCAGGGGTGCCTTCCTTAACTGCCTGTAAGGTGGTTGTAGGTATGCCATCGGGTACGCACGCCCGGCCACCTGAGCTGCAACTTTGTCATCCCCAATTCATCCAAGCAAGTAGCAACCCGAATACCTTTCAGATTCTCCAGTCAAACAAACCCTTCCCTCCCTTAAAAAAGCGGTTTCGTTGAGCAGCAGTGTAGGGACTGAGATAAGCCAAATAATCCGCGCTAACCAACTCGTCTGGCAAGCGTGTAAGTATCGCAGAACGCCCCTATGGTGGAAATCCTTTGGAGGAGGCCCATGTCAAACAGTGGTCTTCTCGCGGCTGAGACGACGACAACGAAATAAAAGTTGGCATACATTACCATTGGCCACACTGTGTCATAGTTAAAACGGCTACAACAACAGCTTCACTTACAACATAGAGCCGTGCCGGCAGACTAGAATAAGACCACTCCAATTCTTCCCGTGGATGTCGTAGAAGGCGACTCAGGAAACACAAGCTAAACAAAGCTTATAAACATTAAAGAGACCTCTCCAACCCATCCTTCAAGGGGTGGAGAGGGTAGGCCAAATCCTTTGACTGCCCTGTCTAATATATGGCTCAAGTAGTTTACGAATAAGCTGGTAGTACAGAGAGTCAGAGAGGGTCGTGCTCCTGCAGCGGAGACTAAAAAAGACCTGATGATGATTATGATGACACTATATCGTAGTCAAAACAGCTACAACGACAGCTCCACCCACAACATAGATGTTATAACCATCACAAAAACATACAACCTGAAAACAATATTTACCTCACTCGCCTACAACAGAACTTGCATAACTGTCGCTAGCGTGCATTCATGTGAATGAGACAATGTGCTTTGCGCAAGGCCCATCACATGACTCGGGCTACCTCAGTCACATGCTTCTCGACGATTGCAAAGCGGAAGGCAATTTCTCTCGAGATGCTTTGCCCCCACCCCCGGGCGAAGGGAAGGGGCGTATTGTTTACGTATTACTCATATTTTTGTGCAGCAGTATCATGCAGAGATTTTAGAACGATTTATGTGGAATGCTCTAGAAACTCCGATTGTAGCATTTGTTTTTAATGATATCGATATCTTACGATCTACTTGCACAGTGATACGACGACCTCTGTGGTGCACTGGTTATCACGCCAGTCTGCGACACCGTATGATCCCAGGTTCGATCCCCGGCCAGGTCATGATGGAAAACGATTTTTCTTCTGATTGGCCTGGGTCTTTGATGTTTATCTATGTATTTATTATAAAAAATAATATCGTTGAGTAAGTATCCTACGACGCAAATTCACAACTTAAGTTAGAGCTACTTAGCTCAATTTGTGTAATTTGTCCCTATATAAAAACGTCTTTATTTTTGAGAAATATATGCAGCGTTGTTAGTAGGGTGTAGAACAAGACATTATGTTTGAAAAATCCACTGACCAGCTAAAAAAATTAAAGACTTTCTTATTATATAAACAATTAAATAGGGACAAATGACACAAATTGAGCTAGCCCCACGGCACCTAAGTTTTGAATTACGTCGTAGTAGTACTTAGTATGATAATATATTTTATAAAAAATACCTTAAGACCTGATCGAGGATCGATCCCGAGACAACTCATGTCACAGGTTGCCGGCAAAGTTTATTATACCTTTATTATATTTTCAATTATTCAACATAATATTTTCTACTCATTGAGATATTTTCAATTACTAAGTCGTATGTATAGTAGGAAATCCTCTGCTGCATCGGGTAATACCTTACCGGATGTGTTATGCAGTCATAAATTCATGTATTGATAAAAAATATTAGGTATTCCTAACAACAGGTAACTACATATTGTTACTCATAAACGCTTCATTTCCTACTAAATGATGATGCCATATTATCATCCGAAAATCCCCAGTTGTTTCAGCGAAATTTAAGATCCATCATGCTCATTCATGATTTATAATGATATTTACCTAACCTAAAAAAAACCGGCCAAGTGAGTCAAACTCGCGCAATGAGGGTTCCGTACAATATGCTTCGTGAACAACACACACACAATGTGCAAAAATGTTTTATTCAATTGACTAGCCCTGAACTATTTCCCTAGATGAACTTATTATAGTGAGTTTACCACTTTATTTTCCAGTGATAGAATTCTTTTTATTTTTCCTGTAATCTTCAAGGAATGAACTACACTTTGTATTTTTTTCAAAATTTTCGGCCCAGTAGTTTCGGAGATCAGGGGGGGAATGGTCAATTTTTGCCTTCTTTCGTGAATAAAATCAAAAGTATTGATTTTACCCGAACAAAAAAATATTTTTGAGATCCTTATAATGAGCCCTTTCATTTGATATATGATACAGTAAGGTTTGCAAAACTTTTTTTTTAATTTTGTAATTGGGCCCCTGAAAATGACCCTTATTTCAAAAAAATCTTTATTTACTTTACACATCCATGTTTGGGTCATAGGATTACACCATCTTACCAAATTTCACCTAATTTGGTTCAGTAGATTCGGAGAAAATCAGCTGTGACAGACGGACGGACGGACATACAGACGCACGAGTGATCCTATAAGGGTTCCGTTTTTCAATATTTGTACGGAACCCTAAAAAACTTAAACAAACCAAATCAATATATAATAACATCTGTTATTGTTTTTGGAAGTGTTCGTTAGAAAAGGTTTATAAAGGTGAAAGGAAGCAAATGAGCTCATCCAAAGGAATATTTATTTAGGGGTAACTAAGAAAATACAAATTATTGATGAATGGGACCGCAAATCACTACATATTATAAAACAAAGTCCTCCGCCGCGTCTGTCTGTCTGTCTGTCTGTTCGCGATAAACTCAAAAACTACTCCACGGATTTTCATACGGTTTTCACCAATAGATAGAGTGACTCACGAGGAAGGTTTTAAGGTATAATACATGCCCGGGCGCAGCCAGGTAGGGCTGCTAGTATATTAATAATTTTCTTCCGCAAACGGCGTTTGTACCTACCTCCACGACTGCAAATTATCGAGCGATTTTTGAAATGGTCAGTAAATAATGGTATTTGACACAATTTTTCAAACCGCATAAAAATAGCAATCTTCAACAACCGGCAACGGGTTAACGTGATTGTCGCAGCAGGGTATTCTTCATCACAAGTGATTTAAGGGAAAGGTTTAGATGTATAATACATGCCCGGATGCAGCCAAAAGGGCTGCTCGTACTATTTATTATATATACATAGTGCTACTTATATTTAATATATCTCATATGCAGATCTGGAATCAAAGGAAAAGCTAAAAATATACCTACTACAAGACCATAATAGTACATTATGATACAAGTACGGTAAGCTGGATATTATAGTCGAGGTGTTTATAGGCACGAGGCGAAGCCGAGTGCTTATAATAAACCGACGACTAAATTTATAAAAATTAGGAACTAAAAGCAGTTTGTAAAAATACTTTTATAATAATCAGGTACATTTACTCATATTTATTGTCTTTTCGAAGTCAGCAAAAAAATCACATCTCACGAATCAGAAAAAAGTTTTTATGCTGCACTTGAAGCTCGGATTCTATGAAAAAGTTTAAATTTTGCATCTGTGGCATTAAATAGAAAGCACTAGTGCCGTAAATACATCATTACGTTACAGATTCTGATGTCATAAGAACCGTATTATTAGCAAATGTATTGAAAAATTAGATTAAATATGATGTACGTAATGCGTGCGACAAACATCTCCAACCCGTCTGGCCAGCGTGGAGAGTGTAGGCCAAATCCTCTGACTGCTCTGCTCTGCCTAATATATGGCGCTAGTAGAACAAGGAGTATCGTGCTTCTGCAGAAGAGACTAAAAAGGACCTGGTGATGACGATGATGATGTACGTAACGCTCATGCTTTTCAAACATAGTCCACGAGACCATGGCGTAATGTAACTGGTCACAATTCCTTTTTTCTTTCTTCTTTTTAATTATAGCTTCTACCGAGATTTCAGTGATTCTGCCAATGTCCAGTATAATGAGATACTAAGTATCGGTGTTGTACTGTATGTGGCATCAAAGATGGCGTATGTTCTTTGGCAGCCTCGTGGGAGCTTTTGGCGACAAATCTATACGAGTCCATTTAACAGTCTACTTTAACTATTCTACAAATTGTTCTCGAGCACGAGCATTTATAACACCAAACTACACCATATTCACCAATTTCATATTATAAAGTCCACTGAAATCAATTTGCAAAATTGTATAAGGCAAACGACAACTGAACCCCCTTGACTTCCCACCAAAAACTCCACTATTCCTGTATCTCGTTTTGGCGTTCTAGTCACACCATTTTGCTTAATGTCATCTTTGTTGTGCCGCATGTGGGAGACTTAATATATGACGTGTTAATGTAATGTATGACATGCGAGGAAAATTTATATTAAATAATATTAAATACCACACTTTATTTTTTTTCGCTGCACCCACTCGTATTTTAATAATTTGTAGATAAACTGAAGTCAATTTTATGATAAAATTACATTCAAATTAATTGTAATGACGTCTGAGCCGCACCTATAGTTAACTTATGATTAGTTTTAATAATATTTTAGTGCTTGTTCAATAGTTCCATACCCATAAGATGCCAAAAAGGACTGTATTAGAACGGGTGAGCTTTTATTTAGACTGGTTTAAATCTGTCTCTTGAACTAAGGTTCAACTTATAATATTAGCAGGATACGGTAATATAACGATGTATTCAATCCTGTTTATATTATAAATGCTAAAGTTTTGTATATTTGAACGCTACTCACTCACGTCTAAACGGCTCAAGAAATTCAGATGAAATTATGCATACAGGTAGTTTAATACCCAGATTAACACATATGCAAGCTACTTATTACCCCAGAAAAGTTACTATTTCCGAGGGATCGACATAAACGCGAGCGGAGCCATAGCATAAAGATTTTTCTTTTCAATAAGGGGCGAGTCTGTCTTACACTTGTTGGTTCCTCTTCTACCTTAACTTTATCCCACTTTTTTATGTGAGATCGGTACAGTATGTCAGTTCTCTTAATTTTGTGCTGTCGTCTTCCATAGCCTTTTTCACACTAGGTGGTTACTATAGTAATATTTCCTTAACTGTAAAATGTAATATCTAAAGCCAACTATTAATTACTATGAATGATAAAATCGAATACATTGAAACTGGTTACAACTGACTAACAACAATTCATAATATTAAAAAGAAACAATTTAATTAAAGAAAAACATTGGCGTCATAAAAACAATAAACACAGACCCGTCAAACAGTTTTATTGCACAAAAAACTTAAATATCCTTACAAGATTTAAGCTCAAACAGCATGTGACTCGGCTTGGCAACTGCAGATCCTATCGCTAGCTTTGGCAAACTTATGTAAACGACACTATATCTTAAACTGGTTTTAACGTCCTACAATGCGAATCACATGATTCTTGGTGATCCGTTCCCTTTGATACCTCTGACTCGACCCGTCTTACTTCTTAGCGTGTTGAATCGGGTGATTAATTATGATAATGTATACTCAGTAGTCCACATACCTGGTTAAAGGTTAACTGAAATTGTAAGCTGACTTTAATTGTAGAAAATGCCCAGTGCAGTTTGTTGCAGCTTCTTCTGACCTCCGCTTTAGAAGCGGCATTAAACAAAGCCATTAGTAAATAAATGACGTCAATAATTTTCAGTTTTAAAATTAAATTTGTATGGTAATAATTATGTCTTCTAAGAAACTTAAGTAAAGATTTTGATTTGATTTGGTGAATTAAATTTGTGTTGACCAGGACTCTGCAATTAAAACATCGGTATCAGTGTTACAGTCGTTATTGTTAGTTTTGGATGTAATCACATAAAGCATTGGATGTCTAACGCGAGTTTGAAAATCTCTCAGAAGTGTTTGACAAAATATTTAATAAAATGTATTCTTATGCAATTCCTTATTTTATCATTTATTAATCTAAATCTATTTAAAAAAAATCATGATTAATAAAAGGCGTCAAATCAGTAGAGTGATAGAGTATACAACCGCAGTGAATTACCTACCTCAAAATATTATTCCGTATATCCCTATACTTAATTGCTTCACATTAAGTTGGAATATTTCGTTGTTTATGTTCATTCAGTACATGTTATTGGACTAGTCAATTATATTAATCGTGTTCCATAAAGTTGGAAGATTATGTTATGAATTATGATGATCTATAAAATATAAAGTTAATTTTAATATTGAATTATAAACTTAATAAGTTAGATATTTACTTAAATTATGTTTATTAAAATTACAGCTCTTCCTACATTTATACTTTTCCTTTAGAAATAATTTATAATTTGCTAAGTTTTAATTGATTTTATGAAATTTATGAACCTATTCAGAGGTTTCATCACTCTAGGAATAGTTTTAAAAACTTACTTAATTTGGATAGAGCCTGGTCAAATATTAAAATTTAATAACTGTTAGGAGAAATTAACAAATAAAAATTAATTAACAAAGTCATCTCAGCTCCTAAACGAATCGATTTCGTTCTTTTTTTTCAAAACATAAAAAGAAATATATAAATATAGTATATATAAAACATAATATTTTTAATCTGAAATTATCTGTTATAATTTACCCATAGCTGCTTCACATGTTAAATGGTCATAATGGCTTTTGTAAAATTACTTCTCAGGATAGAAAAATGACTCTGGCAGATGGGTCAAAGGACCAAAAGACCTCAAGCGTCCGGGTCGACGAACCCGGACGGCGGTCTAAAAAAATTAAAAGTTTATCTCACGTGATGTACAAAACATATGAAAACAAAACTCGCGTGTACTTTTTGCATACGAGCAATTTTGATTGATGTGGCCTTGACCGCTGATTGCCTGCAGATTGATTGTATCTCTTGATTAAATCGTTTAGGGGAATTGAAGTTACAGTATTCCATTAAGAATCAGTAATAAATACCAATATACATATTAATGAATACATAGTAGAAATTAAATCGCCCTGCGCATATATTTGCTGTCTTTATACTATCTTAATAGATCTTTATATATCTTCATATCTGTCATACATACAATCACGTCCTTTTCCCTTGCGGGCTAGACAGAGCCCAGGTCTATAAAACCTAAAGGCCACGTTTAGCATGTTGGTGGCCTTTTAGGTGGAGATGGGAATAAAAAAAAGTGATGGGTTGCTAGCCGCATCGCCTATAGACATGATTCCTCTCATACAGTCCCTCGATCTGTTTTACAATCTGCGCGGGAAAAGAAGCAGCTGGCACATTATACCTTTTTTTTCTCCAGACCAACGTAGTATGTATTTGTCATAATTCTAGATTATTAATCTTATAATTTACTTCTATTTTTTCTTTTTTTACAATATATCTAGCATGTATGCAAGCATATAAAAAATATCCTTGCAAAGTCGCGTCTGTTTATCTTTAGCGTCAAAACATACTATTTTGCGTGTAGGTAATTGAGTCAGCAAAGATTTCATAAAATGTAATTTAAGTCTTTGGAATTCGTGGCGCACACTACTACCACTATTAACCAAATCTGACAACGCAGGAGTAAAAGCTAGTCAGAAAATTGTATAATCAAGTAAGAGAAGTGTCAGTAAACATACACTTACAAGAATGTAATTTATAACTCATGTGGCTTGAAACTCGTAAATCTTTGCAATATCTCATTTTTCGCAGTCTTTAATTATTATATTCTTATTTAAATGGTACAAGTTCATCTTTGTGAACTACTTACTTGGTAAGGTTTTTATCTTCCTGGAATATTTCTCGTCTAGACGGTTTTTTTTTTAATTTATGCAACAGCCTAAACTGAAATAAGTTCGCAATTTTAAATAAGTAAACAAACCCAAATAAAACCAATGAGATCTTTCCTTCTTCAAATATCAAAAGATAACAAAACTTGTTACTTAAAACGATCTTGAAATATAGTAGTGCCGGATCCATTTCATCATTACTGCATACTGTAATGCATCTAACCGAAAAGAACATAAACGCTACGTATCGAAGTTTATCTTTACACAAACATCTATAAGTACGTTCACATATTACAACCTAACCTACCCTTTTAACCTATTACTACTTAAATCATGACATCATCAAAATTATAGCCGTTAACAAACCACAGTAATTTCTGTGAAGTATGCACAGTTTTGACTCATAAAGTGCAATTCGCAAAAAGTCCGATATTACTCCGCATAATGTGCAAGATATTCTAGGTTTCGATTCTAGGATTCTTCTTCTAGTAATTAATTCGTGTTCTATTCCTAAATTGTACAGTGAAAATGCACCTTAAAGTTGTTAAATGTGACAAAAATAAATATAACACTTTGCTCTTGTGCTCTATGTTCACAGTACCATGCACAAAGGATTTTCCGCAGGACAATCAAAGAGCCATTGACGTGGTCCGGCTGACCTAACCATGTATAAACATAATGTGTTGTTGGCAAGAATAAAAGAATAAGACCTACATTAGCCTTTACCATTGCATATAATAATACTAAGGATAAAATGACCAGTCAAACAACCTAGGATATGTAGCGGACCCTGGGCTCTGAAGCGTTACCGCTGAGAAAGGCAACGAGAATACGCTCGGATGATGATGCTTATAATTGTAATAAAGATTTTAATGAATTGTCCCTTTTACGAATTTAATGTTTATTTTTCGAACATTTAGCAGATTCGACATTGTGCGCTTTAACTGTGTGCACGTATCGAGTATCAGTAAATCGCCATTCGGGGGGTAACAATGAAGCTGTGTGGTCACGAGCTATGCTCACGCGCATCCTTGGTTCGCGAATGTCCCTTCTCTCGGTTACCGACCCTGACTACACAATAAAATCATAAATGCTTATATAATCTTGAATTTTGACGAAAATTGTAATGAGTAAAAAGATGAAGTCTTTTAAACAAAGATTTTTTACGACACTTTCTATGGAATACAGTGTGCCAAATTATTTTATTAATTTATCTCTATATCTCTCTCTCCGTGCACACATCCCCCCCCCCCCCCCCAAATTACTTTGTTCGGTCTGTCGGGCAGATTTCAAAACATTTATAGGGAGAAGGGATAATTGAAAGGCTCTCGGCCCACGATAATTGCAGCAAGCTCTATTTTATTTATTGCAGTCTCAGAGCCTGTTATTATGATCTTCGGTTCTCTCACGAATATTTGTATGAGGTTTTATTCATGTTAGAAACTATGAGGATAGAAAATATTTAATTGGTTGTTTTATTAAATCTATACTCATATTGTAATATATTTAATTTGACAAAATCAAAAACTAGGGAATCGTTTTTGAAAATTTTATACCTAAATTATAAACTAGTTACAAAGGCTATAATTTACGTGGTTGAAATTGCGATTAAACAAAAAACAACGAATGACTTTAAAATGGCATATTAGAATATGTCATTTTAAAGTCATGAAAATTATTATGCATTAGTAAATCTATAATAATATATATAAATCTGTCATACGGATTCCTAAACAATGTTCTTACTTTTATTAATTATTGTATGTATTAAGCAAAAGGGTACAAATAAATAAATATTTAAGGACATATTACACAAATAGAGGAGCCCGATGGTCCAGTGGGTGTGAGCTCTATGAGCGCTTACGTATGTTAAGCAACCCCAGGAGCAGTCCCTACTTGGATGGGTGACCGCAAGTGGCATAAAAATATCTCGAGCTCCTCCGTGCTTCGGAAGGCACGTTAAGCCGTTGGTCCCGGCTGTCATCGTTGATGGCAGTCGTTAAGCTATGTCAGATGCCTTAAGGCAGCTTGAAAAATCTGACACCAGTGTTGGCCACTTACACATACGAAAAACAAACAAACACAAATTGAGTTAGCCCCAAACTATAATTCACGCGACCCAACCCAGATGTAAAAAAATGCACAGATGACACCGACACTTTTTTTAAATAATGCTACTTTGGTTCAAAGTCACATGATTATGGGGTTTTTGTACCTGTTTGTACCTTATAAAGGTATAGATTATTTGCAAAAAGCTAAGTTTATAAAATAAAATTAAGCGTCCTTGCCAGACCTCCTATTCGACTCAAAATCACGTGCAAACAATTTAACCATACATCCAATTAATATTATGACGTTTTTGCCATGCTATTATCAAAAACCTGCATCATCGTCCATTTAATATTCACAAATATTTTTATAGGCAGTAAATAATGAAACAGGATATAGATAAAATATATTTTAAAAATGCCTTTTTATTTTACAAAACCTCTAGGTATAACATGTGTTAGTAGTAGTTCCTGACGAACGAATTTTTACCGCCAAAACTGGCCACAAAAAGAATACTACAAGTAATTTACTAGGGCTAATAATACGCTATATTTTTTTTTTAATTTGGTTTGATTTAGGAGTAAATGAATTAATTGCTGGGTGGCGCTAGTGTGTGAACTCACCTCACCTTAAGAAAAAAGATATGGGAAAAAAGTCCACACGGGCAGGGTTTGAACCACCAGTAGTCTTTGCACGACTAATACTCCTGTAAATAAAACTGTGCCCGCGTGGGTTTTTATCCCGTATCTTTTTTTTTAATTTAATAAGAGTATATCAGAATAGCTTTTTGAATGCATAAATACACCTATAAAATATTTTCTCCCTGTTATTTGACAAGACACATTTACGAGACAAATTGTACCCATCCTGTAAGAAGTAATTCTAAAGCAAAAGCATTTAGTAACACTGAAACTGAGCCCCGAGAAGCCTTTGTATTGTTGCTGGCAGTCCCAGGAAAGCTTGACGAATCGAGTGTGTTTAAGCTGTATGCCATCGTACGCGAAAGTGAAATTCGTCAATATTGTCTTAAACCACATACGGATGTATTTTGAATAACACGTAACACATTTATTACGTCAATTTGTTGTTTTCAGGTATTTAGATTGTTTTAATGTTTTTGCTAACCCACTTTTTAGTGAATTCACATTTTTGCAGGCTTTGGATTTGGAGGTTTCAGTTCCAGTGACTGCAAGATCAAATGGTGTTATTAGCGCAATCGACTTTTCGATTCAATTTAAAGTTCCATTTTGCGCCACTAATATTTGTTGTAGCCCATTTTAAAATCAAACTAAATCAAGAAATTTATTCACTTTATTAAGTTGTTACTTACACTACAGATTTAGTAATTCTGAGTAACTCAAATTACATATCGTGATCGAACGTTCTCTAGCAAATCAAGCATACTTAAATACCCATGTCAACAGATTATGAATAAATTGAATAATTCATAATTCCCAATATTTGGACAATAGTTTATCGCCTCAGAATCAGCCATTGTTTGCGCTGCGTCCAACGTGACGCAATCGACGTGGGCGCGGTCACGAGTCACTTCAATAAGGAGTTAATCGTGTAACAAGGGCACAAAGCAGCGACAATGCAGAGGTAAAGCTGTATGTACGTCTTTAAAAATGGTTTACGGAAATGTGAATACTTTGACACATTGGAACCATATGGTTCAAAATCAAGAACAAATGTGTCAAAGTCAAATTTTTAAAGCCAGCTACAGAAGAATACTAATGACAAGAGAACCCAGTAAACTTCGAGAAGAGTAGCATAGTTTTGTTTAGACGGCAAGGTGATTATATTAATTATTACTCGAGACGGCCAAACCGACTCCTGCTACCAAGCAGTAAAACTTCGATCTGTTCTAAGAATTGTGGTAGCATGAGCATAAAAATTTATAATCGCCTTCCTGAAACCCTGAAATGCCTATCAATTAATTCATTTAAGAAGAAACTCTTTGACTGGCTCGCTGACAAAGCCTTTTATTATATTAATGAGTTTTTATGTTGACAAATTTAATTTCATATTTAATGCTATGTAATACAATTTTAGTTATATATATACAATTTTATTTTAATGAACTAATGCTCCAAAAATGTAATGTACAATATTCAATTTTATAATTTAAGACTAACAATTTTCTATTTAATTTTACTTATATCACACTAACTGGAGCTTATATGTTTGACTATATTTAATGAAACCTTTTTGTTTTTTGCATGCTGGAAACAGCTAGGTGTATTGCACTTATGCGAAATAAATGATTTGATTTGATTTGATTAGAAAGTTACAATAAATATACATATATACAAAATAGTAAGAAAAATCTTTTAGGCGACTAAGGATGAATAAATCTGCTTACTAGGTACTCTTTAGAAAGAAAAAAATGCTATATTTATTAGATGCTAAGCAACTATCATAAGGTAAGGCGTTCCGGAGTCTATTAAGATAAGTTTGCTCTTTGATAAGTATAAACATATTTTCCTAATGTGCATAATACAAACGAATAAATATACAAACAAACATACACAGACATATTGAAGTTAGTATAGCTTGTTAGCTAAGTAGTTAGCACATACAAAAGCTGTGCAATAAACAGAAAAATATTACATACATACGGTTCAAATGAAAACCTCCTTTTTAAGGTCGGGTAAAAAGAAAGTCAAGTTGGTTTCATCTAAACTATGTTTTCTCTCAAATGATAAATTTTATTTATTCATGTTTTAGTGCTGAACTAAAACGACTACGCGTAGTCTTTTTTTTTATATATATATTTAAATCTAGATTAAGAAGCAACATCTTCATTTAATATTTACTATTAACAAATTTTTTTCTGATCTATTCATTTGTCCCTCCATCAACCTTCTTCTATATTAAGTTTTTCGTTGTTTTTGTGAAGTATCTTAATTTTTTTGTTTATTTTTATTAAATGTAGGTTATTTTCATATACAGCTTTAATAGATTTTTTTTATTATTGTAACTGCAAACTAATTATTAAACTATAAGTTTTACATTTTATCGTAGCTACAAAGAGTTACGACCGTAGGCTCATTATTTCTGTTCTCTACGTTTTTTATTGTGTGCAACGTGTGTAATCCCTAATGGTTACACAACATACACCCAACTTTCTTAAATTCCAATTTATTATTATGATCCTTGTTTGAAAGGGACTTTCCTGGACCAAAGTAAAAGTAGTTTCACGCACTTGAGTCATGTGATTTCTCATACATGTACAGTTTTTGAAGTTCTCGCAGTCTATTGCGGGCAAATATGCATGAGCGGAAATGATTAAAAAAAAGAAACATTTATATTGCTGCCACTTGATTCCAATATTTTTGTTAAAATCAGATAGGTACTTTATTGTATTTTATTAAATTTTTTTTGATACGCTGTCAATACTTAGTTTTCAACAACGTGTTGCGTATAACAAAGTGATCATGTGCTCTTTGATAAACACTTCTGCAACTAACTATAACTGCATAGACCATATTGATATACCTACGTGTTTGAGGTCTTAACTGACTACTAGACCTGATAAGATTCGTTATTCGTGGCGTATATTCTTTAATCGCATGTATACGGATTGCTCGAAGATAGTGATGTAAAACCACGAAGTATTATTTCAATTTGTTACCATATAAATTTATACTGTAAAAAAGTTAACTATCAATACCGACACTACCGATTGAAACATCATACCTTCTTCAAGTTATTAATAACCTTCGTAAACATCATATTTTGAATTAATTTAATATTTCTCAATCAACGGTCGGAAGCTTTCATCGTCATAATCATTATTATTAGCAGGTGCCACAGAAATAATCAGTAGACAATCAAATGCATGCAATGTCGGCGCACCATGTTTGCCTGTGACCATGAGGGCGTTAATATTATCATAATATAAAACTCAAAAAATGTATTGTGTTAACTAAATCATAATATGACTGTGCATTTAGTATATTAAATTTCCCCACACTATGATCCAGTGTTGGTAAGAAACCCCATGTGCCCCCGGAAGAAAAGTGATCATTTAATGTGTAGAGCATATGTTTCAAGACTTTCACTTGGATAGCCAGATCTCATATTATATTATTATTGTACATATATTTCCGACACCTTTTCATGAAGAACGAGCCTATTTTACATACATTAATAAATAGAAAACCTCATATAAGTCTAATTTATAGGTAGTAATAATGCTTCACATGGATGAGTAACGTATAAAATAGTAGTAATTTCCTCGCGACTTCGTCCACGTAAATTGTAGTCTATGTCACTCACAGATAAATAAGCTTTCTATAGGTGAAAGAGTTTTGTAACTCGGACCAGTAGTTTCGGAGCCTATTCAATGCAAACAAGCATTCATATCTTTTCTCATTCTTCTTTGCGTATCGATGGTACAAGATAAATTTTAGCGCTCCAATAATAGGCGACTTCGATAGCTCTATCATTGGCCGCGATCAAATCGTCTAATTGCAGGAGTTTGGGTACTCGGGACAAATGAATGAGTGCACCATAGTTTGTTATTTTTCTCATCCTAACATGAGTATAGAATAAATAAATAAATAAATAAATAAATAAATATATAGGGACATATCACACAAATTGAGCTAGCCCCACAGTAAGTTGTGAACTTGTGTCGCAGGATACTAACTCAACGATACTATATTTTATAATATATACTTATATAGATAAACATCCAAGACCCAGGTCAATCTGAAAAAGATCATTTTCCATCTTGACCTGACCGGGAATCGAACCCGGGACCATCCGCGTCGCAGGCAGGCGTGTTGACCGCTGCGCCACGAAGCTTGTCGAACCTATGTCTTTAAATAAAGACACAGAGCAGTATTCTACTCCACTCCAAGTCTTCCCGCGGATGTCGCATAAGGTGACTTAGGAAACACAAGCTAAACAAAGCTTATAAACATCAAAGAGACCTCTGCAACCCGTCTGCATAGAGAGTGTAGGCCAAATCCTCTAACTGCTCAGGCTAATATATGGCTCTGGTAGTACAGAGAAGGTCGTGCTCCTGCAGTGGAGACTAATAAAGACCTGATGATGATGATGATGACTTATATGTTTAAGTTTAAATTTCATCTTAATTGAACTGAGAAAGACTTTTGTGGAACAAACATAACATTCATGCATATGCCTACATACAAAAAAGTGTGCTTGGAGAAAATGCGCTGAGCAGTTTATTACCGCTTCTTCTTTACTCCGCTTTGGAAGCGGCCTAAAGCCATAAGTAATTATTGACGTCAGCAAATTTTATTGATGTAAAAGTTGTTAAATGAAATATGACAGTTAATAAGTGTTCATAGAAACCTATATTAAATAAACATTTTGATTTGATTTGAGTACCTTTTTTCCCAAATTCAACTTGCTTTACTCAGTCGGACACAATTTATTGTTGCGTGTGGAGGGTTCTGGATTTGGAGTAAAAGATCGAATTCTTCGAAGACGTGCGGTCTCGCGGTCAACTGATCCTCGGTCGCCCTTTCAAGTTCAAGAAAGTTCCACGGACTTTCGGTTCCATCCACCGTCAACTAAAACATTCGATGACCTTCCATAACATTCTATACTCGTAACATTTCATAATATTCCAGAATATTCCAATATGCGAGCAAGATAAATAATGTTCGGGGAACTGAGACATTCTAATACTGCAATGCAACAGAAAAGACGCTTGTTTGAGGATCAATCAATTAGGTGCTTTCCATATAAATAAATAATTAAATCTAAGAACTTAAATCAATATACATATATTTATATCTGGTTATTAAGGGGGTTATGCGAATCTGATCCAGAGCAAAAATGTGCATCTCTATGCAGTGATATTATACTCGCTCGCTGAACCTCTTTTTACTTTCACCTCATAATGTCGCATTAATAAAGTTACATAATGTCATGTATGTTTTCATTTCATGACTCACATTTTTTTTGTGCTTAGTAGGTCAAATATTTGTTCCAAAATGGGTAACTTGCATGAATATTAAAAAAAATGTTTTTAACTACCATCATCAGGTCTTATTTAGTCTCCACTGCAAGAGCATGACCCTCTCTGTACTATCAGAACAATATATTAGCCAGAGCATTCATAAGATTTGGCTTACACTCTCCATGCTGGCCAAACGGGTTGGAGAGGTTTTTAACTATGTAAACATACCAATAACTCTTACTTAATTTAGAAATAAGATATGAGAAAAAAATTCACGTGGGCAAGAATCGAACCAGCAATCTGTAGTCTTTATATGACTAAAGAACGCTGATTCGATCCTTGCCCTGCTTTTATTTTATACTACTTTATATTTCCTAATTTAATAAGATTCTATTACAATATTATTGTGAATACATAAAAACACATAAAAATATCGATACATTAAATTTCGTTAAAATTGAAGTCTACAAAAATGTCTAAAAATTAACAATACTAAAAGTAGGTACAATAAATTAGCCTTCGAAATTTATAGCAACTTTTGTTATAAAGACATTTCCATAAACACAACATTTAACTTTGCCGGTGAGCAAAGTTCTCAGATCATATACAATATGCTAAAGAAATGACGTCACTCGTCTCTTATTTTTTGTTAATGACATTTACTCTGAGAGAAAAAATTGTAGCTTTGTAAACTTTTTTAATAAAATTGTTAAGTAGTTTTTGGCTTAGCAAGGTTTTTTTCACAAATATTCCTATTTTTGATAGCCTTTTTCATAGTATTCACGATAACAATGTGTGCAAGTTCCCCAATGGCATACCTAATTTTTTTTATTAGTTTTTAAAAATTCCGAACTTAATTCGAAAACGTCTCTTAATGCAAAGTGAAAATATGTTTTAACTTGGTGAATAATAATAGCAATATTGCACCGTGGCGCAGCGTAGTACAAAAGACATCAACGAACACTCTCGTGGCGTGGTTCGTAGTCCAAGCCCGAAAAACTGTATCGATGCATACTACTACTTAAAGCCCCCAACGCACCTGTATAATCTGTCGTATTACCGTTTAGGATAATCAACTGGGGTGATTTTGATGCGGTTTACATTGACGTGTGAAACATAATTCTGGGAAGGTGTATGGGTAAAATACTCGGGTTGGCCGTTAATTTAATTTAGAAGTACGATCATTATAATGCACAAAGTAGTAAATTCACGAAATAATAATATATTGATCCAATATACTAAATACTATTCGTCAATTTTACCTACAAATGCGCATTTGTGCTCGTGTAAACTATGAGAGGATTTCTTATGTTTTCGCGATAATTTTATTTAAATGTGTAACATTTAAATAAAATTATCGTGGTCGCAGGTAGACCACTATCTACCTGCGACCACAAACACTGTAAAGTGCTCGAAACGGTGTATAAATATACATTATTTATTATTATATATTATAAACGCGACAAAAACCGTATTAAAATAATTTTATTTAAATATGAGAGGATTATTTTAAATGTTTGAATTCTTCGAAATCTCTTATTCTGGGAAATTACTATAGTACGGAATATACAAGGTTTCACCTGTCTGAACTCTTAGAGATAACCAACTATTATCTAAAAATATTAATTCTTCTTGCAATACTACTGTGAATAAAATAATTATTGTTTATAAATAACACGATTCAAATGTTATTCTATTCTCTATCAATCCTTCATTTATATTTAATTACTATACGAGGCAGAATGCCGTGTTCCCAGTACGTACGTACGTACTGGGAACGTGTACGTACGTACGTATAGAAATGATACATACGACCGTTAATTGCTCAGTAAATCTAAAGTTTAGCCTTACAATTAAAAATAGGTTATTCACCAAAATAAAACGCCCAGCGACTTGACCTTCTCATGCACAGAACAATTAGTAATAAAAATTCACACAAACTTTTACATACATTTTTGCAATCGGCCTAAATAGATGGAAAATTCTCACAGCCTCGCGTTGTATAGGCTTATCACGCGGCTTTTCTTGCTCGAAAGTGAAAGCACTGAGTACAATCGAATAATATTTACGTGTGGATTATGCAACGCGATCAATATAATGACTCCTTAACGGTTTGTTGATGGTATGACAAGTAGCTGTGGCTTTTTATAACTACTGTTAATTGTAGGTGTGTCTGTGTTGGCGTTTTTTTTTTTTTGTTTATTGTATTTTTACTTCCAAGCTAGTTCTTAAGAAAAATATGTAAACTCGTATTCATAAAAACATTTAACCGTTTGTTTTTGTGTAAGTGGCCAACACTGGTTTTTTGTGTCAAAAAATACATCTTAACAATCTAATGAATCAAGATGTCTTTATCTGACTTCTCTTAATGACTGCTATCAAAGATAATAGTCAAGACCAACGGTGTGTTTTCCGTAGCACGGAGAAGCTTAAGTTATTTTCATGGCACTTGTGGTCACAAATCCAAGTTTTGGGTTTTCTATTTCCTCTTACATGGATTTAAAATAATTTCCAAATCGAAAAAGATTGATCTAGATGTTTTAAGAGTCACCTGAAATAAGGAATTGTGACAATATTTGATAATTTTGGATTAAAATTAAGCATTTAATCAATTAATCTCATTACAATCTACGCACGTTCCTATACAGCTTGGTAAAATTATCAGTGTTTTGAGAATTACAAGCCTTTTCAAATTTGTATGGGAATCTTGAGAGGCGTATAATTTTGTCAAATATTGCTACAATTCCTTTTTTACGTTTGTATGGAGACATGCGCGTCCAGGCGACTCTTAAGACATAATCTACTTTTGTCTACTTTTGTCTAATAGTATACTAAGGAAACACATGCTAAATAAAGCTTATTAACATTAAAGAAACGTCTCCAACCCGTCTGGCCAGCGTGGAGAGTGTAGGTCAAATCCTCTGACTAATCAGGCTAGTATATGACTCTGGTAGTACAGAGAGGGTCGTGCTCCTGCAGTGGAGACTAGAAAGACCTGGTGATGATGATGAATAATTGACAGGGTTTTTTTCAAAAACAGAATTTTTTAAATTGTGTTGTATTGCTTACTTACTTAGGCACTTACTAATCGTAATAATAAAATATTTGTTACGAGGATTATTCTAGTAGAAAATAAGTCCACGGCAAGTTTTAGTACAGTGGAATAAATATCACCAAAATAAATATCAAAAATATTTTTTATCTATTTTGTTTAGTGTAAACTTAGTGTATTCATTTCAAATACCAAAATTCATTAAAATATAAAAAAAATGTAGACCAATATTTGCTTATTACATAATATTTTACAAAACTAGGTAGGAATAACACTCCATCTGATTACACTTATCAATGTCAATCAATATATCAATGTTCAATGGCACGCGTCAGTCCCATTGTGAAATAAATAGGCTTTTGGGGCTATCTTGACCTGCTCATGGCCAAGGCATATTGGCCTTATATCATGTTTTATTATTTGATGCATGCAATCTTTGACGCCCTGTGTGGCGCAGTGGTCAACTCGGCAGCTTGCGACACGTGTGGTCCTGGGTTCAATCCACGGTCAGGTCATGATAAAAAACGAACTGTTTATGTATATCAGTATCTTTTTTTAAAATATTGTATCGTTGAAAGCTGACTCAATTTGTGTGATTGTGTGATCTTGTGAATTAATAAAGCATAGAAGTCGTTCTGAGCTACCGATTTGGTCTCACGACACACCCGCCGCAGCAGACTAGGCTGTAACGCAGGGAATTGGATAATGTGTGAATTATTGTAGTCCTTCCAAAGACTGTCAAGCTAACTTTTTAATTTATATTTTCACGGTTGGACAACTCCATTTAAAA
Source organism: Rhodophaea formosa (assembly GCA_963082605.1). NCBI lineage: Eukaryota > Metazoa > Arthropoda > Insecta > Lepidoptera > Pyralidae > Rhodophaea > Rhodophaea formosa. The sequence continues at coordinate 13,388,129 of OY720213.1, read as the reverse complement.
GTAAGAATAAATTAATAAATAATATTACCAAATGATATCTTTTCAAAATTTATAGCACCTTTTATTAAGAGCTCATTGCCATAGACGCAATATTAAATATAGTTGCCTAACAAACTTATCATATCACCAGTAAATATTCTGATATCTATGATATCACCCGTATAAAAGAGACATGTGTGACATCACAAGTGTTTGGTCTTATCAAGATGGATGGTGGTGGTTTTAACAGACTAGCCGAAAAAATTTACCTTTGCAACATTTGTATCTCTTTTTCAACGATAAGGTACTTTTTATGATGTACCTAATTTTGAGAGGTTTTTCCGTATCTCAAATAAATATGTACATTCTCTAGTATATCTATATTTACTAGTCTTGGTTTATATTACCCCGCATAAGTCACGCTTAAGCTGTTTGCTGAGAAGAAAGACCATTTTGCGATATGTCAAAAATGATAGAGATTTAGTATGAATATGACTTCTATTTCGTTCACTGATGCATTCAAAAGTCTTTTGGTATCTACACTATAGTTTAGTTTAAAAAAAAACTGACGTTCTAAACTGTCTTATTATCTCTCTCTTTAGCCTTTTTCAACCGCACGGGTGTAGGCCTCCTCCAGTTTATGCCATTTTTGTCGGTCTTGGGCAATCTCAATGCACTTTACGTGATTATTATAATTCTTCACAAAATTTTATTTGAGTCTATTTGTTTTGAGTTAGCAATAATTCATTTTAACATACCATAAGAAAATAATAGTTCTAAGGTAATTATTTATTCAGTTTTAGGACAAAATTGTATTTTGTAAGCGACTTGTCTGCCTGCACGAACTTGTGAAAGACTTGAAAAAGGTACTTCTAAGTATAAAACGTAGGTAATCAATTCCAGCAATTGAAGTTAATCTTTTATTTAAATATTTATTTCTCAGTGTAATAAATATTAATTTTATGATATGAATAAATAATAACTTTCTTATAATATTACATATTCATATCTAATTTTCCTCTATTCCAGAGTATATAACATACAGCGCAGAAGTAGGACTTCAATGCGATCACGGTGTCAGTAGCGCATACAGCGAAAATTTAATTTTATCATCGAATACGCAATCGCTAAGTCGTCATCGACGAATGTAACCGCGAAGTTTGATAACTTGCAACTTTCTCTGTGGGTTGAAGCAGCCACAGCCTCTCTGCGTCGGCAGACGCGCGAACACTCCCGCGGCGAACGGCGCGCGCCAGCGGACCTACGCGATTTAAAAATTCAAATTTAAAAACCGAACGTTGAAAAGTTTTGTTGTTTTGTTATCTGTTATCACCAGCCATCATGGGAACTTTTAGAACGTAAGTTCTATTTTCAAATATATTTTTTTAACCTAGTGCCATGTGTGATGTGAATCTGAAATAGGTGAAATATTTTTGCTAGTCCAACATTTAAATGTCCTCGCGACTTAGTGTCGAGACACTGCAAAATCCCTCTCGACTAAATGTAGGACAATGCCAATAGAGGTTGCAAGTTCAACTCGTTTGAATATCGACAATGTTTAGTGAACAATATGTATTACATAAAACTTGGGTAAATTTTCTATTTGAATACACAGGAGCTTACGAAACACTACAATCGTAACTTTCGATCGGAAACAATTTTTTGATTAAACTATTAACCAAACTTCTTTGATAATCTAGCTTTAAAACTACTTTGGTAATAACCAAAACAGGCTCTATGTTCAATTAAAACCCACTCTGATTGTATCTAAAAGTTGCTTCCTGATTGCCTTGCTTTTACAGCAACGAATATATTTTTTTATATATTTTCTAATTTCCTACTTGATATTACGAACTTATATGAGGAAGTCATATTTTGGACAATGGATAAAATTGAATTGTAATTCGATAACTTGGTGATGTAGTATTTGCTTGTTCTTTATTTAAAAATGGTACTGTCTTTGAAAAAAGCGAGTTCAAACATTGTACACTCAAAATCAATGATTTTTTTTTTGTCTAGATGCACGTATAAGCTTATCATGCTTGGAAGACGCCTATTTGTATTTTCTATAAATGTTATTCTGATTCAAATTCTCTTGTAATAATAAACTATTACAATTAAGCTGTATGTATTTACCGAAAAAAATAATTCTTGTTATGTACTTACTAGGTATACAAAATAAAAGACATAACATGCAAAATATTCTCATAAGTACCTTGTATTTCTTACACGTACAAATGCACACAGACTAACACGCACATACAAATATGACTTAAAACTAAAATAATCTTAATTAAAGATAATTTATGAACGATAAGGAACGCTCAAGAAACAGGAAGTAAATTGCCAAGCTATCAAAATATGCTACACACAATAGTGGTTACAAAACCACCGGTTATATCATAGGATCCGGACGAAACACCGCGATGGTAAAAACCGCATTTGGCGCTAGGGCTGTCGACAGTTGGTATGTGTGTATCATACAAAACAACTTACCAAGAAAATCTTTGGATAATCAGAAAAGCTTGCGAATATAACTAGTTTATTTACAATCTGCAATTTTGTGTGTAAATGTCTGGTAAAATGTAAACGAAACAAACGGGAACTATCAAAAATTTATGATGCAAAATTAGAAGTCGGTATGACAGTACGCACCATGTTACACATGGTACCAAAAACAAATGCAAATAAGACGAAATTTTATATCTTTTCCTCTCATTTTATAGAGAAGCACAGCATGTCAGTTCTTTAAGGGAACTAAGTAGTTTACTAATGTTATCAAAACAAATTTTAACCTAAAAACATAAAAAGCAAGTATCTTGTAGAAAATCATGCAACTAACTTGGAAATGATAAACTTTTGTAGTTATATCGTTGAAATAAGAAATGCTTTCCCATTTTTGTGGCGCATTGTCCAACAAGTATACAGTACAGTACAGTAATTTGTTGACTGTCAACCCTAACTGAACTATTTGAATTTAGCATTTGAGTATGTTAGCTAGTAAGTTTTACACAATTATGACCTCTGTCTCACCGCTTTGACAATTTATTTGACCGAGTTGCGGATCTTATTGACACGTCCAAGGCAGTGTTAAAACCAAATAAATATCTCATAAGTATGTCAAGGGCAAACATTATATTTTTCAGTGAAACTTATTTTTGATTCCAATGCAGCCGTTTATGTTCGTTTTTCCCATCAACTTTTATTGACTTATAATTATGATGATGAAGGACGTGCACAAGTTTTTGTGTCTGCGGTCACATAGTAAGATTGACATATGACTGCCTTTGTTCTTCGGTTGTTCAATTCTTTCACCCCCGTAGAAAAATATTTTTTCAAAATTATTGGTTATTTCTCAATCACGTATGTATGTAAATATGTATGTATGTATCGATGTATCGATATATGTATGTATAGATGTCCGTCCCATTGTTGCCTCCTGTAGCCTAAATGGCTTGACCGATTTTGAAGTGTGAGGTGTCATTAGATTCGTATTCTTCCCCGGAGTGTCATAGGCTATGTAACATCAGCAAAAATAATATGGCAGATGTATAGTGCCAAAAACGGCAGTCATTATTTTTAATTTTTTAAATATTGTACCTTGTTTTATACCAGTTTTTACATTTTAGTTTATCAATTTAATAAGAAAATACTCACATATTAATATTTAAACGTGTTTGTTACTTTTTTATTAAAATTCCTTTAGTTCTTTTATCAGAAAATATATATTTCTTCGAAAAGTCAAGCAGATTTCAATGTAACTGATGAGCTGTACGCTGCAACAAAAACAGCCCGTAGAGTATGAGGATACGCACAATCTTTCCTCATACAAGACTTCCCTCTTTTTGTGATAATTGATGCGATCAAGTAATCATTTACTCTTTGCAGTCATTAAAAACCCTTAAGAGGAAAAAGTTTTACTAAGAGGTTTATTATTTTCAACATATATTTTATGATCTCTGTATTTGTATGAGTTATGCAACAGGCATTACATCACCCAATTTATAAGTACTATTAACAAAGACGCCTTAAAACTACCTCGAATATATAATAATAATTCGTTTATTTGCAAGGAATACAGGTATAACGGTTGTTAAACTTGTTAAGCCATTAATGGGGGGGATGTAAGCAAGCAAACCGAAGAACTTTTATTTACTCATGAATAATGTCTCTTACACAAACTATCTAACAATCCGTCAGCGTAGACCTAAGAATTGTGCACTTCCATAAAATGGCTTTAATCTTGATGAACTTAATAATTAGCCCCGTTTTACACAACATAAAACATTGCTTTAAAGATATTAAGTATAATGTTGCTGTATGTAACATTGTGCCTTAAAAGAATGCAGGTCGCAATTCCTACATGCATAGCGAATTATCTTTATAGGTGTAATCTATTAACCAAAAGCCTAGTATTGAAAACTAAGACATAGATTAGAATGTCCAAAGGTAAAACTGGTAGACAGAGCTTTAGGATTAAGTTGTTACATTTTGTACAAAATCAATGATTGTATGTGCAATAACTTAAATAAATAAAAAATATCCCAATAATGTCTTGTCCTATGTAACAGCATATAAAAGGTTTTATTTTTCAAGAAATTATAATATATAGTGTTAACGTAACATGGCGCTCTTAAGCAATTGATATGATATCATACTATTCTGAAAAATTGTGTCCTTCCAAAAAGTTTTTGTCTTTGTTGAACTTTATACAAAGTAACAAAAGTAACATGGATCAATTTTTTTTTATAAATCTATCAGCCAAATTAGGAACAAAGAAATTAAGTACCTATAAACATATAAAATGTCTGCAATATTGAACTTTATTTATAAACGATTTGACTTCGTTTGACCCCTATTTCGCCTATTTGATAAGGTCTAGGGTGGTACCCGAGAACTAAAACAATAGAAATGCCACTCCTTAGTCGTTCTCGCATAGTGAAGAAGGAGGCGAATGTAGAGGTGTGATTAGCAGGAGAACTTAAGGATAGACTCCCTGTCCACACTGCATCAAATCATGATTGATGCAGCATCAATTAACCATGGAATGATGTATGGGGAATTAAATCATGCAATTCTTGCTGTGAAAAATCCCGCTGGGACACTATTCCGGACAGGCAGTTGAGGGAGGATAACACCCCTGATATAATTATCTTTTTATTAGCAGTAAATTGAAATAATTAGGGCTTAGAGGAATTGAGGTCGAATTTTACAAAGTTGGCATCACCCCAACCGGAGACAGTCCACAGAATAAGATTACTGCGATTCACTTTTCCCTTTGTAAGATCGTCTATTTCCGGATTTTTACCCTTATACATGAAAAATAACTGTCCGTTACGGTACTAATATCTGCATATCCAAAAACCGGGTCTTAGCAGATCATTAATGTGTAGCTGAAAAATGTCGCTGAAAGAATAGAGCCTTGAGGTAACCGAGCATGAATAGCTTCATATTCAACCCTATGTTACACCATATAAACCTTAGTTTCAAGACGTCAAACATAACGTGTACGTAATGTCGCGTCCTCAAAGAATGCAGGTTGCAAGTTCTACATGGGTTATGCATATGCATTGCATATAGTAGGAACCTATTTAGCAGCTTAAACTTGGGGTAAGATTATATGTCTTTAATGTTGAACTTGATGTTTATTCCTATGTAATGCCATATAAACATTATTGCTTCCAAGACATATAACGTTGATGTAATGTCGCGCCCTCAAAGAATGCAGTTCGCAGTTGCTACATGGGTCATGCATTGCTTAGAGTTTCTATGATTCAGCTAAAACCGCAAGTTGTGTACTTAGGAAAAGATTATATGTTTTTAATGTTGAACTTGATATCTAACTCCATGTTAAGCCTTAACCCATATAAATGTTTATATGGGTTAAGGCTTAACATGCAGTTAGATATCAAGTCAAGTCAAGTAATCCATAACATCAGACGTAATGTATACTTACATATTGTCTTCCGGCGTTCTCAAAGAATGCAGGTTACAATTGCTACATTGGTTAAGCATTGCTTATTGTAGAAACCTAAAGTTGTGTACTTAGTAAAAGATTATACTTATGTCTTTAATTGAACTTGATGTCTAACCCTATGTAAGGCCATATAAACATATCCGAGACAGCAAACGTAACGTTGATGTAATGTCGCGCCTATCAAAGAATGCAGGTCACAATTGCTGCATGGTTATGTATTGCTTATAGTACCTATGTATCAGCTAGGGAAAAGATTATATGTCTTAAATACAGATTGAACTTAATATCTAACCCTGGGTAACGCCATATAAACATATCCGAGACATCAAACGTAACGTTGATGTAATGTCGCGCCTATCAAAGAATGCAGGTCACAATTGCTGCATGGTTATGTATTGCTTATAGTACCTATGTATCAGCTAGGGAAAAGATTATATGTCTTAAATACAGATTGAACTTAATATCTAACCCTGTGTAACGCCATATAAACATATCCGAGACATCAAACGTAACGTTGATGTAATGTCGCGCCCTCAAAGAATACAGGTCACAATTGCTGCATGGTTATGTATTGCTTATAGTACCTATGTATCAGCTAGGGAAAAGATTATATGTCTTAAATACAGATTGAACTTAATATCTAACCCTGTGTAACGCCATATAAACATATCCGAGACATCAAACGTAACGTTGATGTAATGTCGCGCCCTCAAAGAATGCAGGTCACAATTGCTGCATGGTTATGTATTGCTTATAGTACCTATGTATCAGCTAGGGAAAAGATTATATGTCTTAAATACAGATTGAACTTGATGTCTTACCCTATGTAACGCCATATAATCATATATCCAAGTCATCAAACGTAACGTTGATGTAATGTCGCGCCCTCAAAGAATGCAGATCGCAATTACTACATAAATAAATAAATATATACGGACAAATCACACAGATTGAGCTAGCCCCAAAGTAAGTTCGAGACATGGATTATACATTGCTTATAGTATCTACGTATCAGCTTAGTGTACTTAGTAAATGATTATATGTCTTTAGTGTGAATTTCTCCTACCCGTCTAGCCAGCGTGAAGAGTGTAGGCCAAATCCTCTGACTGCCCTGGCAAAGGCCATATATTAATATGGCTCTGATAGTTCAAAGAGGGTCGTGCTCTTGCCGTGGAACAAAGACCTGATGATGATGAATATTGAACTTGATGTCTAACTCTATGTTACGCCATATAAACATATATCAGAGACATCAAATGATACGTTGCTGTAATTTCGCGCTCTCAAAGAATTCAGGTCGCAATTGCTGCATGGTTATGTATTGCCAAAGTATCAGCCTAAATTAAAGTACCTGTGTTCTTAGAAAAGGATTATATATTTTTAACATTGAACTTGATATATAAACCAATGTCTTTACATAGGGTAAGACATATAAACATTGTTTCCAAGACATCAAACGTAACGTTGATGTAATGTCGCGCCCTCAAAGAATGCAGGTCGCAATTGCTACATGGATCACGCATTGTCGATGCGTCGATTGTTGCGTAACCGCTCATTACGTGCGTGCGCCTAATCCAAGCAGGTTATTAAGATAGAAAGCATTGCTGGGTGGCCGAGATCAGATCTGTCGTTGTGGTAGCCTTATCATTTCAATAGGTGATTTAATATTTTTGAATCGAGATAAGAGAAATATCTCTAAAGGTCTATTTATCAATTGACACAAAATAATGAGTAAATCTCACTGTGTATCGCTATTAAAATCAGATCTGCTCAATCAAAATAAACTGGTTGCCAGTACAATTTAACCTAACATGTCGTTTAGATTTGGCGATGTCCCGAGTCGTGGGAACTTCTCCTAAGACATCAAAAAATTCAAGAGTGAGCTCTTCAGTTTGTTGATGTTTTAGGAGAAGAATAACAGCATAAGAATCTTTAATGGCTATTGCTTTAAACAGCCTTCTTCACGCATACGATAGCTGTCAAAAATTTGAGAATCATAGTGTATAAATTTTTATTGCATTCAATTAATAAGAGTGCAACCAAACAATCTTTGATGTCCAATAAACTTTAAGTATTACTGAAATTTATTTGTGGTGTTTATTTAAGAGTCGCCTGGAGTCCATACAAACGGAAAAATGGAATTGTGGCAATATTTGATAATTTTAGGGCAAAATTAAGCATCCAATCAATTAATCTCATTATAATCTACGTACGTTTCCTATACAGTTTGGTTAAATTATCAAATGTTTGAGAATTATACGCCTCTCAAGATTTCCATACAAATTTGAAAAGGCTTGTAATTCTCAAACCATTAGTATTTAAACCAAGCTGTATAGGAACGTTCGTAGATTATAATGAGATTAATTGATTAAATGCTTAATTTTACTCTAAAATTATCAAATATTGCCACAATTCCCTTTTTCCGTTTGTATGGAGACATGCGCTTTCAGGGGACTCTTAAGGAATAATTTTATTACACACTATAACGATATGTGTCAAAAGCCAAAGGGATAATTAATAGTATCGCATGTCCCAGTGCGATTATTTTTCTCTTTTTAAAAGGATGTGCAACCATCGTAATCTCTCTTTGATCGCGAACCATTAAAGCTCAGCGTTTGGGTGTCGTCAAATTGCATAAGTGCACGTAATGCGATGTCCCGGCCGCCTTATGCAAGCGGGACCCTGCGACTTTCCGGCGGCGCTTGCGCAACATGCGTGTTTTCGTTTTCCTCCAGCCAGATTCACTTTCGTACAAGCAGAATACAACCAGCTTTCATACGAATTCCACCACTCACCCAATCAGCAGCATTTGAGGTGCCACAAATTCCAAATACTTAAAAAAAATATAGGGTACTTTTAGGGTTTCATTCTATAATGCGTAAAAAAGTAGCTTCACTTTTGAGCAGATTGTGAGACACTGGCAGATTGTGAGAAACTGAATCTTGAGAATAGTAACCGATTTGATTCCCCTTATATTAAATACACAGTGAGGCTTGCAAGCGGCATAATGAAATTTATTAAAATTAGGTACTCAGTTGCAAGAGAAATTTTACTTACGTTAACTAATTTTGTGTGTCTAACTATTTACTTACATTAAATATGTATTGATGATTTGTACTTAAGATTTGATGTTTTTAATATTTTCAATCTTTCATACTTTTGAGATATATATACACTAGTCATTTAGATAATGAAAAAAGTAAAAAACGATTACACTACAATAGGAAAAAAATCTTTTCATTTATTTTTTATTATTTGGATTTTATTAAAATTCCAAAGTTTGTTTTACCAATCTCATTAAGATTAAACGTGGGTAAAAAATAAAAACAGAGGTGTCCATTTCAGGAAATATAGGGCGTTTTGTGGTTATATATCATACCTAATATGCGTGTAGAGATGACATTGTTTTCAGATCGTCCAACATAATCTGTAATTGCTTCCGGCATATAATTACCCGGCTAGAAGATCGATAGCTATTATTAAAGTACATCTAGAGACAAATGACGAACCAATCAGTTCATTCAGTATAAAGACAAATTACAAGGATTTTTGTGAGACACAAGAGAACTAACGTATCAAAAGGTAAAAAAACACTTTTAGTTGATTGACCTGGGTCTTGGATGTTTATCTTTATATGTATTTGTTATAAAATATATAGTATCGTTGAGTTAGTATTCAAAAACACAGGTCTCAAATTTACTTTGGGGCTAGTTCAATCTGTGTGATTTGTCCGTATATATTTATTCGTCCTATAAATATATATAACTAAATTAATAAATAATTTATTTAGTTAAACATTGAGGCATATAAGGAAATATTACATCCTGTGTTATAAGTGAGCGGGGTTTAAACCCCGACGCAAAAAGATAATGTCATAAGTGTGACTGTTGTGTGTGTATCTGTCTGTGGCACCGTAGTTCTTGATCAGGAGAACCGATTTCTATGCATTTTTATTTAAAAGCAGATTTTCTAGTGATGGTTTCAAACTATGTCTTATCGAAATTGATCTAGTCGTTAACAAGATGGATGAATTTTCTTGTCGGGGAAAATTTATAATTTTATATAACTTATTAATTTTGAATCTGCACATAAGAATAAGAAAACTTCGGGGGTTTTTATTTGATTTTATTAAGCATTACTTTTCAATGAGTAAAATAACACAAAGTAATGGCTAATCACCCGTACTACTTCTCAACACGATTTTTTCAACCTTGAAAGGATTGATGTCATTTTATGCCCAAAACATGAATCTTAAAGTAAAAAAAAAATGCTCAATACAATATTTTAAGTTATTAGAAATTTAAAAATCTAAATAAATAAGTTTGCTAAAAATTTAAGACAATTAATGAATTATTATTTTCAACAGGATAGGTTTATTTTATTATAGGATATTAACATAAATATTTCACAAAACAACTAATAAAAAAGTTATAAGTCAAATCTTTATTTTAAAATCTAATATTTCTATGTGCTTTTTTATCATTCAGAAATATTCTTAAAAATAAAGTTGTTTTTTTTAATTGAAGATTTTCAAAAACCTGGCTTGAAAAAATTGTATGATTGGTTAGGGATATTTTTACAAGTTTGATACAAATACTCGTATATTTAAATCAAACTTGTACAAAAATCTTACGAGTGTGTTTTTTTAGTATCTGATTAAAAAATATACAAATAACAAATAATAATTCGAACTAGGAACTGGTTTTAACTATTCCATGTTGAGAAAATGGTTAGAACTTATATATCAAAGCAAATAATAAAATACACAATTATTTTCTTACATTTTTCAAATGCGTATTTGATGACAAGAAACTTTTAATGATGACATAAATCTTTGTATCCTTTAAAAGTATGTTGAAAATTACATAAATAAGATTGTGATGTGATGCAGATTGCTCATACTGTGAATCAATTAACACCAGGAAAAGTTTAATTAACTTTGTGAAGTAAATACTTTATCTTGTTGACTAATAAAACAAATGAGTAAATATAAATAATCTCGTAAAACGTTATGTTATTCTTTCTCTGTTTCAATGTTTTTATTAACATTTTTGTCTACAACTCTATATACTTCACCCCCAGAAAGCTTTAATTGAAATGCCAGTAACAATATCTTTACCAAATTTTAATTAACATCCCTTCTGTAATTGATTTAAAAACAACAACGCTCCAAAAACCCATCTTTTTTCTCCTTTACATAGGTCGGATATAGTAAGAAGTAATATTTTATATTGCTCAATAAATAAGTTCTCTGGTATTATCAAAAGCTACGCTTGACATATTACTATTACAAGAAATGGTTTCACCCACGTATTTTTGAAGATGGCCTTCTGAATTTGCTAAAACGTGACGGTAATACCGACCAAAAAGACGAGGGTGAATAGTTAAGATCCAACGTAAAGCCGAAATCCCATACAATCAGAGTTTGGTTTTAGTTTTACAACAGTTAAGCCAATCTCAACCAAATTTCGTACATACGACCGGATAAGGCATATTGATGTTTATAATCAGATTTCAATTTTAAAAACAATACCTATACACAATTACAGCGAGTAGAAGTTTTCGATACGAAACTTAACCTTATCTAAACGTACACGCTTATTAATCACGTTTTTGTCCCCTACGTAGTGGACGAAACCTAAAGCCTTTCTACCCACTCCCCTTATCGTATCGTAGATTCGTATCTAAGCATATAACTTTTTCACTTTGTCTGTACATTACCTAAACGTTACGGTTCGTTTTGCTAACATTAAGTAAGTGTGAGCTCATTGCAGCATAACAACACACTATTAGATATAAACTTTCTTCCTTCCTCCAATATTACACAACTTTTGCAGCAAAATGTATGTATTCAATATAGATATTCAAATCCCTAACAGATTCTCGATTTTAAAATCAAAAACTAAATTATAGATCCTTCACATCATTAACACTAAATAAGTATATTTCTTAATATTGTTTGAAAAATTTGCAGAGATAACTTTTTTAAATAAGCAGAAATGAGATTCACAATACCACATATGCGTCGTGTATATAATGGGTATAATGGCAATATCAAAGATTTTAACTCATTAATAAGCATGAAATATTATTAGTTTTTTCTTCTAAAATAACTGAAATGTAGTTAAGGGTTAATAATTCTTTGTTACAACCAATTTTAACTGCTAAAATATCATAAAGGATTGTTTTCGTTACAAAAAGACCCTCTTTTATCAGATAACAGTCTTATAATTAAAAACTTAACTTCTGTATTGTTATCAACAAATCAAAATCCTGCCACAGTGGTAACCTGTCACTCAATTAAATTTATCATTTTTAGATTTAAAAGGTAAAAATTGTCAGGCCTACGTAAACTTTGTCTTAATAAGGCTGTCGGTCACGTGATCCCTTTGAAAAGTTAAGACTTTGTTCAGGGGTGTCATCCGGTCAACGGCCGGTCCGGTGGTTACAACTATGGCATCAGGTACGCGTGCCCGGCCTCCTGAGCTGCTACTTTCTCATCCCCAATCCATCCGAGCAAGTAGCATCTCAAATAGCAATATCTCGTTCCCCCAGTCCAACAATGTTCTATCCTCCTCTCGCTGAAAAACAGCTTCGATGGGCAGCAGCAGTTAAATATATAAGTCAATCAAACTTTGAGGAGCCCGGTGTTCCAGTGGGTGTGAGCTCTGTGAGCGCTTACGTATGTTATGCAACCCCTGGTGCAGTCCCTACTTGGATGGGTGACCGCAAGTGGCATTAAAATATCTCGAGCTCCTCCGTGCTTCGGAAGCTACGTTAAGCCGTTGGTCCCGGCTGTCATCGTTGATGGCAGTCGTTAAGCTATGTCAGATGCCTTAAGGCAGCTTGAAAAATCTGACACAAGTGTTGGCCACTTACACATACGAAAAAAAAAACAATCTGCGCTCACCAACCCGTTTGCCAAGCGTGGTGAGTATATCAAACCCTCCCAATGATGGAAATTCTTGCGGGGGAGGCCTGCGTCTAGCAGCGCTTATGGCTGAGATGATGATGATGACTTTATAACTCGTTACAGTTTTACATAATTACTGAGTATTTATTTATAGATAATCGCATACCTATGATAATAAGGAACAGTCATGTGACTTAAATTTTATTCTGAAGGTGAACCAGGCCATTAAAATAGGTAAATCAAATCCAAAAAATAAAGGTGGATTTTTAAACTTCTTTAAAACACTATTATATAATACGCCCACATATTGACTGGTTTGTTTCACTAACTGATACAACACATACGTTTTTAATGTGTTCGTAAACTAGCAGTAATAATATAAAAATTTAATGTTCTCTTTCATAATTATTTTGTTTCATATATATCTACAATAGTGTTGGAATTTATTTATTTAATAACCTATCTAAATTACTGGCAAAATATTATTCATAATAAAGTTGTTGACAATTGCGGCAAACCGTCTTCCTTTTCTTACATACATACAGATCTATTATCTCTATATCCCCAGCGGGATATTAAGCGACCTTCCTTTTATATTACTAGACTAAGACCATAAGACTCTTGAGTCTTATGGCCCTTGGGCCAAATTTAACGGATTATATTGGGTACGCGTGGTCAGTCGCATCCCCTTTTGACCCTTGGATTTCATAAATCTTACTAGCTTTTTACATGAGACAGCCCTTTACATTAAAGGTACGCGCACGCACATATGACGGGCCGCTCCGCGAAAATCCGCAGCGCATAAATCCGCTTACATCGCTCGTGTGTATTTTGTATGAAAATACACACGAGCGATGTAAGCGCTGCATTGCGCATCGGATTTCTCGCTGTAGCTTGACTCGACATAATGTACGCGTACCTTAAAGCAACTAAGTGCATTACCGGATGTAGCGTAACTAAACCGCATAACACACATGCTCTGTGGCGTGGACAGAGGTCACGACTACGCGTAGGAAGTAATTATAGGCCAATCAACTGGCTTAAACTATCGACAGGTTAATTACGCACAACAAAGGGCGGAACTGCGATGTGATTTTGGAATATGTAAGATGCACTTTGATTTAAATTACTTTGTGTACTTCCACCATAGATTTTTTAAAAATGCGTCTTAATTCCTCTATCAGTTTGTTCATGAAAGCCATTGCTGGCCAGCACAAATCCACTATTATTATTTCGTACATCGTCTCAGCCGCAAGAAGTCCACTGCTGCACATGGACCTCCCCTGTGAATGTCTATCATACTCGGTTTTACTGTAATCACCACGCCTGGCAGACGGCCTGGTGAACGCAGGTGGCTTAACTTGGTTCCGACGCTTCTATATACCCATCGAATCCGTTTTTTACCAAAGAAGGGAAGGAATTTTTTGGACTGTGGGAATGGGACAACAGTATTCGGGATGTTACTTGCTCGGATTGATTCAATTCAATTCAATTCAAAATTTGTTTATTTCCTTCACAAAGTAGGTGTTACATTAAATCATTATGTTACAACAGTAGATAAATTATATATAATTAAATTCACCCGTCTTTGTGAGAGCCTGGTGCCTATGGTAAGTTTAAAAACTTGTATTACAGGTCACCAGGGCCCCCTCGCCGTGGTCTAAATCTAATATACATATTATTTATTTTTAGTGGCATTTATACATTGATTGGGGATGAGAAAGTAGAAATTCAGGTGGCCTGGTGCGTTCCCGATGAAACCACGGGATAAGCAGTTGAGAATGACACCCCTTACACCATACCAAACACCAATTCAATAGTTTATGCGTACAATCCTTGTTCATGTTGCCGCATACGCTGAGGCTGCAGTAGCATCGGCAGTTGTGGTTATGACACATGTTTTGCCTCTATACGAGGCATTGAATATACAGGCAATGAATTGGGATGTTGGTCATTTTAATGACAATAGACCCAAGTCTAGAAGTATTTAGAAAACCTTATTGCTGAACCTGGAAACAATAGAAACAATATCTCAAAAGCTTTGACTCATTTTCGGTATGAATGCATTATATACTAAAATATCGTGTGTATTGAAGGGGATGGCACACATTAAGTTCTTCAAATTAAGTGCTAAAGGATACTTGCCCATTACTGACAAATGATTTTTTTTATTGTAATGCTTAGCACTTTATTTAAAAATGAAATGCCACATTCGTGATAACATTCATCTAACAATCTTGAGTCATTTACTCTAATGCCCACCAATTTTGTTCATAAGGCCGTGCTGAAGAACATTCAAATTAAAGACGTAGGTAAAATTTGATGAGAATCGTGATCGTTCTATCAAACTCTAGAGGTCTTTGCATATAAAACTTTAAATATTTCCTTGTCTTTGACTATATTATCTTTAATAGCATCGTAAAGTACTCAATCCCATCTGTCTCGTGCTGTACATAAAATTGTAAAGTAAAAGCAGGTTTGCATGAGAGAGAGGTAATGAGAATGTCTAGTAGCTTTTTGATTTCGCGTTTAAAAAATAAAAATAATAAGAAAGAAGAATATGACGTTCAAAAAGATATACAATTATCCAATTTTGAATAAATATCTTTGACTTTGTAACATGAATATACTGATTAAACTTTTTACCCTGAAATCTGTACGAGCCTGAAACAGCTTGATCTTGGTAAGACTCCCGCACTCATATGACTGCCTTGAAAAGGAGAGATGAGTTTGCTCTCTTCTATGACATAATAGCCGAACCCTGAGCTTTTTTTGGAACCTTGAAAAACACTTAGATGGGAGAAGAAGACTTAGCCTCTACTCTGTGCCGAGAGTTGCTTGCGAAACAGAATCACTCCGGCTCTTCCTATAGGTGTCATATAAGGCAATTAAAGGATAAGCACTTAAATCTCGTGTTTAAGTATTCGTATGGTATGACTAGCATCAAGAAGGTGCGCCTAAAATAACTTTGTCAAATCATTTTACATTAAATTTATAAACGGTAATGACGCGATGCTCGAAAGTATCACAGCTAAGGATGCAACAAATAAAACGCTTGACTGAAACTTTTGGCCCACCTTCAACAAAACATATAAGTCAATTCAAATTCAGCAATAAACATGAATCGGTCTCAATCGCGCACAACTTGAACTCTAGCCAATAGGATTGGCGTGAGGCTAGCGATTGGCTGTAATTTCTTTTTTTGAAAGGTCTACTTAGCTAGCTCAAAATGAGCTTTTGCTACTTCACCAGACATTTTGAGGTGAAAGCAGAGTGCCCTCAGCCTGTAAGGCAAACATCACCAAAGGGTCCCCAGGAGGGACGAACTTCGGCTTTGGGCGATGCCTCGGTGCGCAAGGCTTGGAGAGACAGCAAACTCTCATATGCCTGATGGGCCGCGATTTGCATGCATGACCTGAAGGGCTAAACTGAGAAACAATGGCAAAGCCTTTAAGAGCAGCAACTCTCATGTTTTGCCGTATGGGCCGAATTGGCTGTAAAAACTTCGCCAAAGCATTTTTTAGTATGACTAACTAAAATATAGAGAGGGTCGTGCTCCTACAGTGGAGACTAAAAAGACCTGCTGATGATACTGATGATAATGAGCTAAAATATAAAAGCTGATCCCGATCTCTGGGTACACCTATGAATGCAACAGGAAACATGCTCAGATGAATAATAATATGGTTGAAAAATATTAATATGATGTTTAATTAAAACTGGCCCCCCACACTAGGTTTCCCTATGTTGTGTGCCCCAGTCTCTGTCGTCTACGATTCTATTATTTATATTAAATAAAGAAGAACTTTATGATAGACTATCATCATCAGTATTAAATTGAGACCCCTCATAAACAACATGAAACTTGGAAGTAGGTAACATCAAAGGCACCAATAAACACAAGTTAGTTCCAATCGCGCACAGCTTGAGCAATGAAACCTGTCACGAGGTTTGTCTAAAGCAATCTTGTTACGTAATTACTATTGACACTTCGATTACAGAGATAACCGTTTCTTCGGCTTTATAGCCAAGTGTTATGTCCTCACTAATGTGTGGTCATTGTAGTCGTGAGAAAGTATCTTAAGCGTCTCGTTTCCAGGTCTATTAAAACCTTTGTGAATAACTGCTTTTTGTATTTCTTTGTAGCTGAAACGGTGCCAATTACTTGCGTTACGTCTGCGGTTTGGGCTAGTATAAAAAAAAAACTTCGTAACAGACACGAAAAAAAATTGTCTTACTTATCATACCTAGAGGTACATAGGTATACATATATAAGGATGCGCTAGTCCGGAGCTCGAACTCATCGGCGCACGTGGCTAATTTGCGTGCTATTTCGCTGAGAAAGGGATAGACTCGGTTATGAACAGTGCGGAACTATTTACACAGATTTATGAGCACATCGGAACTACAGTCTAGTGTGTGGAAACACAAATATTGTTGAAAATCTCAATCTTCGTCGTATAAAAATTCGCGAGTATGCGTTTGGGAGAAGTGTTCTTGTGATAAAACAGCTGAATGTTCTAATTAAAAATAAAGTTATTAATTTTTTTTAATAACCACTCTATGCTTGTATGAATTTTGTTTTAGATATTTTATTCTCCTTCCGGTATTTAATTGTGCCTAAAGTTGCGTTAAAATTATGATTCCATACAAGCATAGATAACGACAAGACAAATCGATAGAATTAAAAACTTCAAACATACGATACCGAACAACGGAGTCATCACCCTACAGAATTTGTATGGCGAAACACCTGACTAGCGTACCCTTAAAGGGATGACTCAGACCGTCAATATGTACAACTTTACTTATTGGAACTGGATCGATGCTGGGACTTTCCCATACTAATTTCCCGGGAACACTTTTGAACGGGCTGAGTCACCCCTAGGGATTGTTGAGGGTCAATTTACATACTGTATGTACAATATATAGCCGTGTGGTTTCCTGTAGAGTAGAATAGGACCACTCTAAGTCTCCCCGTGGATGTCGTAGAAGGCGACTTTGGAAACACAAGCTTAACAATGATTACAAACATCGAATAGACCTCTCCAACCCTCTGGCCAGCATGAAGAATATAGGCCAAATCCTTTGACTGCTATGGCTAATATGTCACTGGTAGTACAGGAAGAATCGTGTTCCTGCATTATCATCATCATCATCGGGTCTTTTTTAGTCTTTACTAAATTTATTTATGTTAATCTTTTGCTACGTTAATAATAAAAAGTTCATTAACATACGACATACAATTAACTTCTGGCCACCATTACTATTATAGGCTTAAAATTAATCGCGGTTAATCCTGTTAAGTCGATAAAAATTTTATTTTTCTCGATAAGTACTTAAGTGGTTAAATTAAATAAGTATAATTAATGCAGATATACTACTTTCAAAAAAATATAATTATAAAGGTATGAAAAGAATTTAAATTAATTTATAATGAGATAAAAATATTTCACACTTCCAGCTAAAGTTACATCAAGAAAATTACGTGTTATGTACGTGTGCAGTCATTAATTTGTGAGCAATCATTCGGAGAACGTCAGATGGATCATTGATGATACTTCCGTTAGAGTTTCCTGCTATCGGATGCGTGCAGTTAATGACTACGTTTGACCGATAACGACTTAATACTACATACTAACACGTCTTTCTCCCTTGTGGGGTAGACAGGGCACAGGTCTGTAAAACCTTAAGGCCACGTTTAGCATATTGATGGGCTTGTACGTGGAGAATGGAATTAAAATAGTGATGGTTTGCTAGCCGCATCGCCCATTGATATGATTCCTTACGTCGATTTCCTCGATCGGCTTTTATAGTCTGCGCGGGAAGAGAAGCAGCTACATTCTACGTTTTTTGTTTTTCCTAGACCAGCGTGGAATATACAGCGTGGATAACGATCTAATGAGGGTCATAAAGTCACCTTTAATTCTACGGTAATCGCGGTAGAGTTTAACGACACCGTATACAAAAACTGACTGCAAGGTCACACTTGAGTGACCACTTAAATTAATGTCATTAAAGAGATAATGTTGCACTTGAGGTAAACTTAAATCGGTTCTCAGATGATGGAGTCAGTTAAAATGAATATTGAATGTTTTGTAATTTATCGGCTATGAATTTAAATATTGGGGCAGGTAAATTCAATGCTTTTGTATTTGTTTTGATAACACAAACAAATTAAATTATTCAAAATAAACGAAATGCTTAAATCAAATAATCGTCAACTAATAGGTACTTATAAAACCCTCATGCATTTTTTACAATTAGTGATTAAATTAAAATGAAATAACTCTTTTTTAACCCAAATGGACTTGTTTATTCTAAATGATACGGGTATTGCAAAGCGTTCAATCTAACCCGGTAGTTACTGAGCAAGATTGCTGTTGCCCAAGTACCTATTGCAGGTTTTCCCAACAAGTGTTTCTTGGGAGCCATAAACACTGGACATCGTAGCCTTTTCGAGCTTCATAAAAAGTTGTTGGCATGAATCACTACATATTATAAAATAAAGTCCTCCGCCGCGTCTGTCTGTCTGTTCGCGATAAACTCAAAAACTACTGCGCGGATTTTCATGCGGTTTTCACCAACAGATAGAGTGATTAACGAGGAAGGTTTTAAGGTATTACATGCCGCTGCTAGTTTGATATATAACACACGATGCAAGCGGATGGCAAATTTTGTGAAACAAAAAGACTTTTTTAATAGTTTACATATGTCCTCGTACCCACATGCCTGATTTCCTAGCACTTAACCTCATAACAGAATACAAGTATTTGTAATAACAATTAAAAAGCGATAAATCTGCAGCATTTATTTATTAAATACTAGCTGTGCCCACAACTTCGTCCGCGTGGAATAGTGAGTTATTAATACTGGCCAAGTTCGTGTCGGGCCACGCGCAGAGTAAGGTTCCGTAGTTGCGAATGACAACTTTGAGCTCACACTCGCACCTCACGGTTTACCGACCAAAAACATCTAACAATGAAAATTGTATGAAATTTTACATTTTCGAGTACATTTTATAAATTAGTTGCCCATAACTTTTTAGTTTGTACTTAGTACTCAGGTCTGATAGTATTCCTTTCTAGACTATCTGTGTACCAAACATGTAGTTTTGGCGTGAAAACGAGACAGGCAGACAGAGGTACTTTCACATTTATAATATTATATTAAGTAGTATGGATTAATAAATGGTATTAAAAATATATAACTATATACAACGTAAATATAAATTAAATATAAATAAATATATAGGGATATATCACACAAATTGAGCTAGCCCCACAGTGAGTTGTGAACTTGTGTCGCAGGATACTAACTCAACGATACTATATTTTATAATATATACTTATACAAGGCGACTTGTAAAAGCTATATAAAGCCGTGACAAGGCCATACCCCGAGGGTTATGAAAATCATATGGCGGTGAAAAGAAACGAAAATCTTGTTAAGATATTTTCCATACAAAAGTAGAAAAACATATTTTTTTTGTTTTGGTCACACCCCTAATTATGCATAATATTAGAAAGAAAAGAAAGACTCATTGATAAATTTCGTTACTTGCGGCAAAGCCCTTGTATGTCATATGTTCCTAGTACTTTTGTAGACACATCCTAATAATAGCAATTTATTTCTAAACACAAACACAGCTGAGATCATTTCGAACTCTTGCTATGTTCTGCCAGCCTAGTACAATTCAGACACCTACCTCTTTGTTGACACCGCGCCGGCCGCCGCGCCGCTCTTTCAAAGAAGCCGCCTTTCCTTTGCGGCATACGCTTTGCGGAACTTAGCAACAACATTGTTTCACAAATTTGACACTTATGTACTTCTATCGAAGGTTGTAAATCTGTTGCGTTCAAAAAAAACACTGATCTCGAGTTTTAAACTGGATTAAATGAAAATTTAAGAATCATACACGAGCACGACATGTATCACCACTTAGATTTAGGTACACAATTCAGGTAATTTCCGGCTCAAAGTGTCCTCCACCACGATCTCTGCACAATTGCGCCCTCTTTTGGATTGAGCTTACGACGTTCAAAAGCATATCCGCCGGGACAGATTGAAACGCCGCAAGTATCAGCCCACGCATTTCTTCCGGGCTCTCACATTCTACGGCATACACTTTTGTTTTTATGTAACCCCACAAGAAGAAATCGAGTGGGGTTAAATCAGGTGATCGTGGCGGCCACGCCACGGGACCGCTCCGACCTATCCACACGTCGAACCGCCGGTCCAGGTACGCTCGGCACTCGCGGGCGAAGTGAGCGGGAGCGCCGTCATGTTGGAAAATCATTCTCCTGTAGGCTGCTACTGGAAGATCTTCCAACATCTCTTCCAGCTCAGTTCTTAAAAATAATAAATAATTTTCGGCATTAAGGGATTCCGGCAAAAAAATTGGACCAATGAGCCTGTCTCCAATAATGCCTGCCCACACATTAATCCGCCACCTATGCTGGAAACTTGCCACGCGGGAAGCCTTCGGGTTCTCGTGCGCCCAGACGTGCTCGTTGTGGCAGTTAAAGAGGCCCCTTCTTGTGAAAGACGCCTCGTCTGTCCACAGAATGTTCATGGCCACCGTCGGGTCCCTCGTGACTTCGTGATCGTACCACGTGCAGAACTGAACACGCGAGGCAAAATCCCGAGTCAGGAGCTCCTGAGACTTCCGGTAGTGGTAAGGGTGTTGCCCATCAGTGTTCAGTGTCTTCCACACTTTCCACTGTGACACTCCTAATACTGCTCCACAGCGACGTGTGCTGGTCGTGGGGTCCGCCGAAAAATGGTCCAGGATCTGGTCTTCCAAGTCACTTCGCCCGCGCGGTGGGCCCTCGCCAGGGCTCGGTTGTAGCCTGCCGGTGGTGTGCAGCCGGTTCACGAGGTTCCTGAAGCACGCGTAGGAAGGAAGCTGACGGGCGTCGGGCCTACCCAACACGTAGCGATCCTCATACAAACGACGAGCAGCCGCCAGGTTGCCGTCGCATGACCCCACACACATAACCATATCATAATACTCCGAATTTGAGTAGTTCATGTTCGAAAAAGTCGATAGTAATGATGACACGAACGCGTGAGATAATCACTCTTTTCGCTAAGAATGTTACCGATCGACTGACTTCCTTCCGAGTTCCGATACAAGCGCAAGCGGCGACATCAAAGTGACCTCTTTCATCTATCCTGTATGCCTAGTACCTACTTAATTATGGTTCCGCAATGCAATAAGGAAAAACCTTTTTTAAAGTATTTTTTCTTCATTTCGTGTAGGTAAGTTAGGTAAGGTCTTACGACCCCACATACCCTGGTGTCAGAGTTTCTAAACCGCCACAAGTGCGTTTAACGTGGATAAAGTAATTTATTTAATTAGACAAAAGACTTCCAGTCTAACTGACCGTCGTGTTTACCGAAGTTTTTGGACAGCAGCTGCGATATCAAAAATCTTTTGAAGATGTGAAAAATCTTACAACTTCTTTACGCATTTTTTTGTATCTGAGGTATCTGTTGTTATTTATGAATCGGTATTCTCTTTAGTGCAAAACAAATCCTATTAAAAAAAATGTTTTTATGTGAAGAGCGAAAAACTAAAAATAATAATTCGTGATAACTGCTTTTTCTGGTCAGTGGGATTCCAACATTGCGCTTGGCGGTACGTGGTCGTTATGAGAGAACTTTATTACCCCAATGGCTGTCAGTCTTGCGCGTTAGTGCCTCGCCCACTGCCACTTCAAGGATTTTAATTAATTCAATTCATGTACGAATAATGTTTTACAAAGCTAAGTTAACATTTAGTTCATCGTTCCAGTAACAGTTAAAGAAAACTTATTTATCTGATAGCAAAAAACGGTATTTAAAAAATTTTATACGGAACCAAGCCTAAAATATCAAAAAATAAAGCGAATAATGAGAGAGCGAGACAGAAAATTACGTGCATGAAGATGAATAATATTCGCAGAAGAGATAATGCATTGCATCTCGGTAAATTGTTTCTACTTTCGAAATTACATGAATGTTTTTTTGTCTTTTGAAATTTAATTTTAAGTCGATAGAATTTAATTGTTTATTGTTAATTCAAGCATTAATTTATGTCAAGAGTTTACATACCTACGATTTGATATCAGCTGTTTTTACTTTTAATGATGGGCTTCTACTCTGTAAGAAGATTTAACTTTACCCGTAATACCAGTGACATTATGAGGATTTTTTTATTATTATTGTTATTGATATGTAATAAAAATCAAAACCAACTAGCAAGTTTGTCAGAAATCCACGCATAATTAAATCCATTTGTTTGATTCGCCGTTAAATTATTTTTAAAAATTACGATGCTGTTTGCTGATTATGGTTTACGTAAGTAAATTATTTCATTTAGTGATAATCACTAATTGACAGATTTTAAATTTTAGTGATTGAACTACCACTTAAATTAAAAATCTGTCTCTCAGAGACACAAGGATCTTAGGCAATGATTATTCGTTATGGTCGTTGTTTAGTCTTTGTAATTGTAATTTCTTAGCTCCTGGTATTCTAGGTCATTGGTCAAATGATAGTAAAAATTGTAGATTTTCGTAATGATGAATGACAACAGCTGATGTAGGGTTGGTACCTTAAGATTTTTGTCTAATTATGAAATGTTAATTAACTCGGTATTGTGACGCTTTTCTAACAAGATGTTATTTTATCTAGCATGTCTATGTGATACCTTACATACCACTTTTCGCTTTATATAGCTCTTACCAGTCACCTTGTATATATAAACATCCAAGACCCAGGTCAATATGAAAAAGATCTTTTTCCATCTTGACCTGAACGTGTATATTGATTGACTCTCGACATACCCCAAAAGGGGTAACTCAGCCTGTCAATATAACCGGTCTGATTCACCTCTTTAAAGGAATATCGACGGTCAATTTGCACGCTATCTAAGATGGAATTATAAACAAACTAACTGGTACCCGCGGCTTCGCCCGCGTGATATATAGCCTATGTCCTTCTCAGTACCCTAACCTATGTGTACGCCAAATTTCATGATGATCGGTTCAGTAGATTGGGCATGAAAGCGTAACAAACAAACAAATAAACAATCAAACAAACAAACTCACTTTCGCATTTATAATATTAGTTAGGATTAGGATAGGATAGGATGTCCTTCTCCGTACCCTAACCTATGTGTACGCCAAATTTCATGATGATCGGTTCAGTAGATTGGGCATGAAAGCGTAACAAACAAATAAACAATCAAACAAACAAACTCACTTTCGCATTTCTAATATTAGTTAGGATTAGGATTAGGAAGATAGGATTATGTCATCATAAATTTCTACTCAGTAATGAATTAAACTGGGATGTAATACTTTTATTCCAACCGTAAACTGTAACTCGAAATTCAGTAGCGAGTTTACTTCACACCGACAGGTTATGTCAATTCGTTTCTATTTTAAGCAGTCATGTGGCAATTAACTAAGATGTTTATTAATAAAAATTTACACCGTTACACCTTATACTCGTCATCATATCATAATCATAATCAGGTCTTTATTAGTCTCCACTGCAGGAGCACGACCCTCTCTGTACTGCCAGAGCAGTCAGAGGATTTGGCCTACACTCTCCACGCTGGCCAGATGGGTTGGAGAGGCATCTTTCATGTTTATAAGCTTTGTTTAGCTTGAGTCTACTTAGTCGCCTTTTACGACATCCACGGGAAGATTTGGAGTGGTCCTGCATGTAACAAATTCATAAGTGACTCTACCAACTCACTGTCAATAGCACATAAACGTTGTTCAAAATTCACAATATGACAATTGCCAATGATTCAATAGAACTAGAATGGAGAGTAAAAACTAATAGTTAGCCAAACAATTTGTTAGAGGGATTATTTTTATATCGTTATTTTAAATAGCTTTAATCGTTTAAGAAAATAACAAATTGAAAATTGTTATGATATTGATTCAGGACTTACTCTACTATGTCCATAAGCACGATGATATTTAATGCACTAAGTTTAATTGTTAGACAATGAGTATCAAGTCACTACAGTCGCTAAAGTTGAGCACATTAACAAATGAATTAGCAAATTAAAATAATTATCCATTTAATTTAAAATACTTACTTTATTATATTATATAAACAATACAATTTCGAGAAACTCATTGTCACATTATAATAAATGGCAAAATAAGTATTATAATAAGAACCCGCCATGTATCGTTTCCGGTGCAAAGGTGCCCAAAATGCTAGATGCATGATTACCACGCTGTATCGCAATGGCCATCCTTTGCACCAAAAACAAATCAGAGAATTCATTTAATTGTAAATATAGAACCGTGTGAACACATCTCACACATTGTCTTTACATGGGCCTCTGCACGTATGACTTAGACATTGGATTATAGTCTTTATATCCGAGATGACATACCGCAGCCTCATACCGGTGTATCACACATTAAAACGAGCCGGCACAGCATTGTAAACGATTAGGTAACCGTGTTTCCCCTCGGTAAGTTTTCGCAAGAGCGTTGCCACACCAAGAGTCAGACTAATTGCCGTGAGGTGGAGGACTTTTATCCAATATTCACGCTGCTCGTTCGGTGTCCAATGCAATTCGGCAGGGTTATGCTGAACGTCACGATAAGGTGGGCTCATAGCGAGGTGGCGATCGGCCGTGACCGATCGATGATTGTCTTGGGTTTCCGCAATTTGGGTATCGTGCTGTTTACCTACGATTCTGTTCACGTTATTACTCGACTGATCCACCCAGAAGGACGGTAATGTCTTAAGAGCGTATGTATGCAAATATGAGCGGATTGTCATAGACTATGTCATTATCATCATCATCAGGTCTCTTTAGTCTCCACTGCAGGAGCATGATCTTCTCTGTACTACCAGAGCCTTAAATTAGCCAGAGCAGTCAGACGATTTGGCCTACACTCTTCAAGCTGGCCAGACGAATAGAGAGGTCTCTTTGATGTTTATAAGCTTGGTTTAGTTTATGTTTCCTAAGTCGCCTTCTACAACATCCACGGGAAGACTTGGAGTGGTACTATACTGCTCTGCCGGGAACCACACGGCATCGACTATGTGACGTCTGCTAAAACCTAAAACTTAATATGGTGGATATAAACTGCCAAAACGGCAGTAGTTGTTTTTATATTGCTACTTTTTGCTCTTGTATGTAAGGTTTACTAAAATATAGAAACAACATTAGCGTTCAATCATATATAATTCAATAAATAACACAGTTAAGTTTCATACAGTTGTTTATATTCAAAGCACCGTTTAATTAACACAATTATATTTTAAATCCCTAATACAAAGTATATACTTATCCATCATTTCCTTTATTTAATCAAAATAGACTTGTACGTGACAATTGTATATAACAACTACTCAAGATCACCGACGAAACACGAATGAATGACTTTTATACGTTACTGTTTTAAAGTAGATTCAATAGAGGGGACACCCCTCCATAAGGTGGGGTGATATCACAATGGCGGTTATTCAATAAACAATGTTTCCAGTTTAATTAATTATGATAGACTAATAACAGAGTATGGAATTATTCCAAACTCATGCATGTTAAAAAGAAGGTAAATAACAGGTTTATTATTTAATAATTCACGCGTTTCCACCGCGGCGACAACATCCGGCCGTCCTGCTTACGGATCCGTCCCGGATCACGTCATTGTCTGGTGCATTGCTGAGAACAAAATACACACATTAAAATAAACACTAATATATACATTTTGCTTTTGCAACAAATGCCCTCCATTCTGCTATTCCATCAACGGCCAACAGAATGAGGATACACCAAAAGAACTAACTTTGGATATCAATGATACCCGGACCACTTTTAACTATTCCATCAGCGGCCAGTTACTCACGTCAATCGAGACTTGCAGCTTCCCTTAGGCGATGCCTTTGGCCAACCCTAGTCACATATCACTACAAATCTCAACCGACTCCGGATATCATTGATTCCTGGCCCACTTGTAACTATTCCATCAACGGCCAGTTACCAATGCCAATTGAGACTTGTAGCTTCCCTTAGGCGATGCCTTTGGCCAACCCTAGTCACATATCACTACAAATCCCAACTTATCACAGATTTATTTTACAAGGATAAATACTGTGAACTTAAATACTTGTCCCTTCTGCTATTCCATCAACAGTCAGCAGAATGACGATACACCAAAAGCCAACTCTGGATATCCTCGATACTCGGACCCACTTATCACAGATTTATTTTACAAGGATAAATTCTGTGACTCTGAACATTTGTCCAAGCATCGCAGCATAACCAAGTTCGAAGCAACTGCATCAGACATTCAAAATAAAAACAAATAATTGACATTAAGTGTATACCTGACAACATCTTAGGCCATCAAGAATAAGAATTCTTACATATTCCAGTTATCCAGACCACGGTTCGATATTTTTTTGCCACCGTGGTCTTTTCGTACCGCTTCGGGTGAAGCAATCGCTTTGCAAGACCTCTGTAACTCGAAAGGGCTCATAAACCTGCACGCTACTGCCTACTAAAAACATGTTTATCAATTTCCTACTTAATTTGAAAACTTGCCACTGTGAAAAGAAACCTTTCTTTATCAAAACAAGAAATACGTGCACTCCTCTATTGACTGCGATTTAGGCCACTGGCACTAATCGAAGCGAGTATGGATGAAAAATACCAGGTATTGACTGATCATGTCACAACTCTTAATTACCATTGTTTGTTTATTTTAAAACAAAAATTACCAATGATTTTCTATAATTACTAATGGTACTTAATTGTTAATATTGAACGATGAGAAAAATGAACTTTTTTGAGTTATTATACTGTTTTACCTTTAAATAGAAACATGTTTTAACTAAATCAATTTCTTTTTTATATAGTTTTTAGTAAAAACAAACAAAAATATAATAGAAAAATTTAATCCGCATCCGGGTGTTTTCGTGGGTAGCTATGAGAAATGTATCTGGTTTTATAAAGTCTTTGAAACATTTTTTTTATCATTTTAGGAACCCATTATTTTGATATTATTTTAATACTATATCTACACCTAAAATCTTTAAATTGTCATGATTACGCCTAATGTGATATCGTGTTGACAAATGTAATGTTTTTTTTTTGGGACTACCCTTCGCCTGTCGTATTCAGTCTCACAAAAAATCATTAGTGGTATATTTTTCTCTCAGTTCGGCCTAACCTGACTTACACTTCTTTTATCCAACAAATACTAGGATTTTTCAATTCAGTCGCCAGTAAGTAACCAATCAGCTGTATCTGTTACAACTAATATAATTTCACTCATTGTAACCAACATAATTTTACTTATTTAAAAGGAATTATTATCAAAGGCTTTCTGCTAGGTGTATAACCGTATTGTACGTTTACTTAAAACGTAAATTATCTACTTTCCTTGAATTAACCACTTTCTTATCAATTGTCAACCATTGTGTTGTAAAACCTGTAAAAGTTCGTCTAGAAACAAATTTTTTTTATTTCATTAATTTTATTAGTCTCATAAAAGCTACCCATATAGCAAACAACTTTATTTGAACCTTAGTTAGCCAATACAGTCGTATTACTTTTGGGACTACATATACGGCAGCTTCCCATACATCATTTTAGTTAAGAACCAAAGTTAGCGTCTTTGAATGAAAAATACCTTGTTTTATAGAACATATACTGCAAATTCTAAAGGTAAAAAAAAAACATTTATAGGAAACCAGATTTTCTAGATATGATGCTTAGAAGTTTTATAGGTTACGTTATTATTAGGTATTTAGTATCTTTGCACCAAACAACACTTTATTACCAAAACTAAAAAGCTCGATGGAGTAATAATATATCAGGATAATTATAAATACAACTTAAATATCGAATAGCGTATTAAATGTTTATAAGATTTTTGTTTGGTTGCAATGAGTTTTTAACACACTTTTGGTGCCCCGAACTAAAAATCTGCCATAGCTCTTCGATATATAATACGAATAAACGTTTATTATTCGGATCTCAATTTTTGAAACTAATGCGATCCATCAAATTTTCTCATGGCTCTGCAGTCTTGATTGATAGATAAAATACTTGAACCATTATTATATTGGGTTTCCAAATAGTCGCGCCGTAGGTATAAAACCACTCAGACTCAAACACGCGTACAAAATAATATGAAATTTTACTGTGACATAATTCATTAAAATTTAAGATTTGTTGATAAATGCTCACAGTTCATCTGTAGTCAGTTATTGTAGCACATTTTTTTTTAACAATACTGGTATATGTAATCTCAGCGTAAGTCGTAAAAAAAACCACTAAATAATAAAATAGGTACGACATCAATGCTAATCAAATCGAAACAATGGAACTGTACACAACGACAAACAACATGTCGACATTTTGTTTTTAATTTATTGTCCCTTGAAATTTATGCATAAATTTTTTTTTGTGTTTATCCAATTATTCTAGCAACCATAACCATATTTTTTTGTATTGACAAAAGATTTGAAAATACTGAACCCATGAGTGGTGAATCTCAATCTACCAGTTAAAAAAAATATTTCTATTTTGCTTCTTTAACTATAAAAATTGGACCGGCTGGCATAAGCGACATTCCTGAATTGGTTTTTTTTTTTTGGAGTCCGAAACAGTTCTCCGACGGTCGTTTGAACTACGAACGAATCATAAACATTTTTAAAAATCTTAACACCATTCTTTATCCCAATTTTTCAGAAACTCCAGTCTACTTATAACCTAATATGTTCCACTCATTTTCAGATTAAAGTATTTAATGTGAACAAAGACAAATAGTTTTATTAGTAGCTGCGGTATATGTCCAATTTTAAACCAGAAGTTATACGTAAAAATTGCAAATCCTGTGATATGCAGGACTATTCATCAAATATTTCCAATACAGGAGTTTATCATGTTCTTGTCTTCGGTAAAGTTTCTATAAGGTAACCAGATATTTCCTATGAAGTAAACAAATAAATAAGTTCTGCCCCGTTAATAAGACTAAAGAATTTAATAAAAAAAATGGAACTTAAGCCCTAATTCGTTCGCCAAATGGCTTGTCATCAACGAACAACCACTAATATCAACAAAAGTATCATCATCATCAGGTCCCTGTCAGTCTCCATTATATGAGCATGACCCTCGCTGTACCACCAGAGCCAACCATTAGCTAGAGCAGTCCGAGTACTCGGCCCATACTCTCCACGCCAGCCAGATGGGCCGGAGAGGTATCTTTGATGCTTCTATTCTTCTGCTATGCGTCCACGACATTCACGGGAAGACCCAAAGCTGTCCCACTCCACTCTGCCAGGAACCACACGACATTAACAGTTTTATACTCATTTAACTCAATTTAACTCAATATGTATAAAATAATATATTATTAGAAGTAATGTCTACAATAAATTAAACCTGAAAATCCTTTTTTAACTTTAGCTTCGTTTCTTGACGGCCATATCTGTTATACGAATTGCAAGCCACATATTCCTGATTAAATGTAAACTTTTTTTTTTTGCTAGGTTTGCCACAACAAAACTCTTAATATTTTAACTACTTAGCACTTGTATTTATGGGACCCGTAGATACAGTTTGACTCATTTTATCAGTATTATTGAAGATTGATAGGTTAGAGTAAATGAGAATCAATAAATCGCAGCCTACTAATTGAAGTAAATATAAGATTGGCCACCCAAAATTTTCTTGATAGTCCACCAGCTTTAATTTTAAGCGAATTGTACCAACATTTATCTGTATTTAACATTTTTGTTTTTATTGCGAACTCGATCGGCTCACTTAAAGGTACGAGAATTTGTTCCCACTATATAAATCCACATTTCAATATCGTTCACCAGGCATTTAAAAAACATGTTTGCTTACTACTGGAGACGCGCGCTGGGCGCACCTCGACTTCTATATACTTTTACCATCCAAACTACGCTGCTCATTAACGAAGGACCGAAGTTATTAGTTGAGACCCTTTGCTTGCTCCACTTTTCTCACATTCTCGTTCGGCTTTGCGGCATTGGGCTAGGTATTACGGCACACTTCTGATGTAAGGTTTACTAAAATATAGAAACAACATTAGCGTTCAATCATATATAATTCAATAAATAACACAGTTAAGTTTCATACAGTTGTTTATATTCAAAGCACCGTTTAATTAACACAATTATATTTTAAATCCCTAATACAAAGTATATACTTATCCATCATTTCCTTTATTTAATCAAAATAGACTTGTACGTGACAATTGTATATAACAACTACTCAAGATCACCGACGAAACACGAATGAATGACTTTTATACGTTACTGTTTTAAAGTAGATTCAATAGAGGGGACACCCCTCCATAAGGTGGGGTGATATCACAATGGCGGTTATTCAATAAACAATGTTTCCAGTTTAATTAATTATGATAGACTAATAACAGAGTATGGAATTATTCCAAACTCATGCATGTTAAAAAGAAGGTAAATAACAGGTTTATTATTTAATAATTCACGCGTTTCCACCGCGGCGACAACATGTACACGACAGACTTTTGACATTAAATCAGGAGAATATGCATATCGTGTTTACAATCTTTGAAATTAAACAAGATTTAGGTTGTCCAAAACATTTTATTGTTGAATGCACAATGTTCGATTACCCTTAAAAATTTGTCATTAAGGCCGCACACTATGCCTAGTGTGCCAATCATTTTATTCCTAATACTTTACAAATAGAAAGAAATTCAAGAATGTAAATCATATAAGCACTAGTAAATAACCTGAAGTATTTTTGGAATCATGTTTAATATTATCAGAATCAGTGAGAATTATGAGAATCAGATTACCGCCAAAAACGGCCGTTTTTGGCGGTAATCACGTTTTCTCTTAGTGACTGATTCTCATAATATTAAAACATGATTACAAAAATACTTCAGGTTATTTACTAGTGCTTATATGATTTACATTCTTGAATTTCTTTCTATTTGTAAAGTATTAGGAATAAAATGATTGGCGTCGCTACTGTGCCTAGGGTGCCCCCCTTAAATTTTCCTATAACAGTAGACGCAATAATAAGACGCAACTCACGCAACGAGACATTAGGAAAAAACATTTTTCTCTATTAAATGGAATCTCATTGGCTATTGAGGTGCCACTCATTCCTCTCTTTTGGCAAATAATAGCCTAACATCGCAGCAGAAACTTCCCACGTCTTTATGATCACCATTTACATACTTACGCTTCATGCATCGCGCATATTTAACTATACCCACAAAGTACCGAGTGTAGAGAAGTTATAGACCTCGAAAAAAAATATACCTACTTCATAGTCGTGGTGCCTAGTGGCGTGGGCGTTTTTCCACACCTAGACTCCTATCTGCGTATTTTGTTTGTGAGCAAAAGACTTTTTTTATATAGTCTTCTGCCGTAAGGTGGCATGGTATGACCTTTGATTCCATTGATATCTTTGACCATTTAAGCACCCGCCGCAAAATTTAGATACTCTACATAGCGAAGTCACGCCCGCCATTGAAGCTCAGTAGCTTTATATCAAGTAGAGCCTAGTAGAGTCCTGTTGGCAATATCCATCCAATTGCTAACCCTCGCATATTAGTGGCGTATCGACGACTTGTGCACGCTGAGTAGTCTGAAGTGTTGCTTTGCTTCGTAAAAAATTTTAATCGACAATTAAACGATCAATCTACATAATTTTCATCATCATCTCAGCCGGATCATGAGCGAGACTTTGCGGTACTCATCACGTTTGGCGAACGGGTTGGTGAGCGCAGTTTCTTTTGCCTTATTCCAACGCTTCTGATCACTGAAACCATCTTAGTTCCAACGCTTTAGTTCTAACTATTGCGACCTTAGGAATACGAACGTGATGTACCTGCAGGAAGTGTTTAAATATTGTTAACTTAGCAAGACACGTACATCACGTAAGAATATACACGTATTCCTAAATCAGCGATCTCCCCTACCAACCTACCAATGCGATATGTATATTTCCTTAGTATATAAGTTATGAGTAGCATTTCTAATAAATAATTACTTAATTCCTGGTACCGGTCACAATGGTTTAACTTACGCACTCGCCATAATTGGTGACCCCGACGTGATCTAACCGACGTGATCTAACCGACGTGATCAGGCCGTCGTGATGTAGTCTGACATGATGGATACGCGCCTCAACACCGAAGACCCAGACGACGTAAGCCTGAAGAACGGAAAAACCAACGTGCACATTTTCACCGGCTTCCCACAAGCGGGTCTCACCGGTTTGAAAATGCAAGAGGCACTCCGGCAGTAACCAGAACCACAAGGACAACAAGTACCATCAAAAATGGCTCCAACCACGTTGAAAAAAGGAATCAACACCGGCTCACACGATTCATTGATCGAATCCTGCACCATGGCTGAACGGTCATAAAACAGGAGGCACAGGAACTACCAGGCAACCACAATGGACAACCCCGAGGCAAAGAAAAATCCGCGCAATATCAGCGCAACCGCAAGCTCTAGCCGTCAACTTCAAGAAAAAGAAGAGAGCGCATGCACAGAGATATAACAGAGGATCAACGAAATTATTAAATACAATAGAAACAATTACGCAACGTGAACAGCTGATATCTATATGATGACGCATTTGACGTCACAAATTGCATCACTTCACATGGAAACAACAACGAACGAAAGTGCAACTGCAACAAATAATTGAACGATGTCAAGATCGCAAGGCCGCAGATGGCCGTATGTTGTTCAAAAAAGGCGTAATGAGAAATAATATAAATATTTGCCTATTATTTGAATAAGAATTTGTTTGGCAACAAAGAATCTTGCACCGCATTTCGTGATATCATTAAGTTCTAATGCCTAATTGCTACCGACTTACACAGTGGTATAGATTTCATGGCAAACAAGGACAGTAAATTGATAGCTTTGAAGCCTGCAAGCAAAAGAGCGAACAACTTTAAGATGGAACAGCGATCAACATATTGACAGGAAAACATTAAAGTAAAATGGCGATCACAGAAGCACTACTTTAACTGAAAATTACTTCTCTCAAGATGCAGCAAATGGTTCACAGCAAGCAGTCTCAAGAGCAAGCCAGCAAACGGGTCATACTCCAGGGCCACAGCAGCCGACGCACCGAGCTCCTGGTCCTGAGCAGAGCACCCACAATGTTTATTTTCGACAATTATAACGTCCGGCACAGCCGCCGAGCTCACGCTTAGAAATTTTTAAAGAGTGGCCACTCTTCAGCGGAGCACTTCGGCAGGACTTCCACCGGCGCTAGTCGACATCGCTCTCTACAGTCTCACAAAAGACTACGAGCAAGCAGAAATTATCTCCCGACTCACTGGGATTGAAACAACTGGCAAGTGAAAACGTATCTATACGAGAAGCTCAGACTGCACATCAAGACCATATTGACAAGATGTATATTAAGAGATATAAGAAGTTTGCAATATCTACCAACTATGTATAAGGAAAAAAAACGATTCACAGGGTCAATGTCAATGCATAAACGCATAATTTGCCGCGCAGAAATATTTGCCTACACAGCGTTTTTCAGCACGTGCACTATGCAATTGATGGATATAGTATATTTGTGTTCGCTACAGATTTTACATTTTTGTTAATTTATTGTTGTTACAGTTTTTGAATTTTTTGTTAATTTTATTGTTAATTGTTTTTTTTTTTCAAAAGGGGGAGTACTATTGCGACCTTAGGAATACGAACGTGATGTACCTGCAGGAAGTGTTTAAATATTGTTAACTTAGCAAGACACGTACATCACGTAAGAATATACACGTATTCCTAAATCAGCGATCTCCCCTACCAACCTACCAATGCGATATGTATATTTCCTTAGTATATAAGTTATGAGTAGCATTTCTAATAAATAATTACTTAATTCCTGGTACCGGTCACAATGGTTTAACTTACGCACTCGCCATACTAACCACTTTAGTTCCAACGCTTCTGATCACTGAAACCATTTCTTAGGCGGGGAAATTTTAGGAAGTTTCTCAGTCTGGGGAGTCTTATTTTACAGCATGAATATAATAAAATTGAAATGCTTTCATAATACAAAAGCTATCACCCAGGAGTACGTTCTTAGGTGCAGGAACCATTTCTGCAACGTCGCTATAGTATTGTGCAGCTAACAGGGACTCACGTGATGCCGGCTGGGTTGCCCAAGACCCGCATAAACGTAAACACGATCGTTACGTCACCGCCGAGAACGCATGCGGAAACGCTCGTCTGCTAAAATACCAACTAATATTATAAATACGAAAGTCAGTTTGTATATTTGTTTGTTTGTTACCTCTTCACGCTTTTTCTAGTAAACCAACCTTCTTGAAATTTGGCATACACATAGGTAAGGGTACTGAAAAGGAAGGTACCGTTTTCCCGGAAAAAAGTACTGATCCTGTGGGATTTGCGATATAGAACTCGGAAAATTTTACAGGAAATATATATGTACACGCGATCGAAGCCGCGGGTTAAAGCTAGATGCTAATAAAAGTGCAGTTTTTTAATTAACTTCATTGCTGTAATAGTCTTCAGTAGGCACGTTAAGCCGAACAAATTGTAGGGCCTCAGACAAACATCGTAGGGCCTCACTAAAGCAAGCATTGCCACTGTGCCTACACTACAGCTATTCATCTTAACAAAGCCGAAAGATATGTCAAGAATTCGTTGATTTCCTAATTATACACCTTTGTCTGGCCGTTTTTGTTTACAGTAAAAAACCTATGGGAGACAAAAAGTATTAGAAAGGTACCTTCCTAGTTAATTCTTTGTATTGTATAGGCACAGTTTTAGGGAACGTTCACTTAAGATTGCTTATAATTATAAATAATCGCTGTATTAAGTTCTCAGCTTTGTTAAGAAATAAGTAAATGTATATCTATTATGCCTTTGATTATATACTCTCTAGACACCGTCATGCCTTTATTTCAATGATTGAAAAAGTAGCCAATTTTTCAATGCTTGTGTGCGTTTTTTAACAGCTTTGTGTGATCACACGCGTCCTGTCAATGTATGCACACAAAATCCGTCAAATCGGTAGTTTTTCTAAGCTTTTAGGCTAATACTCTATTAGCCCAAAAGCGCCTATTTAGGCTTTTGTTTTTTTTTTTAACTTGTACAAATGATACAACTGATGTATCACTCGTACTATCACTTTTACTTTTCGGTTATACTTCTGACACGTAGAGTCTTTGTGGCAAGTACCCCGAATTCCATTTCAGTCCTTGTCGTCTTCTGACTGTGACTATAAACATTGGAAAACTGAGAGCTCAGGCAGGGCTCTATAAGTGCCTTCTTGTTAGCATCATTACTTTGTATTAGATTACTAAAGGCAACTCCACGATTTTATATAATAGGTATGATAAACGAACCGTAAAAATCGGAAAATTATATAGGGAACAAATATCTGGGGTCTAGATATGCTGCTCCCCAGTGCTCCAGAAGGGTTACTTCTTCTATGGCACCGGAGAGTAACCCAAGAATTGCTGGCTTAATGCGTGCCAATGGTCGCATAGCCAAGAATGATAAAGACTGTGGGAAGTTAAGACGAAAAAGCTCGCGTTATAGTCGATCCCTTGGAAACTGTATTTCTTTCTCGGGATGAAAGGTAGCGTATGTCTTTTTCCGTACTCCAGACAACGTTTATCAAAATTTCATGATGATCGATTCAGTAGACAGGGTGTGAAAGCGTCACAAACACACTAACTCACTTTCGCATTTATAATATTATAAGTTAGGATGTAATGGGATGAAAACAACAGAAATTGGTTGTGTTCAAAAATAAATAAAAAAAGTCTCAAGATAACACTACGTTAACACTATCTAAGTAAGCATAATCGCGTAGGAATGACGCTTACGTGCCTGCCTAGACACATATACTTGTATCGATATATTGTTCAGCACATGGAGACGTGCAGGATGTTGATCGTCTGCAAAGGTCGACCGGTGTCCGGCTCGTGAGGTCACCGCGTTCCAATCAACTCCTTGTTCCGATTCACCAATTTTTATAGCACTTTAACATTTTACATGTTAACGAGCTCGTTGAACGTTGCGGTCAACACGCTGGCCTGTGACATGGATGGTTCGATCCCCGGTCAGGTCAAGATGAAAAATGATCCTTTCCAGGTTGACCTAGGTATTGGATGTTTATCTATATAAGTATCTATTATAAAATATAATATCGTTGAGTTAGTGTCCCATAACACAAGTCTCGAACTTACTTTGGGGCTAGCTTAATCTGTGTAATTTGTCTGTATATATTTATTTATTTATTTATATGTCTAACAGTATTATATGTACAGAGAGAAACAAAAAGTAAGTTATGAATGATGATTTTTTTTATTATATACAAAATCAAGGATATTTCGATAAAAGGTACGAACTTCTATAAACACACATGAAAAACCCATATGCATCTAAAAGCTCAAAATTTCATCATAATTTAATAACCATTAAAACTGAGCTACTGTTGTATAATATGTCGTTCTATATCTTACCTAATCAAATAGGCCATTTAGATACTCTCAGTGATACAAAAACATATCTCCATAGATAGAACTATGATAGAAAATGCTTCTATTTTTGTGTTTTAATACACTTATATACTCAAATGAGCATGCTTTACAAGGAACAATAAGAGTATTATCATAAAACGCGTTATAATTTGACCTTTAAAATTATTTAAATGCATCCATTTAACCTATGTAATAAAGAACTTTAAAGTAATTAATAATTTATGACAAACGTAAACAAATTAATTTGAAATGAGCTCATTCGCATTAAAATATCACATCACTGAGGAATGTGTTTAAAGTTCGGTTACAGCTACCGGCGTCCCACATTTTATATGGAACTAGCTGTTACCCGCGGCTTCGCCCGCGTAATTTATAGCCTATGTCCTTCTCGGTACCCTAACCCATGTGTATGCAAAATTTCGTGATGATCGGTTCTGTGGATTCCGCATGAAAGCGTAACAAACAAACAAGAAAAATCACTTTCGCATTTATAATATTAGTTGGGATTGGGATTGGGACTAGTAATTTTTCCGCTTCTTCATCTGCGTAAATTATAGCCTACGTCAACTGCAGCTAAATTATCTTTGTATAGGTAAAAGAATTTTGAAAAACAGTGTAGTAGTTTCAGAGCCTTTTCAATGCAAACACACAAACAAACAATCAAATCTTTCCTCATTATAATACAAGTAATGATGACGCGGCTAACAAATAAATAATAAATAAATAAATAAATATATAGGGACATATCACACAAATTGAGCTAGCCCCACGGTAAGTTGTGAACTTGTGTCGCGGGATACTAACTCAACGATACTATATTTTATAACATATACTTATATAGATAAACATCCAAGACCCAGGTCATTCTGGAAAAGATCGTTTTCCATCATGACATGACCGGGGATCGAACCCGGGACCCCCGTGTCGCAGGCTGGCGTGTTGACCACTGCGCCACGAAGCTCGCCTATATAGTATATAAATAGCTATAACACAAATGTTACAACTACATAACAATTATGACAGTGTAGGACATCTTTTTCAAACCTTCGGCTATAAAAATAACCCATTTACTTAATATTCATTTAATTATTAAAATCATGTTAATTATAAATTTATTCAGATTTAATGAAAAACAAACTTAATTATCTTTAATATCTTTAATTAAAGAATGTGTAAAAAACTTGAATAACATTTTTTTATCAGAAGTCGGTATGGTTTATATTGATGTTTATGAATTTATAATTAAACCAGCATATTCATTCCTCATTGATATTCAGATATTAATTTGATTAGCTATTTAATTTTAATTAATATACTTCTAGTCTAAGTACCTTCAGTATCTCTACCTTAATTTATGTATGTACAAGTATTATCATGTTTTTATCTAGGTGATACACTAAGTATCCGTAAAGCAATAACAAAATAATATAATCTGTTCATAATAATTCGTAAAATAAGTTTTTACAGAGAAAAATAAAAACCTGCCTTACCAAAAAATTACAGCCTTTCAGGATAATTAAGTCTCTCGGAGTTCCAAGCAGTTAGAAATGATGGCCGAATAAAGAAAAATCACATACATTCAGGATCAGTTGTTTTCTTTTCGTGTTTTTAAACCAACACTGGTATCAGATTTTTCAAGCTGCCTTTAGGCATGTGACAAAGTTTAATGATTGCCATCTAATGATGAAAGCTGGGACCAACAGCTTTACGTTTCTTCCGAAGCTCGGAGGAGCTCGAAATAATCTAATGCCTATTTTCGTAGAGTAGGGATAGTTTTCATTCAAAAGCTAGCATTTGTTGTGTACATATAGAAAAGTATACTAATTCCATACTATTGAACTAGTTTTCTTGGTGGAATACTTTTCCATGTGTCCCCTTATACATTGAGTCTGATAACAGTGTCTATTTTTAGCAATTCTATTTTAGATTTGTACAAACGTGACCTTTATTTGTCTTTTACTGCTATTTATCTTCAAAAGCTATGAATTGTTCTGACACTGGGTAGAAATGTAATTTGTCAATTTTATTTTTATTTACACTTCTTTACTTAATTACCGTTCTCACTTACAAACCCACCAACATGCTTAACGTGGCCTTAAGGTTTTACAGACTTGGGTCCTGTCTACTCCGCAAGTTAATTTACATACGTATATGTTTAATTTACACTTTCCGTCACCTCGCCTCTAAATTGG
The DNA here is from genome assembly GCA_963082605.1 of Rhodophaea formosa. Classification (NCBI taxonomy): domain Eukaryota; kingdom Metazoa; phylum Arthropoda; class Insecta; order Lepidoptera; family Pyralidae; genus Rhodophaea; species Rhodophaea formosa. Next base: position 13,348,517 of record OY720213.1, on the reverse strand, counting down.
ATGTGTAAGGCTGCGCAAACGCATTGTTTCGGGTCATAGTCCGTGCAAGAAAACAATGTCTTGTGTCATGTCTGCTCACGTGCCCCATCCACCACTATTACAACTTCAATTTCGCCACACGACCTTGTCCAACATAAGCTATGATATCCATTTAAGTGCTCAACTTTGCGGTCACGTATTGTTGGCGAACGCCGAATAACGCACTTTCGCCTGACTAATGTCAATTGATAAAACGTTTGTCGATTGACATTGAAACTACAATGGTTCCTGTTTCTGTATTTTAGTGCTAGTTTCATTACAAAACAGATTAGACTGCAATAGACCAGCAGAAGTCGATGAGAACATTTTTTACTCGATAATATTCTAGTTCTAATAGGTTATTTAGGATTGAGACAAACTTATTGCTTGTATTTAGAGGAAATTTCGAAATATGATGTAATAGTTAAATGATAAAAGAGTACACAATACATATCTGATATTAAATGTGAACATACTGGGTATAAATTTACTCACGTCATAGTTTTAAAGGGCCGATGCAGCACCATCAATTGCAAACTGGCAATTAGCAAGATTCTGAGAAAATACCCTGATTCAATACAATCTATGATGAGTACTCAACAATTTATGTCGGTGCATTTTACTTCATCATCATCATCATCATCAGGTCCTTATTAGTCTCCACTGCAGGAGCACGACCCTCTCTGTACTGCCAAAGCAGTCAGAGGATTTGACCTACACTCTCCACGCTGGCCAGACGGGTTGGAGAGGTCTCTTTGATGTTTTTAAGCTTTGTTTAGCTTGAGTTTCCTAAGTCGCATTTTACGACATCCTCGGGAAGATTTGGAGTGGTCCTATTCTTCTCTGCCGGGAACCACACATTTTACTTCCTCTAAAGCAATTACTTTTAATGAAAACATCATAAATTATAACTTACTTAAATTACTCCGCAATAATGTATTATATTAAAATAAACCACATGTAATGGTAATGCAAGAGGTCCCAAGGAGCGTGAAAGTGGTTGGTTGACATTTGGATAACGACCGGCCTGTGGGTAGCAGCTGGCAAACCTACCGGTTACTGCTAGATGAACTGTAGTTACGTACATGTAAATGTTATGAGTAAGTGACCCGATATTTATAAGTAGGTACGCAGTTTGCGCTGCAATGCGGCCCGTCATAATGTGCGCGTACCTTTAGAAAACACAAGCTCAATAAAAGTTTATAAACATGCAATAGACCTCTCCAACCCGTTTGGCCAGCGTGAAGAGTGTAATCCAAAGCCTCTGATTGCTCTGATTGATATATTGGCTCTGGTAGTACAGAGAGGGTTGTGTTCATGCAGTGGAGACACAAAAAACAGGAGGGTGATTTTCACAATTCACTGGACCGGTTTGTCATGAGGCCAATTTATTCCGTACTTCCTTATCAATGGATGATATTTGTCATCATGGACAACGTACCCTTTAATTACTTTTGTACATAAGTAAGTAAGGTATGGCAAGTATTTCCGAGTCAGCCTTTTGTACCTGTAACAAAAACTGTCTTAAGTATATCGTCTTTTAGTTAGGCAAATTAATGTCGGCAAATGTGTATATTCGTTTTAAAAGGATCGTCATCGAGAGTGGATCGCTTCATCTATTATGGATCAAAATATATAAGAGTCAAGAATTGTATTGTCTCTTAGAAGTAAAGACTAATGTAGATCTTCCCAGCTCAATTGATCTTGATTATCGGAGTTGAGAGTAAGGATATAAGCAATTTTTTTTAAATTAATAATTTTTTTGTTATATTCTTTTTATTCATTATAGTAAATGTCGACAAAATTGTAGTTATATTTCACACGATAGTAACGTTTTCACAGACTATTGGGTTTGAAAATAGAAGCAGTCTACACAGGTAGGCTCCTGAGGTATTATTAAGAAGTTAAGAACACCCTTACTTCCTACTATTGTTCTCATTAGATACTAATAGAATGAATGGCAAAGTTAATTGTTCCGAAGCATAGCATAATCAATTGCGCTACAAAAGGTCGAAGTTTGTATATTGGGTACTACACGCACAAACGTGCAGGTATTTTCCAAGTTCAATCATAATAAAATAACGTTTATTTTCGTCTTAGTTCTATGAACGCGTTGCGCGATAGATTCACCTGAACGCGACTGTATAGCGTTTCGTATTTTTAAACCCCGAAGCAAAAAGAACTGTGGTATCGTAGCTCCCAAACGGATGAACCGATTTTCGTTAACTTTCTTGTGTCATAGATTTATCCCGAGTGTTCTTAGCCATGTTTCATGAAAATCTGGCTATGGCTTTTTTTTTTTTTTTATTTTACTTATATTGTTTACTTTATTACATTCTTACATACTAAAGAGTTAGATATCTATTGTAATAACTATTGATGTAATGAAATGGGTCAATAGTTTATTTTATTTTAGAAATAGTGGTGATGTGAGTACGTAGAATATGGTAGGTAGAGCACGTCGTGCCCGAGATGGCGAGTTGTAGAGGGGCAATACTTTAAGAACAAAGATAAAAAACATGGGGCCTAGATATTATAATCTTAACACATTCAAATGTAAAACCTAACTTAATTTGCGTTTAGTTCCCGGTTTATGACATTCAATAACAAATAAAAGACCCACCAAAGTGTTTGAGCTACATTGTGAGTTATGTCCTTCGGCTATTAGGTAAAAAATAAATGTGCACCTTTTTGGTATAATTGCGAGCAAAGACGAAGCCTACCATGCATGCCACTTCATAAAAGGCAGAATAGAATGATTGAATTGACTTCATTTCAACTGCTGATCAACTTTTTGTACAAGTCATTGACTTGAGCGAGAAAGTAACGTATTCCAGTATGTCATAAGAGATCTCCGATAAAAATGAAAGCAATGTAGTGTGGTAAACTTGTGGCTTGTTGACAATCACCCAGGAACTGCTTGTATGATATCAATCTGACAGCATCCAGTTTGTAGCCATTAACTCTTTATTTAAAGAAAAAAATGCGTCTCTTTATTAAACGCTAAAAGAAAACCATACATCCCAACTAATATTATAAATGCAAAAGTGATTTTGTATTCTTCTTTCCTCTTCACGCTTTATCTACTGAACCTATCTTCTTGAAATTTGGCATACACGTTGTTGACTACAGCGAAAGACAAATGCTATAAACCACGCGGGCGCGCAAACGGGGCAACATTTAGTGTTACAATGTATAATGTGATGTAACTATAGTTTAGAGAAAAAATAAGTTCCTACTTAGGTCGAACAAATGAGATAAGTTTAATGGTTTAAAGAAAATATAAATAATTTAAAATATTTTTAACAAAATACAAAAGCCGACTTCAACTCTATAATTTTTTTTTAAATGAGCATAAGAAAAAAATGGAAATAAGTGTAATCCGAACGGCATAAAAAAAGCGCTCGACACATTTCGATAAAATTTAATGGGACCATCTGTAAAGTATTACCTATCAAACAAAAAAAGAATTTTTTAAATCGATCCAGGCGTCTTCGAGAAATCGGGAAACATACTTACATATAAAAAATTACGACGAATTGTAAACCTCCTCCTTTTTTTGAAGTCGGTTAATAAAAATAACAAAGTTTCGTCGATAGTCGATCGTCGTACTAGTGAGAATGAACTTTATTTCTTAGAGTAAATGAGTTGTTCATTTATAATGAACGATCATGCTATGACTTCCTGTACTGTCACTTACGTTGTGAGTTCGTGATCAATCTCACATACAATCGAATGTGTATGCATGGCTCTCAGCTTTTGTAAGAAATATTATAATTATTATAGCCTGACCATCTCATTATGCTTTATTGCATATCTATGCTGGTTTTTGATGTATGACACTGCATTCTATAACTAATGAATGAGTTGTCTTTTAATAATGCAATAAGTAAGTTACTTATAATCGAAACTTAGATATATTATATATGCAGAAATGAGTTCGTTTGTATGTAACGCTTTAGACGCCATAAGTACTGAACCGTCTTGAAATTTTGCAAAAGAACTCTGTTGTCTGGCCGGAGTATGGGGAATGTCATAGTCTAACATTCAACCTGGAAAAAGTACTATTCCTGCGGAACAAAAGCTGCGGGCACTAGCTAGAACATAGTTATTTTTAATCAAACCATGACTTTATATCTTCGAAAAGTCATTTTGAATCATCATCATTATCACTTTTTAAAATACAGTAGTATTTAAAGAAAATAAAACAACATCAATTAAAATAATACACATATTTATGTATTGTGATTGATATTAATTTCTTCATTAGGATTCCATTCCATAGCCAATAAAAAGTTTGCAATATTTTTATATTCAGAACTAACAATACTGGCAAGTTGCTTAAAAATTTAAAAACAAATTATGATCTTGGAATATAAAAAATCATCATAATCATCATCAGGTCTTATTTAGTCTAAAAAAATCGTTTCATTATAAATATTTCGCATTATTTTATTGTCTGTACGTTTTATGTTCACATATAAAATTAATGAATTAATACCCCATTTTTCATAGATACGCTGTATCATTGGACTGCATTTAAGTAGTTTTTTTAATCATTCATGTAGAGTTTGGATATGTTTAACTAAAAAATACGTTATGTACATATGTAAGAATTTAATTAAACGACTTTGTAGTTGATATTTAGAAAAATAAATTATCTTGAATAATTAATTACATATGACATCATTAGTTCAGATTGGCAACAGTTCAATGGAATCAATTCTGTAGCTGGTAAGCTAGATTTATATGTCATCAGAATCCTTGCCAATTTGCTAGTCAGGGGCATAGACTCATGCCAAATGATCAGCTATTTTCCTCGTCTGTCAAAGATCCTATGCGTTCCAGCCCTGGATAGACCTAAAAGTTGTTCTGGTGTATGTGACCTATGTATAGGTGTATATTTTAATTATTATAATACACATAGCGTAAAATTATATAACAACATTTTCCCTAGTTCAAAAATCTACTCGCCTGTTTTATCATAATGAAATTTCAAATCACGAACAGTCACGAAAGATTTAACAAATTAATAAAACAGGTAAAGTAAAGCAAAGTACAAGACAGATTGAAAAATGTTAATTTATAGGTATTAGTAGTATTAGAGGCTCTACAAACGGTTTTAATAAGCTCTATTAGAACGAACTGCTGCATTTTCAGTTAAATTAAACCAGCGAACGAAAAGAACACACAGAAGCCTTCTTTCATACCAACTATCTATAATTTTTTAATCACGCAAAAGAGCAAATAACTGAAGAGTGACTTTATTACATTCAGAATACAGGGTCTTATAAAGGAACACATGTGAACATAAAGGAGCCATTTCCTTGCGTCAAAGAAAATTTGCCGCGGTGTGCCGCAAATTCTGTTTCATTCGTCATCTATTACTATGGATATATATATATATATATTTTGATTTGTAAACTCATACAAATGCAAATTTTTTGAAAATAGCACAATAAGCTTGCTTCTTTTCGTCCAATGAACATCCGCTCATAAAAATTTATCAAATTGGCTAAAAATAGTCAATAGACAAATATTTTATTGATCGTAAGATAATTCAATATAATTTTCAATAGGGTAACAATATCCTATTTATTTATAATTTTAGATTATTTAAATCTAAAATTCGAGGCGGATTCTATGCATTTTTCGTTAGCTAGTTTAAATAATAACTACAATAAATATTATATTAAGTCATCATATTAAATATGACTGTATTTTTGTTGCAGGTTAAGGTGGAGTCTACTGGTTGTAACGGCCGTGTTAGCAGTGCACACGTTCGCGCAGAAAAGCAAAACAGATGACAGCACACAAGCAGTCCCAAGCGACCTCAGACGAGTCGTTAGTGAGGCTTTAGCTTTAGAAAGGAGATATCTACAAGGTGCAAGAGATATGTAAGTATTGATACATCATATTTTTGACAAAGACAGAAGAAGGCATGAGTCTTTTTAAATTATAGAACTACGGTGTCTATTATATACTGGCTTCTGAACTTGAACTTTGGCTTGGAGTTTTGGTTTGGTACTGTCTCTTTGATGTATTTAAGCTTTGTTTAGCTGATGTTCCCTAAGTAGTCTTCTACGTCATCCATGGGAAGACATCTTCTTCTTCTTAAAGTGCCCCTTCTTGACGAAGATTGGCAACCATCATGGCTCTTGAAGCTGCTGGACGCAAGCGACATCGGTTACTCATTTTAAACCAGTCTCTTATATTCTTCAACCAAGAAATCTTCCTTCTTGCGGGTCTACGCTTCCCCTGGATTTTCCCTTGTATAACAAGTTGAAGAATGCGGTATCTTTCCCCTCTCATAACATGTCCGAAATATTGCAGCCGTTCTTCAGCAGCCGCAACTTCTTTTCCTTCACCGTTATTAGTACTTCTAACTGTTTTTCCCATTTTACGTAGAATCTCAGCATTAGTTACTTTCTGGACCCATGATATACGTAGCAAACGTCTGTAGATTCACATCTAAAGGCTTCAAGTTTTGAACATAATGCCGGGGTTAAGGTCCAGCTCTCCACGGGAAACCTTGAAGTGGTCCTATTCCACTCTGCCGGTAACCACTAACCACACGGCAAGTAATGAATAACATTTCATTATTGTTTCAGCCAAAACTGCACAGTAGAGCAAGATGAAGCGAGCTCCACGCCTTGCCCGCCGAGCAAGTACAGGAGTGCCAGTGGGGAGTGCAATAACGTCAGGCACAGACCCTGGGGCAGAAGAGGAGACGTCTTCTTGAGAATGTTACCTGCTAACTATGCTGACGGTAAGTTACATACTTCTTCTTCTTCTTCTGTTTTATAATATGGCTTCCACCGAGATTTCAGTGATTCTGCCAATGTCCAGTAAATTGAGATACTAAGAATCGGTGTTGTACGGTAAAGTTTTAACAAGTAGCATCAAAGATGGCGTATGTTCTTTGATGCCTCGTGGGAGCTTCTGGTGACAAATCTATACGAGTCCATATAACAGTCTACTTTAACTATTTTACAAATTGTTCATGAGCACGAGCATTTATAACACTAAACTACACCAATTTCATATTATAAAGTACACTAGAATCAATTTGCAAAATCGTGTAAGGCAAATCCCAACTGCACCCCTTGACTTCCCACCACAAACTCCTTGCATACTTTTAACCTCACTAATGAAGCTGACATTTTAGAGGTCATAGGCGCGCCGCAACCGGATTCGCTGTCATTATTACGGAGGCAAAGATTTGTTTTATTTTAATATTAATTTCTACGAATTATGACATGTATTGATATATTTTTGTTAAATCAAGAAATAAGATATGGAGAAAAAATCCATACTTCGTACTAAGGTAACACTGCAGAAAGGTTCAAATCCTGCAGTGGTATCTTTTTCCATATTTATTTTCTTAATCAGTATAGTATTGCGAAACATAAAAAAAGACTTTTTTGGTTTGCCCTAGTAACGTTAAAAGTGGTTTGAAAATCAATACATAATATTTTATAGGTTTTTTAATACATATTATTACATTACATATTATTTTATAGATACATTTTTCTGACGTTTTTCTTCGTCCCAATTTCAAAGATCTCTTACTGAGCACAACAAGCAGACGTTGTAGTTACGATTAAAGATTACCATTGAGGAAATCCGGAGGCTATTGCCAGAGCATTTTGTAATCCCTTTTTTGAGTTGCTTGACATTGACTTCTGTTTCAAACGGATGGTTTGGAAACATTATAAATAAAATTATGTAATTGAATTACATAATTTTTCATCAGCACATGTTGAGTCTTGAAGCTTCCTAAAATTATAATTTGGTTTGTTAAGTAACTTTATAGAGCAAGAGACAATAATACGGGTTGATTTTGAGCTATATTTTAATAAGGTAATCAGAATCCCTAATGAAGTACAGAATTGCGAGCAAAACATAGTAACTTCGTCGTAGACTTACCATGGTACTTCACTCAGTTGATCGGTCTGGATCAAGCAATAGTTTACATGAACTAACTGGTCATCATTTCGTATGGCAGGTTACCTACTGCAAGAATCCTATACGTCTAGTTTTAAATTTTTCAGCCATTCTATAGCTTAACAATGTAGTGGGCACTCTTCGGCAATATGTCGCAGAGTTTGGTCTGCTGCCCCACAGTCGCACCTTGCAGAATCCCTAAGTCCCCATTTGTGTAGATGGTGGTTGGACCGTCCGTATCCTGTCCGGAATCGGTTTAATTTTGGTGGCGGAAGAACACGAGTTAATTTAACTCAAAGTGCATATAACTATGACTTTTTTAAAAGTAACGTCATTTAGGGATATATATATATATATTTAATGACATGGTAATTTTATGTAATATCCTTATGTATAAATATTTAGTATACTTGAAAAATTTCAAACGGGCTTAATACACGTGATATTATTTTATTTTTACCCGACGGACTCACTTAGAAGAAGGGTAACGTTTTGGGTTCAGTGCTATTAGATGTAAAAATAATGTTACAGAAGGAACGTATGAATTGATAATACTTATGATCTCTGAATCATATTAGTCGTTCTCATGATGTTTTTATGTTTATAATGGACTTTAAACGCTATCATCATCTACGAATCGTGTGCGTTCATCTTTATTATGCAATTAAAGTCAATCAAACGCGGGAATGACATCCAAGACGAGAGGTTGCTGCACAGCTTACCTCTTTGAAGGTCTTTGGTTGTACGGTATCATATACATATAGGTATACACTTATGGTAACCATGGCAGACACCCCACTGATTTATTGCATGCTCAATTTTTTTTTTTAACCAATTCAATAATTATTAAAAAAATATTGCAAAGATTATTTTTTATATTTATCCTAATCCTAAATATATTTATTATTTTTACTTTTTATATTTTCTTTATTGTGACCTCTTTATGCGTTATCTACTGAACCGACCTTCTGGAATTTAGGCATACACAAAGGTCAGGGTACTGAAAAGAATATAGGGTAAGTTTCACCCCGGAAAAAATACTGTCCCCGTGGGATATGCTATAAACTACTCGGCAAAATTATATGCGAGCGAAATGTAGATATTTATAAATCAAAATACATATTTTCATATTATATCATATACATACCTATAAAGCTTATAAATAATAAATAAAACAAAGTTAAAACCACCCTAGTGCAAGTAGGGTTCCGTACTAACACAATATGTTGATTATCGAGCAAAAATATATGTTTATCAAAAAAACATGTTGTAGTACGGGAGACCTGCTTTAATATTTATTTTATTCTGGTTTTTTTAACATTTAACAGAAAATACATGTTCTGTGCAAATTTAAACTATCTAGCTGTCAAGGTTCATAAGATAGAGCCTGGTAACATACAGATGGACGGACGGACAGTGAAGTTTCGTGAATAGGGTCTGTTTTTGTGACCTCGGACGGACTCTTTGTTACGGAACCCTCAAAATGACCTAAATCACGATCGACAGTGAATGATTTGTGATAGGACCCCGTTTTTACTGTTTGGGTACGGAACCCTAAAATTAGCCATCGGACTGTTCAGCCATAACATAATAACATAATATTCGAATTCATGATGCTGTTGCAAAAATCATCTGTTAAGATATCGCGGCAATGATGATGACCCTTATGTGTCTACCCCGTACTTTCAGAGAGCATTTCTATTTTTTCCACCTACTTCGAATGAAATCAGATGGACGGAAAATGAAAGGAACGAAATACTTAATTTAACAATAACAACGTCCGTCGAAATAAATGGAATTCAAGTAATTAAAAAAAGTTGTTTACACTGCGGATTTCCATGAAGGATTTCCTTTTGTTCTTTTAAATAATATTCGTACAGGAGTATGTCAAGACAAGAGTAATAAAAAATTAGATAAGAATATAATTTAACTTAATTAATATGTAAAATACGGGTCTCTCACGTTGAAGTCAACCGGAGGTTGAATTCATCCCAGTCCGCACTGTGTTAGTGAGTGACCTGTATTTTACATAGGTATTAATAATGTAAGTATCTGACTTTAGTTTTAATAAAAATAAATTTAACATAGTTTCCGTAAGAAATACCGGCCAATTGCGAGTCGGACTTGCCGGCCTCCGCCCAAAAAGATCCTTTTTTAGGGTTCCGTAGTAAACAAGGAACCATAAGGGTTCCTTGTTTACTAGTTTCGCCATGTCTGTCTGTCTGTCTGTCTGTCTGTCCGTCCGCGGTTTTACTCAGAGACTATAAGTACTAGAAAGCTGTAATTAGGTATGGATATGTATATTAATCATGCCAAAAAACGTGGTAGAAAAAAATCTTGAAAAAAAAAATTTTTTAGCGTAGTTCCCATACAAGTAAAGTCAAACATCACAACTAGGTCACGAGTCACGACTTTTCCGGAACCTAATCGGAATTGGAAATCTTATAAACTTGACTTCCATCCAAATAAATTTTAAAGCTTCGATTAGTAATTCCTAAATTTACCAACACGTGTAATAATATCAAACGCGGACAGGAATCTTGTAATGTACACATTTTTAAAAGATTTTTTATCGAATATTCTTAGGTATATAATTCGTTTTCTACATGACTTACAAGTGACTTAGTAGTCCGATTAAAATTCCTGGACCGATTTTAATGTCCAATGAACTTGGAATACAAAATGCATTACATACATACTTAAGTACATTATTAAGGAGCACTGGCTCTAGATTTATCGCTAAAAATACAGCTCTGTACAAAAATGTGTTTTTGGCCCAAACTCTATTTGAAGACCTTACTCGCTTTGCTTAGTCTGTAGAATAAAATAAGACGATATCAAATCAATTAAAACATTTAAAGATATTTTAAAGAAATTTGACCACCTTTCATTTGTATTGGTTTTATTATATTTCTATACAGCATGTAAATATCCCCTCAAATACATATCCTTGTATACCCTCAAAAGGATGATTCAGCCCGTCAATATGAACAACTTTCCCTATGGGATCTATGCTGGAAACTTAATAAGTGTTCGACGTTTTTATACAAAAGTTTTCAGCCGCCCTGGCAATTCATGAATATAATCCACTCTATGCATAATGCAAGTATTGAAATAAACCTTTACAACACATTTTTTATAACTCAAGTTCAATCACATGATGTTTTTATAGTCTTATAAAGTTGTCGGCTAACTTGGCTCATTGTTATGCTAATTTATGTCTTATATTAATATATGTATCACAATACTATTCATTTCTTACGTTTATTTTTTATAGAATAGCAATAGAAATTGCTTTGCTAAAAAAGTTAAAAAGTGCCGTTATTATGGTACACGACAATTGGTTGCTTGTTAACAAAAGACAATACGATAAAGATAGGTATCTATTATTTTTTATAGAATATGTTGAAAAAAGAACCTGAGCAAATAGCTATTGAGTGTATGCGTTTTGTCTTCTATCTACTTGTGATACAATGCAACAGCTGGGATAATATTAATGTATTTCAGTGTGATTATTTATATTTCCTTTATGAATACACTTATAGAGTAACGTTTTGTTCCATAAATTATATATTTATATAGTCATAAAGCTCTATTGAGCATCTTCGCCTAAAATAGCAATTTTTGATAAAAATACAATTAAATACTAAATTGTACTTATATCATATATTATTTAATTTTTACGTTTCTTTGTTATATATAACGTAGTAGGATTTCAGGCATATAGCGTTTTGCCTGAATGCCAAATACGTTAATAAGCTATATCAGTATTTCCTCAATAACTTAGTGAGTTTCCATTGGAACAATTTACTCGAAATAATGCGCCAGTATCAGGTACCGTAGGATTTAAACAATATCTAAACCTTTGAAAATAAGCAAATAACTAGATAATTTAACATAAACTCTTTACTTTAGATCAGGAATAGCGGGTTTAAAGCTATTTAAATAAAATATATTGGTCAAAAGTTGCAATGCACTTGCAACAGATCATAAAATTTGCATCCGCGGCCCAACAACTTATATATACTTTATTGCGAAATATCTGCACTTGAGTGGAGCTAATTCAAAATGAAGTGTGTTTCTCAAATCATTGTTTGGATACGGTCAATAAGTAGGTACATTTGTGATTGATACCCGAGGTTGCTGTGTAGGTACCAATGACTAGACACTCAAATCATAACGCATCGTATTCTTTGTTTGAATGTATATGAGAACAAATATGAGCATGAATATAAATAAAAGAGCAGCGAGTCAGCCTCGCGCACGAAGGGATTGCTACTTGTTTTAAACCGTCTACCTATTAGCAGTAGTGCTAATGTTAGTCCGGTTGACCCTTCGAGCAACACAGCTTCCGTACCGGACGGAGGGAGTGGGCAAAGCGACAATTTACTACTACAATTTTTCTAGCGTTTTTTGCGGGGGGGAATGTGCAAGTTTAGTTCCGCACCCCTACTTACAAAACTTAAACTATCACTTGATAGTAATATGACAGGCAATGTAACAATAAATGACATAAAAAGGAAACAATAATTTGGGTACAGATGAGTCACACACAAGTAACACATAGACATGCATATGCCTAACTTGGCTTGTACCTTGACAGAGGGGAACGCAGCGTATGGCTACTCCCTTCCGATACGGAAGGCCGTTTGCTCGAAGGGTTGACCGGACTACTAGTTCGGGCCTAGGGTAATTTTTGGGTAGCAATAGTTCGGTTGATACTGTATACCTACAGTACAACACCGAGAGTTTGTATCTCATTTAACTAGACATTAGGAGAATCACCAAAATCTCCGTGGAAGCCATAATATAAGGCAGAAGAAGAAATCATATTAGGTTCATAAGCAGTTGTCGTTAATCTTATGTGCTTCTTGCCTCGTGATCCAATTATGGGATTTTCCTCTATGGAAATTAATACGAAATCTCTACTTTTTGAGCGATCTTTTAAAGCTTTACTTTTTTCTTTCAGATGTATCTCAACCCCTCGGCCCACCGCGCCTTCCGGAGCCAGCGCTGGCGATCACAGCCGCCTCACAGCTGACGCAGCCCGCTGATCATGATTACGTGACGAGCATGCTCGCGGCCTGGGGACAGCTGCTCATCGATGATCTTACTGCTACTGCTAATGGGAACAAGGTACAGATACTTTTTTTTATTAATCTTCTGTTCCACTGCTGGGCAAAGGTCTCTTCCATCTCCTTCAATTTATCGCTATTTACAGCCTCTTCTGACAAAATTATAAGGTACAGATAGTAATATTAAAACTTACGCGAGATAAATTCCCGTCGTGTCGCCACCCCTATCACTCGCTCCAATGATGGTCTTCGTAACAGACCGAAACTAGTCGGCAGATCCGACGAAATAAAACGTGAGTAAAGCCGGGTTTTCATAATGAAGGTACAGATAATAAATTCTTGTGGATCTATGATTATTTTTGTGAATTGTTCATGACTGAATTCATATTGAAAAATTTGCGACCGTGCTGATCAGCTCAGTTCAGCAGTTGATAAGTCGTTCAGCACGAAATCAGTTCCATAATATGGTATTCCGATCCCATTTACACGAAAGAATGCAAGGTTTCAGCTTAATTGCACTACAGGAAATGGTTTTAATTTATGCTAACGTGGCAAGTTTAATAAAAGTATGTAATGCATATTTTAAGCAGTCCTACCCAGTGTAAATCAACTGACATATAAATCAAATAACTAAGTGAGATAACTTAATAAATGTGCAAAAGATCTTAACAAGAATAAAATGACATTACTTTATCCCTTAATTTTTAGGGTTCCGTAGTAAACTAGGAACCCTTATAGTCTCGCCATGTCTGTCTGCCTGTCTGTCCGACCGCGATTTTACTCAGAGACTATAAGTACTAGAAAGCTGTAATTTGGTATGGGTATGTATATTAATCATGCCAAAAAAGTGGTAGATAAAAATCTTGAAAAAAAAAAATTTTATAAATTGGGTAGCTCCCATACAAGTAAAGAGGGAGTACTATTTTTTTTTTCTATATAAACCTATCGTATTGACAAACAGCAGTAGTATATATACTGAAGTTGAAAGGAAAACTATCAGAGCTGAGTATTTAGTACGAACTAAAAAGTTATAGACAACCAACTTATAAAATGTATAACTCGAAAATGTAAAATTTCATACAATTTTCATTGTTAGATGTTTTTGGTCGTCAAACTATGAGGTGCGAGTGTGAACAATGTGAACTCAAAGTTGTCATTCGCAACTACGGAACCCTATTCTGCACGTGGCCCGATACGCACTTGGCCGGGTTTTTTTTTAATGTCATATATATGTCGTGGCCATATCGTAGAATTGATCTTTTCATAAAACGATTGACATTTTCATGAAATGGTGGCATTTTATGATGTGGCCAACTTAATTTGATCAGATCATTGAATCGTCAACGTTTAACGATATTGTCATTCACGTTTGGCCGGATCGTAAAATAGGATGTCCAGGAAATATAATTAACAAAAATTGAGAATATGTTAAGACCATTTTGTATTTTTTTACTTCTGACTGACACAAAATTAAAAAAACATAACAAATTCAACATAATGTTCACATTTTCACTGCGGTTTTCGCCGGCCGCCGCCATCTTTCCACATAAACAAAACAAACAAAGCGTTTGTAGCGCCTCTACCGGTAATTAAAGAAACTATTTTACGATATGATCAAACAATCTTGACCATTTCATGAAAGAGCCACGCGTTTGGCTGCACATATCGTTAAACGATATATTGTCATTGATCTGCCCAATCTACATCATGATGTGGCCAATAGACAGGTTAACATTTCATGAAATGCAACCATTTCATAAAATTGACAATCACTTCATAAAGTGATCGACTCTACGATATGGCCACGACATATATCTCAGGTTAAAGTTGCAATTTTTATGACGAATCGTGAGAAGGAGAGTTTTGTCTCATCTTCTGTTAGTTCGTAGTGTAGGGAGAGGAGGCGACTTGGTTGAAAGACGATTGATGTTAGACTCCTTTATTCAATAACTTCTCATACATATATATCTTATAGCTACTTAGGCTACTACCACACTACACCTCCGCCCTTTGTATAAAAAAAAATAAAATTACAATTTTAATTTTTTTTTCATGTATTAATTACTAATTATATGACCCAAAACAATCAATTTCAATTAACAGTACTCTAGAAACAATAAGATATCAGTATAAACAAACAGAGAGGTATAAACAACGTTACATATTCTGCGTATGAAACTTGAAACGAATGCATTTATGGGAAGGAATGTAGAGCGCACCTTATTCTAAAGATAAAACACATAATCGCACTAATGAATACATATCTCTGAAAATCTAAGTTTTTATTTTTGATTTTCACTTTAAGAAAATGTATTTAACAACAATACATATCTGTACTCATTAACATATTGATATGTAGATATTAGAGTTAACGTTAAATAGAAGAATAGAAATATTTTTTTTTAATGCAGATTAAGATATATATTTCACTTATATAAAACAATAAAAAAATCCATCTAGCAATGGACGATCTATGTTACGCCTACAGACCTACAGTCAAAAACTTTATGATAAACTTTTCCGACGTCATTAAAACTTACAAAAAAATGATACATAGTTTTATAATAATCATCATATGTTAAGCATTTTGTACGTTTCATACATTTAGATCTCGGCTTTATGGTAATATTTTTTAAATTACCATGCTTCTTTTTAATCCTTTTTACTTTTCGCGTAAAATATTTCTTATAAGTTTTATTATCTCTCAAGCTTTCTTTACTTTCATTATTTTTATATAAATTTATTTTACGTAATATATTTATTTTATTTCTCAATAAACGTAACTTACTTTTACTTATCTTTTTATTCTTATAACTGATTGATTTATTTTTTGTCATGTCCGTGATTTTAAATTTATTTTTCTTTTTATTTGTTTTATTACGTCTACCTTTCATTTTCTTTTTCTTATTCTTGGAATTAAAGATAAAGTCCGGTTTTGTTTTATTTTCAATATTATTTACCAAAGTTGTGTTAAGGTTTGATTCTGAAAATAAGTTGCATAAATTAAAACAAGTGTCGTAATTATCTGTTAAACAATTATTTAGAGCGATAACTTTAGGTTTCGCAATAGGCGATGCAGGCTGACTCTGCTGAATCGGCGGAATGTGGACAATGCACGCGGACGATACCGGATACTTAGATGTCGTCGTGCCGCTGCTCGATGATTCTGAGTAGTTCGTACGATATGTTCTATTTTTAGAAATTTGAAAAGAATGATTGTATTTGTTATGTATATTAAATTTAGATCGAATATTATTATTTATTGACATAATTGAGTCTTCATCAATGGCAAATTGAATCGTTTGCATCAGAGATTGGAATTTTTGAGCAGAAACAATTACATACAATTTAAAATTATTTAATCCCTTTAGAAAACAGTCAATGGCAAGTTGTTCATTAATTGAAAAAAGAATGTCAATTTTAGAGCTATCACCTTGCGACTGAGCATATGTAAGGTCAACAAACAAATTCTCAATTTCATTTCCAAAGGCCTTAATTGTTTTATTCCCTTGCCGGCTGTTAAGCAATTTATTTTGTAAAACAGTAGGGCATTGTTTAGGTAAAAGTAAATTATTCATATCTAATAATAACCTATAGATGTCACAATACGATTGGTTTAATAAAAACTTTGCATGTCCGGAAAGCCTAGTTTTTAAAATAAAATTAATTAATATAGGATGAGAATTTACGTCTAAACTGCTGCTATTAAATTCAATATTATTTATTAACGATCTCGTAATTTTGTCGTCACCATTCATTACGGGGAATTAATCAATGGCAGTTTCTAAATCAAACTTTTCAGACATTTTTAAAAGTTGTAAGCTGTCTCAAAGTAAATATATAAAAAACAGTAAAAGTGAAATACAGAATAAACGTAACTACTTAGTTTTTTTTTTATAAAAGCTGCAAAAAAATGTCATGAGCTTTGTCAAATATCAATATCTAATGTGTATTAAAAATCTATTTTCTATACCTATAATTAATTAATCACGTTGGTTGTTATACAATAAATCAAAAAGGATATTTTATCTTCTGTCCGGGGTCGTCATCTCCTGGGATTTTCGAATACGAGGCAGAAATGTTCGTCTCCTGGCGCCTGGGGACGATCACGATGCCGTTGTTACTCCTGGGCTGCTGCTGCAAGCTGCGCTGGGTGGGCCGGGCTATACCCTGGACACCGTGGGCCGGGATAACCCTGGACACCGCTCCAACAAAATCTTCTTTCTTCTCTCTTCTTGATTATAACTACAGTTTCAAAATCTCAGTTATGTAATTTTCATTTAAATTCTTCTTCCTTCTCAGTAATAACTAAATAATCAGAAAGTATTTGTCATAAAAATATCGTGAACTTCTTTATTCATTTATCATTTAAATCGTTTCTTCATAATATTTTTAATTTTCTTACTTAATTTCATTTATCGTTCTTGAGTCTTCCTTCTTGTATTTTATTCTTCATTCTTGAGTCTTCATCTTCTTTAAATTATTACTTTTTTGATATCATATTTTCTAAATAACAATATTTCGCTCCAGGCTTCATTCTTCGTTTTTCACCTCTTCACCACAAATCTTAATATTTTTCTTGATATATATTTTTGTTAGTTCACGTTCTTTTTTTCACTCAGTCCATGATTAATTAAAATTTCTTTACGCGGCCGACATATCGACACGGCCGCGCCGGCGCAGGCTTGCGCCGACTGGCTAGGTCGCCATGTAGGGAGAGGAGGCGACTTGGTTGAAAGACGATTGATGTTAGACTCCTTTATTCAATAACTTCTCATACATATATATCTTATAGCTACTTAGGCTACTACCACACTACAGTAGTTCGTTTAAAAATCATCATCCAATGGCAAAGCCTGACCCTTGCAAACCTTCGCAAAGTAGGAGCCACAAACGAGTCGTAATCGACCCTACTAATTTGCCAGTACAAAACAAAGCAAATGACTACGACCTACGTTCACATCTGTGTTCTCACGTAACTCGTGCCGTCTTAACTGCCAAGGCTACCAGGTGAGCTTTTTAAGGCCGATCTTCTACTTCAAATTGCTGTATTTACGGAATCAAAATAGAAACAAAACGCACTAGTATTAGAAACTAACCTAAACTCAATATCCGCTAAAATTATGGAACAAACTGCCGTGGTTGGTCAACTGCTATGGTTTTTCAGAGAGACTAGAACGTTAGGTTCTTTTTTCAAAAAGAGCATGAAAAGATTTCTTCAGGGTCGGGAATGCGAGTATGACACCTCTAGTTTTACCGGCGTTCATAGGCTACGGTAACCACTTTCCATTATGTAGGTCTGTTTGCCTTTTTAGTTGTATAAAAAAAATAAAGATGACTGGGGTTGATGACGCACGGGAGTTCTTGTGAAGATACTGTCCTAGCCACTCATAGTTATCATCATATCAGTTGATAGGCAGCGGACTCTGGGCGCCGATGCTCCTTGGCTCACAATGAGAGAAAACGCTGAGATGAGGGAGAGTTGATTGACAGCGCCGGATTCCCTTTAAACACACAAGGCTTCGGCCAGTGTAAGAGGGCCGTCAGTTTCCGACCATCGTCAGTCAGTATAGTAGCACAGCCCTTCCCACCCTTGGCTATGACCTTGACCTTAACCTTTAAGTGTCAAAGACCCGGACTTAGTCATATCCGGCCCTTCTGATAAACCCTGATATACAGCGTGGGATTAAATTATATCCGACCCCGGAACCTTTTGGGCAAACGTTAATTTTTCACACTTTTGCCCGCCAATACGTTTATTAAGGGAAAGCACGATTTTTTCGCAACCCAGAGTTTGAATTCATCTGAAATGAATCATTTGAAAGTAAACAGAGATATCATACAAAATTTGTTCTGTCAAGCCCTAGATAACACTTCAAACTAATTTTAAACCTACTGTTTACAATTTAAAGTGAGAATGTGAAGCTTTTCTTAGCTTTTTTTGTCAAAAACTGCCGCTCTTGACGGTAATGCTAAGTTAAGTTTTACGTTCACACCTTTAAACTGTCATAAAATAGTTTGTCATAAAAAGTCAAGAGCCTCGCAAAATAAAATTTTACATGACATCTCCTTCCTCCTATTTCAAATAAATCTTTCTTTCAAATAATTTATTATAGGAGCAGCCTGGATCCCGTAAAATTCATCTTTGCTCTTAAATAGCCGATACATGCAAATCCTGTTGGTATTTCTTATTTATTACGAATTTATTCTAATTGGTAACTCCACTATGCGTGCCGTACAGCCATATCGTAGGTCTTTTTATAACCTGTAGGTGTTGCAATTGCATTCACGAAGCCATTCGTGTAATGGCGAATACCGTCGGGTATTTTTTCAAGTCCAACTTGAACTTGGCCGAGACTTGGATGATTACATTGTTAATAACCTAATGACGTATTTGGTACATATCGCAATTTGATTTGAATATCAAGGTGAGTGAGATACGCCTTGAGATAAATTGGCTTGGTCGTTTTGGCAGCTTGAGTGGCTAAGTGGTTTGATAGTTAGTTGTATTAAGTTACGTTAGACTTGCAAAAACTCTACAACGATCCAATAATCGTTATATCACACATGCCTTTTTATCTGCAGCCATAAATGTATGTCAAAGTCTATGAGCATTTCACTCTATTTTATCACGAGCTTTTTATTAACTTGTTGTTGCTTTTGCTTGTCGTTTATTTGTTTATCTGTGAGTTTTAAATGATGGCAATTGGGTTTTGAGAAGCTGAAATGTAATTCGTACATGTATGTAATTCGGATGTCAATGCAATATTATGGTATTAAAGACCTGGTCAGTAGTTAAGTCGGAAGGTGGACAAATATATTTCTTAACTAAAGAAGATAAACCGATAGTGTTAGGGATCATTTGATTTTTCTTGGCAAGCACTTTACAGTATGAATCGCTCATAAAATAAAATTGGTAAAGAAACTTATTTTAAGTCCATTTAGCTTAGATAATAGGCATCTATTGGAACAGATTGACTCTCCCATCACTATGCTGATGAGAGCTACTTATTCGATTTTAGATCTTTAAGATGTTTCAAAAACATAAAACTTGTGAGCCGTAGACGAAAATAAAGACGAGTTTATACATACTGTGATGTAACGATAATCTGATCAAGTGTTAGACTTGGAAATTAAACTTCCAACTGTAATCAGAAAAACATTAGAGGCTGCAGTTCAACTAGTTGTTTAGAACATTACCGTACTCTCTGAAACTAAGAAAGTGCTAGCATTTCCCGCATATTTTCCGGTTTACATTAAACGCAAACATCACATCATCGCGGTCATGTTTACCACCATTAAGTGCGAACTTAAGTAATACGACACGTAATGCTCAAATCGGAATCTTATGAATCGAATATGAATTGCATAATGGTTCGTGATAGTGCGCGGGGTCGCATCGTAGGAAGAAAGGTTACGTCAGTGAAAGTGAGTAACTGGCAGAGTGCTCCTATGGGCTTGTCAGTAATTGGCTCTTTGATGGTATCTGTCTCGATATGATTCTGATGAGCCTACGTTAACAACAACGTAATGCTATTATGGGTAGTTTATAAGATGTATGATAGATGAGTAGTGATGATGGGGTGTAGTACTCCGGTGTCTATAAACGTACCTATAACCAAAAGATCTGGTTCGATCCCCGTTCGGCCCAGCTTGTGCCTTTAATCTTCAACTTACAAACGGTTATTAAGAGAATACATGATCTTTTTTTGGAGTCCAGTTTTCCATTTCAAGTAAACAATTCAAAATAAACCATTTAAGAAAATTATAAATTAAGAGATAAATTGTTTAATGCTATGTGTAATGAATGATGCCTACTAAGGTTTACATATAAGTAAATATTGCAACTTGAACATGCTCTCTATAGCAACATATTTACATCATTAAATATGGATTCGTGCTTGTGTTCCTTTTTCTAGGAAGTACCCATTTGCGGAAATCCAAGCTATTCCGCATGCACTAAGTATGGCAAGTGATTGATGAGTGGTTATAGTAAATGAAAGGGAAACCATTTTTATATGCCTATGTTTAAAGTTAAATTTTGCGTGCTTTGTTCCTTTTTACTCAACAATAAACTTTGATGTAGTTTTAATATTTTTGGGTAATACTTCTTTTATACCACGGTACATTTGTGATTCTACTGTCAATTTGAACAAATCCAAGTCATTTTTTACATATTGCATTATGAACGTCTACTTTTCTATGTTATTTTATGCAAAATAGAAAACTACTAGCTTTTTGCACCACGTAAGAAAAACGGTCCAGTCTTTGTTTTTATCTAGGCGAATCTTTTTTTCAGACTTTCCTTTAGCGAACGCGGCTATAGAGTACAAGCAAGGCTATAGGCCCATTTTCATTTACCTCGATCATCTATGCCCCTCACCGAAAAGCAAGACAAGAAGTTTTTTCAAAGCTATCATAAGCAACAGAACGCTCGGGTTATCGTAAACTTGCCACATAGTTAATTCGTCACGTTTTTAAAACTCCATACATTCAAAGTTAATTCGTCACATGCATAAAAAAGTATTAGTTAACTCGTCACAGGTAGGTATGCGTTATAGTTAATTTGCCACAATTAGCAAAGTACCGACAGCAAGCAAAGTGATTTATTTATTTAGTGGTTTAAATCTACGCTAATATGAAAAATGCCGAAGAGTTTGTTTATTTGGTTTTATGACATGACGACAGGTTAGATTTAAAAAAAAAAACCACTCTTGTAAAGATGAAGGTATGTACCATGGGCGGAACTGAAGCGGACAACAAGTTAAATACATTTATTTACTACAAATGTCTAAAGTATTCAACTACATACAGGGGTTTATTTATTTGAATTTAATGATGGCCAAATTATATAATTTAATTTTCCATATTACTCAATTTTATTTTTTCTATTGTCATGTGATCTATGTATTGGAATGCAATGTATGAATTATTATTGAATAAATTAATGATCAGTTGATCAATTCAAATAGGACATCATTTTTTTTTTAGCTGCAAAATGTTGATAGTTATCTTGAGTTCATTCATACCCTAGGAGGCTGTTGGTGCTTTTTAAATAATCCTTTATATGAGGATGAGAAAATTTACAATCAGACAGCTAGGTAGCACTCCTGCACATGCTTTTATCTCTCTCGCTCGCTGCAACTATCTCTTTCTAAATGTAACAACTAACCCTTTCGGTCAATGCATTCTTGTTATCAGTCCAGTGACTCACATGACCTTGCGAGAGGGTGGTGACGTGTTTTGCAAAATTACTGTGCAATTTTAAATGTTGTAATTTGTGCATCTTTGAAAAAATGGATAATCAGCCGGGAACAAGTACGGGAGGACATGGTGTAAGTATTTTTAAATTTAATTCTATACAAAAAAAAAATATGTGCTATTTGTTTATTATTTTATCTCTCAAATGCTCTTATATAAAAGGAGTTCGATTTTAATAACAGTTATTAAACAATGATTTTATTTAATTTAACTTTAGATAGCCTATGGTTTTAAAACAAAATTAATACTTAACTGACCCCTCATTATTTTCACAGCAATGTCAATTTAATCAAGTGTTTATTTAATTCATTCTAGTAATTATAATCTGCAAGTTAAACTGCACTAGAAAATATCTAATACGAACTATTAATTATAATTAAATAAATATTTCAATAAAAGAGTCACATTTCTTATTTTATTTATTAGCAAAGGTACAGTTTAAAACTTTAGATATAATTTTAAATCATACCGTTTTATGCTGCTTGTCTTAACTAGACATGACGCATGACAAACTTTAAACAAAATGGCCGACGGCTCAGACGCCAGCGGTGGTGTGATTAATCATACATTGTGAAATTTGACATGTATTATGCTTATTGTTTTCTGTAGACAAACAAAGTTACAAATTTCTATACTATACCCGTTTAGTTTTAAAGCATGTAGTAATTTTTATGGTGATTTTATAAAATGCTGACTATTTCCCGTGACTTCAATTGCGTCATTTATTTCCGTTGTTGTTAAGAGTAAAGAGTATTCTTATATTGAAAGAGTTATCAAATTCCGTCCAGTAGCTTTTTTTCCTCTTTATAGTATTAAGTATAGATAAATTTATGATACTATTTCAACACCTTTTCAGGTCACATTTACGAAAACTGAAAGGGGACGGAGAATGCTTGTGAGAGGTGGTTATATGTACACCTTTCATCGGGAAACTAAGCTTGGAACTGTTTGGAGATGTACGAATCGTGCATGCAGTGCAAGTATAAAAATTTCGGAGAATCATAGCGTTCGAGTTTTGCATGAAGCGGCTCATAAGTGTAAACCAAATGTAGTGAAAACAGAGATTATCAAGACAAAGAATCTTTGTAAAGAAGCAGCAGCAAACACCAGCACACCTATGCCTCAACTATTTGAAGAAGTTTTTCAACCAAAAAAAGACGCGGGTTACGATTTATTAAGTGCCTTACTGAAATTTAAACACTTTTCAAGATCACTTTATATCGTAAGGAATCGTGAATTAAACGTACCCAAAACACATTTTGCTAAATGTGAAGATGTAATAATCCCGTTCAAATATACAGATTGTTTTTTATTATTTGACGACGACAGTGATCCTGAGAACAGAATAATAGCTTTCTGTACTGAGACAGCTCGTGAAGCTGTAAGAAATATTCGAACATATTTTTCGGATGGAACTTTTTCAAGCTGCTGTAAACCATTTTATCAGCTTTACTGCATACATGGTGATGTGAGAAGTGACGAAAACTTTACAAACGTAGTTCCTCTCATATACGTTCTAATGCCTAATAAGCAAGAACGGTCTTATGAGCGACTTTTTATTGCTCTCAAGAAAAATTTGCCATATTGGAACCCGGTGACAATGATTGTCGATTTTGAAATTGCAGTTATCAACGTCATAAAAAAAATGTTTCCACATATTAAACTACAAGGATGTAACTTCCACTTCAAACAAGCATTGGCTAAAAAAGCTCACGCCTTAAATATGAACAGCATCAACGAAAAGAGACACTTGGCTTTGTGTGCTGCATTGGCGCATGTAAAGCTAGAAGACATTGAAGACGGTTGGTTGTGGATTATGGAAGATGCGCCACAGAGTGAAACAGTAACAACATTTAATGATTATTTCGTATCCCAGTGGTTAGAAAATAAAAATATACAATTTATTTGGAATATACATGGTTCTCGTCATAGGACAATAAATCTCGCAGAAGCATGGCATAAGCGTTTGAACAATATGATGCCTCAAAAAAAACCTAGAATGCTTCAGTTTCTGGAAACACTCAAAAAGGAAGCTGATTATGTAGATACTAAAATAAAAAAATTGAATCTAGCCATACCATCAAACTTAAGAACGCGCAGGTCAATTGCATATGACAGGGAGTTAAAAACTCTTTTAGAAAATTATAATAACATGCCCCTGTCTGAATTTATATTGAAAATTTCTTATATGCAGCATTTTAAAGAAATGTAACATGGATGTAGTTAATTCTACATTTAAGATTTAAATTAATAATTTTAATGTATGATTTCAAAGGAAAACTAATGTTATAAACAAAAAGCAATATCTTTACTTTATATAATAAAAGTTCTTTTTACTATTGTTTTATTGTAGGTTGTTCTAATTTGTTACATAGATGTAGTTAATCCTATACTTAAGTTTTAAATTACGACTTTAATCTTTGATTTTAGGGGAAGGCAAGTGATGAATTATGACAAAAAATACTGTGATTTTATCTGTGATTCATTAAGTAGATATATTTTGTTTTTTTTTTTATGTTATACACGTAAGGTATATCAATAAGGTAGGTAGGTAGTAGGTAGGTTGTGCATGTTACCTAGGCAAATCAGCCGCTTTCTATTTATAAAGAGAACTGTGATTTTTACAAATTGTTACATAATATTTTAAATAAAACAGCTGTAAATTTTGAGAACCTTCCTAGAAATTAACAGCAAATTTATTTTTGTTTGCTTCTTCTTTGGTTATATTTGTACGTAATATTTAAGTAAATCATTCAGATAGAACTGTGATTTTTGTAATAGATGTAGGTAAGGTTAATATCCCAAAACTGTGATGAAAGAAATAAATGTTGTTATTTAAATTTTTGTTTAATTTTCTTGCTGTCTGTACAAAAATAATCAGTGTGACGAATTTACTATACTAAATATTAGACTGTGACGAATTAACTATAAAAAAATAAAAGTGTGGCAAGTTTACGCATACTTTTTTTCGTGACGAATTAACTTTGTGGCAAGTTTACGATAACCCGAACGCTCTACCTACTTGCTAAACGTCCTTGGCACCTCGTCCAAGGCCGTTACATTTTTCAAAGAACATTTCACAGTAACACAGTTTTCACCAAACCAATTGTTTTTGAAACGCATCTAGACAATGAACTAAGTAGACAGGAGAAACCGCGACATGAAAAATTATAACAAATGCTTTCTCGGTGTACATAAACAAAGTTGTCTTAACTTTTCAAGCTAGTGTTGACAGAGCCAAACTAATGAATATTACACAATGTTGATTTTGGAATACGGTCGCGTGGATTACGTATTCTCTGTGTAAGGTGAAAGTTATTTGGTATTTTTAACTATTGTTCATGGCGTACTGATAATGATAATCCGCAATTGGGCTATGTTACGCAAGAAAGTCGGCTTTTGTATGCGAACGAAGGCCTACATTTTGTATTGGCTGAAGTAGGTGACAGTTGAGTAAAATTGTCAAATAAGTAAGTAGTATTGTGAACATAATAATCATGGCATGCATCGTATAGTCATAATAATGGGAATCTCAGATCACATCAAAGATAGGAATGATGACGGGGTCACAGAACATAAACAAGCCAAATGAAACAGAAACCTACGTCCCTTTTGCCTTGTTTATGCCAAATGATTGTTTGTCCAAATTCGGTTCGAAGGACCAATAAAAAAATACTTTTTTGCTTCTGTTCTAACCGCAATACAATAACAACAATAATATGAATCAGCTAGATTACCTACCTAGCTTATTCATATTATTGTTTTAGGTATTCATAGGTACTATAATTTAGGTACGTAAAATTCTGTTGTACCAAAGACATAACTGAACTTTTAGTAAGAGCTTGCTGCAATTATTCTAACATAATTGATATTATTAATCCTTCAACCATACCACTATTATATTATTAATCCTTCAATAAACCAATTACTAACATTGATCCGTATAAAATTGACAGCACCTAATTAGTAAGTGACCTACTAAAATCTAGTTATTATGCATAATTAAACCTGTATTTTATTGTACCCTATTCTAATAGCCCAATCAAGGCACACCGAAATGATGCTTTTAATTACTTAACTATATGCAAACTGATATCTATATGTCAGAAAATTGATAAACTGTGTTCTCCAATGATTATAATATATTTTAGCTTGATTTTAAATGCATTTAATCTCTTTGCAGGACTGCCAAGGTCCCCAATGCGAGTACGTCCGTTCGGCGCCAGCCAGAAATATTGACTCTTGCGGATTTGGTAAGTTTAACAAGGTTTCGTAGACCTGGGCTCTGTCTACCCCGTAAGCGAAAAAGATGTGATTGTATGCATATTTATAGCAAGGTTTACTACTTTCATACATGAAGTTCCTTAAAAGAAGTGTTATAGTTAGTGTGATTTGTCCGTATATATATTTATTTAATACCTAACAGATTTGGATTTGCCTCTCGTTAAAATTCTTGCCATAATCTGAGTGAGAAACATAGTATATACTTTTTGGCAGCGCAGTCGTGTTTATTTTTCTTTGCAACGACTTATTTCGATATTTATTTATTTGAGCAGCTTCTAGCTGATGTGTCTATGTCAGGCAGTGTTAAATGTATGAATACACAGACATAAACTGAACAAAGATATAGTACATGGGCAGAGATAATTTAAATAATTTAATGTTTATGGTAGAATTCAACTTATTGTTGTTCTGATAAATGTATATTATTGACATAAAACATGCTATAACATATTCCTTAAAGATATCAATAAAATTATGTGGTTACTTCTGAGAGAGAGATTCCCGTAAAAGTCGTTATATTATCACAAGTTGAAAATGATACTTGCTTGGCACTTTGTTACTTATCACGTAAAATAACCAAATAACCAATGAAAAAGTTAGTACAAACTGTCAATCTTTTACACGAAATAAAAGGTTACTTTGAAGTTTTGTGGTCTTTATTTCATCAAGTATTCACTGTGCTATGACCTAAAATTACCATGCATTTAAATAACAATTTCACGGTGAGTGAGTGTAAAGCAGTTTGAAATGTAGCCAGCTAGGAAATGGCTGGCTTGTTATTAGGGTTGCCAGGCCCTGAAATATAAAAACTAACTTCTTCTTGTTATTCTAACTATAGCGCAATACTGCGCCACCTACTCCTCAGTACAGATCCTTCAGAAGCTATACATAAGAATAACAAAATAGGTATAGTTTCCAACGTATTTTACGTAAAATTTCTGTAAATATAATAACATACATAAGTATCTCATATGAGCTATAGAGGCTTGATCGACTGTACTGACCGATTAATAAATTCTTAAGATTTATTTATTGTCTGTATATATATATGACCTTATCTCAGAATATCTTTCTTAGCTTTAATGGCTTCCCATTCGCGAACACAGTTATCTTCATATTTTATGTTAAATTTACAATGTGCTCAATAATCCTCTTCGTCATCCCCTATGTCATTATATGTACCTAAGTACCGTACAGCAATCGTAAAAAAACCAACGCATACGCCATAAAACTTTTTAACGCAAAACTAAACTGCCGGTATGCAAAAATCAATCATACTTGTGTTCCTACCCTCACGATTGGATATTTCCAAATTTATAAAGGACCAACTTGGAAGTCTTTCCAATAATAAAAAAGAATATCCATATCTGACTAATCTGTTATGACTATAAACTGACTATAAAGTTATGCGTCGTCATGCATTAAAGTGTATAACGTTTCCGTTTTTTCGTCGGTTGAAAATATAAGCAATGATCCTGGTGGCAACCCTGATTGCGACTGGTTTCAGATTTTGCTCTTAATTTTGTAACGTTGACATAATCGCTAATTATCATAAAATAAACCCAGTTCTTGTTTCACTTTTTCTTTCACACTTTTAGTGTTGCTAGTTTGTAGCCAAGTGGTCTGCATTTAATGCTAAATGTTTTATTGACCTACTTACTGGTCACTTAGCAAGTTCGTGCTATCTTATTCATGTTACGATTTAGATTAGTATTTATCACCGCTTAGTTAAATGTCATTATTAGCATAGTATTGCAAGGAAATTCAATGTATCGACATTCGAGTGATATCTTAAAAGCTCCTAACCAATAACAACATTTTTATCGTTACATATACGAATCCCGGGCTCTGACGCATTACAGTTGAATATGCCACCGGGAAACGGAAAAAAGCATTGATGCGGAGTAGGATGCTTTTAAAATACTAAGTCACAAGTAGTTTTCATAAGCATTATACATAGTACCATACTTATTGAATTTACATCTGACTTAGAAGTTTTAGGATATAATACGGTCACATAGGATATAGTTACAACTATATACTATGTAGCAGTATTATATGCTTAACCCTTTTATTTTTGATACAGTTGTAACGTTAATTTAATTCAGTTTATGATCATCAGGTCTTTATTAGTCTCCACTGCAGGAGCACGACCCTCTCTGTACTGCCAGAGCAGTCAGAGGATTTGGCCTACACTCTCCACGCTGGCCAGATGGGTTGGAGAGTTTTAGTTTATGTTACAACCCAATTCGTCAATAACACTAGAAGTGCATATTTATCTATCATACATGTCTTCATAGTACAGTACAGACACAGGTCTTTCACATAGATCAATTGCTGTAACTGCTTGGTACACCTTTTTTGTTATGTACCTATATCTGTCATTTTTATGTAAGAGGATGAATAAAGATTATTATTATGTTGTTAGTACTGTATTTAATAGAGAATCTCCCCTTCTAGAGCATCGTGAACAGTTGAACTTGGCGACTGCTTTCCTCGACGGGTCGGCCCTGTACGGCAGCTCCGAGAAGGAGCTCCGATCCCTCCGACTCTACGACGCCGGAAAACTGGACGTCGCATCTTGCCACAAGTGAGGACCTACTTTTATATCCCGACTTTTCAACTAATATTACAAAGCTAAAGTGAGTTTGTTTGTTTATTTGTTGGTTTGTTTGTTACCCTTTAACGCCCTATCTACGAACCGATCATCATGAAACTTGGCATACACATAGGTTAGGGTACTGAGACATAGGCTATATATCACGCGGGCTAAGCCGCGAGTATCAGCTAGTTGGATATAAAATGGCTGATATAAACTATGAATACTCGAATGGCCCCTTAGCTGTTACATGGAGCCTGGAAAAAGCTCAGATGAGGAATCCCAACAGAGACTATAGGAGTCCCAAATAAGATTAACATTACTCAAAACTATTATTATATTGAACATTTCTGGTATTATGAATTAATATACTTATTTTTCTAGTTTTTTACCTATGCAAACGAAACAAAATTTAGGGAGCTAGACTAGAAATCAATGAGACTTTCGGTTTATGATTGAATCATACAGGGCATAGTTACCTATATAAGAATCAAATAGTTGAACAAACATTTTAATGATGCTTCTATCATCTTACTCTACTAGCGTTATATCTATTCGCATCACACATTATATAAGTACCTAATAATGTTCCGTGTGCTACTAATTTTAACGGTTCAACTCAAGTAAATACCAAGAGAAGACAAGATTAATTGAATACAATTTCCCTTACTCCATTAACTAGTTAAGACTCTAACGATGAGCGGAGATGGGATTCCTAATGTCGTCACAGAAATGGATTGTATGCAAATACATCCGCCAGCCTTGACGCACCTTCCCTCGTTGATTCCAATCGTAACATCTGTTTACAAGCCATAAATTCGCAGAGGATATCATCGACTCCATAGGATATTTATGCGCTGTTTACATGCGTATCGTAGGATGATAGCATAATGCATAATTTAATGAACCGTGGCACTTTGTTGACTGCTTATTACCATACTTAATAACGTATTATCGATTATCTCGGTGCATTAATGTATACCTGGTTGCTTGAAATGAGTATTTAAAAAATAATAAATAAATGACGAATTACTGAACTATTAGAAGCTGGAGGATAAATTTGACTAAATCCACGCTGTGGCATATGTTCTCTTTCCACCTACAACAGACAGTCCTTCTTATCTTTCTCAGTCATATTTAGGTCTACCTATTTCACGAAGGTAATCCTTACCCACGAACATTCCAACTGCATCCGATTGTATTAGGGAGGACACTTTACCGTGATAAACTGTTATTCTTGTGTGGGTCGCCGTGTGGTTCCCGGCAGAGTAGAATGGGACCACTCCAAGTCTTCCCGTGGATGTCTTAAAAGGCGACTTAAGAAACACAAGCTAAACAAAGCTTATAAACATCAAAGAAACCTCTCAAACCCGTCTGGCCAGCGTGGAGAGTGTAGGCCAAATCCTCTGCTCTGGCTAATGTATGGCTCTGGTAGTACAGAGAGGGTCATGCTCCTGCAGTTGAGACTAAACAAGACCTGATGACGATGATGATGATGAAGTATGGGTCGAGTTTTTGAGTCTCCTGACAAGAAGACATCTGGATAACAAGTTAGCGTTAGCTCATGCTCATAGATATTCCTAGAAACCCTAGTTGGAAATCTACACAATCAGACCGCTTATTAATATCAAACACATTGTTACAGGTGCAATGGCAACAATCTCACCGCTCCCCTGTACAAAGCCCTGGTCTCCGAGCACAACCGCATCGCCGGCGAGCTCTACTCCATGAACCCGTTCTGGGATGACGTCACACTGTTCTTGGAGACGAGGCGAGCGATGGCGGCTATTATGCAACATATTACTTACAATGAATTCTTGCCTGTATTGTTGGGAGAGGTAAGATTTGAAATTTTTTGAGTTGCGTACCTAAAGGGTAAGAACGGGACCCTATTTTGTTTGAAGACGCTACGGTAACGCAACTGATGATAGAGCCATTATCACTCACGGTGATGTCTATATTGCCTTCTGTAAACTGTTCAAATAGGTTACCTACCTTCGAGAGGGATGCATGATTTTGATGTCTTGAAATTAATTGTCTGAATCCGTTCAAAGATGACCGTTTCTAAAATATTACTTCGCTTAGACCTTCCTGAGCATTGAAAACAACATCCAACTTTTACATCCAAATTAAGATTTCCACGCAGATAAAGAACCGGAAAGTGGCATACTTAAACAATATTGAATCCTAATATTCGTCTACCATATACCTCAATTTTGCCATTTACAGGTGGGCATGGCCAAGGCTGAACTGAAGCTGCAGTCTCTGGGCTTCTGGCGAGGATACTCGAGTTCGAACCGTGCTGGTGCTTACAACGAGTTGGTGGCCGTTGCTCCTATCTTCAAGGCCATGATGAACCAAAAATTGGTAAGAACTTGATTTTTAACTTTTGTTTTAGTCATATACAATTTCCCTGGGATTTACACACCTATTAAATGTGCATCTGCTTTTATGATTCTACATTTATGAAGCGTAAAAACCAAAGGTTACGTCAGCGCTGTGCAGCCATCATGATTCGACGACGTCTTCTCATTTTCATCTGAACGAATTCCCAATTGTGGAGCTTCGTATTACAAGATTCTCCAAGATTGCATGTTACTTTATATACTATTTATGACCCTTGATCTTTGTTTTTTTTTACAGCCTGCCTAACATTAGCCTTATCGATATTTTTCCACATTTCATAGGTAGTTTTAGCGAAATCACATTGCAATCTTTTCGGTTCAGATCAACTCTACAGTAAGCCTCGAAGACCTGGTTCACACCGTCGCCCACAAGGTCTCCCGCTTCCCGGCTGCAGCTCAATTCGACCTCAACCGCGCCAGAGACCACGGAGTAGCGCCGTACTTGAGGGCTCTGCGCATGTGCGAACCTACGACTCCAATCAAGAGCTTCGGAGACTTCGAGAAGATGGGTTTCGATAGAACTCAAGTGGAAATGCTGGCTGATATGTACAAGTATGTTCGATTCGAAAATATATTTTATTACACGTAATGTGGGAGTAACTATTCATTTCCATACCTCAGGCGTATATGAACATGAACGTCTAAGATCTACTATTCCCCTAGGCCGTTTTATGCAACAATAAGGGGCGAGTTTGACATAATTATGAGAATTACCTTTTTTTCGGGAATATGTGGTTATTCAAATATTATCAAATATCAAGAGAGTAGAAAAAGGGCTACCCCCTTTACCCCTCTACCCCCTGGGTCTAGGCTTGACTTATTTTCGGTATCATGGGGAATGGTGATATTTTAGGTATCATGGTTTACGTGGTAATGACGTTATTTCATGAAATGTTACTAATGGTAACATTTCATGAAATAAACAAACATTTTGTCGTGTTAAACGATAATTTAAGTTTAGTGGTGGGAAGGGCTTTTCTATCTTTTGCTTACATGAGGGGTAAAGGGTTAAAAAATATCTGATATTCTCTGTAAATAACTCTTATTGGTGCCCTATTTATATGTTATTCTGATTTATATTATTTTGTAGGAACGCTGAGGACGTCGAGCTGATGATTGCTGGTGCACTAGAGAAGGCAGCCAATGGAGCTGTGGTTGGATCCACCTTCGCGTGTGTGTTAGCTCTGCAGTTTGCGAACCTCAAGAAAGCAGATCGGTAAATATATAAGTCAAATTCTTTTAATAACAGTGGTACTAAATTCTTCTTTTTTATTTTCTGATTTTTTACTCATTACCCTATTGTTGAAACAGTAGATACTTCTGTTTTCTGACCCACTTAAACAGAATTGCTCATAGTGTCGATTGTGGGTGAATTTACAATGATCGGTAATGTATAATTAAAACTGAATATATTTGATTAAAAATTATTGAAGAACTACGAATGTTTTTAATGCGTTATACCCTACGGGGTAATATGTGATGAGAGAATTCGACGCGGTGATTCGAAGTCTCTGTTGTGTAGAAGTATCACACTTAGGGCATAAACCTACAGCTGTTTATTCCAATCCTACCTGTGGTAGTAATATGTAATTTAATTATGTTGGTATTGATACCAATTTACCTCGTTTACAGATTCTGGTACGAAAACGACATCCCGCCCTCATCCTTCTTGCCGGAGCAGCTCGGAGCCATCAGGAAGGTGTCATTGTCTGGATTATTGTGCGCCGCCGATGACACGCTCACCAACATTCAGCCTAAAGTGTTCGTCAAAGAAGATCCTTACCTGTGAGTACATTAAAACTTTAATCTCTTAATTATTATTAAACATCATACAACAGTTGATAAAGGTCTTTGAAGAAAAATCCATAAAATGATTAGGTACTTTCTTGCAACATAATCAATCTTAAAAATACCAAATTTTTCAACGGAGGAAAAACGAAGAAGGTTAACGACGAGGTGATGAAGTCAACGTATACATTTTTTTACAGAGTAGTCCGATATTAAAAATTCTTTTTATTTTTAAAGGGTATACCCCCAATTTGGAAACAATTCTAACTTTTAGTGTAGGAAAATAGGGTTTGATTAAATTTTTTGTTGTTTAGTTCATTTCGGCGGTTTAATTTTTTGTTAAAAAGTTTTTATTATACCTGTAGATACTATACACATTTACCATAATGTGAAACCTTGAAATATTTTTTAGAAATGCTGCCCAACACTGCTCTCAACACAACCGATTGGAACTGTCAGCGTGGAGAGATGAGAGTGGAGCTAAGGCTGCCGAGAGACTATCCCAGGACATGCTTTCCACTGCTCTGGAGAAAGCTAAACAGGAGATGGCTGACAGGAAGAAATTGGAGTACATGCTTTGGGAGTCTCGTAAGTAGTAGTCTCATAACTGTTATTCAGAGCAATGCAACGATTGGTTATGATAATTGGTAATTGATTTAACTCACGTATTTACTCATGTTATTAAATTATAGCGAATAGTTAAAGATTACAGTAGTTGATTGTATCTGTGCAGGCATAGATTAAAAAAAAATATTCTGGCGCAGGCTTTTTAATAATAATACGAGTAACAACCAAAAAGTTTTTACACAAGAAAGTTTTACTTTTTCATACAAAAGTGATCAGCCGCCCGAGAAATAATAGTATGGGAATGTCAAACATTTTTTCGAGTTCCCAGCATTGGTCCATAGAAGAAGTTGTTTACATATTGTAATAGAGACCCATGCCAATAGAAAAACATCGTTTTTCTTTCGATCTGGGGATCGAACCCGGTACCACGCGAGTCCTAGGCTGGCATGTTGAACAATGCGCTAAAAAAGCCGTCAAAAAAGGGTTTCCAAGAGGGATATTATCACTGAATTTGTACTTCTTTAGCCAACGCCTTCAATAAAAATAAAAACTCCAATCGTGATTATTTTCGACTACCTACAGTACTCTTAAAATAGTTTATTTTTCGTTACAGGTGGTGGAGCTGACCCAAAGTCGCCTGTGGGAACAGCGGCTTCATTCTCCAAGGCTAACAAGTACGCCCTGAAACTCGCGAATACTTCACTGTTCTTCGAATTCGCGACCAATGAGTTACTCAACAACATTCATGGAGGGTGAGTTGATTGAACATGAAATAAAACCGGCCAAGTGTGAGTCAAACTCGCGCAATGAGGGTTCCGTACAATATGCTTCGTGAACACACACACAATGTGCAAAAATGTTTTATTCAATTGACTAGCGCTATCTAGTGGTGTTTTAGTGAACTATTTCCCTAGATGAACTTATTATAGTGAGTTTACCACTTTATTTTCAAGTGATAGAATTCTTATTATTTTTCCTGTAATCTTCAAGGAATGAACTATATTTAGTAATTTTTTCAAAATTTTCGGCCCAGTAGTTTCGGAGATCAGGGGGGGTCAATATTTGCCTTCTTTCGTGAATAAAATCAAAAGTATTGATTTTACCCGAACAAAAAAAAATATTTTTGAAATCCTCATAATGAGGCCTTTCATTTGATATATGACACAGTATGATTTGCAAAACTTTCTTTTAAAATTTTGTAATTAGGCCCCTGAAAATGACCCTTATTTCAAAAAAATCATTATTTATTTGCACATCCGTGTTTGGGTCATAGGATTACACCATCTTACCAAATTTCACCTAATTTGGTTCAGTAGATTCGGAGAAAATCGGCTGTGACAGACGGACGGACGGACAAACAGACGCACGAGTGATCCTATAAGGGTTCCGTTTTTCAATTTTTGTACAGAACCCTAAAAATATTTTAGGGTTCTGTACAAAAATCCATCGAGCCGGTCTCCATCGAGATCAGTGAAGCGATTTTTATTTATAAGAGATGGAGAAACGTAAATGGTCAAAGATGGGTCAAAGGTCTGCATTGAATAAAGCGTAGATTTTAAAAAAAAATTTTCGTCCGTCTGGAATAAAGGCTATACCCAGCCCGGCAATCGGGATTATTCGATTTCGAAATTTAAAAATTAATTATTAAGTCACGGTTGTTACTCACGCATATTCAGTCGGTATCGCCGAATACTTTCGGTCTGTTACGAAGCCCATCATCAGGGCGAGTGTAAGAATTATCACGACAAAACATCTAGTAAAAATTAACAACAAGTATAGACCATAACCTTATTTAACCTTGTTTGACAATGTCATGCTCACTAAAAATGTTCAATCTGGTGGCGGCGTTGTGTGTCGGGTCGTTGAGTTCCCTCTAATATGGTTGAGTTCAGCGATGGCTGATCCACACGTCAACTCGTGAACGGGTGCTGTCAGGGGGGACTGGTCTGCTCGGCCTCTTTGACACTACTTTAAGTACCATATGTTGTTTATTATCTTTACACACTCGATCGTTAACATAAACATGTTCCAAAAATAATAAATCTATGTATATTGAAATTGTAACATGAAAACAGAAAAAAGAAAAGAAAGAAAAAGACAATAAGGAATAAATATTCGTAATCATATAAAGCCCTTCAGGCGAGTAGGCGACCAAAACTGTTGATAAGAGTTTCTTTCGGCGTTTCTTCTCTGCAGTGGTCGGTTCCGAAACGCTAGTAGTCCGTAGCTTTTGAACAATTAATAAATACATATTATCTAATAAGATAATTTTAAATATGATATGACGTGAAAAAGTGCCTGCAAAGGCCTATTTTCTGAATAAACGTTTTGATTTTTGATTTTGATTTTAACAGACTCGGGTCAGACGCTTTGGTGTCAATTAGTTTCTAATTCATTATGCTATCCAATGTTTCAGAAATCGCCGCAAGCGTCAAGTCTTCAGCGACAGCCTTGGCTTCGGCACCTCAAACGAATTCGTCGATTCCCTTCAAAATGTCGACGTGAGCAGTTTCATTGGACAGGACCTCGGGCCGAGCATTGAGCCTCAGTGCGATGACAATGGATCCTGCGACCCTGATAACCCTTTCAGGACTTACACTGGATACTGTAACAATTTGAGGAACCCTAACTTGGGCAAGAGTTTGACTACTTTCGCGAGATTGCTGCCTCCTGTTTATGAAGATGGTAAGTATTCTTGCTTTAAGTATCAATAAACTTTATGCTGCACAAATGAACTACTGAACGAACTTGTCTGTTTACCCAATTTTGTAAAGTATCAAACTTGTAAGGTTTAATTTCTGTAAACGAAGAAGTTAGGCGCACGTTTTGTTGGCCATACGTTTTTTAGAATTCATGCGCTTCCAAGTCTAGTTGCAATCCTGCGGCTTTAGGATTCGGACGGAAATGTGGCTTTATTTTGGTTTAAGTAAAAAAGGTAAGTAAATATAAAAGATACTTACAGTGAAATATAGAACTTTTTCTTTTTTTGGAGTCGGTTAAAAAATGGCTACGAGGCACGTAATAGAACCTTCAGAACGTCATATTTTTATGATGTTTACTTATTTGTCCATAGGTGTAAGCCGCCCCCGTATCAACTCAGTGACGGGCACCCCTCTGCCATCCCCTCGCATCATCTCCACGGTCATCCACCCCGACATTTCCAACCTGCACACCCGATACACGCTCATGACGATGCAGTTCGCACAGTTCTTGGACCACGAGCTTACCATGACGCCTATCCACAAAGGTAACCATTCTTCCAATTAGTTGTAGCTATATCTGTAAGTTGAGTCACTGAGTTGTCCACCGTGTGGTTCCCGACAGAGTAGAATAGTACCTTTCCAAGTCTTCCTGTGCACGTGGTAGAAGGCGACTTAGGAAACACAAGCTAAACAAAGCTTATAAACATCAAAGGGACGTCTCCAATCCTTCTGGCCAGCTTCGACAGTGTAGGCCAAATCTTCTGACTGCTCAACCTAATTTGTAGCTTTGGTAGTATAGAGAGATTCGTGCTCCTGCAGTCGAAACTAAAAAAAAGACCTGTTGATGATGATGATGGTATCTAAAAGTATGTAGATATGCCGCCAGAATAGTTTTAAGTCAGTGTTTTATCCTCTGGTTGCTAGCTGGAAGCTCCGGTAATGTCCTATTACCTGTGCTACCGGTATAATACCGCTTAATTAATTAAAGTTAGGAGAAATCTCTATTTGTATAGTCATTTCTCCAAACCAGTCTACGGTCTCGCTCGAGTATTTAGGATAGATTCCTTGTTAGTATTTTACAGAGACCGTGGAGTGTAGGGTATTCATTTATCGTTTTATTGACTACTGACTTACCTTAATGTAATCATGTTTTTGTAGGCTTCCACGAGTCTATCCCAGACTGCCGCTCCTGTGATTCGCCACGTACGGTTCACCCTGAATGTAACCCCTTCCCCGTTCCAAGAGGAGATCACTACTACCCTGAAGTCAACATCACTTCTGGAGAGAGATTGTGCTTCCCCTTCATGAGAAGTTTGCCTGGACAACAGAGTTTGGGTAAGTAGAAAGTGCCAAAACTTTATTCACAAAAATATTAACTTAGTTCGTTCTTCTGGTACTGCAATGCTACACTACAACTACACCCCACTTTTAGTGAAGATCAGGAAACCAAAAAAGATTACTCCGTGGAAAAAGAAACTCTTTTACATTTATCTGCAATTACAGGACCCAGAGAACAAGTGAACCAGAACACCCCCTACATCGACGCGTCTGTAGTGTACGGAGAAAACCCTTGCATCGTGCGGAAGCTGCGAGGGTTCCACGGCAGACTGAACGCCACCATCAACCCCCACGGCGGCCGGGAGCTGCTGCCGCGATCTGACTCCCATCCGGAGTGCAAGGCTGCCAGTGGATACTGTTTCATTGCTGGTAAATGGAATACAATTATTTACCAGGTTATTCTTTATGCGTGTGAATGACCAATACAGATACAGACTCAGTCGAACACCAGATAAATTGACTGGCTTAACGACTGCTAATATCTAATGATGACAGCTAGAACGAAACTCAAGGTGTCTTCCAAAGTATGAATAAGCTAAATGTGTATTAATTATTCCTTTTGACTAAGTCCAAACTAAGTTCGTTAACCCAAATTTTAACCAAGTCTAGAGGCGCTTAAAATGCGTAAACGGTAATGATTACAACCGTAGAAACAGCTTCTTTCTCCATAGTATAAAGTCGTATGGAAGCACTTACAACCTTAGACACAGCATCTTCCTCCATAGTTTGAAGTCGTATAGATTCTTGGATAATACTGGTAACGCTGTAAAGCAGTACAGCTGTGTAGCATTATAAGTCAATAGATAGGATAGCATGTTAACTGTAGGGCATTCCTTTAATCATCACACCTTTTTTCAACCTATCTCTGGCATATTTCAGGTGACGGTCGTGCTTCCGAACAGCCCGGTCTCACGGCCATCCAAACTATTTTCATGAGGGAACACAACCGCATCGTCGAAGGCCTGCGTGGAGTCAACCCGCACTGGGATGCCGACCTGCTGTTCGAGCACGCTCGCCGGATCCTCGCCGGCGAGTTCACGCACATCATCTACAATGAGTTCCTGCCGAGATTGCTGTCATGGAACGCCGTCAATTTGTATGGACTGAAGTTGTTGCCGTCAGGTAAAAGAGCTATCTATATGTCATCCCAACTTATATGATGTATGCGAATGTGAGTTTGTATATTTGTTACCTCTTCATGCTTTATCTACCGAACCAATCATCTTGAAATTTGGCACTCACGTTGACAATGCTCCGGAGAAGGACATAGGCTGTATATCACGCGGGCGAACCACGCTCAACAGCCAGTTACTTATATTTGACTGGCTTGATGTTGTTCATGATGATATGCTTGCCAATGGACTCTCAACCAAAGATGCCGAAGACCTGGTGAAGTGGAGGAGGAAAAGCCGGAAAGCGGACTCTTGGCTCCAAAGCATTCCAGCTAAAGATGCAACCGGGAACACGCTTTTGCAATTGACCGTTCTACTAGACTTTCGTCGATTATTCTCTGTAGATTTCTTTGAAGCATATCCATGCTTCAAAGAAATCTACAGAGAGAGAGATCTATTTTAGGCCAGTTTTAAATGTCCTTGCGTACACGAATAAAAATTGTACATCTAATACTGCAGATTCGATTAGCTGATGGAAATCTAGTCTATACAAGGAACGTAATGTATTTTCTCAGGCTACTACAAGGAATACTCGCCGACCTGCAACCCAGCAGTTGTGACCGAGTTCGCCGCAGCGGCCTTCAGAATCGGACACTCCCTCCTCAGGCCTCATTTGCCTCGCCTGTCGCACACCTTCCAGCCAGTCGAACCACCAATCCTGCTGAGAGACGGCTTCTTCAGGACTGACCTGTTTATGGAAGTAAGTTAATATTCTTCATTTAAAAATTTATTAAAGTCATTCTCACCAGCCACATAAATTCTGTTTCAAACAAAAAAGAACATAAGTACTATTTATACGATTAACATAAAATTAATGTACGTATTTAAAATGTACGTGTGGTTTCCGGTAGAGTAGAATACGACCACTCCAATTATTCCCCATTCCTTACGGATGTCGTAGCAACACAAGCGTAGCTTATAAACATCAAAGAGACTTCACCACCCCGCCTGGCCAGCGTGAAGAGTGTAGGCCAAATCTTCTGACTGTTCTGGCTAATATATGGTCATTCTCCTGCAATGGAGACTAAAAAAAGACCTGCTGATGATGATGATGATGATGAATTATAATGTGCTCTGTTAAAGTACAAATGTGACAATCAGTTTAAACTAACTTGTTGATGAAGATCAATCCCTAAGAATCAAGTACCAAACTATGACCACATGGTTTTAGTAAACTCGCATCTGAAGATACAACTTTCAAATGAAGCAACCAAATTTTGTGTTTGAATTTTTTTATTCAAACTAACATGTGAGACTTACATTAATAAATACAGGTCCCTCACGTATGAATTCAGCTACAGGCCGGACATGTTTTGACCTCATTCGGAGGTCTTCCTCAGGGCGAATGAGAACCAAGACGCGCCCATGAAGCCGGCCCAGAGGTCGATACATGCCTGTAGCTGACTTCATACGTAAGTGACCCGTACTTTACATATTAATAATTATGTGTTTGAACTAATTATTTCAAAGTTTCGACAGTTAACGTCCCTATTTCCTTTTCAGCACCCATCTTTAGTCGACGAACTGATGCGTGGTCTCTCCTCCACCCCCATGGAAACCCTCGATCAGTTCATCACGGGAGAAGTCACGAACCACCTGTTTGAAGACCGTCGCATTCCGTTCTCAGGCGTCGACCTCATCGCGCTGAACATCCAAAGAGCTAGGGACCACGGCATCCCTAGCTATAACAACTATAGGGCTCTGTGTAACTTGAAGAGAGCCGCTACTTTCGAAGACTTGTCTAGGGAAATTCCAGATGAAGTTATTGCCAGGTATGTGAAATAGATTGGTAAGGATTAATTTCCAAAGGGAATAATTGTAATTTTGTATTCACAAAAATCAGGTTATATTCTATCTAGGTACATGACTGTCCCACTTATTAAGTTTTATGTACGCATCCCAAAAATCGACCTTACGAGGTTGACCTACGATTCAATGTCGTGAGGTATATGGATACTTTTATAGCAAATTGAAAAGCTCAAAGGCCTAGCGCGCGGGAAGTGACTATACTACAATTGCATAAAAATATCTCGATGACGTACGTGCTTTCCCTGAAGCACGACACGTTAAGCCGTTAGTCACAACAAAAACACTAGTCACAGTATTTTCCGAAAACATACCTAGGTAGGTATACATATAGCTTCCCTATTTATAGGGCGAGTCTTTAAGAGGCTTACATCACCGAAACTAGCGACACCCGTTATTTAATACTTGTTCTCCGAAAAAATAACAAATTGAAAAAATCTACGTAAGTACTTCCTTAGTAAATTACTTGTAGTATTTTTAGTAGAACTTTCATCGACATCAGCATTTCAGATTGAGAGAACTACTCATTACCGCCAAAAGTGGCCGCTTTTGGCGGTAATGCGTAGTTCTCTTGATTTACCAAATACAATAATAAAAGCAATACAAAAAATACAAGTACTTACGTCGATTTATTCAATTTGATCTTATTTATTATTAAAAGAAATAAAACTAAGGGTGGCGCTAGTAGGCTGGTGTAAGCGCCTTAAGGCGAAAATCTAAGGAATCGCGTCAATAGGCGATGCGGCTAGCAAACCATTACTATTTTGATTTCGCTTTCCACCTTAACGCCCACTAAGATGCTAAACGTGGCCTTTGGGTTTAATGATCTTGGGCTCGTCTACCCCGTAAGGGATAAAGACGTGATAATATTTATGTAATATATCTTTCAGCTCCCATTTTATTTATTATACCTATTTCATTTATGACAGATTGAAGAGAATATACGCCACAGTGGACGACATCGACCTATTCCCCGGTGGTATGAGCGAGCGGCCGCTGCAGGGCGGTCTCGTGGGCCCCACCTTCGCGTGTATAATTGCCATTCAGTTCAGGCAGCTTAGGAAGTGCGACCGATTCTGGTAAGTAATTACAATAATCGTCAGAGATTCTCTCTATCGGTAGCGCCTCAATTATCCGTTTAGAAACAATGAAATAAAATATCTTGAAACAAACACTTCGTAGTATTGTAGGCATAACTACGGGTAACATCTGCCTTCGTCTAAGACAGTCTTTATGAGGCAGATACGCTCCTTATGTTTACTGGCTTTTCTAGTAAGTCTTTGGAGTGTGATTGCCCTAAAAGGCGAGGCGGAATACTGATTTCAACAATAGGCATGTTTCCTAAAAAAATCTTTTGAAAATAATTAGTCCGCCTTATATATTAGATACGTAGGTATTTTTTCTTTTTTCAATCAAACAAAAGTCATAACGATAGATCGCATCAAAGTGCAGGAGAGATGTCATGAGACAACAGGCCGGTGTAAAGTGTATCGGTCAGTGACGTCACGCGGAACTTTAACAGGCTACATCTTTATCAATTTTTGTTTGAATGGAAAAGAAAAAAATACGTGTCCCATATTTTTCAATAATCTACCAGATGGACTCATTATTTTAAAAATAATTAATTTAGCAGTTAAAAGATAATTAACAAGCCTATTTGCCGTCCTGTGCCCAATACATTATTGTAGCTTTTCTCACCCTTAATGTGGCTTTTAGGTACGAAAATGACAACACAGCAGCAAGATTCACCGAGCGCCAACTGGCCGAAATCCGAAAGACCACTCTCTCTAAGATCATGTGTGACAACTTCGACGTTGAAGGAGACATTCAACGCGCTGCCTTCGATCTGCCCAGCAACTTCTTGTAAGTAACTTAAACATTCAGCTATAACATAAAAATATATAAAGTAATTATTTAAAACGGTGAAATCAACTTCCTGCGGCAGGATTCCCGAATCGAAACGACATTGGAATCTAACAAAAAACGAGTCTATGTTTTCATAAAAGACCGGCAACGCTTTTGTCACACTCCTAGTGTTGTAGTTGTCCACAGACAGCGGTGATCACTTACCATCAGATGACCTGCTTGCCGTCTCATATCAAAAAAAAAACTTTGTATAACCACGATGTTATATAATAAAAAGTATACCTATCGTGTTAAATGGCCGCCTCAGCTATACCTAATTCAAATTCAGACATCGTATAATAATAGTACATTGTGATACAAGGACGGTAACCTGGATATTATAGTCGAGGCGTTAA
This sequence comes from Rhodophaea formosa, assembly GCA_963082605.1. NCBI lineage: Eukaryota > Metazoa > Arthropoda > Insecta > Lepidoptera > Pyralidae > Rhodophaea > Rhodophaea formosa. The sequence goes on along the minus strand of OY720213.1, from coordinate 13,305,294 downwards.
TAAGCACGAGGCGAAGCCGAGTGCTTATAATAAACCGACGACTATAATAGACAGCTTACCGTACGAGTATCATACGACGTTTTTCAATACATTTTTGATTACAATAAACTAAAACAAGATTGCAGTTCAGCATATAAGGAATTTATAAAAGTTGGGAACTAAAGCAGTTTGTAATTAAAAATACATTTATTATACTCAGGAACATTTACTCAGGTTTATATTCTCCGAAAAAGTACTTTGATAACCTTCTCCTTTCGAAGTCGGTTAAAAAATCACATCTCACGAATCAGAAAAAGTTTTTATGCTGAACTTGAAACTCTTTGCTCGGATTCTATGAAAAAGTTTAAATTTTGCATCTGTGGCATTGGGCAATAAGGCTATTGTGATTAGTGTAAAGTAAAAAACACTAGTGATACACGATACAAATTTCGATGTCATAAGAATCGTATTATTAACAAATGTATTGAAATAGTACATTATGTATGATACAAGTACGGTAAGCTGGACATTATAGTCAAGGTGTTTATAGGCACGAGGCAAAGCCGAGTGCTTATAATAAACCGACGACTATAATAGACAGCTTACCGTACGAGTATCATACGATGTTTTTCAATACATTTGCGATTACCATAAACTAAAACAAGATTGCAGTTCAGCAAATAGGAATTTATAAAAGTTAGGAACTAAAGCAGTTTGTAAAAAACACATTTATAATAATCAGGTACATTTACTCAGGTTTATTTTCTCCAAAAACGCACATTGATAAACTTCTCCTTTTCGAAGTCGGTTAAAAAATCACATATCACGAATTCAGAAAAAAGTTTTAAAGCTGATCTTGAAACTCTTTGCTCGGATTCTATGAAAAAGTTTAAATTTGGCATCTGTGGCATTGGGCTGTTGAGCGGTTGTGATTGGTGTAAAGTAAAAGCACTAGTGCCGTAAATACATCATTACGATACAGATTTTGATGTCAAAAGAACCGTATTATTAGCAAATGTATTGAAAAAGTAGATAAGTAAACTAAGCAGTAAAATCTTTGTGGAAATTGAAATGGGGAATAATAAACCTAATTTCTAGGAATCCCCGCGTACCATGCTCGTCGCTGCCCAAGCTGGACCTGTCGGCGTGGCGCGAGAGCTCGGCGCAGGGCTGTCTCATCGCGGGCCGCTCCGTCGCCGTCGGCGAGTCCGCCTTCCCCTCGCCCTGCACCTCCTGCATCTGTACTGCTGAAGGCGTAAGTAACAGACAAATTATTACTTATTACATAGGTATTATAACACCTCCAAGAACCCAACATCTCAATCTATCTCTCTCTCGCTTTCACACACAATAATTTGAGCATACTCCCATGCAATCTCAACTGTTGATACTTCGGAACCTGGAGTCACTGCCACTCTTATTTCCTATTCATATTTAGGTACTCGCATTATCTACCTTAGTAGGTAGTGTTTGATTTGCCACACTTTCCCGATAGTCTTTTCCTATCTACAGCGTGTAAATTGACCCTCAAAATACCTTAAAGGGGTGATTCAGCCCGTTAATATGAACAATTTTTCCTATGGAAATGAAAACACAAAAAAATCGATTGAACTTTAAATTTCATTCTAAAGTGTTCAACCGCCCGGGCAATTACTTAGTACCTATGGGAAAGTAAAAAGAAATAATCCGAGCTCCTATTGGTCCCATTGGAAAAGTTGTTCATATTCAAGGTCTGAGTCACCCCTTCAGTTTTAGGGGAAGGTTGATGGTCAATTTACTCGCTGTATATGCATAGTAGATGTTTGCTTGAAAAAGCGGGCATGTAGTACAAACCATTGTTAACTCATTACTGGACATTGAAATTTTCATTTCAAATTGACATTCATCACAATAAAATCTGTATTGTGTCTCGCTTACTGTCCAGTAAAACTGAAAAATACTGCTAGGATACGCCTATCATTGAACAACTCTAAATAAGATACTCCTTACAACTCTCATCAAAAATGTAGCTAGTTATCTTGAACAAACATAGAAATAAAGACAACACTAACCTTCCAGGCTCAATGCGCGTCTCTGCGCATCACGGACTGCGCACAGCTGCTCCGCGAGTGGCCGCGCGACGCCGTACTCCGCGACGACGTGTGCGCGGCGCAGTGCGGCGCCGCCGCCGCGTCCGCGCCCGCGCCGCAACACGCGCGCGCTCCTAGGCGACCCAACATCAACTTCAAGTTCCCCGATTTATCGCCCTTTGTGGCCAAGTGAATGAGGAACTAGCAAGGACGGCTGGCTGACTGGTACACGATGATAATGTTGAGTGATACTACATAACACAGTTGGTGCTAAGATATCGAACATTTTAAAGTTTTGTTGTCTCCGCCTGCACCCGTAGCATGGCGCTTACAACGCCGTTTTTTTGTCGCGCGATAAACTATACATCTCGCTCTTTAATATTACGGAAAAACAAGATGGCGATAGTCGATAAACGTTGTAACGCGTGCCATGCTACTGGAGCTGATAATCAATTAATTGATGTGTCAATCGTAGTACGAGTATACTTGTTTCAATGTTAACAACCTATTTTATCACTCGGTGGAGCCGCAAAACCTAAAACCTGTGTATGCATTATTTTTGTTATTAATCATAGTTCTATGAACTGTAGAAATGCAACTACACACATATTACTCTCGACGCATTGTTAAAAATACCAGTCAATCAAGTCGCTCTTTAGGATAAGACTTAAAAGAAAGCCATTCATCTCCGTCCTATGACCATTACTACATCCCAGTCCCAAAACGAAGTAACGTAATGGTCAATCAACAGATGTGATGCAAGGTGATGACAAGGCTAGTCGTGAGGAGCCTTACTAAAATTTGTAAATATGACAAAATAATACGACGTATTTTTTAAATTACTTAAATGATTTCTGAAAATCTAAGAGCATCCAACCAGTTTATTATTGTTTTAGCTTTTCAGAAATCGACTAGTTTTAAGTTTATTTTAAATTAGAATAGGTTTTGTTACGAGATTTTGTATGCAGCTATTTATAGACCTGGTTACCAAAAAAATATAACTTATTCGTTCATTGATTTACGTATAAAATTGTTTCGAATTCCTATGTGCAAATGTTTGCCTTGTTACGGTTGTAATAAAGGTCGATATTGAGTGCGTATGGTGCAAACTATGTACGCATTATTTGAGTAAAACGTGCAATAAGGTGTTATTTAATCCAAAATATGTTCTTCGTATTGGTATTACCTACTCTATCATTAAAAAAATGTATGAACGTTTATTATGGCCATCTTTAGCTTTAATCGATAACGTAAGGAGTACAGTCTAGCTGTTCGTAGCAATAAGATTACCATTTCATACTGCATGTTACCATTACGTAGTACAATGAATGTAAACCGACTGTATGGAGTTACACTATTCACTGCCTGGAATGCCTGGGGACTAGAATGTGTAAATTATTTTGTACAATATTGGCGTAGTTTTAATTAGCGTTTAAATACAAACTCGCCTAGTGACAATTTTATAAACTGATCTATAAGATTTTTTTGTTTTATTTTTATTCCTCATAATGATATTTTACTCTAGGAAATTTGGCTGAAATATTTTATAGACAAAATAAAAATGTACCTGTCAAGTCAGTTTTTTTTCTAAGAAGTGCTAAAATTCGATCGAGAATTATATTTCAATATAAAAGCCATACGCCGTGTGGTTCCCGGCAGAGTAGAATAGGACTAATCCAAGTCATTCCGTGGATGTCGTAAAAGGCGACTAAGAAAACACAAGCTAAACAAAGCTTATTAACATCAAAGAGTCCTCTCCAACCCGTCTGGCCAGCGTGGAGAGTGTAGGCCAAATCCTCTGACTGCTCAGGCTGGTATATGGCTCTGATGGTACAGAGAGGGTCATGCTCCTGCAGTGGAGACTGGAAAGACCTGATGATGATGATGATGATAAAAGCCATAAAGACACTTTCTATCACTAGATTGAAGGTGAAAAAAAAAAGAGATTTCTTAAAATATTTACAAATCACTTTATTTTGTTGCATATCAAGTCTATTAAGTTTCTTTTTACAATAAATACATTGCGTTTGAGTATAAAAATGGGTGTTGCAAAAAAAATAAACAACACAAAGGTTTGACAATTTCCGAATACTTGAGTCTTGATTTGTCAGGCTAAGCCCCGTCATTTCGTTTAACACATGTCCCGGTGACAATTGCCGAAGTCGTAGAATCGCCACCAAGCGACCGATTTTGATAGCACTCTCACTGCTCCGAATTGTCCTGAAACAAAAATATTATTTCAATCACAATCTACGAAGAAAAAACTAATACTAGTATCAGACAATCAACTGCCTTATGTTTTCTCTAGGCAATAGTGACCATAAATGAATATTGGAGTAATGGTAAGGATGATTAAATGTATTAAATATAATACAATTAAGTATTACTAGTATCAGACGATCGACTGTCTCATGCTTTCTCTAGGCAGACCATAGACAAATAATGGAGTGAGGGTAATGGGTAAGGATGACGCGGTGTTCTATACCCTAATCCATAAAAGAAGTTTTTCGTCAGTGATTTCAAACTCAAATGCTATTAAAATTAACACGCACGGCTAGATTAGCTTGTAAATAACAATAATGATGAACTGGCCTTAAATTTATGAGACAGGTGCGCCATGCGAATTGCGCATTCACTATTCGCATGTTTTGTCAATGTCAATAAAAAAATGTTTAGGCGCGACCCAGACGATGGACTGTGGCGGACAAAAAAGCCCGAGGCACGCTCTTATTAATAATGCAATAAGGTTGCATTTCGTCCGCGCGATAATTCATGTCGCCTAGTGGACATTCGCAGACTAAGTGCAACCTTATTGTTGTACTAATAGGAGATATTACTGAAAGCTTTGCCGCCAGAGTGCACCACTAACACAGACAGTAAACAATGGTATGACATTGACAAGTACGTACTTTTCAAAGTCGCTATAAATTTGTAAAATTATATAATAATTTTCTTTGATAATTTGATTTTTAAAAAACTCTTATGAGTATTAAAACATAAAAAGGCATCTGTGCTGAGTATTTGGATGTAAAATGAATGGAATTTATTGCAATTTTGTCATACTTGTCAATGTCAAACATTTGTTTACTGTCTCCGCTAATGCTGCCCTCTGGCGGGAAAACATATATATTAAGCGCGCCGCGGAACTCGATGGAATCCAATGGGACCCGTCGATCCGATGGTCCCAGGACCCAACCGGACCAGATGGGACCCAATGGTACTGGTCTGGAACACACGTTGATTGTATCTACATGTGAACACAAACCGATTGTTGTCGTCACAACTAGTACCGAATCGATTCCACCAGTTCAAAACTTAAGGTTTAGAGAATTTATTTTTTGGTTTTCATATAATCGTGTACAGTTCGCGAGGCCTAAGCTGAGCTTTGCATTTGTGTGAGTGCACATAGATAGTGTAGGTGTGACATCGGCTTACAGCGCGGCGCATCTTCGCCGCGCACCTGTCACACTTCACCCTTGTACTGGTAGCAGTGTGACGTATTTAATTTCTAATATTTTGTTCTTGTGTCCGATTTATTAGTGAAATGGCTGCAAACAAAAGTAAACGAAGAATACGAAACCCTTTAAATAGCCATGTAATAGAAATATTTTGTAATTTAAATAGTTATTTTAAAAACATGAACCATAAAGACGTGTCAAGTGTCAAATTTATTTTTAAGAGTTTTTGGACTGACTCTACTTTACTCACACAAATGCAGAGCTCAGCTTACGCCTTCCGGACTGTACGCATTACATACTTTTTCTAACAATATGCTAAGTTTAATTTGCTAACAAGACTATGGATCTCTGTAATCTGAAAATCAACAATTTTTATTTTATTTTCATTGGACTGACCTCCTGCAGGTCAGCGGCGTGTCAGTTGGCCGCCACCTCCTTGAAGCCGTTGGCGATGGGCGCGTGCTCGTTGCTGCGCCGCCACAGGCCGTACACGCGGCCCGGCACGCCCTGCCACAGCCGCACCGTGCCGTCCTCCGACCCCGTCGCGTACAGCTCGCCGTCCGGCGACCACCGCACGCAGTGCACCGGCCCGAAGTGACCTTTGTTGCACTCTGGAATTGGGAAGATAAATGGTGTTCAGATTTATTCAAATGATTCAAAATCTGTCTAAAAAGAAAAGCACACTTTTAATTTGATATAGATCAATTACCATACTCAATGATTTTTTAAAGTTGGATAGGCAAGTCCATTTCAAAAGTATGGAAAAGGTAAATAAAAATATTTACATAATGTATTGTATCCCTCTGTCAATAGCTCCATCGAGATTGGTTACAATGTAGTCAACTCACCAAGCTCGGTGCCCGTGTTGTAATCAAACTTGTACACTTTGAGGTCCTCCCCGCCGCAGACGAACGTCGCCCGGTTGGGCGCCAGGGAGGCCGAGTAACATTTCGTCGGCACGGGAAATTCACGCATTTTGCGCATCGTGTCCGATGAGTAAAAGGACACGTTTGTACCTGAAATGATAAATGTAATATCATATCATTGAATCGTGAGATAAAGATATTACGTACTAGCAATTTTCATCCGCATAAATTAAATCCTATACGCCTATACCGCGGATAAATTAGCTTTCTATAGGAGAAAGAATTTCGAAAAATCGGTCCAGTAGTTTCGGAGCCTATAAACAAAGTTTAGTTCCAGTTGCTGCACCAGAATCCTCGATTTCAATCCCTAGGGGATTCAATAGAATGTACTATTACTTTTTGATCCCAAAAAATAGGGGATTAAGCAGGAGTTTATCATACTCCGTATAAGTAATACATAAGATATTATCACATTAAGAGTACAATTTTGGTTTTATTTAATCCCCTGTATGATTTGATGGCATTAGGTTCTTGAGGCACTCAGTCACAAATATTTGACCGTAAAATAAATGACCTTCTGCTGCCACCGAACCATTCACAACACAAATTTGCACGTAGTCCGAAACATTTACAAAAACATACAGTATCAAAAAGGATGTGAAATACTAGAAAAATGTATTTACCATGAGCCACTGTCAGTATTGCCCCATCCCTCGATAATTCTAAGCTATTTGGAATGGAAGAAAATTCCACTTTGTGCACCTCCTGAAAAGAAAATAAAATGCAAATCAGTAAACAAATACCAATTCATTCAAAAAACGATTATCAGTTTCATTGCAAGGTGATGCGGGTGATTCTGAGCCCAATAAAATGCAAATTGTTTATTTATTAGATACAATCGGAGACAAAATTACTTCCGCATAGTAATGTTTCGCGATCCATGGAAGATTAGCCTAGAATCTATAGTACTATAGATAGTGTAGTAGTGAAGAAGATGCTTCATACTATTACTATCTAGTATCAGACGTCCGACAGCCTTATGTTTTCTCTAGGCAATAGAGATAATAGAAGAACATTGGAGTGAGGGTAAAGATGATTAAATGTAATACAATTAAGTTTGAATTTCTATTGGAGGCCACAAATTCAAAGTCAATTGCGTGAGCTATGCCCTAATATCCATTAAGGAAGTTTTTCAGCAGTGGTAAAAACATACGGAACGGAAACTCGCAGCGTCCCTCGCAATATGACGACTTCTCCACCGTTCTCGGGACTTCTTATAGTTTTGAAAACATTGTTAACTGCTTCTGTTGTTAGTCGATCGTTACGAGCCGATAAGTTAATTTGTACTTAAATGCATTCTACGGTGGCAACCCTGATTGCTTATTCACACATTAACGTGTGCACTGATGTAAAGTCTCGTTTGTAGTGTAATAGGCATAAATATTACTCTTGTTTGTATGAACTAATGTCACACTTTATTTAATACGCTTGTCTGCTTCGAGAGGTTGCCCAGGTCGCGTACCCCGCGCGACAACGTTTATAAACTATAGCCATTTCATCTTCCTATCCGTAAATAAATAAATAAATATATACGGACAAATCACACAGATTGAGCTAGCCCCAAAGTAAGTTCTAATGAAAGACTTGTGTTATGGGATACTAACTCAACGATACTATATTTTATAACAAATACATATATAGATAAACATCCAAGACCCAGGTCAATCTGAAAAAGATCGTTTTCCATCTTGACCTGACCGGGGATCGAACCCGGGACCATCCGTGTCGCAGGCAGGCGTGTTGACCGCTGCGCCACGGAGCTCGTCAATATAAAAGAACAAAATGTGGATAGTGTATTACGTCACGCGATATAAACGGCGTCGCAGGGCTATGCTACGAATGCAAGATGATGTTGGATTCCCCGCGGCCATAACTTTTCCAGTGCATAAATTACTAACAGCCTGTCATAAAAGTGGACCCCGGGCTCAAACGCACCACAGCTAGGTATGCCACCGAGAACACGCTATGAAGATAGAGAATGCCTTACCTGGCCACTGGTGCGGTCCCACACGCGCATCGTGAGGTCGTCGCTCACGCTCACGATCCTCGAATTGTGCAGGAAGACCGCGTGTCTGATGCTACTCGTGTGGGCGTTTATTTTCTCAATCGCTGTACCAACGAAAAAACATTATTTAAAAAAATTAACAAATATTTCATAGGAGAAAACTTGTGACGATCGCTCGCGCGCTACTAGGTACGCCTTTTCGACATATTTCATACGAAACTAGCGTGTCAGGTACCGTTTAATGAAGTTTTGGGTTTCAAGGTAATTGTAGCAATGCAAAAATCTGCTATTTTCTACTTACTTATGATATGGGTTACACCAGAATTTTGTTTATTAACCTTTTTGCTGTATTTATGATATCAGTTCATAGCACAGATTCTTTGCGAACTGACAGGCCGAGTATGCGACTTTCGCCACTAGCCGGGTGCTGGCTGGCGCGGGATTATTATTACTTTCGTCTCTAGGGCGCAAGCGACATTCCGTGATCTGGGGTCCATCATCTGTGTCGCGCCTTATTTATATGATAAATTATTTCACCGTAGACAGGAGTGATAAATGAACTAATTTCCTAATACAAAAAAAATGGTACACATTTCTATTTTCAATCAGCGGTATAATAAATAGACACATTAAATAGTCAAATATAAACTTAAAAAATAGACAGGCATTTTTAACGACTATTCACAAATACCAAATTATTTAATTGTAGTGTGATTATGTAACACAATAAATAATAAAAAACATAGAATTCCATCCGGGAGAACTCTATTAAGAAATTAAAACATCAGTGTACAAAAGTAAATGAACTCGTATTTGGGAGTACTTGAGTCTCAAGTTACGTAGGCTTTATAGGATTAATGAATGTCGTTTCATTCGTCACTCATGGCCGTGTACTGTGCAGAGCAGGTATTTACACTAATTACTTGTGTGTGATCAATGCCACGGAACCGCATTAATGAATAAAAACACCCGTGGCATGTTGAGAGGAAGGAAACTGATGACTTCATGATCTTTTGTCACGTTTTTGATATGAAATAAAATAAAACCGGCAAAGTGAAAGATGAAATCTCACACAAAGGGTTCCGTGCCGCCATCGAATATTTTACTAAAGACTTTTAATTTTTAATTTTATCTCGGTTTTATTATTTGCTGTTATAACGGCAGTAGATATAAAACTTCAGTGAAAATTTCATGTCTCTACCTATTACAGTTCAATAAATACAGCCCTGTGACAGACGGATAAACAGACAACGGAATCTTAGTAATAGGATCTCGGTAATAGGTTTTTTTCTTTGCGTACGGAGCCCTAAAAAAGGTGCCATGGTGGTCTCTTTTTACAGCCCTTTGTTATACTAACGATTGTGGATCAAATTGGAAGCTAAATTAGAACCCCTTCCTGTCATCACTTGAGCTGTTTTGCACTTACCAGTAAATAACATACTTCTCAGATGGCATTACGATATTATGAAAGCAATGAGCTGTGCTAACGCTGGGTATATGACGAATAAGTAAAATATAATTACTTCTCTTAAAAACTCGATGATAATGAGAATCAGAAATAGTTTTGTTTCCTCTATGATGTATAGAAAACAGAATACATTTAATTCAGTCAAACAACACATTCATTAAAAACTGGTAGGATAGAAAACAATGTCCTATAACTATGATCATAAAAGAGTACTCGTTCCAGTAAAATAACAGAAATATGTTATTTTTGGTGTTAGTATATCATTTAACATGTTTAGATTACTAGTTTAGGAAATTACATTTTCTTTCGTGTTGTATGATATTATTTCGTGATGATCAGATAGATTTCTTGAAAATAAAGACACTTTGCGGTCTTTTTATCATACAATCGTAGAATGTGTTTGAACCAGGCATTCCAACGTGCACTGTGTAAAATCTCAAAGATAAAACGAAGGAAGAAGTCATCTTATTCCTTAAGTATTTACAACTATCGTATACTTCTGTGTTATTAATGAAATAAAAACTTTTTTCAGACAAGTGTTCATTTTAACAGACTGAACAAAAAGGCCCGAGAACAGGGACAGCTGGCAGTAGCAATATGTTGGACATTCTTGACATTCCTTAATATAATCCAGTATATCAATTCCACTTCCTTCATAAACATAAAGTAGAACAACAAAACAGTCACACGTGTTAAAATATATTTTATAGGTGTTACGACATAAATTAAAACTCAGGAAATTGTATTAATTGTTAATACCTGTAGCTGTCCTGTCCGTTAATATAACCGGTCAAGTGTAAATCGGATTCGCATACTAAAAGCGGTTTTGCGCTATGACCGATCCGAATCCGTGAAAATCAGGTCCGGCGTAAAAGTAGGCCTCGTTTACGGAAATACATCGCCTATATTTATAGTAAGAGGTCTATGGCAATGTACTGTACAGAGCGTTCATAGGTTTGTTTTTGCGCTTGAAATGCGGCGTGCCGAGACACGCGCTTCCACTCCACGGACGGGAAAATCGCTTGACGCCAAGTGCCACTCGCCTGACGCCCCGCGTCTCTCGAACGCGACCGTAGAACTATTAGTATTGGAAGTTTAGGCACCAGATCCGATTTCCGTCGTTCGTGGTTTTTTTTTCCTGTCATCCCTGATGCTCCGTTTAGGAGACTATGACGGAGCTATTTTTATTTATATGGACACTCGTGCACTGCGTTCAAACCTATATAGGAAATATCAATATTTTAAGATCCGAATCGATTTCGAGCATACGAGCAGAGGCAGCGGGATGGGCGGAGTATAATGTCGGGGCGGTACGATTTTGCGTATAAAACATTTAGCAATTACGTATACCAAAAGATGGCCTATAAATTCCTTAAGATTTGGATCAGACGACACAACAATATCCAAATCTAGTCAGACTTCCAAATCCGCGATAGCAGATACAAACCTTTATACGAAGCCTTATACGAATTCGGTCCAAGTTTTCTAGATCCATATTTTCACGGATTCGGATCGGACTTAGTACGAACCCGCTCTAAGACGAGCCACAACAAAAAAAACATGTTTCTTGTACAAAGTTATAATAATTCATGACGAAGCAATATAATAAAGGTACACACTGGGTTGTCTAGCGATACAGTTGTGAAACAGCTTTGTGTAAAACCAAAAAGATCAACTCTTCACGTGTTTAATCTTTGTGTAAAAAGAACAAATAAAAGGGTTCTCATTATTAGTACAGATCCTTATAAAGATTAAGCGCCGCGCTACGCCATTGCAGCAGCAGCCTTCATGACCGTGACAGCAAAGATATATAAAATATGTCGTTTACTTGAGGCATCGACAGAGGGGTTACAAACATCGAAGATATTGACATGAATTATATCCTGAAGACCATGCAAAGTGAATAACAAAAGAACGAGGGCGGAATTGAGTCTCCGAAGCACCTCTGATTGCAAATGAGAAGACCCTCGGTTCAGATAAAGAGATCATCTGTGGTGATTCGGAGCCCGGGGTTCAGCGATCATGATAGCATTCTTAATGATTATTACAAGTTTTTACGGCCGGTCACTTGCCTGATACTTGTACAAATGGAGTACAACTATTTGTCTGCAGGGACGGGAATCGAACCCAGTGCCTCTCTTTTAGCAGGCTAGCGTAAAAACCACTGTGCCACAGAGGTCGCCAGCGAGAGATTATAGGTTAAACTTAAAATATGCTTACCCCCCGCGTCTGGTTTGTTGAGATCGAAGACCCGTATCAGCTTCTCGTTGCTGGCTGTCAGCAGCAGAGTGTCGTCCGCATTGAAGTTGACGCTTTTCACAATATGCTCGTGGTCGAATGTGTGCGCCACGTCGCCGTATCGAGCGTCCCATAACTTTGCTAAAAAAATTGACAAAATCTTTTACATTATGTACCCTTTTATCGAATCATCATCATCATCATCATCAGATCTTTCTAGTCTTCACTGCAGGAGCACGACCCTCTCTGTACTACCAGAGCCATATACTAGCCTGAGTAGTTAGAGGATTTGGATCGAATAGTTTAAATGATTTATTTCAAATGGACTTGACTCCGAAAAGTTCATGTATGGCCCTAATCTAATGCATCTAATAAAACAAGTCAAACTGGAAAATATGGAATGGAGGTATCTAAGATCTGGTGGTGGGTTCCTCAATGTAGCATTTAATTTCAAAAGATAAATTTTAATCTAATGCTCTAAAAAACTTCTTGAGCGGCGGGTTTGCGTAGCTCGCGGGACAGAAAGGCGCCGAATGTGTGACGTCATAAGAGCATTTTTTATGCCATTCACACTTCATTACAAATATATAAGCATCTTTTAAAATCTGACACCAGTGTCAACATCAGCACACACTTTTAAAAAGATTATGGATTAACTTATTGACAAACCTATCTTTTAACTTTAACCTTTAAAAACGTTCCTTGCTATTTCTAATTACTTGAGCCCTAATGTATATAAATTAAAACTAACAGACATTTGAAAAGACACATACATAATAAACATGATAGCAAAGCATAGACAATAGGAGTACATACTAAACAATAGATGTAATTAATAGGCATTATTATACCTCCAACAATTTTATTAGGGAGCTGTTATTATAATGTAATAATCGTATATCATCATAGCAGTGATAACATCTTAACATCAATGTAAAAACAAATATTTAACTTGCAAGTATATAAATACTGTCGAATTTTGAAGTTAATATCTTCAATCTAATGAGCTGGCATTTTGTGTATTTATGTAAGTCAGACTACAATGCAATATTATGGTACCCAAGAGCTGGTCTGATAATGGAGTCTGATAAGTCGGAGAAGGTGGCCATAGGAATTTCTAAACTCAAGATTTATGAAGATAAGGCCATTGTATTCGAACTAGTTTGATATGTGACAAGCACATTTCAGTCTCAAAATGCTCATAATAAAATTTTGTCACAGGTATTTTTTAAATATACATTTATTATTATACATTGCGATTTCGTATTTACAGCAAAGATTCAATTTTAAAACAGTTTAAGAATTGAATTTACGGATATAACTACTAATTTTATTATGAAAGAATTAGTACTCAAAAATTTTATAACAAAGCTTTAAGAGTTTTGAAAGACCTTACTCAATGATATATTTTATTTTATAACAAAGGAAAATACTACCAGACCATATTTGTATGTATCAATGACAACAAGTATCGATATAATAGATTTCCTATTATGGCTAACTATTTTATAATGTATAGGTTGTAGCTAGGAAATACATACTATGAATTAAATACAAAAACCTAAGTTAACATTGTACCTGTGATTGTGATTAACTTGCTCGGTTCAATCAATCACAAGTACAATGTTAATATAGGTTTTGTCATAGACTTGATGAGTTACTCAAGTCTCATTTGTTATGGGATTATTGATACCTACAAGCATCTTGTTAAGACTTAACGAGTACTCGCCCGTGACTCTGCTCGAAATTTGGCGATCCCAGGAGTCCTTTTTGGCATAAATCCGATATTCAAAATAATATCAAATATTTAAATATCCCGGATATGTAGCATGCATATGAAAAGATGATATTTTTAGCCTGCAAGTGGCTTTACTGAATACTAGCTATGCCCGCGACTTCGTCCGCGTGGAAAGTAGCCTATGTCCTTTCTCAGGCTCTAGACTATCTGTGTACCAAATTTCATTTAAATCGGTTCAATAGTTTTGGTGTGAAAGCAAGACAGACAGAGTTACTATCCCATTTATAGTCATCATCATCATTTTGTGTAGGTGACACGGTCAGTCGACCATGCACACCCTGGTGTCAAAGTTCTTCAGAAATGTATAATACTAGTATGGAAGTATGGATTTAATCAGTCAATCAAAAGGTGTAAAATTAAGCTTCAGTTTGATTTAAGAGGCCTATCACATTTTGACCGCGATTTTGGCATTCAAATTCTAAGAAACTGAAAGACTTTGACAACTTAAATCTATTTAACAATGGAGAATAGTTATTAGTAAAGTTCATAGCGGCTTCACTTTTTGCATTTTTATCTAATCAATTAAAATAAAGCCAAAATTCCGAAGCATGTTTTACACAAAAAGAGGGCGAGGCCCTTGTTCGTGCTCAAAACTGAACAACTGTACAGACGGAATTAAAACGAAAAAAATATAATAATATCTCTTTAATAGTGCTAAAGTTCATAGCGGAATCGGAATTTTAAAATATGTATGGAATATTTAGTAAAAAATATCCATTCAAAACCGTAAAACCACGAAATTTCTAAAACATCAACTGCAAATTTCTCCTTACTACAGTAATATTATTACATGAAATATGTACTAGAATAAACGTAAGTTCATAAGGAATTAAAATTTTGTACTTTAAAATAATAATAATTAAAGATATGACTATAAAAAACGTAATTGCAACCTCCAAATTACTATATATTTCGATGCGTCGACCGCTCCAACTCAGTACTGCGCGAGAGCTTGTCGACGGCGGACCTATGCCGAATTTTTCTTCGTCAAACGATTGAGTGCAAAGCGTATAGTGCGACTAACTAAGCCAGATACATGCCACTGAGGCACATAGTATTCCAATTTATTTTTATTAAGTAAAATTGTAATTAATGATTATGATGACGAGCTCCGTGGCGCAGCGGTCAACACCACACGGCCTGTGACACGGATGGTCCCGGGTTCGCTCCGCGGTCACTCTGGTCAGGTCATGATGAAAAATTATCTTTTTCAGATTGACCTAGGACTTGGATGTTTGTCTATATACATATTATGTAATTATGTATGTGTTATAAAATCTAGCTCAATCTGTGTGATTTGTCCGTATATATTTATATTTAATTATTTAGGTCAGCCAAAAAACCAATTGCTGCTAGTCAAATAATAAATATCATGTTTGTAAAAATGTCTTATTTGTTTTATTGAATTAATTTGATCAAATACTTTTCAACTTATTTGTTATATAAATCGTCAACAGACATATGTATACGATAACGATATATTTTTTGTAAATATCTAATTTACCAATAAAGTACATAACTGCAACGGCCGGCAAAAGAGGTATTGATGGACGAACGTGTGAATGTGGGCCGAGGAGGAGCCGAGGCACACATACATGAGTCCATCAATGCCTGATTGCGGCCAAGGCCTGTGTAGTACTTTTATCAAATATTGCACGGAAATTAAAAAAAAATAGTATATAGACAAACAAATATACATATATTATCACGTGTTTACCCTTACAGGTGAGACGGACCTCAAAAGCTTATATTATATTATTTTTTAGCGTTTTTTTTATATTCTGGCACTTTATCGCACCACCCACCACCCATTTTTAATTTTCTTTTTGGTCCAAAGGTTTGGCTGGGAGAGAATGCCATATGGCATTAAGTCCACCTTTTGTACACATTTTTTTAAATTGTGCAATAAAGTTTAAATAAAAATAAATAAATAAAAGCCATGTTTAGGGTTAAGTGGATTTTAATGTAGAAAATGCAATTAAAATAGTGATGGGTTGCTAGTCGCATCACCTATTGACATATTCTTCTGCATAGGTTTTCGCCCTCTCCTTCAGCCTGCTTTTACAGACTGTACGGGAAGAGAAGCACCTGGTATATTCTATGATTTTTCTGTTATCCTAGACCATCATGAAATATTGATGTAAATATGTCAATTAATATTCATAAAATGTTCATAAACAACAATATGTAGAAAATATCGCGCCAAAATCTTAAGTTTTTTAATTTCTTTTTTCTTACTAGCCTGGTAAAATTTTAAATTCGAATTTGTAACCTCCATACTTGAATTATTTCGCAGCAAACGCGTCGTTCCATTTTTAAATAACATGACAGATATGAATTTTCATAGTTACTTTAAAACACGACAGATATGGATTTTCTTGGGATTTTCATACATACTTTGCTGCCGTGTATTGGCCAGTACAGCAATATTGATTTATCCCAAACAAGGTTGTCAAAATAATGTGAACATTTCCAAGCATGTTTGAGAAAAATATTATACACGTCATACTCTCTTGATCTCTCATCTTCGGGTTACAGACTTATATAAGTATCGAATTTCAACTTAATCAGTTCAGTAGTTTCGTAGCAAATGGTTATGACAGGGTGACACCAACGTTACGTTTCGTTTTTACGTTTTTAGGTACTAAACCCTAAAAAAATATTCCAAAATTACACGCAGGTTGTAAATAAAATGTTGGCAAAAACTTAAAGAGCTTAAGGCGCTTAGACCAGTGAACTAGCGCTATCCCTCATTTTATTTCTTTTACTGCTGCCTCCGTGGTCCAGTGGTTAAGGCGTTCGCCTTGTTGACCCGGGGGTCGTGGTTCGATTCCTACGGGAAGCACAATTTGTTAAGTTGTTTCCAGTTTGGTTAGGACATTGCAGGCATGAATCACCTGATTGTCTGATAAGAAAGATGATTCCGTACTTCGGAAGGCACGTTAAGCCGGTGATCCCGGCTGCCATCTGGTAGTCGTTAAAGAAACCACGTCAGAGGCCGAGAGGCGGTTCCGAAGAACTCTGACACCAGGGTGTGCATGGTCGACTGACCGTGTCACCTACACGAAATGATGATATGACTGCTAAATAGGAGCAAATTGTAAAAATCTACGTAAGTACTTCGTCAGTAAATGACTTGTAGTATTTTTGGTATAACTTTTTATTATTTTTCATTCAGTAAATATAAGATAGTAAATGTAAATACTAGAACTACTAATTACCGCCAAAAGCGGCCACTTTTAGCGGTAATGAGTAGATCTCTCAATCTCAAATGATGATTTTGATGAAAATTTATACTAAAAATACTAAATGTACTTTACTAGTGAATACTAACATAGATTTTTTCAATGTGTTCTTATTTCAGAGTACAAGAATTTAATAACGGGTATCGCTAGTTTCGCTGATATAAGTATCTTTAGCCAACAAAAATGAACGTATGTGGAAATTTCTTGTCATGATTAACAATATTACAAAATAAAAAAATCCAATATCAAAAAATTAAAGAATATGAAAAGTATCAAAATCGTGCAGTTGTAGCAACAGCATAGCGTCGTGAACTCGTGACCCCAACCGTGTGGTCGCCGTGCGTAAAAGCCTAATCTTTTAGAGCACTATTTTGTGATAAGCCTCTTAATAAATCTATTTCAGATTCTTATCTAGCCTTACTATTGTAAACCACCACTAGTTATTTTACAGTCACGGATCTCATATCATAAAAACAGTGGGCAAACCCACAACCTTCTGCTGGATATGAATACATTTTAATATTAGGTTAAGATTTTCTTTCTAGAGTTAAGTATGTATTCTTGACTCTTCAAAAGTTAAAAGATATGATGTTGTGATGATTCCTACACTAGGCTAGGCCTGTCCTGCATTTTTAAGTGAAAAATTTAAATTGATAAAAAATTAGGGCTATTACAGAATTGCAAGGTTTGATGGATCAATCCAAAGTAAGTTGGTCTTGGACACTGTGTCCACAATTTTTTTTTTATATTTAACTCCGCACCTGAAAAATAACACAAGTCAAAACCATCTCAAAACTAAATCACTAACTAGACACTAGCAGCAACAAAAACATCCTTTGCAAATAAGCTCATAAAGAACTCTTTTGATATCAAAATAAACTGATTGATACCAGTTCAAATAACAATTTATAGAGATAGTGTCTCATTTACTTTTAACTCAATAGGTTATGTTTAATAACTAACCTGAGAAATCTGCTGACCCACTAGCTGCTAGATTAGCATTCTGTGACAACGCCACCCCCCACACCGCTCCTTTATGACCCTCGAAGGTCCCAATCCAGTCACCCGTCTCACCTTGCCGCAACATGGGCTTGCCATCTGTTGATACAAATGCACCATTGTCATTATCTCAATGAATGAAAACTCTTTATGGTAACAATGAATGTCTAGGTTGCCCATTGATGATATGTTATCAATGAAAAGAAGATATTGTTTGAATATTAATAATTACATAAATGTGTGCATAAAGAATCATACTAAAACAGCACCATTGAAAGCCTAAGCTAGATGTGTAAAATGAATGGTGATGATGTATTATGGTGATAATAACCTTGCAAGCTGAGACAATGCCATAACTATATATTGACACTTCAATTGTTGTAAGGATTATATTATTTCACTGAACAATACCTGTCAGATAAATAATAGGAATGTTTTTTATATAATTTTCATGAATTACCCATCTTTTAAACAAAACAAATCAAATAGAAGCAACAAAGTTTTAACATGTTTTTCAATTTAATTCTAATAAGATAATTATGACTGAAGATTCAAATCACATCCACCTAAAACCTGCTATGAGATCAGGAAGTACCGAATAAACATCTGTTTATCTCTTCATAGAACATAAACAGGACAAGTTGATACCAACTAATTACATCATTACATCTACTGTTTTCCTCATAGGCTCAATACAATGAAAGTAACTTAATGACATGTTTTTTACCCTCCATATCTTGACATTCATGTCAAGTACTGTGGTCAAACCTTGAGGGAGCACAAGGTGACCCAGAATGGGTGAAATGTCAGCATATACAGAAACAATCTTTCGATGCTAGTACAATTTTGAACGCACACAAAGAAACGGAACTTGTAAGTCATGTCGCAGCGACATGAACAAAACCACGATACGTCTACAAGGCGAGCCGCCGCCGCGAGGAAACTTACGAGCGGATACTCAAGGTGCTTCCTGCATGTCCGGAAAGAGAAGGTCAACGCATGCATACTATGCACGCCGGCCGACCGGTCCACAGAAATGAGAAAAGTGAAGGCCTTGCATCTCGACGCCCAACATCTGTCACACTCAACCCAAACAAATACACCCAAACATACTTGTGTGTCTTCCTCCTACATCTAGGCCAAGGCAAAAGGGCATTCCCGAGCACACACAAAGCGACAAAACTTACCTTTGCAGGCTGAAATCAAATAATATCCATCTTTTGTAACGTCACTAAAATCCAAATGCACGACTGGTCTTGTATGGCCACCACATGTGAGAGGAACTTGCTTGAAAGTTGTCATTTTTGTTAATTTTTTTATGTATTGTACTTTTGGAAAATATAAAACTAATATCTTTGTAACTAAAATTAACCTAATGAGTCTGATCGTACTGAATGTTGACAATCGACTGACGGAAAAGTGCAAGTCAGTGTTGCTACAGATAGATTGTTTATTTATATTACCTACAAATAATTAAAAATTGGGGGGCACATTTAAAATTAATGGTCTCCATGTTCATTCAAGTAAATAAAAAAAATTAATAATTGTGAGTTGGATTCGTAGATTTCTGATTTTGTTAACAATTAAAAAACTATTACTTATGGTAAAAATAATAACAGGTCTTCTACTGTTATATTTTGGGCTTGTTATCAGCCTCAACGTTTAATGTAATTTCTTTAGTAAAAACGTAACCCTATATTATGCTGTCTGTAATATACTAGTAATAGTATCTTCTTCGTAGTTTGTGTCTGTAATTCTGTATACATTAGATTCATCCTCAAATAGTACGAGTTATTTTTTTTTCGCTATCCTTTTTTAAGCCGCTTATACCAGCCAACTTTCGCCACCCCTCATTATATAATATAATAAGATCAAATAGAAAAAATCTACGTTAGTACTTCGGTAGCAATTATATATAGCAATTAGCAGTATTTTTGGTATCCCTTTTCATTATTTTGCGTTTGGTAAACCAAGAAAACTACTCATTACCGCCAAAAATGGCCGCTTTTGGCAATGAGTAGTTTTCTTGATTCTTTCTTTCTCAATCTGAAATGAGGATATTGATTAAAAGTTATACTAAAAATACTGCAAGTAATTTACGATCGAAGTACTGACGTAGATTTTTCAATATATTCCTAAGAATTAAATAACGGGTGTCACCAGTTTCGCTTATGAAGGCCCTTGATAATTTACTTTTGCAATCAAAAATCATTTCAACGACACAAAAAAAATCAAAACATTAATATTTGAGTACCTATTGTTTTCTAATGTTAACCTACCATTAGTTATCTGCTTTTTAATTATTTCCTTAATATACCTACAATTGAGAAGTTCGACTGGAATAGAACTAGTATATGAATTCACTGCGCTATCTATAAATAAAATATGAACCACAATGTGTAGTATGTGTTTGTTTGTAAGGGATGACCTCAAAAACACCATTAAAAAATTACATCATCATCATTTGGTCATCGTTTTTGCAAGTATCCAATGCATGAGCACTACCTCTCTGTACCAACAGAGCTATATATTAGCGAAAGCAGTCAGAGTATTTGGCCTATACTCTTCACGCGTTATTATTTTAAATAGATTTTTAAAAAACGCGATGTATACTACTTGTAGAAAGCTAAATAATAAGGTAGCGGGTTTGTTACAATATTTACGATTAAGTCACTAGAACACAGCAATGGAATTTCAAACTTATAAATGCAACTGATTTTTTTTTTAAAGTTGATTTGTCGTTAATTAAAATCAGTCTAGGCTACAAAAAGTGACAGCGAAACAGCTTACATACATACGTGCGAAAAACAGTGCCATCTATCGTTCTGGGTAGATCAGTCGGGTTTCGGGTAAAATGCCATTATGAAAACATGCATTGCAGTTTCCTCATAAGTCCGGAGATCTTTTATTAAATAAATGGCAACACTGTTACAAATTAACCATAAACAAAATATTTAACTTTTTTTTCGTTTGGATAGATGCTTGATAGATGTCTTTTGATTAGCGCACGATACACTAAGAGCGGCCACATATTGTCAGAAATTTCTGTTAGAAAAATTCTGACGCTTGCCGGAAGGCACTCGCTGCATACATTTTGTATTAGCTCCCGCACACTGTTAGAAAAATTCTAACGGGTCGTCCGTTTCTGATGCCCGCCGGATGGCACCTCAGCCGGACGTCAGAATTTTTTCTGTTAGAAATGGCGGAAGGCGTGTTTTCCATACATTTTGTACTAGGCCCCGCACACTATCAGAAATTCGCGTCAGTTTACCGTCCGCCGCCGTACGCTCCACGCGTGTTTGGTTGTATTTTAGGAACCTACGTTTTTGACGAAAATGAGCTTAATTCAAGATTTAATTGCCGATGTGTAAAAATATCCATGTTTGTGGAACGCGATGATGAAAATTACCAGAATAAAATACACAGAGACTTAGATATGGAGCGAATATGCCAAATATTAATTAAGTATTGAAATCCATATTTCAATATCAAGGTTTTTAGGGTTCCAAAGCGTAAAACGGGACCCTATTTACGAGATTTCGATGTCCGTGTGTCACCAGGATGTATCTCATAAACCGTGATTACTATACAGTTAAAATTTTCATAGATGATGTAGGTACTTATTTGCTTTTGCCGCTATAATAATAAACACTAGAATCAAAATAAAATAGGTAATAATTAAGGGGTGATCCCATACAACAAACGTGATTTTTTAGCCATCTTTTGCTCGTTATTTATAACGGCAACAGGTAGACGCTTCAGATATTCACAAAATATTTATTTGTTTATTCATCGCTTTAAAAATAAATAATTAAATCAAAATTAAATAAATATTAATGGCGGTCGTACTAAGAACATGTTTTTCGTTGCAGTTTTTGCCCGATAGTCTAATGTTGTATAGATAATGGTACGGGACCCTTCATGTGCGAGTCCGACTAGCACTTGGCCGATTTGTTTTATTTAAATAAAAAAAGCGCTAAGAGCAATAACATACGTATCTTCATTCATATAGGTAGATGTGCGTAAGCATACAGATGAAACACGACTGGGCTCAAAAGCTGCCGGATCAAAATTTCTGATAGTATGCGGGGTGCTTCCGGCAAGCTTCCGGCGAGCGTCAGAATTTTTCTAACAGGGATTTCTGATAATATGCGGCCGCTCTAAAACTTCGTAGTATATTTACTTGTTTAGCCAGTCAGTCACCTTGAACTATACTGCTATATATATATAGCGCCCAAAGTTGTCATTGTTACCAAGCAAGATAGAAAAAGGCACTTCCGTACTAAATACGAGTTCTGTTCACTTCTTTGCTGTATCATGTCTCTGTCTGGTGATTACTGCACTGCACTCCGAGACTGCACTGCACCAAGCATTCATCGAAATAAGTTTTTAGATTATGCATGTCTGTACTTGGTTGGAGTTTGGACGCTACGAATAAGTTTGGACGTAGTATAGGTATCTCCATGGAGTTTGGAGTACACAGGACACAGGACAGCATAGAATTTTACTCTACGGAATATTCCACGGAATGTCGCTCGAAGGCTCGAAGTGACTGTCATCACGGTGTCACCAGCACCATTCCCTGCTCTGTGGTCTATTCACTGACGTGTCTTGTTGACGTTGTCAATTTGATTTGTCAAAATTAGTTTCCAGAAAATTAGGCATATTTTGCATTTTCCACGCATTTTCCGTAAAAGAAATCATCAAAATGGACTTCTTTACATCAATTCCGACCCATATTGACTACGTTGGACAAGCAAAAGCAGAGAAACTGTATCGAGCGATCATAACATTGTTCAGTATTGTTGGATTTGTTTGGGGTTACTTAGTTCAGCAATTCTCTCAGTCTGTGTATATTCTTGGCGCCGGCTTCATACTCGCTGCCATCTTAACACTACCTCCCTGGCCCATGTACCGACGCAACCCTCTCAACTGGCAAAACCCAAGAAGTACAGACGAGAAACCAGCGAGCAAGAAAGGCAAGAAATGAGAATTCTTTCAACATTCCATTCACAATACTTGTACATCTGAGTTTATGTGTATCTCAATAAAAGCATAGTTCATAAGGTATGTTATTTTTTTATTTTATACAAAATTCCAATTTAATTATCTTCACAAATTAACAATAACTTTGTTATTCTCACTATCTCTAGAACAAGTCTATAGTACTGATATTAGATAAAGTGTAGATTTATAGCTGAATAAGTGACACCTAACCACTCAAACCCACCAAGCAATGGTACGGCCAGATATTGGCCTGAGTTTTATTTTCAATGATTTTATGGCGTTTATGCTACGAATAAGAATATCAGGAAGCATAACTGAACTTCAAAAGTGACCCCACTGAATGGGAACCACGTAGGGTGGGGCTTAAAAATGGAACCACGGCCGCTTTCAGTCATCGCTGTCACTTCGACGATACAACTTCTCTGCGATTTAAATTAATTTTATCACCGAAAAATTGTCTTTCCATGGTAGTGAAGTAGTGTTAGGGCTTCTTGCACAACAGAAAGTCTAAAATCCCTTTTACAGGTGAATAATTGAAGATATTTACCTAGAAATCTAATAAATATTCTAATTCTTATGGACAATGTTGTGCAGCAATAACTAAGTCTTTATTAGTTAAACACTTTTCACGGATGATTATGTATCACATATGAAACAAAACCATTTATCATTTTAAGTTTTATTTATCACGAAAAAACCTATCACTTTTCAATGAGGATAATTTCACGAAAAGGACTAAAATAGAGGGAAATTTACTGAATTACAATTGAGGCACTAATAAGTTTGCAACTGATTGTAACTTAAATTTTAGTTATTTACAATACATTTAGTTGGACCAAATCTTGCAACTGAATTTTAAAGCGCTTATCCGATACCTACCAATTGAGGTGAAAATTTTCGCATTATACTATATGAAATTTCCTAGTGTATTATGAAATTTTATTAAAATAACTGTATACGTAAAAAGCAATACCATAAAACATTGAAATGTTGGAGCAAAATACAAATTTAATTTCATAACTTTAATTTTTTTTTGTCTAAAAAATACAATATTTGTGATTTTCATTTATTATTTGAATTTCTAGATAAAACCATCCCCGTATCTTTCAAACATCTGTCAACGTCAAATGCCGCGCAGTTGGCGCGTTTGCTGTTGTACATTGCAGCAAGTGCGCAAACGAATAACGGATGTTGTTCTTGCTCAAAACCAATCAAAAAGTTTGCCGCAATGCAACACTGTTATAACAATACACTGTAACAATGTTCATAGTTACGCTTCCTGATATTCTTATTCGTAGCGTTTATGCATGTGGCAATTACTATTTGAAATATGATCTAAAATGTATACACTGGGTGGTGGTGGATCCAAGGAGCATGGAAAGCAGAACATTTTTTTTATTAATTATTGAATTAGGCATTTGTCTCTCATCTCACCTGATGGTAAGTATACTGGAGCCGTTAACCCTTTCACTGCGAACATCGGATTTATCTAACAAACATTTGCATGAAACTGTTTGTTGGCTATATCCAATATTCCGGTAAAAGGGTTAACCACTCCAGTATTCATTCCTAAACCCTTTACAAGGCAGTAGGTTTATTCAAAAGTCATTGTTTTTCGACCTTATCTCCCAAGCATAAGGTTCAATTTTTGGTGGCTATATATTTGCCACTGCCTTGAAAAGGTTTAAGAAATGCAATGGTCATAAGCACTTATATTTTGTATAGACATCCACATCATCTAGAAGTACTATTTCTAAAGTCTGTCTAGCAGTGGCACACCTGATGTTGAATGTGTCCATGGTCTAAAGTAACTGCTTTCCATCATCAAAGAAAGAGCAGCGTCTACAATTATTTTACCAGCAGCTTTGGCCAGCAAAAGATTTTTGTTGTGCATAATATTGGTACTAACTGGCATCTATGACTATGCCAATGGTGCTAAATAGAAGCTCAACTCCAGTGGAGTATACATTGTGCATTAAAACAGTAGCTATTCACAACTTCAAGATTATTTTCCTCCAGGTTACATTCATTTTGATAAACTTGTAAAAAAATAAATACTTCTGCTGTGGCTGAACTAAATGAAATGAAGTACATGATAATCGGGATGCTAATTGGGATTGAGATATAAACCCCTCAGAATAATCATTACAAAATGGCTATGTTCTCTTTAAAGCCCCACACTAGGCACACTAGCGATGCCAATAATTTTATTCCTAAAACTTTACTTATAGAAATAAATACAAGAATGTAAATTATATAAGCCTTAGTATATAACCTGAAGTATTTTTGGAATCATATTTTAATATAATGAGAAACAGCCATTAAGAGATAATAGTGATTACCGCCAAAAACGGCTGTTTTTGGCGGTAATCTGATTCTCATAATTCTCACTGATTCTGATAATATTAAACATGATTCCAAAATTACTTCAGGTTATTTACTAAGGCTTATATGATTTACATTGTTGAATTGCTTTCTATTTGTAAAGTATTAGGAATAAAATTATTGGCGTCGCCTAGTGTGCCTTAAATTCTCTGTAAGGGATAAAAATGTGGTAACATAATGTACATTTTAATACTATAAAGAGGAATGATTTGTTGTGTTTGCATTGAATTTACAAACAAACAATCCAATCTTGCTCTGAAACTACTACGGAAAAGCCGTGTTGCTCAAAGGAAACTACTGGATTGAATTTCGAAATTCTTTCACTTATAGAAAGCTAATTTTATCTGCAGGTGTCAAAGACTATAACTTACACGAAGTTGGGGTAAAATTGATAGTGTTTGTATAGAAGTGGTGCAGGACATACTGTAGAAATATTATAAGGACACCTTGTGTCCTTATAATATTTGTACAGTAGATGCATGCATTATGATAATCTATATGTATTAAAATTGTGCATTTCCACAGTACTGTGGACAAACAAAACTAAACATAAAAACAATTAAATCTTCTAAATGCTAAAATGTCATTCTACAATACATCACTGGAGGAAATCTCAATGTAAATATAAAATACCCAATGTAATTATTGACTATTAACATCGGACATACAGTTCTACTTGTTGTAAAAATACTGAACTGAATAATGTCATTTTGTTACAAAGGCAATAAAAGGCCTCAAATGTCTTATTGGAACAAACAGTGTTTGAATTCTATTCAAGATTCATATACAAACAAAGTACTACATCTACATAATGTTCATGACATTACAATCAAATGTAAAAAAATATAACAGAAAATCTGCCTGCAATTATCAAGTCAGTCATTGCAGCTTTTGAACATAAATAATCTCAATTCTAATAGTAAATAATACTTATTGTATTATAATTCCTCATTAAAACTAAATTTCTCTCGCAGGTTTTTGAAAATATTGTAAATCCTACTTTCGTTGCACACATCACAATTGTCACTAGTACTTGCATCATTACTACTGCTACCTTCATTGGTCTCAGTCTTTGGTTCATCTTTGTCTTTCGGTAAATCTTTTTCATTATCTTTTTCACTAGTATTTTGGTCACTGGTTTCACTTTTCTCAGGTTGGTTATCACTGGGTGCTTCTTGCATCATTTCCTCTGATTCAGATGGCTCTTCCTTCTCAAGTACTTGTTGCACAGTTATAACAATAAACATGAAGGTGACACCATAGTTGACGAAAGTAAGGGAAAGTGGACCCAACACTAATACGCAGACTGCCATGGTAAACAAAGCCGATCCCAATATTTCATAATTTTTCCTGGAAGGAAAGGAGAAATACAATTTTGAATAAAGGATGTTAGGGTGAAAAAGATCGTAGGAAAAGTTGTTCATTTTGACAGGCTGATTTGACGGCGTTTACTATAACACCCAGTTTATAGAACATTTTATGTTATCTAGGCACACTAGCGACGACAATAATTTTATTCCTAATATTCATATTCATATTTTTTATTCACATAAAATGTATGATACATTAAACCTTTCGGTATTTGCGAATAATTATTAAATAATTTTCACATTTGAACAACATAAACAAGAAATAAAATATAACAAATCAGTAATAATTCAATTTAACAAACATAAAACTTTCTGACTAAAACTTAATCTAAAAACTTATCCTCTAGAAATTCCTTTATATTATAATAGGCCCTGCTTAAAAGGAGACATTTCAAACTATTTTCAAATTTATTGCCTTGGAGGGCTTTTAATGAACTTGGCAGGTGATTGTACACCTTAACTGCCATGTATTGAGGCCCATTACTGTATAAGTGAAGGTGTGGAGCTGGTAAGAAGAAGTCGTTTTGTCGGCGAGAGCTATGGCGGGTGGGCAAGTCGCTTATGCGCTGGAAATAATGACTGCATTTTGTTACAAGACGGCACAATTCTAATATATATACTGATGTAAGGGTTAATATTTTTAATTTAGTAAATAGGGTTCTACATGTGTCCCGAGATCCAGAAAGTGTGATAATTCTTAGACATCTTTTTTGTAATACAAACGCCGTTTGAACGTCACTCGCGTTGCCCCAGAAAATAATTCCATAGCGGATCCAAGCCGCTGCATGACTGTGGTAGGCCGTGAGTGCGCACTCTTCGCTCGTACTTCATTTTATGGAATGTAATGTAAACACACAAGACTTGTAGAAAGTTGTTTTAACTTAAGGCCCCATACTAGGCACACTAGCGTCGCCAATAATTTTATTCCTAATACTTTACAAATAGAAAGAAATTCAAGAATGTAAATCATATAAGCCTTAGTAAATATCCTGAAGTATTTTTGGAATCATGTTTAATATTATCAGAATCAGTGAGAATTATGATGATCAGATTGCCGCCAAAAACGGCCGTTTTTGGCGTTAATCACTATTTCTCTTAATGACTGATTCTCATAATATTAAAACATGATTCCAAAAATACTTCAGGTTATTTACTAAGGCTTATATGATTTACATTCTTGAATTTCTTTCTATTTGTAAAGTATTAGGAATAAAATTACTGGCGACGCTAGTGTGCCTAGTATGGGGCCTTAAGTTAAAACAACTTTCTACAAGTCTTGTGTGTTTACATTACATTCCATAAAATGAATTAAAATTGATAAGTATTCATATCTCGATTAATTTTAAGTGAATTAACTAGTATCTGTAAAGTTAATGTATATATTCTATAGTAAGCAGAGATTTTGAGTTGTAATTTAAACATTAAATTCAATTCGTACAACCTGTTAAAAGTATCCCAATTTAATTAACTTACAATTTCTTCTTTGGTCCCTCCATTTGCCATATAAAAGACGAACAAACCGACAGGGCCATGCCAGTGATATAGGATGTGTCTGGTATTAACGCCATTGAGTACCTGTGGATAAATACAATATCCCATCTCATACAGTCTTTTAAAATTTGAATACCATCATCATCTTCCAATTATTTACTTCCAACATGAACATTATTAACTAACAAGAGAAAAACTGATTAAATAAATAAAATAAATAAATAAAATATATACGGACAAATCACACAGATTGAGCTAGCCCCAAAGTAAGTTCTTATGAAAGACTTGTGTTATGGGATACTAACTCAACGATACTATATTTTATAACAAATACATATATAGATAAACATCCAAGACCCAGGTCAATCTGAAAAAGATCGTTTTCCATCTTGACCTGACCGGGGATCGAACCCGGGACCATCCGTGTCGCAGGCAGGCGTGATGACCGCTGCGCCACGGAGCTCGTCATTGAGATTTAAATTGACAAAATTATCTAAGTAAGTGACTTGTGGAATAAAACTGGATATTGTAGTGGATTTCAATGAGTAACTGTTATTGTCAAAAGTTAAAGATACAGCGAAGTCGTCCGCGTAACTGTAACCAGCTTATAATGTAGCCTTCTAAATGGGGAAACTATTTTGGCAATCGGTCCAGTAGCTTTTAAATAAATCCGTTACAAGCAAACAAACACACAAACAAATCATTCCTCTTTATATTATTACTACTTAGAGATTACAAGACAACAATGAGGATTTTCAGAAATCCAAATGGCGACACTGTCGAGAGGTACTTTTGACAGCTGCTCATCAAGTTTGTGATTGGTGGATTTTGACAGCTCGACCTCTCGACACAGTGCCGCCACCTGCAGGCCTATTTGCTAACTTTTTACAACTACGGTGTACATAATTTTCATGGTAACTTCAATATTCATTACGGCTTCGGTATACTAGACTATTTTTATTTATGATATGAAAACCGTAATGGATGCTAAAGTGTCAATCAAATCGTTGTACACTGAGTTAGCATGTCGGCCTGCTGGAAGAAAAATCATTTCTGAAAACCCCTCATTTATTCACAAAAAACTTACTTGAAATTCCTGGCCCAAGTCATCAAGGCCGGGATATTGACTATTGTCACAACCATCCACATGAAGAACATCATCATGTGGAAATTCAAATTGCTTAAATCTTCATCAATATTTTCATCACCATCGTTCTTTTTATCACCATTTTCATCACATTTTGGCACTGAATCTCCATCACCTTTTCCTGGATTTAATACTGCTACTGTGTTTACACTTGATGAGTCCTTATGCTCATCAGTGCTATCTTTTATTTGTTTAATTTCATCCCCTTTCTCTTTTTCTGTTACTTTCTCCGCTTCACTCTCTTTCTCTTTACTGTTATTGTCTTCTATTGCTTTGGTTTTCTCTGAAGAATCTTCTGAAGGTTTTATAAGACTAGTTTCAGATTCATTGTTACTACTAACAGTCTTCTTAGATTTGAACATTCTGCATATTTTTGATGCAAACTTTGCCATCAGTTTGTACACATAATCTTCGAGGTATTCTTCATACATTTTTGATAACTGTAACATAAAACAAATACTCGTATTAGTAAGCCGACTTACTTCCCTAGTTTTTAATAAATATAATTCCATAGAAAACTATCGTCCTCATCATGTCTTTTTTATTCTCCACTGCAGGAGCATGACCCTCCCTGCACTTCCAGAGCCATATATTAGCCAGAGCAGTCGGAGAACTTGGCCTACACTCTCCACGCAGGCCAGACGGGAACAGAAACGTGGAGATCAGTAGAATAAAGGTCACCGACATAGCTCAGCGGATTAGCTCTTTGAAGTGGCAGTGGGCGGGGCACATAGCGTGAAGAACCGATGGCTGATGGGGCAGAAAAGTTCTCGAATGGCGACCACGTGCCGGCAAGCGCAGCGTCAGACACCCACCGACCGCAGGAAAACGCTGGATGCTGGCCGCTTCCAACCGGTCATTTTGGAAAACCTTAGGAGAGGTCTATGTCTAGCAGTGGACTTCCTGCGGCTGAAATGATGATGATGATGACAACAGCCTCTGTGGTCCAGTGGTTAAGGCGTTTGCTTGTTGACTCGGGGGTCCTGGGTTCGATCCCCACGAAAGCATACTTTGTAAAGTTGTTTCCAGTTTGGTTAGGACATTGCAGGCATAAATAGGTGATTTATCTGATAATAAAGATAATTCCGTGATTCGGAACGCACGTTAAGCCGTTACTCCCGGCTGCCATCTGGTAGTCGTTAAAACAACCACGTCAGAGGCCGAGAGGCAGTTCCGAAGACCTCTGACACTAGGGTCGGCATGGTCGACTGAACGGTGTCACCTATACGAAATGATGAGTTGTGTATACTGACCAAGAAAGCATAAAACGCGGCACCGGCGACCAGTGATGCGGCGCCACAGGACAGGGGCACCGCTGCCGCTAATATCACGCTCACCACCATCGGTATCTTCTGCAGGCCAGAAGCTACTCTTTCTGCAAACCCAGTGCTGCCACGCCACACTATTCTGTAGTGGAAAATGATTCATAAATAGATATACCGATGGATCTACAGTGTCCGGGCAAATGGTTTGCAGTACACCCACAAGAGATTTCGGAAAGTAAATGAAAATAATTATTGGTAAATACTATTTTTTATTAGTACAAAATATAACCACCTTTTCTTTATTAGTAGAATACATATAAACCCAAGGTCGAAAAAATACTATTATACGTGTCCGTTGCTCGCTGCGTAACAAAATTAAACAGCCGTTCTACGTGACGCCTTAACGTGTACTGCGTCTGAAAAGCGCGTGCCGAGTTCTTGAAGCTGCCGAAAGCGACAATTCCTTTATCGACTGCCGGCGTCGCCTTGTCGAAGCTTGCATTATACGTTTGCATCTACAGAGTTCATAGATAAAATATCCTTAAGCTTAAGTCTTTCTGATTGTTTCACAGCTCATACACACATCTACCTAAGAGCTTTTAAGAGTTTTAGGCGGATCTACATAAGAGCTTTTTAGACTGCAGCCCAGGACCCCGTCGATACATACGGCCCACAATTGTGGCAGGCCCGCCGCGAGAGGGTGGTGCAGAGAGTGCACGCACACGGGCGGCTCCTCATGTATCTATTTGCGACCACCACCCCCGGCCATAGGGGTCGGCCGCGGGGTTCGTCTCAGGCAAGTAGATTAGCCCATAATTCTATGTCCACTCTGGTTTCAATTATTTGTTTCCAATGAAAAATTTATAAAAAAAAAACTGCTTGACAAAAATATTGTTACTCAGAAGATGTTAGGATTCTAAAAACATTCATACATGCATACAACATACATACTATCTATCACGTCTTTCTCCCTTGCGGGCAGACAGAGCCCAGGGGCTCAATTTTTGAACTAATAGAATCGATCTGCCACTCGTTGTTAAGGTGCGGTGAGTTCAGAAACAGTGGTTGGAAAAGCAGTGTATTTAAAAAAACTAAGACTTAACCTTAGAAAAAAAATACTGTGTAATAGTAGATGTATTGAGAAAGAGCATGTAGAGATTCATTACATAATAGATCATACTTCACTCGATAGAAAAAAATCGCAAACATTGCTCTGTTTGACACTCAGAAGCAGTATATCTTAATGTCTTATTTTATATTAATTTTTATAAGTCATACATACTATTGAATACATGGGAATACATGGAATAAGGATGTAAAAAAAAACATTAAGAAGTATTTTAAATTTCTACTAAAGTCTTTAATACTGGTAGGGGTACCAGCCGGTATATCACGGACATTCCGCGCCGCCCGGCCCGCGCTAGTGTTTGTCGAGACGTTGCGAGCGGCGGACCTGTGTCGCGCTCCTGAACGTCCATCACGTGACTCTTATGTTTGAAATTATGGCAAACAAAAAAAAACACGGGGAAGAGATGGAAGGCTAAGCGTCATAAACACATAATGTACATGAAAGCCGTACGCTTAGATCATATTTTTAAGTAAACTGCAAAGTCGCTACAGAGGAGCTCTAAACGAATTCATCAGAGTCAAAGCTTTATTGAAACAGTTATTTATTATGTTAACAATGTTAGTACTTAGGTGCATATTTAACTCGATGGCCCAGTTAGCGTACACATTTCAAATCGCTTATGCATGTCAAGCAACCCTAGGCGTCGTTTCCACATGGATTGATGACCCAACATACATTTTAAGTAGGTAAGTACAATTTATTTCGTCACATCATATAACTTATTTGATATTTCATTCCAACCCGTATTTTTAAATATTTATTTTACAAAAATGGACATCATTAGTAGTGGACACACAAAAGAAATAGATAAAGGACCACAACACATACACGACGATGAGTAAGTTAGTCGATCTTCTATTCATGTATATAAGTAGCCATTCATTACTTATATAATAATTCTAGACAACTGCTTTCTAATTATGGGATAAGAGATTAAAATATATTTTATTTATTTACTAGCTTGCGCCCGCGACTTCGTCCGCGTAATACTTCCAGGATAAAAAGTATCCTATATTCAGTTTATTCTCTATCCCTGTGCAAAATTTCATTCAAATCCATGTGGCCGTTTTTGCGTGATTGAGTAACAAACATCCAAAATTTCGCATTTATAATATTATATTAAGAAGTTGGATTGGATTTTATTTTAAACAAACTTTACAAATTTGAGATATAAAACTAATACATTTATTCATGACTTTTCTATTTTTGTTCTCATTGTTATAAGCTTTTACTCAACTTCCTCTGTTCGTATGTGTGTGAGGACTATGTTAAGTGTGTATATACGCACGCACATGCATGTTCGCGTTTGTATGTGTGAATCGGCTATCAATGCAATATTATGAAGGCATGGATGTGTATTGCTGATGAAGGATTTTTATACTATTTTATTGATTACAGAAATACCATGGAGAGCGATTAAGCTGAGAAAGTCGTTTTTGAAGAAATAGGAAATTTAAATCAGCATTCAAAGAAGATGACTCACCGATACGTACAATTTTTCTACGGAAAGATCAAAAATATATAAAAGAATATGATTTTAAGTCCATAACAAAAAAAAAACAGTGCCCGGTGTAGGTCGATTTATTTATTTTAGATTCCTTTGTTTTTTTCCTCCTTTTTAATTCGTCTTTGTTCAAAGCCTTGTTTACGAGTGTCAAAAACACATGGGTGAAATAAAATCAGGAATTGACCACTGTCATGTCAAAGTCATCTGTATTAGTGTTACAACTCAAAAAATGACGGGGTTCAGCTTTCATTAGCCACACTATAGTCTAGATAGATATCAATTTATAAAAGATGGCTTCTTTTTATTTGTTTGCATGTTAAGGGTTAAGAGGTTGCAGTTTAGCCAATTGGCTATCCTGGAAAGACCTTTTGAGCACTATTTTGAACAGCCTTCCAGGAGGAACCAGTAAAGACTGCTGCAGTTTCATCAGCATAAGAGAAAATGTTTCCACATCTATATCCATACTGCATAGGTTGTTTATGTATATAAGAAACAGAGTGGGGCCTAACACGCTTCCCTGTGGCACTCCAAAGGTTATATCACTCAGTTCACTTAGGTGCTGTCCTATTTTAACATGCTATTTACGGTTGAGCAGATAATCTTTAAAAAGATTTAACGGAATGCCTCTCATGCCTATTATTTCCACAAGGTAAGTGGTTGATACTGTGTCATATCTAAGAAGCCAGTGACACATTTATTATTATTGTCTACAGTTTTAGAGATCAGAGATGTAAGATCAGTGACAGCATCTTCCGTCGATAGACCTTGTCTAAAGCCATATTGTGATGGAAAAAAGATGTTAAAAGAATTTAGATAGCTAACTTAATGTTTATTCATCAACTTTTTCAGTATTTTAGCAATATTTATATATAATTGAATGCCATAGTTTTTTTGAATTGATCTTATTTTGGATTAGTTGTCTATCATAACTTCTTTTTAATTTTTTGATTAAATTGTTACAGTGGTTGCGATATCTCCTAAAGGTAATTTTTTAAATTTAATTTTCTGGGTCTGTTTTCAACTTTTTCTGCATATAACTATTTCTATTTCTGACGCAACGAAGAACACCCACTGTCATCCAGGGCTTAATTATGCGATTATTGCACGTAATCACAATAGTGATAGTATGAGAGTGGAGGCATTCTTTTAATTTATGCAACAAAAACTCAGTCATTATATCATTGAGTGAAGTTAGATCAGCTGCGAAATTACCCTCTCTTAGATTAGCTATCGCTTTTTTAAAGTAAATGAATATTTTAGTTTTACTGTAAGTATTCGTGTTTGCTAAATTTGAAAGTATTAAAAATATCGTAGAGTGATCAGTGACAGAAGTATTTTCAACACTTATATTTGCTGAATGTTTGTTTTTGTCAAGTTTCAGATTGAAATGGTCTAGGCAGTTACCATGTCTTGTAGGGACTACATGGCCTGGCAGCAAACCGTGCGTGGCTAACATATTTAATAATAATATGTAGATATAAACTCGTACTCTGGCTAATATATTGCTGTGTTAGTACAGAGAGGGTCGTGCTCCTGCAGTGGAGACCAGTGGCGGCTCGTGACTCAAAGACCTGGTGGTGCACATCATAAAACATGCCTAAACAATATGGATAATTTTTATATGCAGAAATAATTCTCTTATTTAGATAGGCATTTTTTATTTACATATACTTAATGTATGATGATAAGATTAAAAAGTAATACAAAACATAAAAACAGCGAAAGTAAAACACGAACAAATACAAACGTAAGACAAATAGCATTCTCAATAGTATCTGTACGGGCGCCCGCGGGCGTGCGCTAGGAGCGGGCGCATGGCAAATTATTTTGTCAAGCAAAAATAATAAATATTTTGTTTGATACATGACTGATTATCATTTTTGACAAATAATTAATATATTTTTACGTAAAACTCCTTATTTAATTTTTATATCTATGTAATTTTTTTGTATATACCGCACGAGTGCACTTATGGGGGAGGCCGCCACTTTTTCTTAAATAATACGACATTTCATATTTTTAATTCTTCTGGCAATTTATTAAAAATTTCTATGCACATATATAAACAGCTATCTTTTTACTTTTTGAATTTAGGAGTAATCTCTAATACCAGTCTATTCGGATTTCTTGTGTTACGGGGATATTATATCTTTGGCTTTTTTAAATAATTGTTTATGCTTATGAACAAACATGCCTATTTTATATATTAAAGTGCTGGGAGAGATAATAAACCTCTTATTACTTTTGGACAGGAAAGGACAGGACAGGACAAACTGAGGGCCAAGTGGGTGAAGGAAACGGGACCCAGTCACTCGACAAAGAGGCCCTCGGGTGGAAGGCGTGTCAGTGTCAAGATGCAACTACCCCAGCAGACAAAATTGAACACCGATATGATTATTTAAATTTGCTTAACATTTAGTTTATTTCAGGTTAAATGACAACAACAATAAAAAAAAAAAATATTGTTATTTAATATGTTTGTATTACTCTGCCCAAAAGGCAATTGACAATATGGATAATGCCCGGTCAATATGATTAATTTTTATTATATTGCACGCTCATATTGGTCGTTTTCCATAATGACCGGGCATTATGTATAATGCCCAATTTATCACTTTGTCCATAACATATATACTGAAGTTGAAAGGAAATTTATCAGAGCTGGCTGACTACTAAGTACAAACCTAAAAGTTATAGGCAACTTATAAAATGTACTCGAAAATGTAAAAATTCATACAATTTTCATTGTTAGATGTTTTTGGTCGTTAAACTGTGAGGTACGAGTGTGAACAGTGTGAACTCAACATTGTCCGACGCACGCGTGACCCGACACGCACTTGGCCGTTTTTTGTTTTATTGTGCCAAATAAAAACATAGGAATCTTGAACTAAATCCACCCTTGTAATATTTATCGATATATTCATTCATCAAATTTTGTCGTTAGTAGATCTCTTATATCGCCTTTTAAGGGGCTATACCATTAGGTTATTGTAGTTATTACCTTTCTAATTACTAATCACATCATGTAAATAAACTTTCATAATGTACCAAATCAATTAGAAAGAGCCGATACAATCACTTAACGCTTTGTCTCTGGGTTCCTCTACTCAGTGAGGCGACAGAGAGCGGCATACTATCGCGCTCCCTCACTCCGCCGTCACCTCATGCCCGCTTCACCCCCGTGTTTTGTATGCGGCGTGGAATTGACAGCGTCTTAAGGGCGGCCAACCCGTCTATCTTTTCATACAAACGCTCGTACGTGATTATGGCGGTGTAACAAATCTTTCTTTAAAGATTTTCCACTAATAGGTATCTTGTGCACTATATCTAGGTTTCTATCAAAACGAAAAATCAAAATTTGGAGAAAAAACTTCAGTATTAGCCTCCAAAA
Source organism: Rhodophaea formosa (assembly GCA_963082605.1). Classification (NCBI taxonomy): domain Eukaryota; kingdom Metazoa; phylum Arthropoda; class Insecta; order Lepidoptera; family Pyralidae; genus Rhodophaea; species Rhodophaea formosa. Next base: position 13,268,417 of record OY720213.1, on the reverse strand, counting down.
ATCCGCTTTTTTGCACAAATTTTATGTGAACTTTGGGCGTTTATAATGTACTCATTAAATGTAACAGTAAAGAAAATATTTATTTAGAAACCTTGCAAATGTAATAGAGAGTCTAGATGTACAAGGTTTTTTTCATAAACTTGTAAGGCTTACCAATAAACACGTATTTCTTGAAACAAGTTTAATGAAATTTCCGCACACTATTTTTCGTTCAATGTCTTAACGTACTCACTAGGTTGTTTCCATGAGGCAGTAAGAGGTGTGCGGGAGACGAGGGCAAGGGGTTCTTTTCACTTTGCCTCTTTATCTGACATTGCGCTGGACGGAACAAGCTTTTCGACCATGCTCGCGTTGACGATAGTCGGTCGGGGAAGGGCCACCTTAAGCTTCTGCATGGTGAATCATAATTGGCTTTATTTTTGAACCATTATTCGAATGGATTTTTCGAATAGTCGCACGAGATCACTCGGATTCAAAGACGCGTACGAAATATCTAATTTGACTTGACTCCATAGGGTAAGTTAAGTAGTAGGGTTAGGTAGAAGCCAATGAGTTCCATCAGTACCAAAGGGTTCCAATAGGGCCCAACGGTACCGTAGGGTCCCATTGGGTTTTATGGATTCCATGGGTATCATTGGGTTGCATGGGTTCTATATGGGTATCATTGGGTTCCATGGGTCCCGTTGGGTTTAATGTGTCCCATGGGTCCCATTGGTCCCGTTGGGTTTCATGGGTCCCAATGGGACCCATCGGTACCATACCATTGGGTTCCATTGGGCACCATCCACCGAGCCAAGAACCACCAAGAACTACCAAATCTATCAATCACAGAAAAAAATAAAATACATTCGCATGGTTCAAAATACGTAAAAACAGGACAACTCGTTGATTTTATTCACACGTGAATACGAAACGACTACTGACGTCACAACGAGTGGCGGATCGATTCTATGGGTTCAAAATTTAGCTCCAGGTCTGATAAATCTTAAGGCCACGTCTAGCATGTTGGTGGGCTTATAAGTGAGAACGGAATCATCAAAACAGTGATGGATTGCTAGCCGCATCGCCTATTGACATGATTCCTGACGCCAATTCTCTTGATCGGCTTTTACGATCTGCGCGGGAAGAGAAGCAGCTGGTACGTTCTACGTTTTTTCTTTTCTCTCAGACCACCATGGAAGCATAAAAACATCCAACACATTCAAATCTGTTCCGTCATTTACAAGTTGCGTTGGGATCAAGAAACGAATACGTGAACTCTGATAAAATAGTTTCTCTTCATGGTAATAATTATTGACGGTATATTAGGTAAATGTAATAAAAGGTTAATGTATAAAATTATACACCTCACCTGAACAGTAGTCTATGAGCCAGCTGCGACGAAAACACCATCACTATGACAGCCGCAGTAGCTGCTATATTCACCAGTCCGAGCGCAGTCATATACGCTGGCAACACAATCAGGGAGCGTGCGAAATACAGCAACTCTTGGTTCTTGAAGCTGGCGCTTTCGAAAACTAACAGTAGGGTTGGGAGGGTTCTGTAAGCAAGAACACAATTTAATGAAGCTGAATCGGACTCTCACGATCGTCAACTTCGCCCTAGCAAGTCTCTTAAGCTTTTTGCTCCCTTGATTAATTCTGTATTTATTTCCAATTCCTTTAATTTGCATTCTATACGACTCTGGAATGTCCTTCCCGAAGTCATCCAACTTGTCTCCAAGAGATTTATTTTCAAGAAAAAAACTGCATACTATTCTATATTCAACTATAGCTACTCGTAGGCCGCCGTTGCGACCTCAACCTCATCAGTGCGTATTAGGATGATTTCGGTGCGTGCATTTTTGTTTTCGAAACATGTTGGCCTAAAACTGACTTTGTTCGTATTTTGCATATTAATATGTATACCAGGTTCACGGAACGAGTCGGTCGAGCGGTACGATGACAAGCTAATAATGCTTGTCATCGTTCCGCTCGACCGCGGCACAGTTTCACCGATTTTTTTTTCTATTTAATGTTATAAACTAATTTGGGGATAGGTACCTGTATGGTTAATATGGCTGTAGCTTAGCCTCGATTGTTACAAAAAAAAGAATAAATAACTTACAACAAAGCCATAGCACCCAATCTCGCGAACACCAGGGCGTAATAGGGCTTAACGCCTTCGCTCATCAACGCTCCGTGGATGGTCAAACAAGAGCCGTGCTCCAACAAATGGAGGAAGCTGCTTCTAGCTGCTAGCAGGACTATAGCAGCTATGTACGGAACCAGGACTGGAGTGTAATTTCTGGTTAGTTGCGCGAGGCGATGGTACCAGGAGTTGGATATGCTAAAAGAAAAATAAACATAAATATTTATTAGCGGCATATGATCTCAAAAGGTCGCAAAATGCATTTCCGAATCATTTAGCGCCATCTTGTGAGAAGGCGAATGTTGGAGTCGCCACACACAAGGAGTTCACGAAAAGGTTCCCGTGGAAAATTTAGGGATGAAAAGAATCGTGTAAAACATTGTTTGTTATGGAGGAACTAAAACTTAGGCTTTTAATAAAGTTTACTTACTTGTTTTGTTTGTTTACTATTCATTTTAATAGGAAAAATCAGTTATGTAAAATGTATGTGGAAGACATTTGCAGTATGTTACAGTGTGATTTCAAATGCCATATTAACATAACAATGTAAAAACTATTAAACCAGAACAAATAGGATTCAACCATTAAAACCCATGTCACGCTCAGTTTATGAGAAACTGAATAGAACATTTCGTATTTCTTATCTCCATTATGACTTAAAAGAAAAACAGGCCAAGTGTGAGTCAAACTCGCGCAATGAGGGTTCCGTACAATATGCTTCGTGAACACACACACAATGTGCAAAAATGTTTTATTCGATTGACCAGCGCTATCTAGTGGTGTTTTAGTGAACTATTTCCCTAGATGAACTTATTATAGTGAGTTTACCACTTTATTTTCAACTGACAGAATTCTTATTATTTTTCCTGTAATCTTCAAGCAATAAACTACATATTGTAATTTTTTCGAAATTTTAGGCCCAGTAGTTTCGGAGATCAGGGGGGGGGAATGGTCAAATTTTGCCTTCTTTCGTGAATAAAATCAAAAGTATTGATTTTTCCCGAACAAAAAAAAATGTTTTTGAGATCCTCATAACAAGCCCTTTCATTTGATATATAACACGGTAAGGTTTGAAAAACTTTTTTTTAACATTTTCTATTTGGACCCCCTAAACTGACCCTTATTGAAAAAAAAATATATTTACTTTGCACATCCGTGTTTGGGTCATAGGTTTACACCACCTTACCAAATTTCATTTAATTTGGTTCAGTAGATTCGGAGAAAATCGACTGTGACAGACGGACGGACGGACAGACAGACGCTCGAGTGATCCTATAAGGGTTCCGTTTTTCATTTTTTGTACGGAACCCTAAAAAAAGATAACACAAAATCGGCTATTTCTCCAAATTCCATAATCTAGTTTATGAAATAAATATTTACGGACAAATCACACAGATTGAGCTATATACAAATCTGAGCTAGCCCCAAAGTTCGAGACTTTGTTTGGGATACTAATTCAACGATATCATAATTTATAACAAATAAATATAAATAAACATCCAAGACCCAGCCGGCCTATTTACTAACTCGGATGACAGGTGTCGATGCCTATCAATCAAGAATTTAGTGTTACAATGCGGTTTTTGTATTTCAAATAAAAAGTTCGAGCAAGCAAAACCCGCATTGTAACAGTAAATTCTAGATTGATAGGCATCGACACCTGTCATCCGAGTTAGTAAATAGGGGGGCAGGTCAATCTGAAAAATATCGTTTTCCAACATGGCCTGACCGGCGGAATCGACCCCGCTGCGCCACAGAGGTCGTAACACTTTGAACAGGACAATCAAAGTCAAATTTCAGCTGTATAGCCTTCAAAACAGTTTACACCACCTCGAGTGAGCCGTACAAGCGTTTTTTCACCTCTTTTCATACTTTGGTTTAAATCACGAACTACAGAGATAATTTACGTCAGCAATTCAACGATACCAACAAAAATACCTGCCGATGCCAGCGAAGCTCGTTAGCGTAGGCGTAGCTTAGCATCGTTGAATCGCTGACGTAGCTTATCTCTGTTAGGCTAAGGCTAACAGAGATAAGCTACGTAAGGCTCAAATTTAGCACTTTTTAACAAAAAATTGTCTAGTTTTAACAAATTATGCCTCAAAAACTATACTTCACAGAGAGTGAAGAGACACTCAACCGGCAGGTAATTTGTGTATTTTACAAAAGCATACCACAAATATGAACAAAACAGGAAGATTTTTCGAAAAAACTGAATTCCTTTACTTTCGGACGCCCAGGAATAGCACAGGGTTAAGAGAGTTGCAAACTTGGCCGTAGGCTAATCTTCACTACAATACAAAAAAAAATCGCCGTTACATTCGCGTATGCCATGTTTGCATTTTTCGATATGTGTCGATACGGTCTATGGCCTATTTACCTAGTTGGCGGTGTGAAAAGTACCAATGTATTATAAAAGGATGCTTCGTTTTGTATAGGTTCCATTGCCTCGCTTCGCCCGGTAGATCATACGTGGTCTGCCCTCATTTTGCGAAAAGTGTACTCTACATGCACCATGCATGTACAGTCAATTGCAGATAAATCTGACCTCCCTACGGACAGATTTTTAATTGTTCAATTGTAGTCAGGTTTTATCTGCCTCCGACTGTACTTACATTGCTTACTTGCCCTCACCAACCCGTCGTTACTTACCTAATAGTAAAAGTGCATTGTGGGTCCAATAGTAAAGTTACTTTAGGGTGTTCCTGTGCATCCAAACCTAAAGTGGCGTTAGGATTGCTCATAAATAACCTCAACTTCATCGGAGATAGCTTGGATTGGCTGCAACGTATATAAAATTGTTTATTATTGATCAAGTTTATAGCAAATAGTACTAGTCATTTTGAACAAACTTGCATAAAATACCACTCACAACATGCAATTTTTTTTCAACATGTAAGTCTAAGTCTGAGTTTCCCAAACTTTTTGTCGTGTTATATGTTGATATGTAAAAAAAAAATCGTACGCATATATGGTATATAGTATACAAATCACAGTATTTAAAAAAATATTTTATATTTTAGCGGTGGTATTTTTCACTTTATGTTACGTACTTCGTCAAAGTTTAGTTAAATATGCACTAGAATATCCGATATTTACTTATAAGCACCGAATATACACGATCATCACAGTTTTCAAGCCAAAAAACACTACATCATACTTACGTAAAGTAGTGGTAATACTCATGATTCGCCGCCCACGGTACGCTGAGTTCAGCAGATACATGATACTGAATCGCCTTGCAACTAGCAGTGGGTTCTACATAGAGTAGGTACGCCTCGTGTATAAGGTTGAAGTCTTCTAGCACCAACTCGTAGTACAAGCTGTCCTTCTCTGTCTCTGCCTTGATAACTGACTTCCCGAACGAAAAGAACCAAGGTAGACTGACTGGGATTTGGCGGGATGCGTGGTCGTTTATGTCTACGTTCAACACCACCTGCAATTCAAACATACTTCGTAAGTAAGGTTATTATTTGTTTACGATTGCTATGTAATGATGATCATCAGGACCAGCATATCATCATCATCATCAAGTCTTTTTTAGTCTCCACCTCAGGAGCATTACCCTTTCTGTACTACTAGAGATATATATTAGCCAGAGCAGTCAAAGGATTGGCCTACACTCACCACGCTGGTCAGACAGGTTGGAGAGCTATTTTTGATGTTTATAAGCTTTCTTTAACTTGTTGTGTTTCCTAAGTTAACTTCTTCGATATCCACGGAAGACTTGGAGTAGTCCTATTCTACTCTGCCGGGAATCACACGGCAAACCAGCACTTCAGTGTGCTTTCTGAAGCACAGAGGTCCTAGAGTTATTTAATGTTCCACCACTCCAAGTCCTCCGCGGATATCGTCGACAGGAAACACTAACTAAACAAAGCTTATAAACATCAAAAAGGCCAGAGCCAGTCCAGAGCAGTCGGAGGATTTGTCCTACACATAGGACAAATCCTCCGACTGCTCTGGCTACAATTTGGCTCAGAGACTAAATAATCTGATGATGATGAGTAAACGTTTAAACAATAGGTACATACCGGTTTCCTCGTCGGAGAAACTTTGACCACCACATGTGTCCAATCGGGATTGTCATCCTTTAAGCTATGCAAGTGAATTGTCGCCAGTTTGCGCTTTCCGAAATCGGTGGCCGCACCAGTCCAGCGGCTGAGTTCGGACAACGATGTTGCTTGCTTACTGGAATCCAAACATATACAATGGGCCTACTTCAAAAAGCAGTTTCTATAAACGTGATGTTTTGAGCTTGTCAATGTTCTTGTCAAACTAAGCACTCAATATTATACCCAAATGATGAGACCATGACCACGTGTACAGTAATACACATGGTCAGGTTCTCAGACAGTAAGGGTTCTATCAGACAGTGAGCGGTCACGCGTTCACGAACTGCGTTCGAGCATGCAGTTGCTCACTAACGCCACTGTTGGACGGTCTACGCGTTCTTTATTTTTGGCGGTCGTTAAGCCATGTCAGATACCTATACCACATGCTATACAGCTTGAACATATTTACACAAGTGTAAGCTACTTAAACACACAACGAAAAAACTACCATTATTTTTTTGAGATGTGTGTTTTCTCTAAAACATGGTTATTTTGTTGACCGCGAGTTTCCACTACGTCAGAATGCCTCCTGTTGCCTCCACACAGGTATCTTTCTAACGTAATACAAGACCGAACGCAAAAATGATCTCTTATTGATTGAACGCTTCATCACTCCCAGTCCGATACATCACTAAACTACCATTAGTTATGTAGATAATTTGAGGGGTGTGAACTTTGACTCCGATTATTCGACGGAAGTTCCGATTATTATCACACCTCCTAATTCGACTGAGATATTTATAGTTGATTTCTTCGGTTCCGACTCCCAATCCGTTAACTTCGAATCGGAGGTAATTCGGTGTACGCGTGGCATTCATGTTTAAAGATTCCATCGGTCAGGCGATAGGCTATTGCATACATTTCATTGCCAAATTGGATATAAGGTAAAATAAATGTTGGAGGACAAGTAGCAAAACAGGAAAAAGTATAATGGAAAATAATACTTTGTAATTTTATTCAGTAGTTCTTTGAAATGAAGAGAAAATTTGCATAAATAGAAGGCAATCTGTAAACCAATAAGTTAAATCTTATTCGCCTTATTTTTAGAGTATTGTTTAGACCACAACACGAACATGCAATCAAGCGTGGCAGAAATAATGTATGCATATAAATTGGAATAATAAAAACAACGTTTCTTGGAAACATCCCAACATTGCATGCTACTTTTCTTGTGTAGAGTTTAATTATGAAAGTGTTACAAAATAACAAACGTACAAAATTATGACCTGGGACACAAATATTACTTTAACATTTTTATATCATCATCCATTTTATTTTTCTGACCCACTAGCGCCTCTATGTGCTGGGTAAGGTGCAAGGAACCCATGGCAATGTATCTTTGTGTTGATAATTTCATACTGTCACGACCTTTTCCCTTGCGGGGTAGACAGAGCCCATGACTATAAACCTAAAAGCCACGTTTAGCAGGTTGATGGGCTTGTGGGTGGAGAACGGAATCAAAATAGTGATGGGTTGCTAGCCGCATCGCCTATCGACATGATTCTTCACGTCCATGATAATTAGGTATAATTATTATTTCTGTGTCACTATTTAAACACTTCTTGTGTGATATCAGGTATCACTAGATGGCTTTCAAGGACCATGCCATGCTTTTGCTAGATAAAAGTGTTTTAAAAGTATTATATAAATAATGCAAAAATTTTGTCTGCAAACATTTTTCTACAGTAATGAGCTACTCTTCTGTACTACCAATATTTTGTGGTGCAACATACCAATATCTATAAGTGTAGTAAGTGAACTTGGCACTGCAGCCGAAGATCCAGTCTCTATCTTCGACGTTTACACCCTCCACGGCTACAAAACGATTCTGCGGGAACGTCACCAGTCTTATCATCAAATAGGTAGTCCTGGAACAATAAAAATATTGGAAGCAAACTTTCGCCCGCGTCTCTAGTCTCGTTAATACATACATATTTTCACGTCTTTATCCCTTGCGGCGTAGACAGAGCCCTAAGTCATAAAACTCAAAGGCCACATTTAGCGTGTTAGTGGCGTTAAGGTGGAAAGCGGAATCAAAATAGTGATGGGTTGCTAGCCGCATCGCCTATTACGTGATTCCTTAGATGTTCGCCTCGTAGATGTAAATAAATATAAATATATATGGTCAAATCACACAGATTGAGCTAGCCCCAAAGTAAGTTCGAGACTTGTGTTATGGGATACTAACTCAACGATACTACTCGTATATTTATAATAGATACTTATACAGATAAACATTCAAGACCCAGGTCAATTTGAAAAGGATCATTTTCCATCTTGACCTGACCGGTGATCGAACCCGGGACCATCCGTGTCGCAGGCAGGCGTGTTGACCGCTGCGCCACGGAGCACGGAATGCCTCGAGCGCCAGTCACTTCCCTGTTCTGTGATGTAGATCAATCGGTAACAGCACTTTATTCAGGGATGGTGTATGGTGTAGAGGATTTATTAATTATTTGCTGTATGTAATTTGTGTCAATTAAATTATCTGCATGTTAGTAACAAATTATGTGCGATAACTGTAACTAGTGAAAATAGTTTTTATCACAATAAACAATTAAATCTCGTCCGTCTTGACAACGTGTATGCAAATTTTCTTGACGATCTATTCTATGGTTAAAATGTAATAAATAAACATAGGTACAGAATACTTTCGCATTTATCATCATCAGTGTTTTTTAGTCTCTACTGAAGGAGCACGACCCTCTCTGACCTGAGCCATAATTAGCCAGAGCAGTCAGAGGATTTGGCCTATCACTCTCCGGGCTGGCTAGACGGGCTGGAAACGTCTCTTTGATGTTTTATAATAAGCTTTGTTTAGCTTGTTTCTCCTAAGTCGCCTTTTACGACATCCACGGGAAGACTTGGAGTGATCCCACTCTAATTTGCCCGGCTAATCTATGCTATGCATACTTTGCAATGTATAAAGAACTAGCTGTTACCCGCGGCTTCACCCGCGTAATATATAGCCCATGTCCTTCTCAGTATCCTAATCTACGTGTATGCAAAATTTCATGATGATCGGTTCAGTAGATACGGCGTGAAAGCGTAACAAACAAATAAACAAACAAACTCACTTTCGCATTTATAATATTAGTTAGGATAATTAAATAATATACCGACAGAGCATTGCAAAACCATTAAAAAACAGCATAACATCTTTTCTTTTTTCCTATAGCCTTGGAAATGCGATTCAGTTCAGGCAAAGTAAACAAAGGCGGCGAAGCAATATAGCAGAAGTAGGTGAAGATCACATTATCATATTGATAACTATCTCGCAAACATTTCCGTTGACATTACGTGAGGAAGTTTAAACGCTTTCATCAGGTGGACCGTACGGCTGCTTGTCTACTCCGTTGTATAAAAGAAGTGAATAGAAACCAATACTTATTAGGCAGCTAACGTAATAAGTTATGGGGTTTTTTTATATTTCAATAAAATTGAAGCTGTTTCTGAGACGAATTGAGAACCTCCTTTTTTGAATCCGGTTAAAATTATATTCTTATTAAAATAAAGAAACAAGATATGGGATCTCTTATCTTATTTCTTTTTCGGGTTCCGTAGTAAACTAGGAACCCTTATAGTTTCGCCATATCTGTCTGTCCGTCCGCGGTTTTACTCAGAGACTATAAGTACTAGAAAGCTGTAATTTGGTATGGGTATGTATATTAATCATGCCAAAAAAGTGGTAGAAAAAAAAATTGAATTTTTTTTTTATGTTTGTACCTATACAAGTAAAGTGGGGGAGTAATTTTTTTTCTTTACTTAGCCATCGTGTGGGGTATCGTTCAATAGATCTTTAAAAGATATTGTTAAGTTAAAAACACCATTTTTCGATTTAGGTTCCGTTTCCGAAATATTTGGTTTTAAAGTGCAAATTTTTTTACAGGTAAGTGTTCCCCCCCCCCCCCCTCTATCTGCTAAACGGTTATATATGGATACGCGAAAAAAATTATAGCAGTAGTATATATATATACAAGGCGACTTGTAAATGGTATATAAAGCCGTGACAAGGCCATACCCCGAGGGTTATGAAAATCATATGGCGGTGGAAAGAAAGGAATATCTTGTAAAAATATTTTCCATACAAAAGTAGAAAAACATGTTTTTTTTTATTTTGGTCACACCCCTAATTATGCATAATATTAGAAAGAAAAGAAAGACTCATTGATAAATTTCGTTACTCGCAGCAAAGCCCTTGTATGTCATATGTTCCTAGTACTTTTGTAGACACATCCTATTATTTCTAAACACAAACACAGCTGAGAGCATTTCGAACTCTTGCTATGTTCTGCCAGCCTAGTACAATTCAGACACCTACCCCTTTGTTGACACCGCACCGGCCGCCGCGCCGCTCTTTCAAAGAAGCCGCCTTCCCTTGGCGGCAAATCGCTTTGCGGAACTTAGCAACAACATTGTTTCACAAATTTGACATAACACAAATAACCATATCATAATATTCCGAACTTGAGTAGTTCATGTTCGAAAAAGTCGATATTTGTTAAAATAAAAGTCCGCACGTCACTTTACACTATTTATTCTAAACGTTTTATGAAAACTAATAGCAACAAAATTCAAAATTTCGCTCCGCGCGCACGTTCACAAAAAAATTACAATCAACACAATGACGTTTTCATAGAGTCAAAACTCTAGGTGCTTCGCGCACGCGCGGAACGACGTGCCGATGGCAAAGAGGTTGATGGCGATACTTCCACGATAGTGTTGTCAAAGTGACCTCTTTCATCTATCCTGTATGCCTAGTACTTAATTGGTTCCGCAATGCAATAAGGAAAAACCTTTTTTAAAGTATTTTTTCTTCATCTCGTGTACCTACACGAGATGAAGAAAAAATACTTAATAATAATAAGTTAGGTAAGGTCTTACGACCCCACATACCCTGGTGTCAGAGTTTCTAAACCGCCACAAGTGCATTTGACGTGGATTAAGTAATTTATTTAATTAGACAAAAGACTTCCAGTCTAACTGGCCGTCGTGTTTACCGAAGTTTATGGACAGCAGCTGCGATATCAAAAATCTTTTGAAGATGTGAAAAATCTTACAACTTCTTTACGCAATTTTTTGTATCTGAGGTATCTGTTGTAATTTATGAATCGGTATTCTCTTTAGTGCAAAACAAATCCTATTAAAAAAATTGTTTTTATGTGAAGAGCGAAAAACTAAAAATAATAATTCGTGATGACTGCTTTTTCTGGTCAGTGGGATGCCAACATTGCGCTTGGCGGTACGTGGTCGTTATGAGAGAACTTTATTACCCCAATGGCTGTCAGTCTTGCGCGTTAGTGTCTCGCCCACTGATACTTTAAGGATCTTAATTAATTCAATTCATGTACGAATAATGTTTTACAAAGCTAAGTTAACATTTAGTTCATCGTTCCAGTAACAGTTAAAGAAAACTTATTTATGTGATAGCAAAAAACGGAATTTAAAAAATTTAATACGGAACCAAGCCTAAAATATCAAAAAATAAAGCAAATAATGAGAGAGCGATACAGAAAATTACGTGCATGAAGATGAATAATATTTGCAGAAGAGATAATGCATTGCATCTCGGTAAATTGTTTCTACTTTGGAAATTACATGAATGTTTTTTTGTCTTTTGAAATTTAATTTTAAGTCGATAGAATTTAATCGTTTATTGTTAATTCAAGCATTAATTTATGTCAAGATTTTACATACCTACTGATATCAGCTGTTTTTACTTTAAATGATGGGCTTCTACTCTGTAAGAAGATTTAACTTTACCCGTAATACCAGTGACATTATGAGGATTTTTTTTATTATTATTGTTATTGATATGTAATAAAAGCAAAACCAACTAGCAAGCTTGTCAGAAATCCACCCATAATTAAATCCAATTGTTTGATTCGCCGTTAAATTATTTTTAAAAATTACGATGCAGTCTGCTGATTATGGTTTACGTAAGTAAATTATTTCATTTAGCGATAATCATTAATTGACAGATTTTAAATTTAAGTGATTGAACTACCACTTAAATTAAAAATCTGTCTCTCAGAGACACAATGATCTTAGGCAATGATTATTCGTTATGGTCGTTGTTTAGTCTTTGTAATTGTAACCTGGATTCAAGGTCATTTGTCAAATGATAGTTGACAAATGACCTTGAATAGTAAAAATTGTAGATTATCGTAATGATGAATGACAACAGCTGATGCAGGGTTGGTACCTCAAGATTTTTGTCTAATTATGAAATGTTAATTAACTCGGTATTGTGACGCTTTTCTTACAAGATGTTATTTTATCTAGCATGTCGATATGGTACCTTAACTACCACATTTCGCTTTATATACTACTTACCAGTCACATTGTATACGGAAGTTGAAAGGAAAACTATCAGAGCTGAGTACTAAGTGCTAACTCAAAAGTTATAGGCAACCAACTTATAAAATGTACTAAAAAATGTAAAATTTCATACAATTTTCATTGTTAGATGTTTTTGGTTGTTAAACTGAGGGGTCCGAGTGTGAACAGTGTGAACTCAAATTTGTCATTCGCAACTACGGACTGCGCGTGGCCCGACGCGCACTTGGCCGGTTTTTTTAATAAGAATATAAATAACATAGCATTGTGAATGCAAAAAAAAAACGCACAACTGTCGGTTAAAATTGATTACTTAATTTAATATTAAGAACGATATAAAATGAACGACGCTTATGTGTATCTTCGTAAAAAGAAATAAATAGATTTAGTGCAGAAGGAAAAACTGGCAAATAATAATAAAAATTGGCGGTTTAACTACATCTCAACAATAACTTGCCATTTCCATAGCAGTTTTTGATAACGGTAAATAATAATGTTATCATCTTTCTTTGTTACTGATATCTTATAAATAGGTAGATGCCGAATAAAAACGTCGCTATCGTAGGATAACATTTAACAATATGGTAAGGAAAGGAGTAATAAATTCGTATATGTTTTAATTTAACCTTTATTAACGTTATAGATATAAAAAATTGGCTAAGTGCGAGTTGGGCTCGCGCATGAAAAGTTCCGTAGTAGCAAGCTTAGATTAGCCAAAATACCCCTATACCTAATTTTTCGCCCGCAAAAATTACTTGTGTTTTACATAGTGTTTGTATGAACGACTTGTATTTACGGTTTATGAAAAAGTGCTTTATCTCAAACACTACTAAATATATCTAGTTCAAACCATTTTTCGATTAAAGTGTTCATTAAGATTCAGAGCCTTTTTAGGGTTCCGTAGTAAACTAGGAACCCTTATAGTTTCGCCATGTCTGTCTGTCTGTCTGTCTGTCCGTCCGCGGTTTTACTCAGAGACTATGAGGACTAGAAAGCTGTAATTTGGTATGAGTGTGTATATTAATCATGGCAAAAAAGTCATAGAAAAAAACCTTGAAAAAATATTTTTTTTTTGGTAGCTCCCATACAAGTAAAGTGGGGGAGTAATTTTTTTTTCTCTATTTACCCATCGTGTGGGGTATCGTTAAAAAGGTCTTTCAAAAATATTGTGAGGTTAAGAACACCATTTTTCGATTTAGGGATCCGTTTCCGAAATATTTGGTTTTAAAGTGCAAAATTTTGTTAGAGGTACGTGTCCCCCCCCTCTATCTGCTAAACGGTTATATATGGATACGTGAAAAAAATTACAGCAATAGTATATATACTGAAGTTGAAAGGAAAACTATCAGAGCTGGGTACTAAGTGCAAACTAAAAAGTTATAGGCAACCAACTTATAAAATGTACTGGAAAATGTAAAATTTCATACAATCTTCATTGTTAGATGTTTTTGGTCGTTAGACTGTGAGGTGTGAGTGTAAACAGTGTGAACTCAAAGTTGTCATTCGCAACTACGGAACCCTACACTGCGCGTGGCCCGACACGCACTTGGCCGGTTTTTTTTAATTTTCTCTCTCTCTTATTCTAAAAGTCAGACGGGGACACACATTTAAATGTGTATTTGTTTATTTTTAGTGCATATCTTTTAAACGATTGACGTTGAGCAAAAATGGCGAGTCCGACTTGTACTTTTTTTTTATGATCTTACGTATGAACTATCTGCTATCAGAGGGGGTTGGAGGGATCCAACCCCCTTTGCATAAGAAAAATTAAGACTTTTTGAGTAATAAACGAATGCACCTTTTAGTTAAAATTTAAAAATTTCCCATTTACAGTGGCACGAGTATAGAAAGTATCTTTGTATTACCAATTCCACATATAACGTTCATTGATAATGAACAGAGTAGCGTAATTCACCCACGCCTAGATGCTTAGTATTTTAGATCGGACCTGTTTTAGCGGATAATCCAGTGACGTTGGTTGGCGCTACTCGTCAATAGAGTCCTACTTGAGTCGGATCGAACCGACTAAATTACTAACAAATCTATTTGATGATGATTTT